>VDFB02193867.1:101090144-101357243 GCA_007258455.2 Sequoia sempervirens
TGGACCTCATTTAGTGTTGTAAAGTGTATTCAAATCACACTTTCACATTTATTTCTGTGTCCCAAGCCCTAATTGACCTTTACATCATCACTAATAGGACCCTATTAACCCATATTGTGCATCCCGAGGCAATATTTGATAAAATACCCAACAAAGTTGCAACTTAAACCTTATGTCCTTATTTCCTGGCATCTTAGCTGTCAAAATGGCCCCTGTGGGACCCATTCTCCATCGATGGCGAATCAGTCCTGTCTAGGTGGGACCCATTTTCCATGGGTGGTGAATGAGTCCCATTTGGCTCAATTTTGACCTTTGAGTGGGAAAAAGTAAAATTTAAGTTTATTATTTTCGCATGTCAACCTTAGGGATCCAATTTCATGGTTAAAATAGGAGAATTTCCTATAAATAAAACCTTCTAATCCCTAATTTACATCTCTCTGTCTCTCAACTCATTTTACAACCCATTCATCATTTATCTTCTCAAGCAAGCTAGGGTTTTAACATTACAAGCCATTCAAGATCAATTTTCAGACATTCAAGGGCATATTCTTCATGTTTTGCTGTGCATATTCAAGACCAAACATCATGGAAATATAATCAACTCCTTTATTTCATGTTTCATTCCATTCTTTCATCATTTTTGTTTAATTACCTAAAAGGGGTTTGCCCAAGGAAAACCCCCATACCCTAACATTCACCATTTCTCTCTCTTGTCTTGTGTGTTTGCAGATTTAGAGATCTTGGAAGCTTGGAAATCATTCATAATCAAGTTGCAAAGGTTTTTAGGTCTTCTCTCTATTGATCAAGCAAAAATATCAACAAAAACTCACTTTCAGGTTTAGAAATCAGAGTTTCGGAAGTAGACACTTGTAGAGAATCAAAGTGTAGACCGAGAGCTCCAGATTCCACCTTTGAATATTCAGGAATTCAAAAGTGGACTCATTTACCATGGGTGGTGAATGGGTCCCACTCCAACGTCATTTTTTGGTTTTCTACATTTTTAGATACCCTTTTGTTAGAAACATGTTACGACATAGTTTTACAGAATTGGGATTGATTCACCTAGAATGGTAAATGAGTCCCACCAGGCCTGATAATAAGCATCAACAAAATTCTAGAATCCATTTCCAATCTCCATCCATGTTCTAGGTGCACACTTTTAGTTTTGTCAAGTTCTGTTGAGATTTGCATCCATTTCTAGGTGTTTTGCATTACACAATGTGTTTTCAAACATTCTTCATTTCCTTAGTTTCCATTCAATAATCAATAGTTTTCATTAAATTTCTACATTTGAATCAGTTTATTTAACCATATTCCACCCATATTTCATTGAATTTGAATGTAGACATAAGCATTTTGGCCCTTCTTTCTCCTTTTATGTGAAAAACCCTAGAAGCACTAGAAAGGATTAGGGTGCCAAAAATCTATGTTACATTTTGGTGAACCTGATTTTAGAATACTTTATTTTCTGATTTGGATTCCATTATCATCCTAGGAATAGCCTGCTTGCATTAGATTTTGCATTGTTTTGCATTCTCGGGTTTCAAAAACTTGCATTCATAAAAAGTGCATTTAGGTTGCATTTTTGGCATCTAAATTCATTAAAAATTTATGAAATTCTACATTTAAACTTAGGTCTGCATCATAGCAATTAGAACACTTCAAAATCACTAAAAAATTTATGAAAATTCTGAAAAAATTTCATACTAGGACTTATTTGCCACCTTGGACGAATCAGTCCCTTTTCAAGAGCTGAAAACCCTACTTTTAAGCTTTTGTTTGGTGTCGTTTCCTAGCTGTATCAATTGGCTTCATTTCTGTAAAATGCATTTCATTAAATCTATCCTAAATTAGCTCATTTCATGCATGCTTTAAATTTAAAGTCTGCATTATCGTATTATTACATATCATAATCAGTCAATTATCATCTAAAACTTGCATTTCATTTCAACCTTTTTCATTGCATTTTGAATTAGCATAGATTGTTCTTTCAAAATGTTAGTTTCAATCTTCTCCAAATTTTCAAAGAAAATTTAGTCAATAAGAATGATTGTCATTCATTCAATGCATGTCCTAGTTATGAGAGTCTCTTAGCACAAGAGAGTGAAAATGACAATGTTAACCTTAAACTCAGACCCTCTCCTATCTCCCCTATTTGTGTAGATAATGTGATAGAAGAACATACACACATAGATGCTTATGATGATCATAATTGTTCTTCTCCTAATACCTCTCCTTTTAGTGACAAAGGTATCTTGACAAAAGAAGATACAATCATTGATAATCATGAGGATCTTGTTTGTCCTTCTCATTATCCCCTTTGGGAAGATATGTTAGCACAAGAGAATGAAATCATAGACACATTCTTAAACATCACCTTACCTAATTTCCATTGTGAGGATAATTTTGAGGAAGATAAAATTCTCAATGATGAGGATGTGTTGGTCTACCACAACCCTCTTTATGATCCTTCCCCTATCTATCCTATTCTGGAAGACTTTCAAGAAAAAAGGCATGGCGTTGTAAATTCTCATGATAATCATACTTTTTCTTCTCCAAGTATCTCCCCTAGTTGTAAGGAAGTTGCTTTGATGTTAGAAAACACAACCAATGAGAGTCATGAGAATCTTAGTTATCCCCTTTCACCTAAGAAAAACCTTATTGAACAAGACAATTCAACCATTAATCATCCTCATACTTGTGATAAAGTCCTTTTAGGAGAACCAACATTAGAATTTCAAGAAAATTCAGTTTGTAGTTTTCCTCAAAACTCTCCTCCTAGGAACAATATCATGATGCAAGACACGAACCACAATAATGATATAGACTCTCACTTGCTAAGGGATGTTAATATTATTCAACCTCAACTCATCCTTTACCCCCCTTCACACAAACGAACTCAAAATAAACCTGAACTCATCCTCTACCCACCTCACAATAATTTATTGTAGTAGCTAAGTTATTTAATACCGTTGCTCATACATATAACACTCACAATAATCTGCAACCACCGCAACCAACCCCAACACCCTTACCTTTGCCAAATCCTTTCCCTCCTAGACCTATCTTACTAGGTCCTCCTAGTGGAAAGAAGTACAATCTTGTTGAACAACTAAAGAATACTCCTGCTAACATTTCATTATGGGACCTTATTCACTCCTCCCCTCACTATAACAACATGATCCAATCAGCCTTGCAACAAGTTCTTGTCACTTCTAATGCGCAACCCACTAACATAGCAGCCATGATCCAAGAAATAAATGTTGACATTGTTTTCCACCAAAGTGAACTCCCCCCTTTGGAAGTGAAAATAAAATGAAGCATTCATGATCATCACTCAATACAAGGGAAAATGGATCAAGAGAACTCTTGTGGATATCATCTCCACTCTTAATGTGTGTGGAGTGAACCTTCTCGATAGAATAGGTGTCGATAAATCAAACATTCAATCCGATTCTTTATCCATCAGGGGATTTGACAATGTAAGCCAACAACCACTTGGTGTGATCACTTTACCTCTTACAGTTGGAGTGGCCACCTTGGATACACCAATCCATGTTATGCCTAATGATCTTTCATATAACCTTCTTCTAGGCAGGCTGTGGATTCATGCAATGAATGGTGTGCCTTCCACTCTTCATCGTAAAATGAAATACATCTACAACAACAAAGTGTACACACTCGACATTGATCATGAGCCTTATATTGTCTTGCAACTTGAGAAAACTAAAGAGAACCCCTTGAACACATTAACACCAACCACACAAGTGGAACCTGCACAACAAAAAGATAAACAACATATTGAACAAGTCACAACGCTATTAGAAGATGATTGGGGTTCCTTTGATTTCGAGAAAAATTCAGACGACCTTCCCAAAGCATCCGCCTCAACCACTTTAGACAAAGAAGCAAGCTACACAGTCAACTTTGACGATGCTTATGACCAACCAACACCTGATCCAAAAGCAATGAAGATACTTTATGGAAAAGGTTATGAACTCATGCCACAACTTGGGTATAGTGGAAAAGAATTTGGTGCTCGAGAACAAGGTATCCGCAACCCTATAGAACCTAACACACAACAAACAACTCATGGTCTTGGTCATTGCCCCTTGGTAGAAATTTCCAAGCCTTCCCTCAACATCAACACTCTCACACAACATACTCCTCAATCAACCTTAACCATCATCCATCCTGAACTCCTCGACACTAGTGGCCTTGAACATCATCCTTTCCCAAACATCAAACAAACAACTACACCTTTGCTTAATGTCAATGTCAGCTCACAAAACATTCATGATTTGAATACGTTAGATTTTCTTCCTTCCTATAATGGAGATAACAAAATCTTGCAATCTCAAGAGCCTTGTGTATGTACATATGACATCTACTACTAAGCAAGATGTATCTTTCACACCAACTACAAGACCACCTTCTACCATTGATCAAGAGGGCATCTTGTCGAGACTCCTCCAAGATCACTTGATCACCCTCCCTCCTAGAACTCATACGAAATGTTATTCCAAGACTTCATTCTATGTCTATCATAGATTTCATGGTCACTTCACTAATGAATGTCAGGCTTTGAGTCACAAAATCCAACATTTTAAGGATTTTGGTATGCTTCCCTCTGTGGGGGAACCTAATTCCTCTAATTGATATGATTTTCACTCTCACCTACACTTCATCAATCATTTCAGCTCACCCTTGTCCTACACTCAGTGGTGGCAAGGGTTTATGTAGCCTTTTCCTCATATGTCACTTTGTGTTTCCTCTTATGACTAATCGTTAACCTTTCATGAACATATAAGAGCAAGCTTGGGACGTGGATGATGTGCCTTAAGTTGGCTCACATGTGACATACTACCTTATTCATGACATATCTTTTTGGAAACATATAACTTGGCATAAGGATTTTTGAGTAAGCTCTCATATCATCTTCTTCTACTTTAAAGAAATTACTCACAGTACCAGTGTTCGCAACCACTTTAAAGTGAGGGCATATATCAACACTGACATTTCATTGTGTGATTTTATTTTTCTTTCGATTTCTTCTCTTGGAAGCATTAGGTATAATGTTCCCCAGGATGAGATCTTGCACTTGTCCTCTCTTGGAAAAAAGATGAGACTGTTTGCACTAATCCTCTCTTGGATACATTTGGGATGATGTTCCCTAAGATGAGACATTGCATGAACTAAGTAAAATTCCTTTGAACAATCCTTACACTATTTTGCATTAACATTGTCTATGAGTGTCAAGCATGTACGGAGTTTTTCTTACCTCATAGAGCTCGAAAATCATTTTCCTTTGTGGAGCCTTGTTAAAGTTATCAGGAGGTATAACTTTGATATGGTTGAGCAGGAAGCCCATTCCAAGGCATGACTTATGCCATAGCCACCTATGTGTTTGAGTACATACTAACTAGTGTATGTTTCTCACCTTTTAGGGCTTTCTCACCCTGCAAATAGCCAGAAGTTCCGTGGCCTCAGAGTGAGTATACTTTTTGGGATTTCTCACCCGACAACAACTAAGAGTTTTGTCACCCCAGAGTGAGTATGCATTTTCTTTCCAAAACAAGCCTAGATCTAATCCATAACTAGTTGGACAAACGATCGAAGCTTGATCCACCCTTTTATTTTCACTCTCCTAGTTCTTGCCATTGCATGATTATGCATCTTGTTGGTTTGACTTAGGATCTTGGATCCTGGGGGCATGGTTTCCTTCTAGATCCTTGTCATTCTTTGTCATCTACATCAGTACACTCAAATCTCTCTTGAATGTCTACTTTAGTGTGAGTTTGAAGCAAGTTCATCTTCTCACTAAAGTGGGGGCTAAATGTACCATAGAAAAAAGGACCTCTTGCTTTAGATGGGAATAATTAATGACAAAATGGACTTAATGAGGTCTTAATCTAGTATTGTGAGGTGTTTTTCACATCCACACTAGGTCTTGGACCCTTTCAAATGCATTTAATGATGTCTTGTGAAGGTGTTGTAAAAGACTTTCATGCTTTTCCAAACTTAATAAACCCATTTTCCCCTTATTCAACATTATAAAATGTATTTAATTACATCTTGACATCAATCTAGAAGGCTTGTAAACTAAATTTGAGTTCAAACCAGTGTTGTAATGTGTCTTGCACATTCACATTGGTTCTTGTGCCTTCCTAGGCTATGTGGACCTCATTTAGTGTTGTAAAGTGTATTCAAATCACAATTTCACATTTAATTATGTGTCCCAAGCCCTAATTGACCTTTGCAACATCACTAATAGGCCCCTATTAACCCATAATGTGCATCCCAAGGCAATATTTGATAAAATACCTGACAAAATTGTAATTTAAACCTTATTTCCTTATTTCCTAGCATCTTAGTTGTCAAAATGGCCCCTGTGGGACCCATTCACAATCCATGATGAATCAGTCCCATCTAGGTGGGACCCATTCGCCATGGGTGGCGAATGAGTCCCATTTGGCTGAATTTTGACCTTTGAGCAGGAAAAAGTGAAATTTAAGTTTATTATTTACACATGTCGGCCTCAGGGATCCAATTTACAGGTAAAATAGGAGAATCACCTATAAATAAAACCTTCTAAGCCTAGTTTACATCTCTCTATCTCTCAACTCATTTTTTCAACTCATTCATCATTTATCTTCTCAAGCAAGCTAGGGTTTTAGCATTACAAGCCATTCAAGATCAAATTTTAGACATTCAAGGGAAGATTCTTCATGTTTCGCTACAGATATTCATGAACAAACATCTTGGCAAGGTAATAAACTCCTTTATTGCATTTTTCATTCCATTATTTCATAATTTTGGTTTAATTACCTAAAAGGGGTTTGACTAAGGCAAACCCCCATGCCCTAACATTCACCATTTCTCTCTCTTGTCTTATGTGTTTGCAAATTTAGAGATCTTGGAAGCTTGGAAATAATTAAGAATCAAGTTGCAAATTTTTTTAGGTCTTCTCTTCATTGATCAAGCCAAAATATCAACAAAAACTCACTTTCAAGTTCAAAAATCTGAGTTTCAGAAGCAAACACCTATAGAAAATCAAAGTGCAGACCGAGAGGTCTGAATTCCACCTTTGAATATTCAAAGATTTAAAAGTGGGCTCATTCACCATGGGTGGTGAATGAGTCCCACTCCAAGGTCAGTTTTTGGTTTTCTGCATTTTTAGGTACCCTTTTGTCATAAATAAGTTCTAACACAATTTTGTAGAGCTGGGACTGGTTTGTCCAGAATGGTGAATGGGTCCCACTAGGCCTAAAAATCAGCATCGACTACATTCCAAAATCCATTTCTAGTCTCCATCCATGTTCTAGGTGCAAACTTTCAGTTTCGTCAAGTTCTGTTGCAATTTGCATCCATTTCTAGGTGTGTTTGCATTACACAATGTGTTTTCAAACATTCTTCATATCCTTAGTTTCCATTCAATAATCAATAGTTTTCATTAGTTTTGTGCATTTGAATCAGTTTATTTAGCCATATTCCACCCATATTGCATTGACTTTGAATGTAGACATAAGCATTTTGGCCTTCTTTCTCCTACTAGGTGAAAACCCTAGATGCACTGGAAAGGACTAGGGTGCCAAAAATCTATGTTATAGTGAGAAATTGGTGCAATAAAAAAATAAAGGTATGTAAATGCAAGAAGGAAATAATTAATTTCTCTTCTAAAACACAATCCTAAAGATTTTTGGAAAGAACTACAACAAAGAGAAAAATGAATTAAAAATAATATCATGGATTCCCAATGGTTAGAATATGCGAGGCTCCTTTATGAGTGGGTCTGAGAGAAAGAATCTCCTCCCATAGCTAACACATTTCTCATCAACCCATCTCTTCTCAATGGAAGATATAAAATAAGAATAAAGAATTTAGAAAGTGGTAAAGTGCAAGACATAGATGGGTTGCAAGATAAATTTTAAAATGGGAAGTTGAGACCATTGTCCCTCACACATGAAAATAATTTTCAATGATGTCACTCAAGGTAGTTTTATCGCAGAGTGGAAAAATAGTGTATTTTCATCCCTCTCAATAAAAGTGGAGATATCAATAACCCATCTAACTACCATACTATTATGGTCAATCTTCTTCTAGTAAATATTTTTAGGAGCATGATAGAGCATACTATCAATTGTTAAGAAAAAAGAAGGCAAAAAGAGAAAAAGGGTAGGCAAGATTTAGACCAAGACAGTCTAACATTGATCATTACATCACCCTTAGACACTTTATTGAAAAATTATTGGGCACCCAAGGAGAGGAATCTTTGTATTGCTTCGTTGATTTTTAAAAATACTTTGACATGACACCTAGAGATAAAATATGGAATATAATGAAGGAATTGGGTATCCTCTAGATGAGTATAGAGTAGCAATGCATAGAATTTATGAGTAGTTCAGAGCTAAAATTAGAACAAATAAGGGAATGTTTAAATATTCTGATAGTGACATTGGTATTAAGCAACAATTCTCTCTATCACCCACTTTATTTGGTTTATACATTGACAAACATCAAGAATGGTAAAATAAAATTTGATGGGGGTATCTAGTTGGTAGGTTACATGGTGACGTTACTCTTATATTCTAATGATCTTATCTTAATTTCAAAAATCGTTCATGGCTTGAGAGAACATTTGAATTCCTTGGAACTCTTTTGCTAAGATGTTTGGATGCAAGAGAACATTTCCAAGACCAAAGTTGTGATGTTTCAGTAAAAAGGAAAGAGAAACAGGTTTTCTTTTTGAAGGAATCCCATTAGAAATAGTGAAAGAATACAAATATCTTGGGATTGATTTTTACTACAATCTTAGTTGGGAGAGTTGTAGATAAATATGGATACAAGCAGGATGGAAATATTCTCACTTATTTCAAAATAGGTGTAGGAAAGCTAAACTTTGTGACTAGAAAACCAAGAAAACCCTTTTTGGTTTGTTGGTCACATCAATTGTCCTCTATGGATATAGATTTTGGAGAAGTGACATGTTAAATCATAGATGGAGACAATTAATAAAAATCTAAAAGAATTTAATCACAAAAAATATAAAATTAAAAACTATGATCCCTTATGAGATTTTTTTGGTTAAAGTAGGAACTTTCTCATTGGAGGCATCATTGATAACTTGATTGCTAAATAATCTAAAGAATTTTTAAAATATGGACAACCATCACCAACCCAAAATAGTTATGGAGGAATTATATTATAAGAAGAAAACATGGATGGAATAAAACAAGAAATGGTTGAGCAAGTGTGACATTGAATAAGACATGAGTGTCCTAGCACTAATGAGGAAATAAAAAAGTATATGGTAGAAAATTTAGAACTACCATGTGGACAAAGTAGATTGGATAGAAGAAAGCATACTACATCAGAGTTTATCCCAACCTAGGAACACAGTGATAAAACATATTGATGAGTACATATATCTAGTAGGGTTTTCTCTAATGATACACCTTGTATGATGGATATTGACGATTTAGATATACCTCCTTTAGTTATTTATGATATAGACATGTATTATCATGATGTTTCTCTTTCATGTCATGATAGTCCTACATCCATAGATTCATTATTTTTAGATGATGTATATCCTCTCATACATGATGATATGATCCATGATGATAAATATTCTACATTTCATGTTCCTTGTATTTATATGCATACCTTTGCTAATGATGTCATACCCTATGATACATATTTAACTCTTTTTGTGAATGCTTGTGATAATTATTATAATGGTTCTATAAATTATTATTTATATGTGAAATCATTTTTAATTTCTTGTTATAGATAATTAGATGATAGTATTTTATTGATGATAAAGTTTACATTATATTTTAGAGATAAAAGTTATGTAATGGTTTCGTTCACCATGCTTTCTTTACAAATATTTTATGGAATTGGCTTGTGCCTTTATTGCCTATTTTCCTATCCTTAATGCACACGGGAATAACAAGAATATAACAATGCCTTCATATGTTTTATCTTTTACACATCAAAGGTTTGTGTCTAAATTTGATGGTTGGAGAGTCAAATTTTGAAATCAAGCACGTATGAGCATATGCAATTTTGATCATATTATAAAGAAATGAATCAAGAAAAGTAGAGAACTAGTAGTGTATTTTAGAATCCAATTAGTTGAATTACAATTTCATCTAAATGTAATTTAAAAACTACCATAAATATACTTTAATAATTCATAGAAAATTAATGAAACCCCATATATATTATTATAAAAAGAGTCTTAAAATACTTTGAAGGATTTTAATAACTCCTATGATAGTCAACTAGTAAAAAAGCGAAAATATAAAATATAGTCCCAAACATATATTTCTATCCCATTAAATTCTCAACCAACCATGGAGACATTCATATGGAGATAGTTTTCTACATGTAAGCATCTTCTCTAGATTTTACAAACATGAGAGACACTAGAAATTAAACTTGAACAAACTATTAACAGACAAGTAAATATAAGACTAGAGGACACACTCAATTTATTTTAGGAATAAATGATCCAACCATTCCAACCCTAACTTCATCAAGAGAAGTTATATTTACAACCTAATTTTTCCTTAAACGAACTCATAAATCTATGATATATACTAATCCTTCTACACAAGGCATCACATTTTTTCCTTTAAGTATCCCATCTCTTTAGTAGATTTATTGTGAAATAAGCTTCCACAAAACAAGTTGCAATAGGGCATTCAATTCATTATAGGATAATATTACATTAAATCAAGCCCCAAATGATAACCTCAATGCTATGCATACCTCTATACATAGTAGGACACTCTATTAGATTGGATCATCATTAGACAAGGGAAAATTCCTTATTTATGTGTATTCATGGTGCCTACCAAAACCTAATTCCTCTGATTTTGGTGCCACATAAATATATGAATTGCCACTCATACCTCAAGGACGCAAATCCTACCTTAATTTTAACATATAGTATGAGCACTATTAAGTCTCCATTAACTTCCCGCTACCTTCTCTTTGAGTAACAACATAACCCAACAATTAGATTCATCTCTACAGAAGCACATCATGTTGTAGATTTCTCTAACCACCTATTATTTTGTGGAGAAAAGGTGGGCTTGAACATATGATCTTGTTCTAAACAATTTCGTGTTTATGTATTATTTGAATTTAGAGGATAATAATTTGTGACTAAAGAACCTACTAAATCCTTGCTAACCTTCTACATTCTAGCTTTCTATTTGAAAATCATTAACCATGCATAATCATAAAATATTCATTTATAATACCCATAAATATTGAGTATCCCTTCGCTCGTTTATTTATCCATGCTTGAAATGCTCAAAGGTTAGCCATTTGAGATATGAGGGCAACTTGCAAGCACATGCCTCACGGCCCCCGTGCCAAACAATCACGTGAAAATTGCAGTGCTCCCCTCTCCCCTGGGATTAGATTATGTTGGGAATTGTTGTTTCCTTTGTAGTATCGAAACGAATCGACAGGTTCTGCTACCTCTACAAATCATCACGGGCTTGGAAAGTGATGCAGCTTCGTTCCAATCTCTTTTGGAAGGAACTTTACAATTCCATGCACCGGCAATTCGAGCCACTTTAGTGTTGGTTGCGATTTGAATATACGTTTTAAAGCTTATTCAATAGCAAATGGTCTGTCGCTACATGTGAGGATAACTTTTGTCAGCTAATAAATGCTGTCCTGGTTAAACATGCACGTTTATGTAATCATGTCTTTTTGGAAATTCAGTGGTGACCATGTAACAGATGATAATGGGTGTTCTGGCTGCTTTTGGTCGTTTTTGCTCTGTATGCATTAAAATTTGTATTTCGCACATGGAAAGCCTGCATTATAATTGTATTCCTCAAATGGCAAGTCAGCCTTCTTATCTTGGAAGAATGTATTCACACTGAAATTAATGTGCAGTTTCTTGTTGTTAAAACAGCATTGATCACACAGGATTTCATATAATTCATCTTTTGAATATTTGAAAGTCATTAAGTCATTTTTAAATGATTTTACCAAAAGCTTATTAGATCATACCTAGATTAGTTTACATTACATCAATGTTTTTTCAATAGATACTACGCTTTAGATATATGATATCTGCATATCTTTTGTGTTTCTAAATCTTATGAAAACCAAAAAAGGGGTCTAACCAACAGTTATAAAAGTCTCTTACTTAAATACTCACAAATTCTTAATCTGTTTCTCAATACAACCAAGCTAAGAAAGATTATAGCCACATAATTGTGTTTAATTTAGAGATTTATAACAATAGAAAAAAGAATCACATCAAGGTAGATTTAATTGTGCTTAAGCACTATGAAATCAAATTTAATTGTGCTTAAGCACTATGAAATCAAATTTAATTGCATCATAATATAAAACAAATATTAAATGCAAATTAACAATTGAGTTCTGACCTTAAATTTGGTTCCAAAGATGTAGATTACATCAAGAACTTTTATATAGTCAAATTAACAACACTAATATTTAACTTGGGAAAACTTTAGTGGCAAATCTTCGCCAATTGACAAATTCTAGAAATCAGCCAAGTTGAAATTGGCGAATTTGCACAAACCAACAAGGTGTCCAAATCACCTGGATTTTACGAACTACGGGTCCGATGCATGTCTATTTGCCAATGAGTTTTTTTATGAGGCATATTTAAGCAATAAATTCGCCATAACAAGCTATGTGTTTCAAATGGACCGACTAATATTTTCACCTAGAGTTCTGGAAGCATGTAATAAAACACCTAGATATTCGCCAATACTATTAAAACAACATTGTATCAGGACCCATTTCACCAATTAAAATTTACAAATAGTTGTTCTGAAGACCTATTTTCTCAATTAAAATTTATAAATAGTTGCTTATGAGGACCTATTTTTCCAATAACATTTTAAAGATAATTACATTTGAGGACACATTTCGCCTTGAAAATTACAATGTATCGTTGTATAAGCACATGGGATTCGCCAAATTTTTAATATACCATTTAAAAATCCCCCAGAATTCACCAAATATGGATTAATATAAATACAATCAAAACTATCATTTATTCTTACACGTTTTGTTCAGTTATGAGGTTCTACTTCTTGATTTGGAAGTTAGCGAAAGCTGAAAATGTAGACTTAAAGGTGAGTACTCATTTCTTCATAGTGTTATTAGTTATAATAATAAGTTTTCTTTATCTCTTTTCCATTCTTGCTTTATTCTTAAAGTTAAAGATGATATTGAGTAGGGAATGTGATCTATATTCTCTATCCTTAAACAAGAAGACATTTTTTTTTAGTTTTTATTCAAAGTGAGAGATCAGTATGTCAAGCAACAAGGGTGAGGCTCCTGCCACTCCTCATGGTAGTGAAGAGACTGGGAGGCCATCAAAATTCCCAAAACTTAGAAATAAAGGTACCATATAGTCTTACTTTGGAATTGCCAAAGCTTCTGGTCCATTAGATCAAGATGAAGCTACATCAGTAACTCTTCCACCAAATATTAATGAAGAAGGCATTCATAATACCTCACTACCACCAAAAGGTCAAGTTTAGATTGTCATTAAGTTAAATCAAAATGTATCAAATGAGGATGGCAGTACCACAAAAGATGTTCCAAGGGATACCTTGGTTAGCCAAAATGAGATAATTGACTTGTATGAGGATGATGTTGGTAGCAAGAAAAGAAGAAGCAAATAAAAAATGGGGCACAAGTGGGAAATGACAAGGAATTTTCAACTTGGTTGGTTGTCAAACTACCCATTCATTGTACCAGTGGGGATGGGGAAAGCAAATATTATTGAAAATACAACATTGGCCAAATGTACGATTTGTAGTTGGAAATGTGGAAGAGACAAGACGTTGCAGCTAAAGATTGACATTGTAGTAAGTATACCAGTAAATTTTATGAAAAACAAATCATAGACGGAAAGGAAGAATCAGTCGTATAATGGAAATCAAAGGAATAATGTCTTCATGTTAGGTATGCCACAAATTATGAAGAGCATAACCAAAGAATGTTGAAGCTTGCCGCATGTAAAGGTACACTTGAGGTTCAATTTGGAAAAGCAATGGAAGCAACAAATATGTCAAAAACTATTCAGATGAGCATTGTTTTTTCATATTTTTTCCAGAGGGAATCCTATGATAGTCTGCCCAAATATTGTGCTTTATTATCTTATGTGAATGCTCCTCACTATCCCTTCTCACATTGTTTAGTAAACACTGGGTGGGAATGAGAAAACTATCTTGCTATAGTTGAAAAGGAAGATTTAAAGGAGAAAGTAAAAGAGTCAAATTTCATTGCATTATCTTTAGATGAAGTTACTACAGTAGACAATACTTCTTGGGTTTGTATGCATTTGTATATTGTAGAACAACATGTTTTCCAAGCTCATCTTCTTTGCATTCATAAAATAAAGGACAATTCAACATCTCAAAATCTATTTGAACTAGTCAAGAAATCTTTGAATGAAGTTGCAGGTATGGATGAGTTAATAATTGCCAAAATTTTGGTGTGTGTAGGAGTTGATGGAGTTGTAGTGATGCAAGGTCAAAGGATCAGTGTTTTCACAAAGTTACAAACTACTTGTACACCATACATGCTTGGCATTCACTACATAGCCCACATAATGAATTTAGCATTCAAAATTGTAAGCAAGTTTCCTTAAATATCAAAAGTTGAAAATCTAGTCCATGAAATCTACTCATACTTCTACCAAAGTCCCAAAAATTTCACAAAATTTCAAAAAAATTCCAAGGGAATAACACCAAGAAATAAGCTTCTCAAGGATGTCGATACCAAATAGATCTTCCTGCATGGACCAATGCAACAAGTTCTTTTAGAATATCAATCTTTGATTGGAGTGATTTACGAGCATCACAATACAATAGAAAAATCTCCTAACTTCTTACATAGGTTAAGCGATATAAAGACACTCTTGACTTTAGCTAGTCTTCTCCCCATGCTGGATGTGATGAACAATCTTGTGAAGAAAGCTTAAGAAAAAACTATGTATATTAATGAATATGCCATTCTAGGTAAACATACATGCTTCGCCCTCGATCATCTATATCTAGATCTAACACAAGAAGGCCCAAATTATTTCATGTGGAAAAAAATTATTGATTTGAATAATCTTGAAAACTATTTATATTTTAATGCAAGCAGGCACTTATGTATCTGTGTAGGTGGATATGAGATACCAATGTACCATTGTAAGATAACCAAGTGCTCTAGTAGAGAAGTAGTTGTTAATGAGGAATATTTTAACAACAATGTTAAATCTGTTAGTGTTAATTTGAAGTAAATTGCAAAATCTCTTTCCTCAGAGATTCGTGAAAGATTCCCTCGACATGAAATACTTGAAGCCATGGGTATTGTTTATCCTAAATTTTAGGAAAACTGAGATAACCCACAGTATTTTCATGATCAAGTAAAAATCTTGATTGAACAATTTTTAAAAATTGTAACATACAATGAGGATATGTGTAGGATCATCATGGAAAAAACATGCACTTAAGTGGCGAAAAATTCAGAAAAATCAGAGTTAGGCAACTTGATGTAAAAATTTGAATAAGTTACTTATATTATTTAAAAATTAAAATAGAATTTGTAGCAAATTGAATGTAGTTTCTAAACTACTAGGTTTATTTTATTTTTAAAATTCTGTTTGGTGAAAATTTGAAATCTCAATGTAGTAGTACTTAAATTTTAGGGAAAAAATAAGTAGGTGTCTATCTAACCACCCTAACCATAGTAAAATGATAATATATTTTTTTAAATATTTTAGATATAGGTAGAGGACTCATGTCCCAATGTGATGCATATTTTTTTATAATTTTTTCCAAGTAAATAATTAATTATGAATTTTTTATTACAATTTTTAAAAAATATAAAAAAACTCGGATGTCTGACCACCTTAACTTGGTCAAAACTTCATGAAATTAATTTTTTTTAATCATAGAGTATATGAAGCATAGAATGTGACGCATGTTTTAGATTCAAAAAATGTGATACCGTTTAAAAGCTATAGATATTTTTCAATCAGCCTATCAATGAGGACTTTAGTCATAATTCAAATAGAAAATGAATAATAATTATTTATTAAATTCAAAATAAAGCATAATTTATATTGGTGGAAAGCTAAGAATATCCTTTAAAAACCCTTTATGTTTCATCAATTTTGGGTTAAAAGAAGTTGTCAACCACATACCCTACGCATACCCATCATATCACCACTTTTTGGCCCATCATGATCTTG
Organism: Sequoia sempervirens; assembly: GCA_007258455.2. Taxonomy (NCBI): domain Eukaryota; kingdom Viridiplantae; phylum Streptophyta; class Pinopsida; order Cupressales; family Cupressaceae; genus Sequoia; species Sequoia sempervirens. Next base: position 101,106,409 of record VDFB02193867.1, read on the forward strand.
CACATACCCATGAGCAGAAAATAGAAGGAATTTTAAACGAAGCTAAACTTAGAAAAAAATCTAAGAGTTTTGCAACAGCTATGAGGGACTAGTATAAATCCATGGGCACAAAGAAGGCCTTTGAATCGTGATCAATAAAAAAGGCTTGGACAAACTTAGGTCAAAGTGAAATATTGCATGATTCGATATCAAAATATTTCAAACATGTTGATCTATGTCAAAAAATGATATTGAGGTCGGTGGAGGATGAGAGATTTTTTAGTACATTGGGGTTTTTGAAATCAAAGCTAAGAAACAAACTAGACAAGAATTTGAAAAATTTCTTGAGGTTGAAAGGAACTGTGTATAATGTCTTTAATTTTCTTTTTGAAAGGTTACTCACAATTTGGAGGTCCACATGTGAAAGAAGAAGGACTAGGTTGTGCAACACTCCAATTCCAAATGTTGGTACAGGTGGTAGTGATAGTTGTAGTGGGACTGGGACAAACGACATTGACACAAATAACACAATGAATGTTGAATTTGAGACACGGGCTAAAGAAAATGAAGAGTAGACTTGAAATCAAATTTAAGACAACTCTTTTACTTTATCTCAAGATAAAAGCCAATTTGAGGACCCTGAATCTATTTGGGAAATGAAAGAGAATTAGCAGCTTTTAGGTATTTATAGTACACTTCATAGATCAATTTCCATTATTCCATATTGTAGTTGATGATATTTTATATTGTATTCAATGAAATTATGAATCATTACACTTCATGACATTTTATTTTATATTGCATTTCATGTATCATATTCCAAACTGTAATTGATAATATTTTATATTGTATTCCATGAAATTGTGATATTTTATATTTTATATTGTATTCCATGGTATTGAATTTGATATGTGATTCTGCATCATTTTTAAAGAACAGTTATCACACTACTTATAAATTCCTATTGCATTGCCATTCACACAATTTTTAATAAATAACTGAAAGGAATATTAATCCATTCTCTTAACAGAAGCTAACAGTTCAACATCCATAACTTATAAGCTAACAAAAGCTAATAATTCAACATAAATAACTTATAAAAGCATCCACACAACTTAAAAAATAAAAGCTTAAACTACCAAATCACCTAAATTATACTAAGAAATCCTTGCGCATCCATCATCATAAAAGCTTTATTCACAGATAAACATTCATGATTCCACAACAATGAAACTAACCAAAAAATCTATCATTCCAATAATAGACAATCCACTAGCAAACTACTCAACAAAAGCACAATAAATCCACACACCATAACTCAAAGATTATGTATGCATGAACTTCACCATTGTCTTTCTATATTGAAATAATAGAAAAGCAGTAAAATTAGTAGAGTTTTTTTTGTTCTTGATAACAGTTTCTTGAAGACTGTAACCATTTTAGAAATTAAAATAAAAAGTCTTTGAAGTATCAAGAGAGACAAATTAAATAAAATAACATAAAAACTAAAAACTAAATAGTTGTCCCACTCCTAGCACCGACTCCTTTGCTTTCAATTATTTCCACCTCCTACTCCTTCAGTAACGCCTCCTGTGCCTTTACTCTTTTCCTATATTCCTAGTACTTGGTGAAAATTGCGGTGATGTTTTTGCTTCTTGGACTTGTGGTGATTTGCAGCCTTGTCCTCCATCTTAAAAGTACATGGTCTGACTGAGGTAGCCTTTCATAGATGATCTCACTTTCTGACTTATATGCACTCATATAGGTCTGTAACTTACTCAATTTTCTGAAGGAGTTTGCAGTGGTTGTCTTAGGATCAACTACTTCTCTATGATACACCTCTTTAAATTCCTTGAATATGTCTGCAAGATCCAATACCTTTTCATCAAACCAGTCTGTGAGGTCAACTTCAAGATAATTGAAGTTTTCCTTGATCTACACAAATATGTCAAAGTATGTTTCTAAAATTTTATTGATTTCCTTTATATAATCTTCATATACTACCAATTTCCACTCCAATTCAAATCATACCAAATAGGATCAATTTATTTAGGGTCATCCACCAATTTTTCTCTTATCAACAAAGAGTGCTCCATGGAGACTAGTTCTTCAATTTCCTTTGAAAGAAAAAATGTGCTACCGTGTTCTCTCTTGATCTACTAGAGCTCACCTACCAGTTCCTTTCTTTTATTAGACACCTAAAAAAAGAATTTCCTAAATTTAGTAATGTGTATAAGGCCATCTTAATAAAGCCCTTCTATCCATTCGCTGGAAGCTTTAGCATAACATAATTTTTTCTTGACCCATTGCACAGTATCAGAATCAATACCTTGACCATTTGAGCTTGAGGCTTCCTCAGTGGTTGGAGTGACAATTGATGAAATAAAATTTCTTAAAGAAAGATTATGAGATTGCATCTAAAGGTCCTTCTTTTTTAGTTCTTTTTCACTTTTGATCAATGCATTAATAGAGTAATCAACATGATATACCTCACCTTCTAAAGTAGATGGCCCCATATCAACATGAATAACCTTATAGTTGGCTTCTGTTATCTCATTTTCGTTTAGGTCCTTTACTTGATCAAAAATCTCCAACAGTTGATGCCCAGTAGTGGAATTGGTGACAATTTGTGACATCCTCTTAGCCTTTTTGGGTTTCTAGTGAACTTGCAGCAACATGACAATTGTATCTAATTCAATTGTCATTGCGGGAATATTCTTTATTTTCTTCTTGACTACTTTCTTTAACCATGCTAGGGAAGATGCCACTGGCACTAATCTAGTTTCTCTACCTACAACACTTACATTTTCGTTTATTTCAGTTGATGGAACATAAACAATTTTTTCAGTTGATTGAATAGAAACAATTTTTTCAGTTGATTGAATAGAAAGAGAAGTATCTCATGGTGGAGAAGGGGGAACTTTAAAGAATGTGGGAAAATAATTATCATCAATTATTTGTTGAAAAATTCCCTCACAGTCTGTAGGCATTGGCTTTTCTTGACTATCATTTTTCTTAGGTACCAAGGGTACACTATCCTATTCACAAATTGATTTTATCTTGGCCTTAGTGTCTTCTAGCTTCTCACCATCTCCTCTTGACTATGAGCCAATGCTAGATGGCCTAATTGACTGCTTTCTAGCTAATATATTTATGCTAGAGGCTTGTACAATACCTTGCTCTCTTCTCTACGAAACTCTTTGCTTATGGGGAGAACCCACACCTTGGCACCATTTTCCGTTCAACTAGTGTAAAGTTCTTCTCAAAAAAGGGGAAGAAAGGACCATTAAGTCTGAAACTTCATCCTCTAACCAATTAATTCTATAAAGGGATTTCCATCAAGGGCCTGATATTCGTAATCAATGATCAACAAGTCTACTTGTGCATCTTCTGGAATATTGAAAGAAATACCAAAAGCTTGTATTTTCCTGAGGGCCAATCTCTTGAAATTTCTTCTATACACCTCACCTTCATCTGTACAGTCTTCCCAAAAATCTTCAATATCAGGGCGATGTTCATAGTTTCCAACTCCATACAAATTTTGCTTAACATAACCCTTGCTATAAAAATTAGTTCTCATAGGAAAACACTAAAAATTGAATTTATTTAGTTTTTTCTGCACACCCCTAGCAATATTATTACTTTTGCAAGAAAATGAAGGCCCATGGATAATGGAAAAGCATAGCCCTTCTTTCCCATCTTTGAATATTTAACCTTTACAATGGCCATCTATCGGAAAATTCAAGAAAAACTAGGAAATCACTTGGGTAATGGGAAATTTCAATGTAGCCTTCTCAAAACCTCCAATTCTAAGATAAGTATATCTGTTGAACTAAATGTAGAAACTTCCAAACCTCAATACTAGAGTAGCCGCTTCAGGTGAAACCCGAAGCTCACGTTTTCCATCAATTTTTCTCACAATTTCCATTAAAAATGTGTCATTGATGCGATAGAAATTCCTCATTCCAACCTCCTAAGTAGTGAGTTGTGGAAAAGTTCTATACATAGGCATGTCTGGTGTAAGAGACCTTTGCAATTCCAACCCTACTCAGATAGCCTCTTGAATGGATAGAATGTAAGCTAGGTATGAGCAAATGTGGAAGGAAACAATTTGCTAGAAATTTATTAATTGCTCATTTAAATGATAACTAATAATCTCAGCCCAGTCAATGAATTTATTTTCACTACAAATCAACAGAATAAAAAAACATATCCAAAATTCAAAAGAGTCTAAATATGCATTACCAACCACATGATGTAGAAAGGTGATAGAATCTAAAATTTCATCCTTAAAATGAACCCTTTTAAGCTTTGAGGGCAACTAAGACTTACCCTTTTTCTTGAACTTCAACCAATTCCTCGCAATGGAATTTTTGCACCATTCCTCATTCATTCTGAAAAAATCATCACCAATAGCTATAGACATTTCCTCTATAGTTTCCCTCTCTAGAATTCCTAATCTGTGGGAAATCACTTTAGGAGTAATTCTTGCAATGACTGGCCCATCCACAACTCTAATTTTCCAAGTCTCTAGAATGTAACCCCTTGTGCACACAATCACCAGGTCGACACTTTGTACAACCTCAGGAAAACCTCCCGCATGCACCAAACTAATTTGTAGAACTTTATCTTCTAGTCTTGTTCTCTCTCTTTTCTGTAGGTGTACCAAAAACTCCTGCAAATTGACATGCCCAATTTTAGTATTCCTCACACTAGACCAATGATTTTGAATTCCACTTTGCATGAGCACACATTTGTGGAGATAGAATGATTGCACTTGAGAAACACTGGCATTGGCAAAGAATGAGAATGTAGGATAAATGTCTAAGTAAATACTAAAACTTTTCCACACACTTATGCCATTATTTTTTATAGGACATGCATTAAATGCAACATTCAATTTCATTCCTCAAAAAGATGGCCTTTAAACCTGTATGATTTTTGAAATTCTTGAAAAGACAACTCAAGGTTAGTCTGTACATAGCATTCAATGAGATGTCATATGACAGTGCCTTTTAAAGCCAAGATAAGTCCATAATGTCGCATGATTGCTAAAACTTAGAACCTTAGAACCAAAGTCTGAAGTTTCAATGTTTTTGAAACCTCCGACCCACCGAATACAAAGATGACCAATAAAGACTTGCAACTCAACAAAGTGAACCAAGTCAGGGAATTGGGAAGTTATGAAAATTTAGAACTCTGCGATAAGGTTATAAAACTCATAAGACTAGTGACTAAGGTTAGGAAAAACACTAAAACTGCAACATTGAGTGATAGTAACCATGACAATGAAACTAACCAAAAATCTATCATTCCAATAATAGATAATCCACTAGAAAACTACTGAGCAAAAGCAGAATAAATCCACACACCATAACTCAAAGATTAAATATGCATGAAATTCACCATTGTCTAAGTCTTTCTATATTGAAATAACTCTCTCATCCTCGACTGTTGTAACATTCTACATAAATTATTAATGAAATTTTATTGAAATGATCTTTTATAAATTAATATTTTTTGTCATTATGAATTTATGTATGTTTTAATTCTGGCTTTGGTTTAATGAACCAGTTAAAGTACCTTGATTAAAGCATCAGTTCATATAAATTTTTTGTGGATTTGATAAGTAGCCAACAAGATTGAGTATCGATGTGTGAATTATAATGCAATTTCACTAAGATTATGGATGCCTAGAATTAAAATCACCTTATAGTTCATATTTTAATTGTGTTAAAAGTAAAAATTGAACATGTACTCAGTGATTCATCACTCAACTCAATGCTTAATAACATATTAACAATAGTATTAGTAGCATATACAACAATGAACATCAAAAATCATTTAATGTGTATCTAGTAGTTGAAACCACTACCAGAATTTTTCTTCAAATGATAAAATAAATAATATAGATAATTGAACATAAACACATTATTGAATTCTGAATTTGAGCTTTTTTATTGATTATCACATGAAGAAATACATAGAGGCATTGGAAATGCAAAATCTTTCTCAAAGAAAACTCTGCACAGAGTTGAGTTGGAACTTGGGAACTCATACTATAAAAAATCAAATCACTGCAACACCTTTTCTAGCAAATTCCACTCTTCAGGTGGTGGAATTATGATTTGTTCTAATTGATGTTGTTTGAATTGAAGATTTGTTAACAATTCATGATTCAAATTGGAACCTGTCTTGGATTCTTCAATCAATTTTGCATTTAGGGTTAGCAATGGTTTGATGGAATCCAAATAGTTCACCACATCTGGGTTCTGACGAAACTATCCAAATCAATCTTCCTTGCATCATCCATCTTCTTTCTGAAATCATTCTTTTCAATGAATCCCTCATTTGTGTCAAACTCCTCTAGAAAACCAAGCTTTGTGAAGTTCCTTACCTTTTCATCCAAGTTCTTCTTCTTGTCTATAGCCAAATGAAAATATTCGTTTGTTTCACGCATTCTCAAACACTTCTCAATGATAGATGACAATGCCATTGATGTAGCAATCCAATTAGTAATCCCTTTTGATTTCACTGTCACTAGATTTGTAGACTGTTTGTTGAATTTGATTTGCATATTTCTCTAATGCAAACATATTTTTGTTGTCCACTAAATATTTGTTGTTAACACTGGATTTGTAGACTGTTTGTTGAATTTGATTTGCATATTTCTCTAATGCCAACACATTTTTGTTGTCCACTAAATATTTTTTGAGCTTCTTACGATGTTGTCTGATAGCATCAATCAATTGAAACATGTCACACAAATGATCAATCCTCTGCATTATTTCATCCTAGATCTTTTGTTTCATATGCCTAATTGTTTCTCTACAAAATGCAAATAACTTATTTTGACAAGACTTAATTTCATTTTTTTCTTCCATCAAATTTGCCTCTAATCTTTCATTTATTTTTCTATCCTTCTCTAATTTTTGTTCCCATTGTGCATTTCCATTTGCAATGTTGAGTCTTAATTTTTCTGAAGTGGGTTTTTCCTCATCATATTTCTATTTTCTCTCATCTAGGCTTTGCTTCATTTTATTCATTGTAGTCTCATTCTGCTTATCCTCTTTGCTTGTTGATGTAGAGGAAGATTTTTTATTCTTTTTTCTAATTCATTGCTCTTGTTATCTGCTACTTTCCTCTCTGATTTCTTATTTGCTAGGTCTAATTGTAACTTTTCAATTTGAGTGTACAACCTTTTTTTCTCTCTATATTTCTTTACCAATGATGTGTACACCAATTCATTATTTTTCTTTGATACATTGATTTTGTTAGTATTTTTGAGTCCAAAAAAATCTAATTGAATATTATTCATCTGGAATTCAAATTGAGCCATCTGATTTGATGGTTTGTTTTAAACTATGGGAACATGAATTGTGTACTGCATGATTTCTTTATTTGTGTCAAATGTGGGTAAAAGCATGGTTGTTGTAGGATCTGAAGTTACAATAGACACACTCTCCATCAGTTGCTTCTTTTCTTTTTTATTCAAGTGTGATTTATTTTTAAAATCTTCAATGTAATAAAAACCTAGGGACATAGGAACAATGGAATGCTTGAATGGCAAAGGAATAGGAGTACTTACAATTTATAATGATGTCACAACCAAACTAATTGGTAGTGGGGGAGTGCCTGGAAATAAATCCTTTGTGGTGGATCCACTGGTAGTGTGACTTGGACATGTCAAAATCCTTTGCCTCTTTTGTATGCCTTGATCACCTGGTGTTTCTGTGGTATATTGTATTATTGTCCTCTTGTGTGTAATTTGTTTTTGTAGCACATGTTGACTACTAATAATAGTAGTACTACTACCCATACCATCGCCACCAGAGGTAGTGCTAGTTGCACTAAGCTCTCCAAAATGGGCATGTTCTAGTTGTGATTATGTCTGACCATGAGGATGAGGATTTGAAGCTCTAACAAATTGACTTGTATGCCCTAGGTCTACTTTTTCTCCTCCAATCCAAAAGGCCATATTTATCAATTGCTCTTCTATGCTCTACATCTATTACCATCCAAGGGCCTCGTCTTTGTGACCCTAAAGGGCCACCTTCATAACCCATTTTTTTAGCTATGGCTGCTCCTAAAGTATATGCTTCTTTTGTGGCCTCACTTAAACCAAGTTTGAAATTGGCATGGCTTTTTTCTTCCCTATCATCATTAGATTCATCATCACTTTCTTATCTTCTCATTCATCCAGATGCTCTACATTCCACAATTTTCTAAACTCATGATCTTCTTCATTATCTCCATACTCTGCAAGAGCTCTTGAATCACCTAGCTCCTTCCTCATAGACCAAGAGGTAGTAATTTTTGATCGTGACTAATTTTATTTTGTAACTTCCTTCTATAGAAAATCTGGCATTTTTACTCCACTAGATGGTTTATGAATTTTTTCATAAATATTGTTGTACCTCCTAATTGTCTTTCGATGCAATGCCATAATTTTTGCTAGCAATTGTTCAAAAGAAATACCATTCTTAGCAACACTTTTCTCTATTGCTATTTTGAGCTCATCCCAAGAATCCTTCTTTCTCAATTTTTCAAGCAAGGGTTTACTTTAATGCTGAATTCTACAAGTTTGCAACATTCTTATTGAGCAGAATCATTGATTTAATGGTGTCACATGGATCATACTACCAGTGAAAAATAGCATCAAAATAAAAAAAATTAAAATATTATGTGCCACAACAAATGCTTTTCTCTCGAATGTGAAACCTCCACATGAAAAAGGTAAAGAAGGAAATAAGGTCTTCATTTGTTGACCGGCAAAGTGTAGTTCATCAATACTCTGCATCTACCTTACATATTCCAAAGCAAAAACCCTTTCTATCACATGTATTGAAGTTTGTATGGTTGTACTCCCGATCCATAAAATTGTAGCATAGTATATTCTACCATTAAGTACCAATCAACCAATTGTATTTCTTTCCCTAGTTTAATATAGTTTCTACATGACATAGGCAATCTAGGCATTTGAGTATTTTTCATTGCTCGATGTAACAGAGCCAAAAAGTAGTCCAAAAAATGACAATTGTTCCTTCCAGAATCATTCATCCTTATCTCAATGGTCTATTCATATACTGGAGCCATTTTCTTTTCCTTAGCATTATGATAGGGTTGAATCTGAAGCTTGTTGGTCTAAAATATTCCTCTAAATTTGAATAGAAAAAGATAGGACAAGTAGGTTGTGAACCTAAATGTCTTGGTGGAACCTCCTTTAATCATTAAAAATTGTTTATGCATGGATTCTACAATGTGCTCAATAAAATTATATTTGAAATGTCAAACTCCATAATGGATATTATACACCATTTCAAGGCTTGCACCCACTTCCAAATTGCTATCCAGTCCAAGGAAAAATGCTAGCATGGAAATAGTATCCTAAACCCATGGTCTAAAAATATCCGAATCATAAGGAGGCTTATGATCACCTTTCAATTTTTTTCTATGGGTATGTGCAAGATCATCATGAAAAAAACAATCCCTTAAGTGGCAAAAAATTTAGAAAAATCAGAGTTAGGAAACTTGACGTAAAAATTTGAATAAGTTATCTATATTATTTCAAAAATATGTAAGAATAGAATCTATAAAAAATTGAATGTAGTTTCTAAACTACTAGGTTTATTATTTAAAAAATAAAATCTATTTGGTGAAAATTTTAAATTTCAATACAATAGTACTTAAATTTTAGGGAAAAAATAAGAAGTAGGTGTTTGTTTGACCACCCAAACCACAATAAAATGATAATATTTTTTAATAATATTTTACATATAAGTAGAGGACTCGTGTCCTGATGTGATACATATTTTTTTATCATTTTTTTCCAAATAAATAATTAATTATGACTTTTTTATTACAACTTTTGAAAAATATAAAAAAATCATATGTTTGACCACCTTAACTTGGTCAAAACTTCATGAAATTCATTTTTTTTAATCCTATCATATACGAAGCATAGAATGTGATGCATGTTTTGAATTCAAAAAATGTGACATAGTTTGAAAGCTATAGATTTTTTTCAATCAACCTATCAATTAGGACTTTAGTCGTAATTCAAATAGAAAATAAATAATAATAATTTATTAAATTCAAAGTTAAGCATAATTTATATTGGTGGAAAGCTAAGAATATCCTGTAGAAACCCTTTTCATTTCACCAATTTTGGGTAAAAAAAAGTTATCAGCCACATACCCTAAAATACCCATCATATCACCACTTTTTTGCTCGTCATGATCCTGCACATACCCCTAGATCTTGAACTATTTTATTTAAGAAAGATTTTTTCTCCATTTCATCCACTACTTCATAATCACTAGCAAGCTTTTCTAGGTCAATGTAGACATTTGCAAATTCTTTGGTTGTAAACCCCAACACTTTTCAAAGTTCTTCTGCATTAACAGATAATAATAATTCTTTGTTATCTTTATTAAAAATTTCTCTTTTGTTATCATCATAATTTTGGGCACAAACCATGATAAATTCTAGGCAATGGAAAAATTCATGTAACATCATGCGCCCTAAACTAGTTACCCATGGTGCATTGATACTATTAACTTGCATTTTATTTGCAACCTTATTTTGACATGAAAACCTAAGTTCGAAGGTACACCTACCATAGGTTTCAGGATCATAAATATCATGGTATTCATCAGTGAAACCTAGGGTTTTAAGCAATTTTGCATAATGCATTTTTTTATTTTACATTGCTCTAGTGGTACTGGTGGTAGATATGCTGATACAATGTGAAATTGTGAATTCCCCATTAGACCTCCTTAATTTTTCTTAATTCTTAAGCCTCTTAACCCTAAACCTAAACTTCAAAGTTTGAAAAAATAAAATTTTAAGAAATGTCAAATGATGAAACGTAGCTGCAGGAATTCTTTCACTTACCCAGATTTTAATTCTTGAAAATATTAATGCTGACAATCGTGGAAACTGGGTTATTGGAATGGCTTTGTTGAAAGTAGAACTATGGAACCTAGAATAGGGTGGTGCACTGTAATGAGCAAACTGAAGACTAAAATCTCCTCATGGCCCGTGTGCTAACCCTCTCACTTAAAAATAAAATCACTTAGCAATAGAAAGTTCTCTTTTTTCAAACATTAAAGTGAATGAAACCAAAATATCTACATGTTTCTTCTTAAATACACAATTAGTACATGGTTGACAACATTTAAAACAGGCCATTTATCATTTAGTCTTGCATTGACAAAAAATTCTAAACTGTTGATCTTTGTTAATCTAATGGTTATAGGGTGATTTTGAAGGTTTAAGTTCGCAAGCCTAGCGCTCTCTGCATTTCATTCCAGAATGCTACTACAACCATACATCAAATGTTCATCAAAAAGTTGAGAAATTTATGATATAAATAATAAACATGTGTTTTAAAGTTGCTTTAAAATTTAATGCACTAGGATTAACATCAAGGCCAAGGGTCTAGTAACTTAACGTTGAAAAGGACTTAATAAAATGAATTACAATGTCACATTAATAGCACAACCATTTATTTTATTACAAGTGAATTACAATGTCACATTATTACATAGTACAAATACAAATGTACGCACAAAGATTTTGTTGGACTGCTAGTGACAACATAAATGTAATATAAATGTCTGTTTGAAAATAAATGGATGGGACTTTCTTGGTCAACAATGCGCTCTAAAAATAAACACACGAGACTTGCTAGGTCAGAAATGCGCTTTGAAAATAAATGCATGGGGAATGGAGGGACAATCAAACTAGGGAAATGGGAGCTATGAAGATACAAAATGTAATTATCTCCTTTGAGAATGAGACTCATGCAGAAGATGAGGGGTGCTAAAATTTCTCCCACACAGAAGATGCACTTTGAAAATAAATGCATGGGTCTTTCCTGGCCAACCATGTTGGGGAACTAGGAGTTGTGAAGATACAAAATGTACTTATCCCCTTTGAGAATCAAATTCATGGAGAAGATGAGGGGTAGTAAAATTGCTCCCATCTTCTACTTGTAGTCTCCATGCATTGGGATAACATTTATCTCCATGAGAGCTCCTTATCCTAGTTCAAAACCTATATGAGAATTCAGGTGAACCAAATCAACTTCTTTCCAATTCCACCCATTCTTAACTTGAAGGAAATTGGTGTTTTACTCTATAACTATATAACTGGAGGTAGGAGAATTTAGAGTATCCCCAATAATACTACATCATCTTCTTCCTGAATCTTTATTAACCCTACAAAATGAAAACCCTTATGAAAATTCAAACATTGCACTCAATAGTATAGCCTTTATCCTTCAACAAATGATTTTAGTTATGCTCACTATCCTTATTTATGGGCCAATAGTGTCACCAATAGTGCCACTACTAGCCTGGTCCCTTTGTACACCTCACATGTGTCACGTGTGAGGTTGGGTATAGTCATAATTGTAATTTGCACAAACCAAAAAACTAACTTAATTGATTTGTGTAACTTAAGCCTTACATTTACAATTTATATGTTTAATTTGATTGACATCTAGATTCTGATAGCTTGGCTACATTTAAAATGTACCTCAAGCTAACAAGCTATCAATTTTCAAAATTTCCAGTGCCACTCAAATGATATGAAATCATTACAAATCTTCACTATCTACGATTCTACATCATCACCTATGCTTCTACAATACATAGTGCATTTTTCAATATAAAGCTATCCAATCAATCACTTTGGATGTTCATATGGCATTAATCTACATCACTTCCCATAGTACCATATCCACACTTTCTTCAAAAACTAAAATATGGCATTAATGAGCAATGAGCCTTGATCTCCCCACGTGTTCGCATCTATGACTTTAGTGTAATTCTAGAGGTTTCAATTCACAAATCTAGTGCTTCAGAGATTTACTTTTAGAATGAAACTATAGTCATCCATCAAAAATTCATCCAACGGTCATGGTTATATTGATTTGTACTGACATCTGACTACAGATATGGAATATCCTTCACACATATGGAAGATTAAGTTTTTAAGCCCTGGTCCTATGTTCTTCCTAAGCGGTCCCTTTTTCAAAAAAAACTTTATGAAGATGCATATTTTTCCACTTAAGTTATTCTATCGCTCATCGCCAAAATCCTTTAACCCATTGGGTTCACTACCGAGATGAGTGATGAGCCTTGATCTCGCCACATGTCTGCATCTAACGGTTCTAGTGTTATTCAAGAGGTTTCAATTCGCAAACCTAGTGCTTCATAGATTATTACTATTGTTCTTCTAGTTTATACATCTTGTAAAAAGTGTCTTGTTTACATCAATCCAAGATCTGTCTTTTTGTTCTTGCAGGCGATTTTAATCAATCCTTACATTCCTGGAACTCAAATTGATACTGTAACAAATGACAAAATTATCAATAATAAATATGATAGCTTAAATGAGCCTTCCCTATTGTCATGGTAAGCTTTACATCTGATTTTTGTCAAATCTCATTGTTTTCAATCACTTGTAGTGGAGTTTGCATTTAAGATGATATACATGTTCTTTTGTGTTTTTGAAACCAGTTGCCCATACCACCAGGAACAAATTTTATATACAAGTTCCAAATCAATGGTTAGATACACAACTATCTCTATTTCCCATCACTATGCTTCCACAATGTAGCATGAGGATTTCTGAGACATTAAAATTGTTAGCAAGCCCAACCTCTGTATTCCAACCATGGAAGTTAAGAGATCAATTTGAATCCTTAATGAAGTGCTTCTTATGAATTCAATGAAGTTGTAGACATGGTTTATGAATTTTCAATGTATATGCAAAAGGTAACATGTTTTGTGAATTTCACATGCACATTTTTAAACAAAAAATATTTTAAAAATAAATTATCTTCAATCTAATTGATTGAGAAAGCTTCACCAATGTTCATAATTTCATTTCAATTTCAAGTTTTGAATCAGAAAATCGATTTACATTGAAGCTGTTTTACTGACTTTATGATGCTAACCTTTGTCTTACTTGGTACAAATATCTACACGCAAAAATGCAATTGATAGCTGCAAATTCATTCTCATCATTTATTTATTTAATCTTTATTTTTGTCAATTTTTGTTGCTATATATTAATGAAGTTTAGATGATTTATGGATTCTCAATGTATATACAAAAGGTAACATGTTTTACAAAGTTAAGAAGCACATTTTAAAACAAAAAATAATTCAAAAATAAATTATCTCCAATCTGATTTGTTGGGAAAGCTTCACCAATGTTTATAACTCAAACATGGTTCTACAGATGAATGCTTTATTCTACAAATATTTTCTATTAATTTCTGACACTGCATTAGCAACTTGTATACCAGAGCTTCACGAGCTTTGAGGCATTTTTCACTCAAGTTAGCACTTCACCAATTTTTTGCGGCAGGGACTCTAGCTGCTCACAACTCTTGTTTATCCTAGTAAACATTTTCTTCATTTTCTTTGCAATATAGTTTTGACTTGTATATATCCTTCTAGGAGACATCTTTAAATTTGGTGTGGACTACCTCAACATTGGGTTATCTATTCATAACTAATTCAAGTCACAAAAATATTCCACCTAACACTCTCCTATTGCAAGATTCATAATGTTGTATTTTCTAAATTAACTTAATTTACTAACCTCACTAAACTTTCTTAGGGGGGTAAAGCAACATCAAACTTTTCTCTAGTAAAATATAATACCATCAAGACTAGAGGGGTTGAATTAAGGATTATACAAATCTATAACTAATGAAATTTTCAAATATAAATCTTGTTTAAATAAAAATAAAATTAACCATAAATTAAATATGGAAAATATATTGGATAAGAGTTGGATTACATATTTAGGCATAAAAAATTAGTTACTAACTAGATCCTATGATCTCAATTTATGTATTTCTTCCTACATTAAATTTATTAGTTATATTCTCTTTAATTTGTAACATCCTCTTTCTTCTTCTAATCTTTGTTTTTTTCTTTATTTTTTGTCTCACAGCCCTTAAATTTTTTTGATTTTAGATATGCATATTCCTCTTTATCTTTTTTCTTTTGTATTATGTCTTGAAATCATCTCAAAACTCTTTATATATAGAAGATGAAAAATCAATATTGATAGTTGGCAGCACAAACAATATTTATATATCAACATGTGATAAATATTCATAGATTAACATGATAAGGATAATCAACCCCAAAATTAAATTTTTATCTTATCATCCAACCTTAGGAGTCAATATACCACCCTTGTATACCATACAAATTCATTAGTACCACATGACATTATCATTTTTATGAACTAGGAGTTTTCATATTTAGTGCCAGGGTTCCATATGATGTCTTTTAGAACCTATAATGAAGTAGGTTATTAAGTCAAATCACCATTAATAATTAAGCAAATTAGTTTTGGTACCAATTAACTCTTTCAAGTGGAACATACATGTGATGATCAAGAATGCATGAAAATGGAATAAAATATTTGAGATACACAAAATAATCTATGCTTCCAGTTACAACCAATGATAATTACTTATGACTTGTGGTACCATTGGTACCATTGATGAATTGGCTATAGCTAGACATAGTTATTTATATGAAGTTAAAAAATTATGAACACATAAATGGGATGATATAAAGTGACTCTGAATTGACTTTCACTACAGAAAAATCCTGGAAAACTAGTAAGATACCTACAAAAATAAACTATCATTAATAGAAATATTTTTGTTGGTACAAGATTGTTCTTACACCTTAAATTTTCTTGCATCATCTACGACTATTTCTTTGAACATGGGTTAAAATGGTTGGATTTTTTTAAAATGTTTTATGTTTTGTTTTTTGAAGGTGGGGACATCACTTGTCAAATATTTAACACTCAGTGATGTTGATAGAAAGACACAGTATTTGGTGTGGTTTGTAGCTTTTTCTCCATATGGTAGATTCATTTCTTCTTTAAGGCTTTTTCATATGAAATTCTAGGAGAGTTGATGAGATTCTTAGTGGAAGAATAGTAGTTGTCTAGATCATTATGTGTTTTCTTTAATACTAGTTTTGACATGACATAAGCCCCACCTTTTTGTGAGTGTTATTTATGGGCTTTTGAATGCTATGGCTAGCACTAGTTTGGACATTAACCTTATGTAGAATTCCTAGGAAGTATATATGTACTTGGTAGATGTGGTGATCATTAAATTGTGGAGTGGATGATTTAGATAATTTTTTTGGTTACATATAATCATCTTGTAATGTTTTATGTCACACATAGCTAGCCTACAATCAGCCCATAGTTGTTATAAGTCCCCTATAGCTAACATGTAATTGATTTGTAGTCATGTTACACATCACTTGCATGCCATAAGTAGGTATTCTAGAGTTGAATCTATGTGGTAAAATAGAATATAAGTACTTGTGGTTGTAGAGTAGGATAGAGAATGTTGTGAGAAAAAATTCTACCAATGTTGGGGTTAGTTGAATGTGAGCAACCAATTATGGTAATTGTTCCAACTAATGGAGTATGTGGTTCTTATTTGATCCTATTTTGGAGGAGATTGGACTTTTGAATTTTTTTTTTAGTGTAGGCTAAGGCTATATATAGTGGTGTGTCTATGATCCATTGAGTGTCTCATTTTTCCTTGAGGTTTTCATCTTTCATGCTTCAACAAGGTGAATGATGTGATACTATGGTTGAGATAGTCATCATTTAGTGATTGTTGCAAATTCTTTGTTCATCTCATGTGAGCATAGAGGAGTTAGCTATTGCATCCTACTTATATCTTTGGTGGTTAGTTCACAAATTTCTATTGTGATATCTATGGAAGGCTACTAGCTTGATATCATATTGTAGCACATTTTTTTTGCTAGGTGGTTTTTTAAGCTAAAATTATTTTCCCCACATACAACTTAGGTCACCTATTTGTGTTGATGCCTTCTTCCTTATCTCTCATTCTAATTGATTTTAAATATTGATTTGCATTTTTTATGATATTAAAATTATTTTAGATCATGCATCTCATATTTTTGAAAATATTTTTTCCTTGATATTGCTTTATAGGAAAGATTGTTTTCACTTGCATCAATCTTTTGTTTGTAATTATATAAAACATGCAATTGACATGCAATTAAATTTAAAAATAAATATATTTGAAAAATCACAAATTTGAATAATGTCACAGATCATATAATATTATGAGAATAATATAGAAATATAAACAATAAAAACAATCTTAATATATTATATACGGACTGAAGTGGGTGTGGCGGTTTGTAGTGTGCTGTAAATATTCAAAATTAAATATTTGAATCGTCTGAGTAGAGAATGGTATCCACTTTGGAAAAATGGCCACCATGAAAGCATTTGCTTTCTTTATTCCCGTGTGTTTAAGTGAGCTTTCAGGATGGCGATGGTTTTTGGCTATCCATAGTGGAACATACGGCTTTGTTTGGAAATTTATTTTTGAAGGCAGTAGGGAGATGATGGCTAGATAACGAATTATCATTTTTCATTAATACAATATAAGATAGTAATTTATGGGCCTTTTGTTTGTGAAAACAATGATATATATAAAGTCAAATATTTAAGATTCATGATTTCAAAGATTTTTGAGAGATTCTTTAGTGAAAATTCCATGCAAAACAAACTTCTAGTGATCCAAACTACACAAGCTTTGAGAGGGAGTCAAGAAAGGAGTGGTTCTCTACGAGGTGAATGAATTTGTTTTCGATTATATATGTATACACATAAAATCAGTCAAGACATTAATTAATTAAATATTAGTTATTTAATTAATATTTCAATTACTTATAAATAAATTCTCAATTTATTTATATAGTTCATATCTTCTAATTCTCCAAATCTAAAATCACATTCCTCTAATTTAATTAAACAAACAAATTTCTAAAGTTTGTTTTATTTAATTAATTCTCACGAATCCCAAATTTGGAATTCAAACACGTCTACAACTTTTCATGCCACCTCACCAAGGTCACATGAAATTAAATAATTCTAATTTTTAATTAGAATTATCTTCAATAAATTTTCAAACACATCACTTATTCCTCACACACTTTTTCAACCAATTTTCAAACACATGGTCTTTTTCTTACACACGTTATTCCTCCATCCATTTTACATGTTGTTTTTGGTCAAGGGAACATTCTTCTTGATTCTCTCCATCTCCACTGTTCACCCCTCTTGTTTGAATTTGGACCATTAATCACTATCACATCACAAGATGCTTGGAAAAGCCTATAAATACAACCATTGGCCATAGTATTTGACATCACACATTTGAGTAGAGTTATCATGCAAGAATATGTTTTGAGCATTGGAACAATTTGGAGTCTTATAATTAGCATTGTATATCATTTAACAAGTTTGCATTGTAGCATCATGTTAACTTAGAATCATGCTTTGCTTTGTAGTTGCATTTTAATTCATGCTTTCTTTATAGTTGAATTTTAAATCATCATATTAATGGTCATTTGAGTATATAAATAATCATTTTAGCTTCTTATCACATCATTAGCATCATAAGTTAGCATTATTATTCATTTTGTTAATATCTCCATTATCATATTATCATGGCTTTCATCATATAGTTTCATGTAGAAACTTAGTTTTCTTGCATTTAGAACAACAATCTCATTTCTCAAGTTGTCATTTTAGCAACTATAGTGCACATACAAAATCTAATAACCAATATAGTTTAATAAATCCTTGAGAATAGAGGAAAATGGAACGTTCTTAAAGATTTGTTTAACTACAATTTAGAGTAGTTATTTGATTTGAATCTTTGATATAATACATTTCATTGATGTTTGTGTGCTTTAGTATTGATTTTCTAACTCTCTCACATTTCACACATACATAAAATGGTGCCCACTATGGGGCCCAACCCCACTTCTAACAATTTTCTCTAAAAGTTCTTGTAAATTGGCTGGACATGACATTTTAGTGCGACCATGAGTTCTTTCGATGCATACGACCAATCTTTCGACACATATGAGTTATGTTTCAGTGCATAGACTAATATTTAAGCACATTCGGGGTCTGTTACGACACATGCGACAATTCATTCGACACATCAAACAAATATTCCAGCACATATAGGGAGTATTTTAGCGCATTCAGTCTTTCTTTCAGTGCATTCAATATCTATTAGAGTGCATAAGGT
This sequence comes from Sequoia sempervirens, assembly GCA_007258455.2. NCBI lineage: Eukaryota > Viridiplantae > Streptophyta > Pinopsida > Cupressales > Cupressaceae > Sequoia > Sequoia sempervirens. The sequence goes on from VDFB02193867.1 coordinate 101,125,540, forward strand.
AGTTTTTTTAGTGCATTAGACTGATAGTTTAACGCATTGAATGACTATTTTATTACATTTGTTTAAGTTTACAAAATCTTAAAATCTGAGAACTAATTGGTGTTTTCTACTTGCAGGTACTTCTATACACTAGTCAAAGACAATCTTATGAAACTACTGATGATTTATGCAGGGGCTAGATTTATTTAATATTTTTTTTTAGTTAAGATAGGAATCTATCTTAACTAGAAGAATAAATAATACCATGTCTTTTGTGCTTGATGAATGGTAGGCATATGCCCTCCCCTTAACTAGATGACCAAAAATTCAGACCCATTCCCTTTTATTGTTTTATCCTTAGAGGGTCTGCCTTGCGGGGAATAGTAATCACCCAAGAGAATGACCCAACTAGTAACACACTAAAGCCAAGTGACTTCCAACTGAGATATAAATGTGGGTACTTCGGGAAAGTTCAAGTATCACGAGGATTGTTCTGACAAGAAGGGTAGAAATGGTCTCTTGTCATATAGATGATCCCCCATGAACAAAATTCCTATACTAGAACCCTTTCTTATAGCAAGGCCAAAATCATTATTCTATTTAACGATGTAGAAGGTCTAACCTTTGAAATCATCCCACATTTTTGTAGCTTTTAGTAGAGATGAGAAATATTCCATGGAAGATTCATGGGTATTGATGCTTGGCTACCTCGAGTAGAAGTGAGTGTCATGGAGGGGAGCCAGTGGTTTCAAGCATCTAATCATCCGTTAAAAGTAGGCACAACCAAGGTAAAATCTAAGTAGGAATCCGCTAAATATTGTCCTACACAACCTTAAGTTGTCCATGTTGGATGTGTTTTACTAATGTGTTTTTAATTCAACAAATCATCATACATTGGAAGTGAGAAGCTTGATTCAAAAAACATCATTTGAAACAACCAATTCTTTGATTGGAAAATCAAAAAAATCAAACACAAACTTACAAGAAACTGCGACATTTTCTAAGTTCAGTGTATCTGTGCAATCCTGCAGCACATCTAACTACTATTATAGTGCATCCGTGCAATATTCTAGCACATTCATTTTTTGTTTTATCACATTTGGATAGTTTTATAGTACATTTGTGCAATCTTTCAGTGCATTTACCCTCTGTTGTAGCACATACACTACATATTTTAGAGCATCAACCCTCTATTTTAGTGCTTTTAGGAAATCTTATAGTGCATCTGTGCATTTTCTGGCACATTCATCCTCTATTTTAGCGTGTCTGTCAAATATTTTAGTGCATCCATTAAATGCAAAACCCAAGAGTTAAATTTATCTCTTGTTTCATAGTTTGAATTAGAATTCAAAATCTTTTTCAATCTAGAATCATTTCTTCAAGTACAATAGAATCTGAACTTGTTAAAACTAACCTCTACAAGTGGAATTCTCCAACCTAAATCAAGATATAACATCTCAAAGTTCCTGAATCATCAAACTTATCACACCTTCAATTATTAAGCCTAGTTTCATCATCAAGATTTGACATCCTTTCAGCATGAATTGAAGTTGTATAATCAAATCAAACTTAGTATCATCAATAGAATTTGTCATTCTATTTGACTTAGTTTTCATCCTCGGCACTCTTCCAAACAAAGATCAAAGTTTGGTCATAGTATAACACTTGTATGCCCATTCAAACAAGGTTACAAAAGCAAAAACTTAAGGAAAAAGAACTTGAAACACAAAACATTGGAACACAAAACATCAAAACTCCAAGCATCAAAACTCAAAGCATAAACTCAAAGAATAGGAAATTGAAACTCAAACCACCATGGTTGAAATAGATGAGGATCAATTGAATGCTTTAACTTAGCAAATGTAAAACCTTCAACAACAACTCCAAGACATACAAAAAGAAACCACAGAGAGATATTTTCTGCCAAACATTTGTTCTTATTCCTCTAATAGAAATTTTGACATGAAACCTTCTCCGCCAACAACTACATCATCCAAATTCAATTTCTTTGAATTCTTGAAAAATTTAAATCAGAAGCCCAAATCTCAATCCTCAAACACAAATGATATTGAACAATCTTACCATGTCATGCATCTATCTTCATCTCCCATAAGTCAAAATAAATCTTAGGATTCTTTCACCTAAGTTAATGATTCCATCCAACCACCTTATTCTATCATATCCTCTATATCCAATGATTCATGTCAATCTCTTAGTCCAAACCATGCTAGCATAAACTCCTTTACACATCAAGATCAAAGAATTCTTTCCACTTCATTGGATGATACCAAAATTCCACATGTTCTAATCTTTGACCAAGACCCCATCTCTCAAGAATTCTATAATGATCCCGTCCTTTCACTTTTCATCCACAATGATTCCTTTCCATCTCAAGAAAAAAGTATTCTTCCAAGTCCTTCTTCCACCACGTCTAATGAATCCATACCATCTCATGATTTGATTGCATCCCAGAAGCATGATAATTATTGTAGCCTATTTAATGGATCCATATCATCTCATGATTCCATTGCATCCTAGGAGCATGAAAATTATTCTAGCCTATTTAATGATGACCTACCTTCTCATGATCAAGATATGCTTTCTATAGAATCTCATGATTCCCTTCCTCATCAAGATCAAGATATGTTTCCACCTGAGGATATCCCTTCATTCCATGAGGATGTTCATCCTTCTCAAGATTAAGATATGCCTTTCACACCACTACATGATGATTCCACATCTAATAAAGAGCAAGTTACTCCATCTTCTACACCTCGTGATCCTCTTCCAAGTCAAGATCAAAACATTCCATCATCCCCATGTCAGGATCCTATCACACCATACTAGCCATCCATGAACCCCACACCTACAAATTGGGATCCTCTACCTTTATCTGCTCCAATTTATTTCCAAAACCTATCCTTTCATCCATATCATATCCTCCCAAAAATGGACTTGCATCTTGTTTCACAAACAATACATATCCCATTAGTAGATGAATGTGTCAAAGTATGAACTACAAAGGAAAAGGATTAGGCCTTCATGAACAAGGTATCCTAGAACCCCCTTTTTCTCAAGAAAACCCATATTACCATGGCCTTGGTTATACACCTAAGTGTCCTAGTCCATCAAACCTACCATCTATCTTAGGTCCTCATCCTAATCCACCAAACCTTCCATCTATCCTAGGTCCTCATCCTAGTTCATCAAGCCTTCCATCTATTCTAGGTCCATATCCTATTCATCAAGAACAACAAAGGCACACATCCTTGATGCCCTTTCAAAATTCTACCTCCAACAACTCATCCATGATACCTCCATACCATTCATCTCCATCCATCTCTCCTATTTCTCTTGGAAACAATTTGGGTGCCAAATATCAAAAGCTTCTATATCAAAATTCACATGTATCAAAGGATCAACATGTCTCCTCGAAGAGGCATGCAAAAATAAAAGAAAATTTGATCCAAAATAGAAAGAAAAATAAAAGAGGCCACAAAGGCCCGTCAAACCAAAAAGGAAAATTTCCAAGACCACAAAGGTCCATAAATCAAAAGGAAAATTCAAAAGGCCACAAAGGCCCATCAAAGTAAAAGGAAAAATTCCTAAGACCACAAAGGTCCATAAAGAAAAAAGAAAAATCTCAAAAGTCACAAAGGCCCACAAAGCAAATATCAAATTCAAAAGTCACATGGATTCCAAAAAGTCTCATAGAAGCAATAAAATCTAAATTGGCATCCAAATTTTCTAATCCAAAAGATTCCTCCAATTTTCCATCCAAAAACCTATCACCTTCCAAATCCATTTTTCCTCCATCACTTCACCACCCTTGAAGGTGTGTGCCAATTTTTACCTTGCAATCCTTTCCATCTATCCATCAACAAGTCTTCCCACCTCCTATACATTATCCAAAATTCATCCCCCAATTTTCTCCTTTAATCCAAACCTTTGGATAAGTCCCTAGTTCTTCCATCATACCTTTAATAGGCCAACATTTACCAGTCTAATTCCCATTTACCATGGTTTATTACAGGGATAGTTGGTTGTGAAACTTGATGCTTAAGTCCTCCTTCCATCTTCCTATCATGCATATATTATCTTCCACATTTCCACCTTTGATCTTGACAAAGTTAAGGATCTTCCTAAACATCATATATCTTATCCTATTTTCTTTTTCCATATCTTTCATATCATATCCTTTGCCTTATCCATATTCCATCATTCTTTCTATGTACATCCTTTCTTCCCTTCCTTGGTATTGATGAAGAATAGGGGTAAAGTACTTGGTTCTTGTGTTTGTATCTCATCTAGTTGATCTTGATCATCTCAATCATTATCATTATCCTAGCCTTCTTCCATTCCATATCTCTTGGCTTATCAAAATATATGTCTCATCTTCTTCCTTTTTTCTTGATGAGATTAGGGAAAAAATTGGCCATCTCATTTCATCTTAAATGTCCTTCAAAAAACAAAAAAATAAAAAAAGATCAAAATAAAAAATATATATTCAGAAAAAGATCAAAAATAAAAATAAAAAAACAGAAAAAAAAAGAAGAAGAGAAAAATACAAAAAAAGTTAAAAAAAATAATTATAAAAAGAGAAAAATACAAAAATAGTAAATTTTTTTTAAAAAAAAAATCATAAAATCTGAAAAAGTGCAATAAAAGCAAGTAGTGAAAACTTGGCAACATGCACTATTTGTGATAGTTTAGTTTTTCCATCTATTTGAGCATGTCAACCATTCACTTTGGCCATTTATCTACTTATCATCTGAAATCCTCATGTACATATCATGGCATCGTGGTCATGTCTCACCCTAAACTGGGGGAAAAATCCTGAACTCATTGGGAGCAATAAAATTTGAGCTTGAACCAATAGACAAGTAGCAGTAGGAAAAACACAACAAAATATGATCACAGTGCAACTCAACATTGAACATTAATCATCATCAGAAACACATCAACCATCCAAAATCAAATAGCCAAAATAAGTCAAACCAAAACAAACTTCAAATGGATGATGTTCCTTCTGAATCATTGCTTCATCACTATGGCATGAATGTTCAACTGTTGAACTTTGATTTTTGTTGTCATATCTCTAGAGCACCTCGATGATGTATTGAATTAGAGGAGCTAGGAAGGAGTATGATTTTCTTTGTCTATTTTCTGTGAGTTGATCATTATTACTGTGTAAATTGTTGCGAGACATTCTCTACAAAGTATCAATAATGACATTCCAAATTTGCATAGGAAAATGGTTAACTCTTGTCTATTTACACGAGCAATAGTTAGGTCATCTCAGTTTAATTATACTTAGATGTTTTTTTTAACTTGCAATATACAAAATCATGGAAGTAGTACTCAAGTCATCATGGTCTAAATATGCCATTGATGCTTGTACTCAATTTAACATTTTAAAGGCTTATTGATGATAAAAAACACAACAAATCAGTTGTTACGAATGATAACATTTGCATATTAGATTTGCATGGTTAAGCTAGATTGCATCCATGATAGTTTGCATTTGTATTTATAGGATTTCCAAAGCTATAACAGTTTCACAATGAGGTTATCTCTCTTCTTAATGGATTGAGTACACTTGATATTACCAAAAATACATCAGTTGCATAATCATTTACATACATTAGGAAAACATTCACATATCATATACCCTATCACATCATTCATACATCCATTCATTACATCATAATATTTGCATTAGAAAACAAAAATATATGTGCATTGCATCTCATTTACACAATCAAAATCATTTCATATAGTTGCATTAAAAAAATGGCCCACTAAGCTTAAATGAGTGAGTCTCTTTAGATTTCCAAGAGAGTTGGGAAATATGTCAAGTTTTGTGAATCTTAACTTAACAAATAATCAACTTACTGTAGCCTTCCTACCACTTTTGAAGTTGGATAGATTCACTCATTTAAGCTTGAGGCCCTAGAGGTTTTGAAGCCTTGCGAACTCAGTTAAGCATAATCATTCACATCACAAAATTATTTCCATAATTAAATCCATATCACATATCATAAAACATCATTTGCATAAATCCTTAAAGCATATAGAATCATTAATCATATAATCATTGCATACATCACATAATCATCACGCAAGCATCATCATAGCCATCATGATCATCATCATATAAAAACATAAATACAAAACCATCATATAATCATTTCATCTATCATTCATAAATTCATTGCATGATTTATTTACACTAGAAAAACACAAAAACATAACATGCATAACATTTCATTGGAATACTAAAATCCATCACATAGGCATCATTTATAAAACATCATTGAATCATAACACATTAGTTGCATCATCATTTGCATCCATAACATATCATATCATCATCATCATATAGAACATCACATAGCATAAATAATAGAAATCAAATACAAGCATCATAATCATCATGACCATCTTCATATAGAATGTCATATAGACACTTAGATCAATCATCATCATCATTGCATATCATATATATCTCAAAATAATGTCAAGTGTACAAGGATATCCAAATATATAGAGGTAGATCATCAAAAATGGCAATGAATCATAAATGTCTAAATAAGTGTATACATCAAGTATCAGTACATCATCAAGTCTTAGTACATTAATTAATCTTATGTTGGGGCATATCAATCAGAGAATTCAAACCACATCGCCCAATCAAATCTAAATCTACTTGCACCAGATGCGAAAATCCTCTTATAACCACAACAATATCACAAATCAACCAATCAATCAATCATCAATCATTCAATCAAATCTCATCAACTCTCATGAGACTTTGATCAAATCTCACGAGCATATAATTGATTCTCACCTATCATGAGGTCAATCATCAATATGTCATTGAATCTCACCTATCATGAGGTCAATTATTAATCTATCATTGATTCTCACCTATCATGAGGTCAATCATTATCATCATATCATTAATCATCACCTCTCATGAGAGCAATCGTTGTTATCATATCATTGATCCTCACCTATCATGAGGTCAATCATCATCATCATCCTATCATTGATCCTCACCTATCATGAGGTCAATTTATTAACATCATCAGACATCATCAAATCAAACAATTGGCTGAAGTGATTATCAATCATCAAACACAAGGAGTCAAAAAGGGGCTTAATTAATCACTCCATCATCAAACAGGTTCAACATCATTTTTGAACCGTAAAATTTTGAAATCATTGAAAACATCATCAAAATTTTCAAAAATTCCCAAAAATTCTTAAAAATTCAAAAAAATCATTGATTTATCTTCTAAGAGGGCATATATCCTTCAACACCTGAAAATCAACGTTTGAGGCATTGAAAAAAAAAAATTGTTGACATCGGCAACAAATTTTTCTTTGAAGCAATTTGTAAACACATTACTTGAAAGTGGGGAAAAATGTATAGACCTAAAATTGGTCAAGATATTTAATTAATTAAATACTAGTCATTTAATTAATATTTCAACTACTTATAAATAAATTCTTAATTTATTTATATAGTTCATATCTACTAATTCTCCAAATCTAAAATCACATTCCTCTAATTTAATTAAATAAACAATTTTATAAAGTTTGTTTTATTTAATTAATTCTCACTAATCCCAAATTTGGATTTCAAGCACATGTCTACAATTTTTCATGCCCTCACCAAGGTCACATGAAATTAAATAATTCTAATTTTTAAATTAGAATGATCTTCAATAAATTTTCAAACACATGGTTTATTCCTCACACACTTCTTCAACCAACTTTCAGACACATGGTCTTTTTCTCACACATTTTATTCCTCCATGCATTTGGCATGTTGTCTTTGGTCAAGGGATTCCTTCATCCATTTGGCATGTTGTCTTTGGTCAAGGGAACATTCTTCTTGATTTTCTCCATCTCCACTGTTCATCCTTCTTGTTTGAATTTGGACCGTTGATCACTGCCACATCACAAGATGCTTGGAAAAACTTATAAATACAACCCTTGGCCATAATATTTGACATCACACATTTGAGTAGAGTTATCATGCAGGAATATGTTTTGAGCATTGGAGCAATTTGGAGTCTTATAGTTAGCATTGTATATCATTTAGCAAGTTTGCATTGTAGCATCATTTTTTGCTTTGTAGTTGCATTTTAAATTATGCTTTGCTTTATAGTTGTATTTTAAATCATCATATTAATGGTCATTTGAGCATATGAAAAATTATTTTAGCTTCTTATCACATCGTTAGCATCATAAGCTAGCATTATTATTCATTTTGTTAATTTCACCATTTTCATATTATCATGGCTTTCATCATTTAGTTTCATGTAGAAACTTAGTTTTCTTGCATTTAGAGCAGCAATCACATTTCTCAAGTTGTCATTTTAACAACCATAGTGCACATACAAAATCTAAGAGCCAATATGGTTTAATAAATCCTTGAGAATAGGGAAAAATTTAAGAAACACCTCCCCCCCCCCGAAGAAGCTATAAAATCCTGGCGAATCTTTCATACTTCCTGAAAAAAAAATAAAAAAATTTAGAGGCAATTTTTTTCATTTTTCATGAAAAAAAATCCCCATTGGCGAATCTTTTGTAATCACTAGAAGTTTGTGGAAAATCTTGGCAAAATACAATTTTTTTAAAACCATTAAAATATTTTCATTGGCGATTAAAATCTATTATCAAACCAATAAAATATTTCCATTGATGAATTAAACCTATTTTCAAACCAAAAATAATAATTTTGTTGGTGATTTTTTTTTTCAAAAGTTCTAAAAAATAAAATTCATTGGCAAATTAAACCTATTTTCAAATGATTAAGAAAAAAAATTAGCGAATTAAACATAATATCCAATTAATAAAAAAATTCATTGGCCAATTAAATTTAGTGGTGAATCCACTACCATTCGATGAATTTTCAATGGATGGTTGTACTTGCATTCTAGAAGTATATCTCTCAAGCACTAGATTTGCAAATGGAAACCTCTGAAATAACACTAGAATTGTTAGATGTGGAAACGTGGTGAGATCAAGGGTCATCATCGTGGTAATTAATTTGATGGGTTGGATTTTGGAAATGGGCGATAGAAGAACTTAAGTGGTAGAAATATGCACATGCATTAAGTTTGTTTTAAAAGAGGGACCACCTAGAAAGAACATAGGACCAAGGCTTAAAAACTTAAGAATGTTTTACACAAAGGATGTGGCACATCAATCTAACCATGACCATTCAATGATGTTTTGATGGATGGATTTAGTTGCATTTCAAAAGTATATATCTCAAGCACTAGATTTGTGAATTGAAACCTCCAAAATAGCAGTAGAACCATTAGATGTGGACGCGTGGCGAGATCAAGGGTCATCATTGTGGTAATGAACCCGATGGGTTGGATTTTGGTGATGAATGATAGAAGAACTTAAGTGGCAGAAATATAAATGTGCATAAAGTTTGTTTTAAAAGAGGGACTGCCTAGGAAGAATGTAGGACCAAGGCTTAAAAATTTAAGATTTTTTTTTTATTAGTGATAATTTTTTATTTTATTAATTATAAAGCAAAAGATACAGATTCTATAAAGTTCAAAACATTGAAAAACTACCAAAAAATTTGATCGGTGATACTTATTTATTTTATTAATTATAAAGAAAAAGATACAAATTCTACAAACTTAGCGACATCCAAAAACTACCAAAAAAGCTAAATAGCCAGCTCAAAAACTAGAGTATCAAAACTTCCCTAAATAGCTACGCCTTTGTACTACCCAAACAAGTAACGACCTATACCCAAGCCACAAAAATATTACAATTTCATAGCCAATCTAGGCTTAACCCCAAAATTTTGAAGTAAAGGCTAAAAAAAATAAGAAAACTACACTTTATATTAACCATTATTACTCATTCTTCTTCGAAGACTCACCCATATCCAGCGGCAGTATCTCCTTTAATGGTTTTCACTTCTTCTACAAATGTAGTCCCTTCTTTTCACGCATCTCCTCTTTGGAAGCTTCTTTTATATTTTCTATTGTTTCATCTAATTCCATTAGCTCAATAGAAATTTTAAGTTCTTTCCACCCACACTCAGCTCCTTCTCGCCACCAGTCTTTAGTACAACCCTCTAGCCATTTGATAAAGAGGTGATTTAAATCCGCAAGCTCTGGGCCCCCACCATCCATTTCTTCTATTTTTACCAACCCTACTCCTGGTATCGCCCGTTGCAAAATATTTTCCATATCCACTAAAAAATCTTTATGCATTAGAGTTAGGGAAAAATTTAGTGGTGAATCTTCACCAATTGGTGAATTCTAGGAATTGGTCAACTAGAAATTGGCGAATTTCTCACCCACAGGGTATCCAGATTTCCCAAAATTTATGAAACATAGGTCCAATGCATGCCGATTAGCCAATAATTTTTTGTATGAGGCATGTTTAATCAACAAATTCACCATTGTCAAACTACGTGTTTCAAATGGACCAACTAATATTTTTGCTTGAATCCTGGAAGCATTTAAAAAAAAACCTACATATTTTCCAATACTATTAAAATGACATTGTATCAGGACGCATTTCACTAATTAAAATTTACAAATAGTTGCTTGTGAAGACTCATTTCACCAATTAAAATTTATAATAGTTGCTTATAAGGACCTATTTCGCTAATAACATTAAAAATAAATTAAATTTGAGGACACAATTCACCTTGAAAATTACAACATATTAGCCTAATTTTTAATATACCATTTAAAAATCCCATGGAATTCACCAAATATGGAATCATGGATTGATATAAATACAATCGAAAGTGTCATTTATTCTTACACACTTTGTTCGCTTTTGAGGTTCTACTTCTTGATTCAAAAGTTAGCGAAAGCTGAAAACATAGACTTAAAGGTGAGTGATTATTGATCATTTCTTCATAGAGTTATTAGTTATAATAATAAGTTTTCTTGATCTCTGTTCCATTCTTGCTTCATTCTTAAAGATGATATCGAGTAGGGAATGGGATCTATATTATTATTCTCTGTCCTTCTTAAACAAGAAGACAGTTTTTTTTAGTGTTTTATTCAAAGTGAGAGATGAATAGGTCGATCGAATTGGAGATTAATATGTCGAGTGACTCGAGTAGCAACAGTAAGGATCCTACTATTTCTTAGGGTGGTGAAACTACTCATGCCACTCCTTAGGGTGTTGAAAATACTCTTGCCACTCCTCAGGGTAGTGAAACTACTCCTGTCGCTCCTCAGAGTCAGGGTGGTGAAAATACTCCTACCGCTCCTCAGGGTGTTGAAAATACTCCTGCCACCCCTCAGTGTGGTGAAGATCAAGAGACTCAGAGGCCATAAAAATGCCCAAAACTTAGACATACCATACAGTCTCACTTTGGAATTCTCAAAGCTTCTGATCAATCAGGTCAAGAGGGAGCTACATCATCAAATCTTCCACCAAATATTGGTAGCATTCAAAATACCCCAGGGCCAGTGGAAGGTCAAGTTGAGATTGTCATTTATTTAAATCAAAATGTATCAAATTCAAATGGGGATGGAAATACTACAGAAGATGCTCCAAGGGATACCCTGGTTAGCTAGAATGAGATAATTGAATTGGATGAGGATGATGTTGGTAGCAAGAAAAGGAAAAAACAAACCAAAAAGGGGGCATGAGATGATATTGAAAAAGCAACACATGCCAAATGTATGATTTGTACTTGGAAATTGGGAAAACCCAAGACGTTGCAGCTAAAGATTGACACTATAGATAAGTATATTAGTAAAGTTTATGAAAAAAAATCATAGATGAAAAGGAACAATCAGTCTTACGATGGAAATCAAAGGAAGAATGTCTTCATGTTAGGTATGTCATGGATTATGAAGAGCATCAACAAAGCATGTCGAAGCTTGCTGCATGTAAACGTGACTTGAGGCTCAATTTGGAAAAGAAATGGAAGGAGAAAATATGTCAAAAAATATTCAGATGAGTGTTGTTTTTCATATTTTGTCTAGAGGGCATCCTATGATAGACTACCTAGAATATTCTGGTTTAGTATCTTTTTTGAATGTTCCTCACTATCCCTACACACACTGGTTAGTAAACGTTGGATGGGAATGGGAAAAGTGTCTTACTGTAGTGGAAAAGGAAGATTTAAAGGAGAAAGTAAAAGAGTCAAACATCATTGCATTATCTCTAGATGAAGTTACTATGGTAGACAATATTTCTTGGGTTTGTATGCATTTGTATACTATACAACATGTTCACCAAGCTCATCTTCTCTATGTTCATAAAATGAAGGATAGTTCAACATTGCATAATATATTTGAACTAGTCAAGAAATATTTGAATGAAATTACAAGTATGGATGAGTTGACAATTGCAAAAAAGTTGGTGTGTGTAGGAGTTGATGGAGCTGCAGTGATGCAAGGTCAAATGACTGGTGTTTGCACAAAGTTACAAAATACTTGTGCACCATTCATGCTTGGCATTCACTGCATGGCCCATAGAATAAATTTGGAATTCAAAATTGTAAGCAAGTTTCCTACAGTATCGAAAGTTGAAAATCTAGGCCGCGAGATCTATGCATACTTATGCCAAAGTCCCAAACATTTCATAGAATTTTAGAATTTTGCTGAGGGAATAACACCAGGAAACAAGCTTCTCAAGGATTTTGATACCAGATGGATCTCCCTGCATGGACCAGTGCAACGATTTCTTTTGGAATATCAATCCTTAATTGGAGTGATGTACAAAAACCACAACACAATAAACAAAGCTCTTGACCTCTTACATAGGTTAAGCGATATAGAGAAACTCTTGACTTTAGCTAGTATTCTCCCCATGTTGGATGAAATGAACAGTCTTGTGAAGAAATCCCAAGACAAAGCTATGTATATTAATTAATATGTCAATCTGTGTAAACATACATGCTTGGCCCTCAATCTTCTATATCTAGATTTAACACAAGGTGGTGTAGATTATAACCTGTGGCAGAAAATTATTGATTTGAATGATCCTAATAATTATTTACAGTTTAATGGAAGCAGACACTTATGTATCTGTGTACATGGATATGCACTACAAATGTACCAATGTAAGACTACCAGGCACTCTAGCAGAGAAGTACCTGTTAATGAGGAAGATTTTAAAGACATTGTTAAATCTATTGGTGATAATTTGAAGGAAATTGCAAAATCTCTTTCGTCAAATATTTGTGAAAGATTCCCTCAAGATGAAATAATTAAAGCCATGAGTATTGTGTATCCTCAATTTTGGGCAAACCGAGCTAACCCAAGATTTTTTCATGCTCAAGTAAAATTATTGACCGAACGATTTTTGAAAACTATAACAATCAATGAGCAGAAAATAGAAAGAATTTTAAATGAAGATAAGCTAAGAAAGCAATGTAAGGATTTTGCAGTAGCTATTAAGGACCAGTATAAATCCATGGGCAAGGACAAGGCCTTTGAATCAGGATCATTAAAAAGGGTTTGGACGAAATTAGGTCAGAGTGAAATATTGCATGATAAGATATCATAATATTTCAAACTTGTTGATTTATGTCAAACAATGATATTGGGGTCAGAGGAGGATGAGAGATTTTTCAGTACATTAGGGTTTTTGAAATCAAAGTTAAGAAAAAAAGTAGACAAGAATTTGGAAAATTGCTTGAGGATAAAAGGAACTGCATATAATATCAAAATTTTTCCTTTTGATAGGGCACTCGCAATCTAGAGGTCCACATGTGAAAGAAGAGTGACCAGCCTGTGCAACACTCCAATTCCAAAGGCTGGTATTGGTGGCACTGCCATGGGCAGTGAGACTGGAACAAATAACATTGATGAAAATGACATAGTGAATATTGAAATTGAGACACAAGCCGAAGAAGGTGAAGAGCAGACTCAAAATCAAGAGCTTCAAGACAACTCTTTTACTCTATCTGATGTTGAACTTCAGTTTCGAGACCCTGAATCCATTTGGGAAATGGAAGAGAATTAAGAGCTTTTAGGTACTTATATTACACTAGAAGATTCATGAATCAGTTTACATTGTTCCAAACTGTAGTTGATGATATTCTATATTGTATTGAATGAAAATTGAAATTTTGAATCATTGCACTTCATGAATCATATTCTAAACTTTAGTTGATGATATTTTATATTGTATTCCATGAAATTGTGATATTTTTATATTTTATATTTTATTCCATGGTATTGAATTTGATATGTGTTTCTGCATCATTTTTAAAGAACAACATTTATCACTCAACTCATAAATTCCTAATGCATTTGCATTCACAAAATATTTGATAAATAAGTGAAAGAATATTAATCTATTCCTTGAACAAAAGTTAACAGTTCAGGGTATGTGCAGGATCATCATGGAAAAAACAGGCCCTTAAGTGGCAAAAAATTCAGAAAACTCAAAGTTAGGAAACTTGACGTAAAAATTTGAATAAGTTATCTATATTATTTCAAAAATATGTAAGAATAGAATTTGTAGGAAATTGAATGTAGTTTCTAAACTACTAGGTTTATTTAAAAAAGAAAAAAATCTATTTGGTGAAAATTTGAAATTTCAATGCAGTACTACTTAAATTTCAGGGAAAAAATAAGAAGTAGGTGTCTGTATGACCAACCTAACCACAATAAAATGATAATATTTTTTTATAATATTTTAGATATAAGTAGAGGACTCATGGCAAGATGTGATGCATATTTTTTTGTAATTTTTTTCCAATTAAATAATTAATTATGAATTTTTTATTAAATTTTTTTAAAAATATAAAAACTCTTATGTCTAACCACCTTAACTTGGTAAAAAATTCATGAAATTCAATTTTTCTTTTTTTAATCCTATATTATACAAAGCATAGAATGTGATGCATATTTTGGATTAAAAAAATGTGATACTGTTTGAAAGCTATAGATGTTTTTCAATTAGCCTATCAATCAGGACTTTACTCATAATTCAAATAGAAAATGAATAATAATTATTTATTAAATTCAAAGTAAATCATAATTTATATTGGTGGAAATATAAGAATCTCCTTTAAACACCCTTTTCATTTCATCAATTTTGGGTTAAAAAAAGTTGTCAGCCACATGGGCCATTATATCACTTACATATTGCCACTTTTTGGCCCATCATGATTTTGCACATACCCTTCAAAATTCACAACTTATAAGCTAACAAAAACTAATAGTTCAACATAAATAACTTCTAAATACATCCACACAACTTAAACAATAAAAGCTTAAACTACCAAATCACCTAAATTATTTAGATAACTCCTTACGCATCCATCACCATAAAATCTTTATTCATAGATAAGCATTCCACATTAATGAAATTAACCAAAAATTAATCATTCCAAAAATAGACAATCCACTGGAAAAATACTCAGCAAAAGCACAATAAATCCACACAGTACACACCATAACTCAAAGATTGTGCATGCATGAACTTCACATTTTCTTTCTATATTGAAATAATAGAAAAGCAATAAAAATAGTAGAGTTTTTTTTGTCTTGATAACGGTTCCTTGAAGACAACCATTTTAGAAATTAAAAAAAAAAGTGTTTGAAGTATCAAGAGAGCCAAATTAAAGAAAATAACATAAAAACTAAAAACTAAATAGTTGCACTAACTCCTTCGCTTTCAATATTCTCCACCTCCTTCTCCCTTAGTAATGCCTCTTGTTCCTTTAATATTTGTTTGTATTCCCGATACTTGGTGACAATTGTGGTGATGTTTTTTCTCCCTGGGATTGTATTAATTTGTAACCCAGTTCTCCATTTTCCCAAAGCCTTTTTAGAATCAAACAACATATGAGATCTTCTCTCTTCTCTAGAATTATAACCCTTCAGGTGGAGCTCCATTGCACTGAGTTTAGAGGACTCCCATGTCACTGTAGTAGGATCAGATATTTCTTTATTGAATTTCTCTCTAAACTTCAAAGAGATCTCTCTTATATCTAGAATCCTTTCATCAAACTCATCAGTAATTTCTGCTCCCAGAATATGAAAATCTTTTTTAATTTCCTCCAACATTTCATAATATTTTTCAAGTGTGTTCTTAATTTCATTCACCATATTATCATATATATTCAATTTCCATTCTAATGAATCAGACCAGGT
This sequence comes from Sequoia sempervirens, assembly GCA_007258455.2. Lineage (NCBI taxonomy): Eukaryota > Viridiplantae > Streptophyta > Pinopsida > Cupressales > Cupressaceae > Sequoia > Sequoia sempervirens. The sequence continues at coordinate 101,141,649 of VDFB02193867.1, forward strand.
AAGGTCTAGCTCCTTAGGATTATTCAAAATTTTCTCACCAATTAATATCTTTGAATCCATAGAGTTCAGTTCTTTCATTTCCTGAGAGAGCACATAGAGACTAGTTTGATCTTTTCTGACATCTTGAAGTTCTACTAACTCCTTCCTCTTGTCAATAACTCAAGTGTAAAATTGTAAAGATTTATTCAAAAAGAAGATAGCCTTTTGAGATATTGTTTTGATCGCCTTACAAGCAGCTCTGGAATAGCTCAAATTATTTTTAATTTTCTCTATGGTGAGCACATCGATTCCCTCTACCTGAGGCTGAGAACTTGAGGCTTCATTAGATGTAGGTGAAGTGGCCATGGAAGAAATAAAGTTACTCAATGCGAGGACTTGAGATTGCAGTTTTATATTTTCTTTCCTTTATTCTTTCACTCTTTTAATCAAGGTATTGACTGAATAATTGGCATGCTACATATCACCTTCCAGTGTTGGAGGCTCCATATCAACATGTGTGACTTTGTATTCCCTCACCATTATTTTATCTTCATTTAAATCCTTGACAGGGTCAGCAATTTCTAACATTTGATTTCCAGAAGTAGCATCAGTCACCATCCTTGATATCCTCTTAGATTTCTTAGGTTTTGAAGAGCTTTGAAGTAAATTTGCAACTGTATCCACTCCAACCGTCATTGTAGGAGTATACTTTCTCTTCTTCTCCATTTTTTTTAGCCATCCTAGGGAGGCTACTACCAGACCAAAATCTTCTTTTCTAGTAATAGTTTCTTTAGGAGTGGTAGGAGTGAAAGGTGGATTATCAGCCAGAGAAGAGGGAATTTTAGAGTCTTCAAACATAGGAGGAAATATATTATCTTCAACAATCTATTTAAGGATAGCTTTAGAATCTGAAACCACAAGTTGAAGTTTTTCTTGATTGGTATTCTTTTTAGGGGTAGGAGAAAGCACACTGTCTTGTTCATAGATGCTCTTCAACTTGATTGTTTCTTATGGCCTATCACCATCACCTCCTGACTGAGAATTTGCACTAGAAAACCTAACAAAGGGTTTTCCTGATGATACACTTGCACCAGATGCTTGCATAGACCATTGTTCATTCTTCTATGATGACTTCAGCTCTTGAACAGGACCAACAACTTGCTGCCATTTCCCATCCAACCATTCCTAGGTCCTTTTAAGCACTGGGGCAACACACACCCTCATATCTAAAATTTCACTTTGTTTCCAATCAACCCTAGGGTGGGATTTATCAGGAAATTTTTCATATCAGGGATCTAAGATTGTTGAATCCTCAACTACATTTTTAGGAATGTCAAATTGAAGACCAAAAGCCTGTATCTGTTTTTTTGTTAGCCTCATATAATCTCTTCTCAAAACTTCATTTTCATTGACACAATCTTCCCAGAAATCTTTGATAGATGGGTGATGCTGATATGAGCTCCCTCCATAGAGATTCTGCTTCACAAAACCCTTATTGTCAAACTTAGCTCTCATAGAAAAATTCTCAAGGTTATATTCCTTGAGAAGTCCTTCAACTCCCCTAGCCATTTGGTTTGTTTTGCACAAAAATGAAGGGGTCTCCAATGGGAAGGAATACCCTCATTTCCCCATGTTTGTATACTTAATATTAACCATTGCCATTTGTCGATAAACTTCTAGAAATATCATTAAATCTTCAGGATATTGAGGTAATTTCAATGGGGCTTTCTCAAAACCCCCTATTCTCAGATAGGATAACTTATCAAATTGGATATAAAAACTCCTATATTTTGATACAAGAGAAATGGATTCAGGGGAAAGGCACATTTCTTGATTTCCATCTAGCTTCCTCATGATCTCCATTAAAAATGCATCATTAACATGAAAAAAATCATCCATTCCAAATTTTTTAGTGAACTAAGGAAAGTGTTTATACATAGGAATATAAGAAGTTGGGGTTCCTTGCGGCTCCAACCCTGGCCAAAAGGACCTCTAACTACCTACAATGTAGGTCAGGAAAGAACACATACAAAAAGTAGCAGTCTTATGGAGATTAATTAATTGCTCATTCAAATGGAAGCAAATAACTTCAGCCCAGTCAATGAAAATGTTCTCATCACAAACTGTCAAGATAAATTGGTACATCCAATCCTCAAATAACTTAACTTGTGCATTCCCAACAACGCGATGCAATAAAGCAATAGCATCTGCAATTTCTCCCTTAAAATGCAATCTCCTGAGTTTATTTGGAAGTTGCGACTTACCTTTCCTTTCAGTCTTCAACCAGGTTTTGGCCATGGAGTTCTTACACTAGTCTTTATTTGCTTTGAAAAATTCACCTGCCACTATGATAGACATGTCTAATAGAGGTTCCCTTTCTAGAATCCCCAACACTCGGGAAACGACTTCAAGAGAAATTTCTGCAATTACAGTCCCATCTATGGCTTTAATTTCTTGTGTCTGCAGAATGTACCTTCTCGTACATGCACTTATCAAGTCCACACTCAAAACAACTTCCGGAAACCCTCCAGCCTAAGCTAGCCCACTTTCTAAGAGTTTTATATCTAGCTCAGACTTGTTGTCCCTCTCCAAGCGTGCCCAAAATTCTTCTAACTTAAAAGGTCCAAGCTCTATATCCCTTACGTTGACCGTCTGTTCACTCTACATGAGCGCAAAATGAAAATTCACAAAGAAAGAATGTTTATGCCTCAGAAGTAATGGCCTTGGAAAAGAACAAGAATGCAGGCTAAATTTTTGAGTAAAAATAATTTTTTCACTTGAGAAGTATTGACCTTGCCAAAGAACAAAAATGCAAGCTAGATGTCTGAGTAAACTTTGCCACACACTTATGTCATTATTTTTGATAGGACGTGCATTGAATGTAGCATTCAATTTCATTCCTTGAAAAGATAGCCTTGAAACATGCATGCTTTTGGAAATTCCTCAAAATGAAACTTTAGTTTAGTCCATACATAAGTCCATAATGTCGCGTGGTCGCTGAAACTAGGAACCTTAGAACCAAAGTATGAAGTTTCAAAGTTTTTGAAACCTCTGACCCACCGACTACAAAGATGACCAAGAAACTAGAAAGACTTGCAATTTTGCAACTCAACAAAGTGAACGAACTTGGGGAATTGGGAAGTTATGAAAATTCAAAACTCCATGACAAGGTTATAAATTATAAAACTCTGATGGCTAGCGACCGATAAGGTTATAAATTATAAATCTTTGAGGACTAGCGACTAAGGTTAGCAAAAGCACCAAAACCATGACTTTGAGTGATAGTAACCACAACATGTCATTAATACTCTTTGTCATTATGCATTGATGTATGTTTTAATTTTGGATCTAGTTTAATGAACCAGTTAAACTACCTTGATTAAAGCATGAATTCATATAAATGTTTAGTGGTTCTGATAAGTAGTACTAGTCATGGAGATTGAGCATCGATCTGTGAATTGTAATGAAATTTAACTAAGATTATGGATTCCTAGAATTAAATTCACCTTATAGTTCATATTTTAACTGTGCTAAAAGTAAAACTTGAACATGTACTAAGTGATTCATCACTCAGCTCAATGTTTAATAACATATTAACAATAGTCTTAGTAGTATATACAACAATGAACATCAACAATCGTTTGAAGTGTATCTAGTAGTTAAAACCACTATCAGACTTTTTCTTCAAATGAAAAAATAAATAATACAAATAATTTATCATGTAACATTGACACATTATTGAAGTTTGAGTTGGAACAAAGACAACTCTACACAGGGCTAAGTTGGAACTTGGAAACCCATATTATCAAAAATCAAATCACTGCAACACCTTTTCTAGCAACTTCCACTGTTTAGGTGGTGGAGTTGTCATTTGTTCTAACTGATGTTGTTTGACTTGAAGATTTGTTAACATTTCATGATTCAAATTGGAACCTGTCTTGCATTCTTTAGTCAATTTTACATTCAAGGTTAGCAATGGTTTGATGGATTCCAAGTAGTTCACCACATCTAGGTTATGAGGAAACTGGCCCAAAACAATCTTCATTTCATCCTCCATCTTCTGTTCTTCTTTGATACATTAATTTTGTTAGTATTTCTGAGTCCAAAAAAATCCAATTGAATATTGTTCACCTGGAATTCAGATTGAGCCATCTGATTTGTTGGTTTGTCTTGAACTGGGGGAATAATAAATGTGTACTCCATGATTTCTTTATTTGTGTCAAATATGGGTAATAAAATGGTTGTGGGAGGCTCTAAAGTTACAATAGATGCACTCTCCATTAGTTGCTTCTTTTCTTTTTTATTCATCTTTTATTTCTTTTTAAACTTTTCAATGTAATCAAAACCTAGGGACATAGGAACAATGGAATGCTTGAATGGCGAAGGAATAGGAGTAGTAGTACTTGTAGTTGCTAATGATGTCATAGCCAGAATAACTAGCACTGGGGGGTGCCTGGAAATAACTCCTTTGTGGTGGATCCACTAGTAGTGTGACTTGGACCTGTCAAAATCCTTTGCGTCTTCTATATGCCTTGATTACATGTTACCCAAATGAACAATCCTCTGCATTATTTCATCCTAGATCTTTTGTTTCATATGGCTCATTGTCTCTCTACAAAATGCAGATAACTTATTTTGATAAGTCTCAATTTCATTTTTTGCTTCCATCACCTCTACCACCAATCTTTCCTTTCTTTTTCTCTCCTTCTCCAATTGTTGTTCCCATTGTGCATTTCCATTTGCAATGCTTACTCTTAGTTTTTCTGAAGTGGATTTTTCCTCATCATATTTCTTGTTGCTCTCATCTAGCTTTTTCTTCAATTCATTCACTGCAGTCTCATTCTGCTTATCCTCTTTTCTTGTTGATGCAAAGGAAATTTTTTTTATTCTTTTTTCTAATTCATTGCTCTTGTTATCTGCTACTTTCCTCTTTGCTTTCTCATTTGATAGGTATGCCTGTAACTTCCATCGCCACCAGAGGTAGTGCCAATTGCACTAAGCTCTCCACTGTGGGCATGTCCTAGTTGTGATTGTGTCTCACCATGAGGATGAGGATTTGAAGCTCTAACAAATATTCTTGTATGCCCTAGGTCTAATTTTTCACCTCCAATCCAAAGGCTAGAAAAATCACTTGCTTTTCTATGTTCTACATCTATTACCATCCAAGGGCCTTGTCTTTGGGATCCCAAAGGACCACCTTCATAACCCATTTTTTCATCTATGGTTGCTCTAGTAGTATATGCTTCTTTTATGGCCTCACTTAAACCAAGTTTGAAATTGACATGGCTTCCTTCTTCCCTATCATCATTATATTCATGATCACTTTCTTTATCTTCTTGTTCATTTGGATGCTCTATATTCCACAATTTTCTAAACTCACTATCTTCTTCATTATCTCCATTCTCTGGAAGAGCTCTTGGTTCACCTAGCTCCTTCCTCATAGACCAAAAGGTAGTAATTTTTTATTGTGACTATTTTTTTTCTATAACTTCCTTCTCTAGAGAACCTAGCATTTTTACTCTACTACATGGTTTAGCACATGTTTGATAAAAATTGTTGTACCTCCTGAATGTCTTTTGATGCAATTCCATAATTTCTGCTAACAATTGCTCAAAAGAAATACCATTCTCAGCAGAACTTTTCTCCATTGCAATTTTGACCTCATCCCAAGAATCCCTGTTTCTCAATTTTTTGAGCAAGGGTTTACTTTCATGTTGAATTCTACTTGCAGCATTCTTATTGAGCACAATCATTGATTTAATGGTGTTAGATGGATCATACTACCAGTGACAGATAGCATCAAAATCAAAAAAATTCAAAATATTATGTGCCACACTAAATGCTTTTCTCTTGAATGTGATCCATCCACATGAAAAAACTAAAGAAGGAAATAAGGTCTTCTTTTGTTGACTGGTAAAGTGCAGTTCATCACTACTCTGCATCTGCCTTACATATTCCAAAGCAAAAACCATTTCTATCACATGTATTGGAAGTTTTTATGGTTGTACTCCCGATCCATAAAATCTTAGCACAATATATTCTTCCATTAAGTAGCAATCAACCAATTGTATTTCTTTTGCTAGTTGAATGCAGTTTCTACATGACATAGGCAATCTAAGCATTGGAGTATTTGTAATTGCTTGATGAAATGGAGCCAAAAATTAGTCTACAAAATGATAGTAGTTCCTTCAAGAATCATGCATCCTTATAATAGTGGTCCATTCATATGCTAGAGCCATTTTCTTTTCCTCAACATTACTATAGGGCCGAATCTAAAGCTTGTTGGTCTGAAACATTCCTCTAAATTTGAATAGAAAAAGATAGCACAAGTAGGTTGTGAACCTAAATGTCTTGGTGGAACCTTGTTTAAGCATTAAAAATTGTTTATGCATGGATTTTACAATGTGCTCAATAAATTTATATTTGACATGTTGAACACCATAATGGATATTATACACCATTTCAAGGAGGCATGCACCCACTTCAAAATTGCTATCTAGTCTAAGGAAAAATGCTAGCATGGAAATAGTATCCTGAACCCATGGTTTAAAAATTTCCAAATCATAAGGAGGCTTGTGATCACATTTCAATTTGTTTCTATCCTGAACTATTCTGTTTAAGAAATATTTTTTCTCCATTTCATCTGTGCTTAATAATCACTAGGAAGCTTTTCTAGGTCAATGTGGACATTTCAAAATTCTTTTCCTTCGGTTGTAAATGTAAACCCCAACACTTTTCCAAGTTCTTCTACATTAATGGATAACAATTCTTCTTTTCTATCTTTATTAAAAAATTATCTTTTGTTATCATCATAATTTTGGGCATAGACCATGATAAATTTAGGGCAAGAGAAAACCTCATGTAACATCATGCACCCTAATCTAGTTACCCAAGGTGCACTGATACTATTAACTTGCATTTGCTTTGAGGCCTTATTCTCAGATGGAAATCTAAGTTCTAAGGTATGCCTACCATAGGTTTCAGGATCATAAATATCATGGTATTCATTAGTGAAACCTAAGGTTTTAAGAAATTTTGCATAATGTATTTTTTTATCTGATATTGCTCTAGTGGTACTACTGGTAGACATGCTTATACAATGTGAAACTGTGAATTCCCTATTAGTCCTTAATTTTTCTTAATTCTTAAGTCTCTTAGCCCTAAACCCAAACTTCAAAGTTTGATGAAATAAGATTTTAAGAAATGTCAAACGATGAAATGTAGCCACATGAATTCTTTCACTTACCCAATTTTTTATTCCTGGAAAGATTAATGTCGATAATTGTGGAAATTGGGTTTCTGGAATGGATTTGTCAGAAGTGGAACTATGGAACCCAGAACAGGGTGGTGCCGTAGTGTGTTGCAATGAGCAAACTGACTGAAATATCCCCGTGTGCTAACACTCTCACTTAAAAATAAAATCACTTCGCAGTATAAACTGAAAGTGCTTTTTTTAGTCCTGTATTGAAAACAAATTCTAAAGAATATAAACCATTGATCTTTGTAAATCTAACTGTTATTGCATGATTTTGGACATTTAGGTTCATAACCCTAGCACTTCATGCATTTCATTCTGGAATGCAACTACAACCATACATCAAATGTTCATCAAATGGTTGAGTAATTTATGATATATATTAGAAATAGTAAACATGTGTTTTAAAGTTTTTTATCAACCTTTAATGTGCTAGAATTTTCATCAATGCCTCTATAAATGAATTACAATGTCACATTAATAGCACAACCATTGATTTTTATTACAACTGAATGACAATTGTCATTTGTCAATTTCACATTATTACATAGTACAAATACAAATTTAAGTGCAAGCACAAAGCTTCTGCCATGGTCTTTGAGTCCTGACTCTTTGTTGTCTAAAAATAAATGCATGGAGGAGGGCTACTACCAATCATGGTTTATGAAAAATATGCATGGGGAAAGGGGGGCAAATCAAATCAGGGAAATTGGAGTTGTTAAAGATACAAAAATTACTTATCCCCTTTGAAAATTAGAGTCATGCAAAGGATGAGGGGTTGTAAAACTACTCCCATCTTCTACTTGTTGCTTCCATGCACTTGGAGAGCACTTATCTCCATCAGAGCTCCCCATCCTAGCTCAAAACCTATCTGAGAATTCTGGTCAACCAAATCAAATTCTTTCCAATTCCACCCATTCTAAACTTGAAGGAAATTGGTATTTTACTCTATAACTACATAACTGTAGGAAGGAGAATTTAGAGTATCTCCAATAATACCAAATCATCTTCTTCCTGAATCATTATTAACCCTACAAAATGAAAACCCTTATGACAATTAAAACATTGCACTTGAGAGTCAATAGTATAGCCTTTAGCCTTCAATGAATTATTTTAGTTGTGATCACTATCCTTATTTATGGGCCAATAATGCCACCACTAGTCTAGTTCTTGTGTACACCTCACACATGTCATTTGTGAGGTTGGGTTACTATAATGATAATCATGATTCGCGCAAACTAAAAAACCAACTTAATTGATTCAAGTACTTAAATTTAGTATTTGTATTGCTTTATGTTTTACTTTTAAGTTTTAAATCTGCATGCAATTATTTCATAAATAGATAATTTCTTAAAGGAAAAAATACTAATATGAATAGATTCATCAATTACCTTTTAATAGCACAACAATTTATTTTATTGCAAATGAATGACAATGTCACATTATTAAACATAGTACAAATACAATTGTAAGTGCAAGCACCAAGCTTCTGCTAGACCATTGGTGAAAACCTAAATGTAATACATGTTTGTTTGAAAATAATGGGACTTTCTAGGTCAACCATGGGCTCTGAAAATAAATGCATGGGACTTCCTAGATCAGGCAGTAGCTTTGAAAATGAATGCATAGAGAAAAGGGGGCCAATCAAAGCGAGGAAATGGGAGCCATGAAGATACAAAATGTACTTCTCCCCTTTGAAAATAAAAGTCATGCAGAAGATGAGGGGTTGTAAAATTGCTCCCATCTTTTACTTGCAGCTTCTATGCACTGGGAACAATGTTTATGCCCATCAGAGCACCTCTCCTGGTTCAAAACCTATCTGAGAAGTCAGGTGAACCAAATCAATTTCTTTCCAATTCCACCCATTCTAAACTTGAAGCCTGAACGAAATTGGTTGTTGACTCTGTTACTACATAACTGCAGGTAGGAGAATTTAGAGTATCCCCAATAATTCCACATGATCTTCTTCCTGAATCCTTATTAACCCTACAAAATGAAAACCCTTATGACAATTTGAACATTGCACTCAATAGTAAGGTCTTTAGCCTTCAATGAATGATTTTAGTTGTGCTCACTATTCACTATCCTTATTTAGTTATATCTAATATGGGCCAATAGTGCCACCAATAGTGCCACTACTGGCCTAGTTCCTATGTATAGGGTGTTGCCACAATAATGGGTTACACTTTTTGGGACATCCTTATTTTTGTCTGAAATCACATATTTTTAGAAAATACAATGATTTAATACTTTAAAGGTTCCATTTAAATTATTTTAATTAAAGAGGGATTGACCAAAACCCCTTAGATCAAACCTCCTTGGATAGAACCTTGTTAGACTTAAACCATACCTATAATCGAGTCTCCTCTACACCTATCAAAATGCTGATAAAAAACCACTTTTGATTTACCTTTTGGGTGATCAAATGAATTCATTTTAAATTTATGTTTTGTAAGCATGTAGCCCTTATTATAAGCTTCCCAAAAAGTGTAATTTTAAATATGTTTAATATGATTATTATATTTATTTTTTTATTTCTTGTGAATGTAGGATTTCAATCATCATGTTCTTTGTTTCAAACATATGAAAAAATAGAAAAATAGAGAAAAAAAATTCTAAAAAATACATGTGTACTAGGTATTGATGTCCTTATTCCAACAAAAAAATAATAAGTTAATTCAAAAGAATATTAAAAAATTTATGCGGGCCAAAGTACACCTCTGTCCAAATTACAATTACTCTGACTTGGAAAATTAATTAAAAAAAAAATGTAACCAAAAATTATGAAAAAATATCCATACATTGGATATTTGTGTGAAAAATTTGTATTTTAAAAATTAGAATTGTATCATGTCTTAAAAAAAAGTTGTGCAGTCCGAAGTAAACATCACTTTTTAAAAATGTTGATTAGTAGAAAAAATAAGTTATTAAAAATTACATAAAATGATTGAATTTTTTTTATTTTTTTTATTTTTTAAATATAATTAGAATCTACACAAAATATTTAACAAATAACTAGTTTGATTCATCTTCAAATTCTTAATTTAGTTGCTATAGGTGTAAGATAATGAATATTTGGTGAAAAATCCTGATTTTAATGTCAAGTTTGGCCAAAAATTGTAACCCATTATTGTGGGATCACCTTACACCTCACACCTATTACACGTGCACTGTGAGGTTATGTATACCATATATTCATGATTCATAATGGCAATTTGCGCAAACCAAAAAACCAACTTAATCAATTTGTGTAATAGTAACTTAAGCATTACATGTACAATTAAAATGTTTAATTTGATTGGTCGTATGGATACACAAAAATTGTACCTCAAGCCTTACATGTACAATTAAAACTTAAGCCTTATATGTACAATTAAAATGTTTAATTTGATCGATGTCTAGTTGCATGCAAACTGTACCTCAAGCTGACAAGCGACAAGCTGTCAAAATCGCTAGCCTCCAGTGTCACTCGAATGATATGAATTATGAAAAATTGAAATCATTACAAATATTTTTTCATTAAAGCTATGAATCATGAGTTGTCCAATCAATCACTTCAGATACTCATATGGCATTAATTTCTGCCAATAGTATGACTACCACACATACTTTAAAAAGATTGAGAATTTCAATTAAATGAAATGTAATACGCTGAGTCATTGAAAAGAGAGAAATGAGTCTTGATATCGCCATGCATCTGCATCTAACAATTCTAGTGTTATTTTGGAGGTTTCAATTCACAAGTCTATTGCTTTAGAGATTTACTTGCAGAATGTACCTACAACCGTCCATCAAAAAATCATCAAACAATCATGTTTAGATTGATTTTCAACATTCTTTCTGTAAAACATTCTTAATTTTTTAAGCAAATGTCCTGTGTTCTTCCTAGGTGGTCCCTCTTTTAAAACAAACTTAATTCACGTGCATATTTCTACCACTTAAGTTCTCATATCACTCATCGCCAAAATCCAACCTATCAGATTCATTACATGATGATGACCCTTGATCTAGCCACGTGTCCACATCTAACGATTCTAGTGTTATTATGGATGTTTCCATTCAAAAATTTAGTGCTTAAGAAATATACTTCTGGAATGCAACTACAATCGTCCATCCAAATTTGTCGAATGGTCTTGGTCCATAATGTCACGTGGTTGCTAAAATTTGGAACCTTAGAACCAAAGTCTAAATTTTCAATTTTTTTGAAACTTTTGACCCACTAACTGCAAAGACAACCAAGAAAGACTTGGAACTAAGTTACTAAGGTAGTAAGGTTAGGAAAAGTACCTAGTCCATAATGTCATGTGGTCGCTAAAATTTGGAACTTTAGAACCAACGTCTAAAGTTTCAAATTTTTTGAAACTACAAAGATGAGTACAACCAAGAAAGACTTGCAACTAAGTTACTAAGGTAGTAAGGTTAGGAAAAGTACCAAAACCTTGACTTTGGTGAGTTAAGATAGGAAAGGTGACAAGCATAGTGCATTTATGGAGAAGGCTGGTGAAATGAGGTGTTATAATGACATTCACCTATCACCCTCGATGCTTCTTAGAGTTCGAGTGTAAGGATAATAGGATTGTATCCTTTCGGCAGTGGGTGATAGGTTGGAAGCCAATGAAATAGAAAAACAATGGAGGCCAGTTTCACCATGACATCATGGAGGACACTAGACCCCTTTGTGGGTAAAGCGTCTGTGCAGAGGCTATGAGGTTTATTTCTCTACAAAGAATAGCAGGTGGTGCAAGCAATTCAAATAATGTTGGAGGATGGATTCAAAAAATTGACACAGATTCAAAACGAATATGGATATCTATTCATTGGTCATGGCTTGGGGTTTAGACTTAGGAGAATCAGTGAAAGAGGTGAGGAGAGTAATGAAAAATCTGGTGGATAAATACTTTTTAGTGGACATGGAAAGTATTATGCAACAGGCGATACTAGGAGTAGGGTTGGTAAAAATAGAAGGAATGGATGGTGGGGGCCCAGAGCTTGAGGATTTAAATCACCCATTTATCAGATGGTCAAAGGGTCAAACTAAAGACCAGAGGTAGGAAGGAGCCAAGCGTGGGTGGAAAGCACTTAAAATCTGTGCTTAGCTAATGGCATTAGAGGAAACAATAGAAAATCTAAAAGAAGTTTCCAGAGAGGAGATGCGTGAAAAGAAGGGACTGCGTTTGCAGAAGAAGCCAAAACCGTTAAAGGAGATACTGCTACTGGAGATGGGTGAATCTTCGAAGAAGAATGAGTAATAATGGTTAACATAAAGTGTAGTTTTCTATTTTGTTTTTAGCCTCTGCTACAAACGTGTAGTTATTTATGGAAGTTCTAATACTCTGGCTTTTGAGCTGGTTATTCAACTTTTTTGGTAGTTTTTGGATGTTGCTAAGTTTGTAGAATCTGAATCTTTTTCTTTATAATTAATAGAATAAGCATGTATCACTGATCAACTTTTTTGGTAGTTTTTGGATGTTGTGAACTTTATAGAATCTATATCTTCTGCTTTATAATTAATAAAATAGAAAAGTATCACTGTCAACTGATAAGAAAAAAAACATTCTTAAAATTTTTAAGCCGTGATCTTGCCATGCATCTGCATCTAACGGTTCTACTATTATTCCAGAGGTTTCAATTCGCAAATCTAGTGCTTGAGAGATATGCTTCCGGAATGCAACTAAATCCGTCCATCAAAAATTCATTGAACGGTCATGGTTAGATTGATGTGCCACATCCTTTGTGTAAAATGTTCTTAAGTTTTTAAGCCTTGGTCCTACGTTCTTTCTAGGTGGTCCCTCTTTTAAAACAAACTTAATGCACATCCATATTTCTACCACTTAAGTTCTTCTATCGCTCATCACCAAAATCCAATCCATTAGATTAATTACCATGATGATGACCCTTGATCTTGCCACGTGTCCACATCTAACATTTGCAGTGTTATTCTAAAGGTTTCCATTCACAAATCTACTGCTTGAGAGATATACTTCTGGAATGCAAGTGCAACCGTCCATTGAAAATTCATCTAATAGTAGTGGATTCGCCACTGAATTTAATTGGCCAATGAAATTTTTTATTAGTTTGATATTATGTTTAATTCGCCAATGTTTTTTTCTTAATCATTTGAAAATAGGTTAATTTGCCAATGAATTTTATTTTTTTGTTTGAAAAAAAAAATTGCCAACACAATTATTTTTTCTAGTTGGAAAATAGGTTTAATTCACCAATGGAAATATTTTATTGGTTTGAAAATAGATTTTAATCACCAATGAAAATATTTTAAGTAGTTTTAAAAAATTTACAATTTGCCTGGATTTTCCATAAACTTCTAGCGATTACAAAAGATTAAGCTAATGGGGATTTTTTTCATGAAAAGGAAAAAAACTTCCCCTAAAATTTTTTTTTTAGTATGAAAGATTCACCAGGATTTTACAGCTTCTTTGATGGGAAGTTTCTTAAAGTTTTCTTGTCTAGAGTTTTCATTACTCTCCTCACCTCGTTCATTGGTTCTCCTAAGTCTAAACCCCAAGCCATGACCAATGAATAGATATCCATATTTGTTCTGAATCTATGTGTCAATTTTTTGAATCCATCCCCCAACATTATTTGAACTGTTTGCACCACCTACTCTTCCTTGTAGAGAAATAAACCTTGCAGCCTTTGCATAGATGCTTTACTCACAAAGGGCTCCAACTTCCTCTACGATGTCATGGTGAAACTAGCCTCCATTGCTTTTATGTTTCACTAGCTTCCAACCTATCACCGGCCACTGAGAGGATACAATCCTATTATCCTTACACTTGAACTTGAAAAAGCATTGAGAGTGATAGGTTAATGTCATTATAACACCTCATTTCTCCAACCTTCTCCATAAATGCACCGTGCTTGTCACCTTTCCTATCTTAATTCACCAAAGTTGAGGTTTTGGTACTTTTCCTAACCTTACTACCTTAGTAACTTAGTTGCAAGTATTTCTTGGTCATCTTTGTAGTTGATGGTTTGGAAGTTTCAAAAAAATTAAATCTTCAGACTTTAGTTCTAAGGTTCCAAATTTGAGTGACCACGAAACATTATGGACCAAGACCATTCAACGAATTTTTGATGGATGGTTGTAGATGCATTCCAGAAGTATATTTCTCAAGCACTAAATTTTCAAATGGAAACCTCTGGAATAACACTAGAACTGTTAGATGTGAACACATGGTGAGATCAAGGGTCATCATCATGGTAATGAATCCGACGGGTTGGATATTGGCAATGAGCAATAAAAGAACTTAAGTGGCAGAAATATGCATGTGCATTAAGTTTTTTTTAAAAGAGGGACTGCCTAGGAAGAAAGTAGGACCAATTCTTTAAAACTTAAGAATGTTTTACACAAAGGATGTTGTAAATAAATCTAACCATGACCATTTGATGAATTTTTGATGGATGGTTGTAGGTGCATTCTGCAAGTAAATCTCTGAAGCAGTAGACTTGTGAATTGAAACCTTCGGAATAACACTATAACCGTTAGATGTGAACACGTGGTGAGATCAAGGCTTATTCCTCTCTTTTCAATGACTTGGTGTATTACATTTCATTTAATTGAAATTCTCAATCATTTTTAAGAATGTGTGGTAGTCATACTACTCGCAACGATTAATGCTAGATGAACATCCAAAGCGATTGATTGGACAACTAATGAGTCATAGCTTTAATTAAACAAGATTTGTAATGATTTCAAATTTTCATAATTCATATCATTCGAGTGACACTAGAGTCTGGTGATTTTGATAGCTTGTCACTTGTCAGCTTGAGGTACAATTTGCGTGCAACCAGACATCAATCAAATTAAACATTTTAATTATACATGTAAGGCTTGTTACTGTTACACAAAATCCATTGCTGGCTTTGGTTTGTGCAAATTTTAATACTATGAATCATGATTAATATATATATGTAACCCTCACTGCACAATTTGACACATGTGAGGTGTACATAGAACCACATTGGTAGTGGTACTATTGGTACTTGTTGGTCCGTAAATAACTAAATAAGGATAGGACTAGTGAGTGCCACCAAAAATCATTCGTTGAAGGCTAAAGGCCTTACTATTGAGTGCAATGTTCGAATTGTCGTAAGGGTTTTCATTTTGTAGGGTTAATAAGGATTCAGGAAGAAGATCATGTGGCATTATTGGGGATACTCTAAATTCTCTTGCCTACAGTTATGTAGTCACAGAGTCAATGACCAATTTCATTCAGGCTTCAAGTTCAGAATGGGTGGAATTGGAAAGAAGTTGATTTGGTTCACTTGACTTCTCAGATAGGTTTTGAACCAAGAGAGGTGCTCTGATGGGCATAACCGCTATTCCCAGTGCATAGAAGCTGCAAGTAAAAGATGGGAGCAATTTTACAACCCCTCATCTTCTGCATGACTTTGATTTTCAAAGGGGAGAAGTACATTTTGTATCTTCATGGCTCCCATTTCCCTAGTTTGATTGGCCCCCTTTTCTCTATGCATTCATTTTCAAAGCTACTACCTGATCTGGGAAGTCCCATGCATTTATTTTCAAAGCCCATGGTTGACTCGAAAAGTCTCATTATTTTTAGACAAACATGTATTACATTTAGGTTTTCACCAGCGGTCCAGCAGAAGCTTGGTGCTTGCACTTACAATTGTATTTGTACTATGTAATAATGTGACATTGTCATTCAGTTGCAATAAAATAAATGGTTGTGCTATTAAAAAGCAATTGATGAATCTATTCATATCATTTTTTTTTCCTTTAAGAAATTATCTATTTATGAAATAATTGCATGCAGATTTAAAAATTAAAAGTAAAACATATGTGCCATACAAATACTAAAAGTTAAGTACTGAATCGCATTGTTGGTTTTTTGGTTTGCCTGATTATCATTATACCCAACCTCACATGACTCATGATTAAATAAGGATCAAGTTGGTAGTGGTACTGGTGGCCCATAAATAGGGATAGTGAGCACAATTGAAATCATTCGTAGAAGGATAAAGACTTTACTATTGAGTGCAATGTTTTGAATTGTCATAAGGGTTTTAATTTTGCAAGGTTAATAAGGAAGAAGATGATCTGGTATTATTGGGGATACTCTAAATTCTCCTACTTCCAGTTATGTAGTTGCAGAGTAAAAGACCAATTTCCTGCCCAATGGGTGGAATTGGAAAGAATTTGATTTGGTTGACCACTTCTCATGCATAGGTTTTGGAGCCGATGGGGAGCTCTCGAGGATATAAGGTTTCCAAGTGCATGGAAGTAGCAAGTAGAAGATGGGAGTAGTTTAAAACCCTCATTCTACATGACTCTAATTTTCAAGGATAAGTACTTTTGTATCTTTAACAGCTCCAATTTCCCCCATTTGATTAGCCCCCCTTTCCCCATGCATATTTTTTAGAAACCATGATTGGCAGTGTCCCCCCTCCATGCATTTATTTTTAGATGACAGAGAGTCAAAGACCATGGAAGAAGCTTGGAACTTGCACTTACATTTGTATTTGTACTATGTAATAATGTGAAATTGACAATTGTCATTCAGTTGTAATAAAAATAAATGGTTGTGCTATTAATGTGATTATGTGACATTGTAATTCCTTTTATTAAGTCCTTTGCAACATTAAGTGTTACTGTGCTATTAATGGTTGTGCTATTAATGTGACATTGTAATTCATTTTATAAAGGCGTTGATGTGAATTCTAGCACATTAAAGGTTAAAAAAACTTTAAAACACATGTTTACTATTTATAATATATATCATAAATTACTCAACCATTCGATGAACATTTGATGTATGGTTGTAGTTGCATTCTAGAATGAAATGCATGAAGCGCTAGGGTTGTGAACCTAAACGTTTGAAATCACCCTATAACTATTAGATTTACAAAGATCAACTGTTTACATTCTTTAGAATTTGTTGTCAATATAGGACTAAAAAAAGCACTTTTAGTTTATACTGCTAAGTGATTTTATTTTTAAGTGAGGGTCAGCACACGGGGAGATTTCAGTCTTTGGTTTGCTCATTGCAGCGCACCACGACACGACCCTATTTTGGTTTCCACAGTTCCACTTCCGACAAAGCCATTCCAGAAACCTAGTTTCCATGACTGTTGGCATTAATCTTTCCAAGAATCAAAAGTTAAAAGCTTAAAGAATTAAATACATGTCATCAATTACATTTCTTTGAAATCTGGTCTCAAACTTTGAAGTTTGGGTTTAGGGCTAAGAGACTTAAGAATTAAGAAAAATTAAGGAGGACTAATAGGGAATTCACAGTTTCACATTGTATAAGCATGTCTACTAGTAGTACCACTAGAGCAATGCTAGATAAAAAAATACATTATGCAAAATTGCTTAAAACCCTAGGTTTCACTGATGAATACCATGATATTTATGATCCTGAAACCTATGGTAGGAATACCTTAGAACTTAGATTTTCATTTGGGAATAAGGCCTCAAAGAAAATGCAAGTTAATAGTATCAATGCATCATGGGTAGCTAGATTAGGGCACATGATGTTAAATGAGGCTTTCCCTTGTCCTGAATTTATCATGGTCTGTACCCAAAATTATGATGATAACAAAATAATAATTGTTAATAAAGATAGGAAAGAAGAATTGTTATCCATTAATGCAAAAAGAACTTTGAAAAGTAAGTTAGTTTACATTTACAACTAAAGAATTTGGAAATGTTCACATTGACCTACAAAAGCTTGCTAGTGATTATGAAGTAGTGGATGAAATGGAGAAAAAATCTTTCTTAAACAAAATAGTTCAAGATAGAAACAAATTGAAAGGTGATCATAAGCCTCCTTATGATTTGGATATTTTTAAACCATGGGTTCATGATACTATTTCCATGCTAGCATTTTGCCTCGGACTGGATAGCAATTTGGAAGTGGGTGCATGCCTCCTTGAAATGGTGTATAATATCCATTATGGTGTTCCACATGCCAAATATATTTTTATTGAGCACATTGTAGAATCCATGCATAATTTTTTTTTTTTTTTTAAAGGAGGTTCCACCAAGACATTTAGGTTCACAACCTACTTGTGCTATCTTTTTTGATTCAAATTCAGAGGAATGTTTCATACCAACAAGCTTTAGATTCAACCCTATAGTAATGCTGAGGAAAAGAAAATGGCTCCAGTATATGAATGGACCACTGAGATAAGGATGAATTATTCTCAAAGGAACTACAGTAATTTTGTAGACTACTTTTGGTTCAGCTGTATCAAGCAATTGGCTAAATACCCAATGCCTAGATTGCCTATGTCATGTAGAAACTACATTCAACTAGGAAAAGAAATACAATTAGCTGATTGGTACCTAATGGAAGAATATATTGTGCTAAGATTTTATGGATCGGAAGTACAGCCATACAAACTTCCAATACATGTGACATAAATGGTTTTTGCTTTGGAATATGTAAGGAAGATGTTACAAATTACTAATGGAACCGCACTTTACCAAATAAAGAAGACCTTATTTCCTTCTTTACCTTTTTCATGTGGAGGGATCACATTCGAGAGAAAAGCATTTAGTGTGGCACATAATCTTTTGATTTTTTTATATTTTGATGCTATCTGTCATTGACAGTATGATCCATGTGACACCATTAAATCAATGATTGTGCTCAATAAGAATGTTGCAAGTAGAATTCAACATGAAAGTAAACCCTTGCTTGAAAACTTGAGAAACAAGGATTCTTGGGATGAGGTCAAAATTGCAATGGAGAAAAGTGCTACTGAGAATGGTATTTCTTTTGAGCAATTGTAAGAAGAAATTATGACATTGCATTGAAAGACAATCAGGAGGTACAACACTTTTTATCAAAAAAGTGCTAAACCATGTAGTAGAGTAAAAATCTCAGGTTCTTTAGAGAAGGAAGTTACAGAAAAAAATTGGTCACAATTAAAAATTACTACCTTTTGGTCTATAAGGAAGGAGCTAGGTGAACCAAGAGCTCTTGCAGAGTATGGAGATAATGAAGAAGATAGTGAGTTTAGAAAATTGTGGAATATAGAGCATCTAGATGAACAAGAAGATAAAGTGATCATGAATCTAATGATGATAGGGAAGAAGGAAGCCATTTCAATTTCAAACTTGGTTTAAGTGAGGCTACAAAAGAAGCATATACTACATGAGTAGCCATAGCTGAAAAAATGGGTTATGAAGGCGGTCCTTTGGGGTCCCAAAGACAAGACCCTTGGACGGTAACAAATGTAGAGCATATAAAACTATTTGATAAATCTGGACTTGGGCTTGGAGGTGAAAAATTAGACCTAGGGCATATAAGTCAATTTGTTAGAGCCTTAAGTCCTTTGTAAATAGGGAAAAATTCAGATTTAATGTATTGAAAACAACAAATTAACTAAACCCTCTCAAGCACCATGAAGCACAAACTAGAATGAAAATGCAAATAAATAAAAGAAATGCAAACCAATTTCAAACTAGACTTGATTGACCTCCATGGCTCTTCTCCACCTGCATGAGAATGCCAGATTTTGAAGGTTGATTGTTGGATGAATGTTGGTTGCTCAATTCAATAGCATAACATTGACATGGGGATGATAGATGAATGAAAATAAATAGAAATGGATGAAAGACTCAAGAATGATTTTGATAGCATAAAGATACTTGAAGAATCAACCCCCTAATGGCTTACAAGCAGAGAGAGTTTATTTATAGATAGTTCCTAAATTTGATTGATGGTTTAGATTGGATGTCAATAATATGTCTTAATCAATGGCCAAGATTGAATGTTGTAGTATGGACTAAGGTTAGGACAAAATTAGGGTAAATGATAATGATGAAGGGTTGAGATTTAATTATGAGATAATTCAATCATGGGATGTAATTAAATGAGATGTCAAGAGATAAGATTTGATTTGGAAGGTAAGACTGGCATGGACAAAGAGGTGGAGAAATTAAATATATTTAATTTATTTAATTTATTAGAGAAGAGGCCAATGAATAATTAAATAATTAAAATAATTATTTAATTATAGTGGAAGGTGGATAAAAATAAAATAAATAAGAATTTATTTAATTTTAGAAAGAAGAGGACTTAATTAGTGATGTAATTAAACAAATAAAATTTATTTAATTAATCAACCAAGAAATAAAAGTAGGAATGAATTAATTAAATAATTAAAATTATTTAATTAATAGAAGACATGACTTTAGAAAATAATTAAATAATTAAAAATTATTTAATTAGCAAAGACAAAAGGGGAAATGATAGAGAATTTATAAATCACAAGCCTAGGACAATTTTTAGTGTCTACATTTTGCCCCTCTTTGAGATGATGTTCGAGATAATGAGATTTGTGTCGAGTAACATCATTTCAAAGAAGTTAAGGTATGTATAGAGGAAAATGGATGATGAGAAAAGATAGGATGATGATGAAATAGGAGTTGGATGATGATGCCCCCTCGAGAGGATAGGCAGGTTGAAAGAACATGGGTATGCTCTCGAAATGAAATGATAAGGAGGGACAAGATGCATGATGTAAGATAGGAAGTAGATGGAGGAGATGAATGATACGTTATGCTACAAGAAAGTGAGCAACCATGATGTTTGATGTAACACTAGACATGATGCACCAGGGTATCAAGACCAAGGTGATGATGTGCCTTGTGCCCCAGTGTAATACAACCCTGTCTAGATACAAGATATGAATATTAATTGGAATAAGTCGGATTTGACGCAAATGCAAGATAAAAATGATAACACTCGCAAGCAAGCATGCACAAATGATACAAAAGAAAACAAGGTATTTCCCCTATCAAGCTGCAAACCAATGAGTAATTGATTGATTGATGATGGTGACTAATGATGATAATGTTGTCATTGTGGGGAAAGACATATCCCTAGATCAACACAAGAATGACTGACTATTTGATTGATTGACTTTGATTGATTGGGTTTACAACAAGATTAGGATCAAGACCAAAGGATATGATTGGATTATTTGGCAAGATTGATCGACTTGATTGGCATGGACTAAGGATTGACTTGCATTTGGAATATTGTTTGGAATGACTGAAGATGATTTGACATGGATGAGAGGATGTGATGAATTGAATAGAAGAATTGATGTGGTTGGGATAATTTGAAGACTGATTTGACATTGTTTTGGAAATTTGACTAATTTTGACTAGATGACTAATTGGACTATGTTGTCTATTGGTTCATGATTTAAATGTTGACGTTTAAAATGACTGACTATGTTTGACTTATTTGACTGATGTGAAAAACGTTGACTTTGTTTTGGGATTTTTGAGAATTATTTGGATGTTTTTGTGTTTTTTTGAATATTTTTATTTTTGATTTTGACTGTTTTGATTTTTTTTTGGATTTTTGACATTTTTAATTTTTTTTTTGGATTTTTGAGAATATTTTGAGGTGTCAATGGATGAAAATTTGGGTAGCCTTTGTGCTAGATACCAATGACAAGGGGAAAACCAAGTCTAGGTGCAAGGGTGGGTGATACGATAAGGGATAGAAGGCTCATGATAAATGGATGGATGGAAAGGATGTATACATCATAAGAGAGCAAGGATGTGATCTCCAAAGACTATGTCGCATAGGAATGACATGCCCCATTCTAGGTACAAGACTTAGGATTTTTCATGACAAAGTTGATGACAATAGGATAATGATATGATTGGTTTAGATAGGATGAGGTATGTCAAGAGATACCCAAAACATGTTACAACATTTTTCCCTTATATCTTCATCAAGATCGAGAAGAGAAGGGTGGATAAGTGGACCCAATATGATAGGTAGGTATGAGGGCTAAGATGGTAGGTAGGATGGAAATGATATGAAATAAAAATGATAGGTTGGATAGATAAAACATTGTGCCCCCAAGTGTAAGTGACATAGAAGATCAACCTACACATGATGCTTGTTTGCCAGGTTTTCATCATGGTACTTATCTAGGGCACCTATTTACCAGGTTTTCACTGTTGGACGAAGGGATTTCTCTTTACTTTTTTCTTCTTCTTTTTTGTCTTTTTTTTTTTGAATTTTTTACTTTTGGATAGGAGGGACTCAAGTGTCTAGTTGCATGAAAGGTGATAGTCCCACGAGGGATGGATGTCATTGCATGGACCATGTCAAATGCCATTATGCCCATAGATGTTGGTAAGGGATGACATGAAATGGAGATAGAGTAGGTAGATGATGGATTATGATGTGTATTATGGAGGAAAATGGTGGATTATATGGGAATTATGCAAAAGATGAATGGGGAGGCTTAGCCAAAGGCATGGACCATAGGGATGTGATGGGGAAGATATGTAGGATAGTGGATGGGGGGTGATGAGATGGAGGTATAAGGGCTTGTTGTGAAATGGAAGGGAACCATGACCAATGGTTTCACACATTGTGATAAACATTGAAGCTTTTGATGTGGACAGGGTGTAGGAAGTAATGGAGATGTTTGCTTAGGAGATGGTGGATGAAGGAACCCACATAAACTTAGTATTTTTTATGGCTTTTATTTGTCTTGTGGGATTTTTGTAATTTTGAATGGAATGTGTATTTTGGATGGAAGTGGATGGTTGGGATTTTTGTGATGTGGATGCCTCATTTGACTTGATTTCTTTTTGTTGAGGTACCCAAACCATTTTGTTTTTAGACTTTTCTTTTGGAGGTATGGGCTTATATAACTTTTTGGATGTAGTTGGCTTTGACATTTTGTATTGATGTCCTAAGGCATTAGGGTCCTTAGGATTTTTTACTTTATGGGTAGAGGAATTAAATTTTTTTCTTTTGAATCCCCTGGGTATGGTGGAATGAGTGGAAGCTTCTTGTTTAGACAATGTGTGCATTTGTTGGTCATGATTAGGAGTGTTAGGGTATTTATGGATAAATGGATAAGAGGATTGAATGGTAGGGATATTAGGTGTTGGAAGTAATGGTGGTAAAGTGGATGGAGGGAAATTAGGAGTTGGAAGCAATGGTGGTAGAGTGCATGGAGGGAAGTGTATGGTCACATGCTTTTGACATTTGTAGGATGACGGTGGTGGAATGGTAACATATGTTTTAGGCGTATGATAGACTTTATGATGGAAAGTGGACTTAGGATGCATGGAGGAAATACCAACATCTTGAGATTTCTGTCCTTGGGGTGTATGTCCAAGGCCATAAGAGTGTGAAGGGACTTTTACGTGGATGGGCTCCAAAATACCTTGTTCATGAAGATCTAAAACTTTACCTTGGTGGTTCATGTTTTGAAGTATGCAATGGACAACAGGACTAGGTGTAGGTGGAACACTAGACACAAGTTTCTTATTGGATGGAGAAAATGAAGCAAGGGAAGATAATGGTTGTTGTTTTTCTGAGGAACATTCATGAATGACGGTGGAAAGACCAATAGGATATGATGGAGGACTTGCAATGGGGTCGATAGTGGGTGATGGAGGATCATTAGGATCTTGATTAGAATTGTGTTCACTTAGATCCAAGGTATTTGTTTGATCTTATATGTGTGCTTGGAAGGAACTTGTGTCATCAAGGGAAGTGGATGTTGATGGATCATGGATAGGACTACATGGAGATGAATTTGGAATATCTTGCTCATGGATGGGTATAGGATCAAGTTTCTCATGGATTGGCTCTTCATCATTATGGATATCATCTTGATCATAAAAAGATATAGATTATGGATAGGTTGGATGACAATGATTTGATCTTGATTAGGACTAGGGCTTGATTTTTCCACATGCTTGGGAGTAGACTCTTGATATACCTCTTGGGTTGCTTGAATGGAATTGTAGGGGGATGAATCTTGGAGAGACTTTACATGTTCTTGATGGTCAACAACATGGAGACATGATGGAGGTTGACTTGGACTTATGAGGGGAGACTCTTGACTTGGCCCAAGGGGTTGAGGATGACATGGTTGACTTGAAGGACTTGGCATGATGTTTGAGGACTCTTTTGTATGTTCAAGTATATGTGTTGAATGACATGGTGTAAATTGATTCCTTTCTTGTAGCCCTTGGGTCACATCCTTTGTAGGTGGATTGGTGGATTTATGTAATGCCATCAATTTATGTTTTAAATATCTAAATGTAAGGCATTGATTTCATGGAGGATTAGATGATGCTGGGGGTAATGAAGAGTTTGATGGGTCAGAAGGTGGAGATGCCAATGGATTAGGACTAGGAAATGGTGGCTTAGGGATAGGAATTTTATTGGATTGTGGTAAGGGTGCATGGACTAGATTGGTGTTCCCCTTGTCAAAGGTGTCATTAAGACTTAAAGGTTCTTGATGTTGTTGCCAAGGTGGACTTGGGATCCTATATTCTTGTTGTGATATGGGTGGATATGTTGATGTGAATTGACATGGAAGGTAAATGGGTTTTGTTGGCATGATGATGAAGGTGAAACATAGGATTGTGGTTGAATGTCTTGAGGTTGGAATGGTGTTTGGACTTGTGATATGATTTGTTGTTGTGATGATGATGGAGGGGTTGAATAGGATAACGACTGTTGAAAGGTTGATTGATGTGGATAAGGATTGACATTAGAAGAGTTGTGATAGGTTGATGAAGGGGAAAGTTGATATGTGGATGGATGAGGTTGATATGCTGAAATAGGTGACACGTAGGATTGACGTGAAATTTGTTTATGTGGTGATTGGACTTGATAATGTGCTTGTTGGACTTGAAAATTGGCCATGAGGTATTGGATTTGTGCTATGAATTTTTGCATTTGAGGTGATTGGTTTGTTTGAAGTTGTTGGATCAAGTCATGGACTCTTTGAATGATTTGTTGGTTTAAAGGTGCTTGACTTGTTTGAGCTAAGTGAAGCATGTGAACAAGCTCTTGTGCTATGTCTTCCAATGTTTACATGGTGTAAAATGATGTTGATTGTATTAAAGAGATGATGATGTGGAATGACGACATTGTATGATTTGGATGATGTGGTAAGTGTTTATTGGAATTTTGACTTGGGCAATATCAAACACAAGATATCACATGTAAATGCATGAACACACACACCAAGCACAATGATAATTTTGTCTTTCAAGATTAAATTTTATGATTAGGCAAACACTTGAATACACAACAACAAGTCTTATGACTAGTCAAGTGGGGTATGGCCAATTAGGTCTCAAGCTAGTTTTCACAAGGTTGACTAGGTATAATTTGGAAGAAAAATCTTGCCAATAAGCTGGAAGAAAGGGGTAACCCACGCTTCAGCGTCACTTCCCAAAGGTATAAAGTTCTTTGGGGCTTAGCCTAGAGTGACAAGATTTCAACTCCCAATGGAGTGTGTCGTTGGATTCACACTCGATTGAGGTCATCCTTTGGAGGGGTGTGTGCTCCAAGCAGGCCTCCTAAGAATGGTATGACAAAAGCAAACCAAGTGAGGTGTTATGGAGGACACACACACTTGATTCACACTCGCAGCGATTAATTTCCCTCTAAAAAATTGAAATGTGTGTAAAACAGTTCAAACACTTGTTCTTTTTAACCCCAAAGTCAAGATGTGTGATTGAAGACAATGGTTCTTTTAAGCCTAATTTCAATGATGTGACAATCAAACAAGATTTATTTTAGACCCCAAAATCCAAATGTGTGAAAAACAAGATGTTCTTTTTAAGCCCAAATTGAAGTGTTTTGACAAGAATGATTAAGAGATGAAAGATGGAATGTGTGCACCTAGAATTTATTTAGCTCCAAATCTTTGTCCACTTGATCCAATGTGTCCTTTCAAGTGTTTATTTTCTATACATGCACAAAACCAATAACAAAGCCAAAACCCTAACAAGATAATTGATCACTACTATTTAGAGGGTTAGCTAGTCAAGACAAATTTGACTTTTGGAAATGTTTTTGATAGTAAAATGAAAAATACATAGAATAAAGCATGTATAAAATCTCAAGAGGTTTCAAAAATGTAAATAAATAAGAAAAAAATGCTATTTTGCACTTGAAATTATTTTTTTTATGAAAAATCATAAAAAAATAATAAAAAATACAAAATAGTTCCAAAAATTCTGATTTTTTGTCTGAAGTCATATAATATCATTCCAAATCTGCAAAAAAAAACTTGTTATCACATCTACAACTTTCTATGAGATATAAGCAAATATTTGTGAAACCCTAATTTTAAAAGATCTGTTGTTTAACTAATAATTGTGCATCCAAATTTGAAAGATAAAGAACAAACCCCTATTAAAATTTAGAGAGATTTCCATAAATGTAAACCTATCTGAAAAATTTGATAATTTTCTCTCCAAATTTATTTTTCATGAAAAACAAAAAAAATTTATAAAAATTCAAACCAGCTCCGAAAAATCTGATTTTTGGAATGGAAGCTCTAGACGTTGTTTCCAACTTGAAAAACATTTTTTGTGAAAAAATACATAGCCGTTTGAAAGTTATGGTCAACTCTTTAGAAACTAGGGCTTTATCCATAATGATGTCAAACCTGCAACAAAAAGCAAACAAAACCTGCAACAAAAAAATCCAACTTCAAGATTTTTCAAAATGTGTTAAAATATGTCGGGTTCACCAATGTAAATAGGGAAAAATTCAGATTTAATGTATTGAAAACAACAAATTAACTAAACCATATCAAGCACCATGAAGCACAAACTAGAATGAAAATGCAAATAAATAAAAGAAATGCAAACCAATTTTCAAACTAGACTTGATTGACCTCCATGACTCTTCTCCACCTGCATGAGAATGCAAAATTTTGAAGGTTGATTGTTGGATGAATGTTGGTTGCTCAATTTAGTAGCATAACATTGACATGGGGATGATAGATGAATGACAATAGATAGAAATGGATGAAAGACTCAAGAATGATTTTGACAACATAAAGATACTTGAAGAATCAACCCCCCTAAATGGCTTATGAGAGTTTATTTATAGGAAATGTCCAATTTGGATTGACAGTCGAGATTGGATGTCAATAAGATGTCTAAATCAATGGCCAAAATTGAAAGTTGTAGTATGGACTAGGGTTAGGTCAAAACTAGGGAAATGACAAGAAATGAATGGCTAAGATTGAATTATAAGATAATTCAATCAAGGGCTGAAATTAAATGAGATGTCAAGAGATAAGATTTGATTTGGAAGATAAGATTGGCATGGACAAAGAGGTGATAGGAGAAATTAAATAATTAAAATTATTTAATGTAGGTGACCAATGAATAATTAAATAATTAAAATAATTATTTAATTATAGAAGAATATGACAAAAGTAATTATTTTAAATTAAATAATGATTTAATTCAAAATTCAATAGAGTGGACCAAATTAAATAAATAAAATTTATTTAATTTATGAGAGAAGAGGCTAATGAATAATTAAATAATTAAAATAATTATTTAATTATAGTGGATAGTGGACAAAAATTAAATAAATAAGAATTTACTTAAATTTAGAAAGAAGAGGACTTAACTAGTGACGCAATTACATAAATAAAATTTATTTAATTAATCAAGCAAGAAATAAAAGTATGAATGAATTAATTAAATAATTAAAATTATTTAATTAATAGAAGACATGACTTTAGAAAATAATTAAATAATTAAAAATTATTTAATTAGCAAAGACAAAAGGGGAAATGATAGAGAATTTAGAAATCGCAAGCCTAGGACAATTTTTAGTGTCTATAGTCCTCATCCTCATGGTCAGACATAATCACAACTAGGACATGCCCATAGTGGAGAGCTTAGTACAACTGGAACTGCCTTCGGTGGCGATGGTATGGATAGTATTACTAGTAGTGGTCAACATGTGCTACAACAAAAAACTACACACAAGAGGACAACAATACAATATACCATAGAATCACCAGGTGATCAAGGCATACAAAAGAGGCAAAGGATTTTGATAGGTCCAAGTCACACTACCAGTGGATCCACCACAAAGGAGCTATTTCTAGGAACCCCCTAGTGCCAGTTAGTTTGGCTATGACATCATTAGCGACTGCAAGTACTACTAGTCCTATTCCTTCGCCATTCAAGCATTCCATTGTTCTTGTGTCCCTAGGTTTTGATTACATTGAAGAGTCTAAAAAGAAATCAGAGATGAATAAAAAAGAAAAGAAGCAACTAATGGAGAGTA
This sequence comes from Sequoia sempervirens, assembly GCA_007258455.2. Classification (NCBI taxonomy): domain Eukaryota; kingdom Viridiplantae; phylum Streptophyta; class Pinopsida; order Cupressales; family Cupressaceae; genus Sequoia; species Sequoia sempervirens. The sequence goes on from VDFB02193867.1 coordinate 101,169,993, forward strand.
CATCAGTTGTAACTTTAGAGCTTGCCACAACCATGGTATTACCAACATTTGACACAAATAAAGAAATCATGGAGTACAAATTTCTTGTTCCCATAGTTCAAGACAAACCAGCAAATCAAATGGATCAATCTAAATTCTAGGTTAACAATACTCAATTGGATTTTTCTAGACTCAAAAATACTGACAAAATCAATGTATTAAATAAGAATAATGAATTGGTGTACATATCATTGCTAAAGCATGATAGAGAGAAAAAAAGGTTGCAGACTCAAATTGAAAAGTTACAGGTAGACCTAGAAAATGAGAAAGTAAAGAGGAAATCAATAGATAACAAGAGCAATGAATTAGAAAAAATAATTAAAAAATCTACCTCTGCATCAACAAGCAAAGATGATAAGAAAAATGAGATTGCAGTGAATGAAATGAAGAAAAGGCTAGATGAGAGAAACAAGAAATATGATGACAAAAAATACACTTTAGAAAAATTAAGACTAAGCATTGCGAATGGAAATGTGTAGTGGGAACAAAAAATGGAGAAGGAGAGAAAAAGAAATGAAAGATTGGTGGCAGAGGTGACGGAAGAAAAAAATGAAATTGAGACTTGTCAAAATAAGTTATCTGCATTTTGTAGAGAGACAATGAGCCATTTGAAACAAAAGATCTAGGATGAAATAATGTAGGGGATTGATCATTTGTGTGACATGTTTCAATTGATACATGCTATCAGACATCATCATAAGAAGCTCAAAAAATATTTAGTGGACAACAAAAATGTGTTGTAATTAGAGAAATCTACAAAAGAAATTCAACAAATAGTCTACAAAGATAGTGAAAATGTTTTGAAATCAAAAGGGATTACTAATTAGCTTGCTACATCAATGACGTTGTCATCTATCATTGAAAATTGTTTGAGAATGTGTGAAACAAATGAATATTTGAATTTGGTTATAGAAAAGATGAAGAAGGTGGTTGAAAAGGTAAGGAACTTTATAGAACTTCATTTTCTATAGGGTTTTGAGACAAATGAGTGAGTCATTAGAAAGAATGATTTTAGAAAGAATATGGAGGATGCAATGAAGATTGATTTGGGAAAATTTCCTAGAACCCAGATGTGGTGAACTACTTGGATTCCATCAAACCATTGCTAACCTTGAATGCAAAATTGACTAAAGAATGCAAGATAGGTTCCAATTTGAATCATGAATTGTTAACAAATCTTGAAGTCAAACAACATCAGTTAGAACAAATGACAATTCCACCACTTGAACAATGGAAGTTGCTAGAAAAGGTGTTGCAATTATTTGATTTTTGATAATATGGTTTTCCAAGTTCCAACTCAGCTCTGTGTAGAGTTTTCTTTGTTCCAACTCAAAATTTAGTAATGTGTCGATGCTAAATAATAAATTATCTATATTATTTATTTTTTCATTTGAAGAAAAAGTATGATAGTGGTTTCAACTACTAGATAACTTTAAATGATTTTTTATTTTCATTGTTGTATATGCTACTAAGACTATTGCTAATATGTTATTAAGCATTGAGTTGAGTGATGAATTGCTTAGTACATGTTCAAGTTTTACTTTTAACACAATTAAAGTATGACCTATAAGGTGACTTTAATTCTAGGCATCCATAATCTTAGTTAAATTGCATTACAATTCACACATTGATACTCAATCTCCATGACTAGTACTACTTATCAGATCCACTAAACATTTATATGAATTCATGCTTTAATCAAGATACTTTAACTAGTTCATTCAACTAGATTCAGAATTAAAACATACATCAATGCATAATTCCAAAGAAGATTAATGAAAGATCATAGATCAAATTTCATTAATAATTCATGTATAATTCACTTTGTTGAGTAACTTAAGTTCATGCATACATAATCTTTGATTTATGATGTATTATCTATGATTTTACTGAGTAGTTTTCCAGTGGATTATCTATTATTAGAATTAGAATGATGGATTTTTTGTTAGTCTCTTTGTTATGGTTACTATCACTCAAAGTCATGGTTTCAGTGCTTTTCCTAACCTTAGTCGCTAGTCCTCAAAGATTTATAATTTATAACCCTATTGGTCGCTAGTCATTAGAGTTTTATACTTTATAACCTTGTCGCGAAGTTCTATATTTTCATAAATTCCTGATTCCCTGAGTTGGTTCACTTTTTTGAGTTGCAAACTTGCAAGTCTTTCTAGTTTCTTGGTCATATTTGTAGTTGGTGGGTCGTAGGTTTCAAAAAAGTTGAAACTTTAGACTTTGGTTCTAAGGTTCCTAGTTTTAGTGACCATGCAACATTATGGACTTATGTACATACTAAACTAGAGTTTTCTTTTGAGGAATTTCCAAAAGCATGCATGTTTCAAGCTTATCTTTTTGAGGAATGAAATTGAATGTTGCATTCAATGCATGTCCTATAAAAATAATGACATAAGTGTGTGGTGAAGTTTTAATCAGACATTTAGCCTGCATTATCATTCTTTGGCAAGGCCAATACTTCTCAAGTGAAAACATTCTTTTTACTCATAAATTTAGCTTGCATTCTTGTTCTTTGCCAAGGCTAGTACTTCTAAGGTGCGAAAATTCTTTCTTCACAAATTTTCATTTTGTTCTCAAGCAGAGTGAGCGTACGGTCAGCTAAGGGATACGAAGCTCAAACCTTTTAATTTAGAAGAATTGTGGGCACACCTGGAGAGGTATGACAATTCTGAGTTGGATATAAAACTCTTAGAAAGTGGGCTAGCTCAGGCTAGAGGGTTTTCGAAAGCTGTGTTGAGTGTGGACCTGATAAGTGCATGTGCAAGAAGGTACATTTCGCAGACATAGGAAATTAGAGCCATGGATGGGACTACAATTGTGAAAATCTCTCCTAAAGTTGTTTCACAAGCAATGGGGATTCTAGAAAGGGAACCTCTAGAAGACATGTCTGTTGTAGTGGCAAGTGAATTTTTCATAGCGAATAAAGACTAGTGTAAGAACTCCATGGCCAAAACCTAGCTAAAGACTAAAAGGAGAGGTAAATCGCAACTGCCAAAAAAATTCAAAAGATTGCATTTTAAGGGAGAAATTGTAGATGCTATTGCTTTACTACACCACGTTGTTTGGAATGCACAATTTGAGTTATTTGAGGATTGGATGTACCGGTTTATCTTGACAGTTTGTGATGAGAACATTTTCATTGACTAGGCTAAAGTTATTTTCTTCCATTTGAATGAGCAATTAATTAATTTCCATAAGACTACTACTTTATGTATGTGTTCTTGCCTGACCTACATTGTAGGTAGTTAGAGGTCCTTTTGGCTAGGGTTGGAGTTGCAAGGAACCCCAACTTCTAATATGCTTGTGTATAAATTCTTTCCTCAGTTCACTTAAAAAATTAGAATGGGTGATTTTTGTCATGTTAATGATGCATTTTTAATGGAGGCTGTGAGGAAGCTGGATGGAAATCCAGAAATGTGCCTTTCCCCTGAATCCATGATCTGATTTAGGATCTAGACTAACTATATAATTGAATGCTTAACTTAAACAATTTAATGGAAACTCAAAAACAAGTGTACATTATTGAAATTAAGCTTTAAAAATCAGGCTGATAACTAGAATGTGAGAGAGAAGAAGAGAGAAAGTGCAAGCAATCTGATAATGGAGTTCACCACAATCATGACTACATCTTTGGGTCCCTCTTCAAAGAGTGACCAATCCTATTATGCTCCAAAAAATGATTACAAGGTCTTCCGCCTATTACAAGATTCCCGTCTCCTTAGACGATAATGAATTACAAAGAAAATCCTTCAACAAATACAACAAGCTTAACTAAGCTTCAAATGCATAAGAATTTAAAATTCACTATTCAAAAATTCTCACTTGGAAATCTCTCACAAATTTTCATCTCTCCAAAATCATCACCAAAATCCACTTTTAGATCACTTAACTAAAAACCATTCCTTCTACCCCCTACATATCGTACATGATTTATTTTAGCATTTGGTTAGGTTCTGTTACATTGGAGGAGGAAATAATAACCATAAGAGGTTATTATTTAACAAATCGGGCTAACAATATACATTTTGCAAAAAAACTCATTAATAAATAATAGCTCTTATTTTTTATGAGCTTTACAAAAATAATCTTCCAAATCCCTTTTTAATAATCTTTAAAATTATTTTAAGCCCTTTTAAAATATTTACAAAGAACATATTATATTCCTTAAGCCATTTTACCATTTAAATCCCTTAAAATCCTCTCAAAATCTTTTAATATCCTTAAAAATCTCTAAGACCCCTTAAAAATCTCGTAGTATGGGATTTTAAACCTTTAAAGATTTAATAATTTAAATTTAAGGGAATTTAGCTTTTAAATTATATTTTAAATAGTCATGTCCTCATTTTTTCCACATCATCATTCTTTCCACGTCATCATTCCTACCACATCATCATGGTCAACCCTCAACTTTGACCGACCATATCTTCGTCGTACGAGCTTTGTTTTTGATGAAACGAATGGCATCAGAATCATGGCAACGAGCTCTTTGAAATGATGCTACTTTTGACCATTTTTGAGATTATGAATTTTTATGTCTTCCTAATTGGCCCTTGTACCTGGCTTGACCCCAACTTTGACTGAGCGTAACTTGGACATACAAGCTCCTTTCAACCTCGTTCAAATTGTGTCGGATTCAGTTTTCTAGGCTCTTCAAGATGGTGCTAAAATTTGGAGCATGTGGAACACTTCTATTTTTAATGACAAGTATCCACCTAGATCAGTCCTCCCCACTAGAGAGCTTTTGGACCTCTAATAGTGGCATTTATTCAGACATCAAGTAAGGAATTTTCCTCTCCACTTGTCCTGTATCATCTGTACATCTGTAATCCTAGCTCACAATCACAATGAAGACTGCAACAAAATTTTTGAACATAAACATCATTCTATCATTTCCATACTACATCAACTGTGGTATTCACTAACCAACAAACATTGACTAGCGTCAAGTTGAAAAATAATGCAGATATGAAAGAGAACAAATCAACAACATATTGATCTCTCGCAACATAAAAAATTTTACCCAAGGGACCATCAATTCTTTCAATCACCATCCCCTCAAGTTGTACTAAGGGTGAATCTCACAACATCTAACCCTGGTTAGGTACTCCAAGTTCATTTCTAGAACCACCTATACTGACAAACATAAGAGTTAAATATTTACTTGCATTAATCACCCTGTTTAATTGCCCTATGTTTGCAAGAGAATGATAATTCTTAATCCTACGAGAATGTAAAATATATTGTATGCCATCTTTAAACAAATGAGAATAATTCATTTCCCTGTAGAAAATAGCTTTTCAATCATATAAATATGGGCTACCCAACATTATCCCACAAATATCTAGTGGAACCACATCAAACTATACTTCATCCACAAACTTACTAGTGATTGCGAATCTTAAAGGGCATTGTCTTGTTACTTGTAATTTATCATTCTTGCAAATCCAACCTTGTGGATAAGGTTTCTTATGCAGTGTAGTTTTCAAACCCAAGTTTCTTACATCTTCAGAAATCAAGTTAACTTGAGAACCACTATCTATGAGTGCATCAATTTTAATGTTCCTAGCAACAACCCTTAAATGAAACAACTCATTCCTTTTCTTATCTTTAGAGACATGATTAACTTCAGAAGTAGAAGCACAACTATCAAAGGAAACACTAGAAATAGGAGCTTTACCTTTCAAACCCATATTTGTTATCTTAGTTTCATCATCAGAATTGGAACCAATATCCATAAGAACATTTGTGGATTTCCCCTTACCTTTCTATTTCTAATTCTATTTCTGAGCCCACTTAGGCTTCAATTTTGGATACAACTTCCAACAAGATCTTCATCATGACCCTTCCTGTCACAATGAGAACATGACAACTAGACATCCTTCTTTACTGTAGTTGTCTTCTTTCATTTTCCTGTCTCTGCATTCTTAGAAGATTTCTTTACAGATTTATCATTATCAATGAAAGAACCCTTTCCCCTTGACTCTAAATGTGTAGCTTGGACACAAACTTCATCCATATTACTAGGGTTCAATACCAGAATAGAATGTTTGAGATATGAGTGAAGACCTCCTATGTACTTTAACAAAGTATCCTAGGTGTTCAAAGGTACATTTAATGCAATAGCCCTTTTACAAAACTCATGGGTGTAATCTTGAACAGACTGTCCTTTCCCTTGCCTAAAATTTTGTCAGTTCATCATTAACTATTGCATGTGGTCTAGGGGATAAAACTGCTTTTTAAGTGCACTAACAAATTTTGACCAAGACAAATTAACTCTACCATGCTGTGAAATTTTTGCTCTAGTCCTACTCTCTCACTAGGTGAGAGTTGTACCTCCCAACTGAAGAGTAGCTAACTAGATCCTAGAAGCATCATTAAAGAGGATTTGGACTCTACAATAAACTTCTACTTGCTAAATCGAGTCATCTAGTTTTTCAGCATCTAATTCACCACAATACTTAGGTAGTTCAAATTTAACATCCAATTTAATCTTAGGCTTATTTACACCCTTAAAAGGATTAGTAGAAAGAGAATGTGTAGAAGAAGGAGAAGGGGGAGAAGGAGTAGACGGAGGAGATTTTGGGGGTTCATCACCACCTCCTAGCTATTTCTTCTTTCATGTATGGTCTCCATGATCTTCTTGCTTCAATGCATTATCTTCTTCAAGTTTCGTGCATTCTTCCCTTTCTTTGAGAAGCATCTCCAATGCAGCTCTCATTTTTTAGAAGGCTCTTCAAAACTCCTACTCACTGAGTTCTTCAGGTATCTCCATTCAAGACATAGACATTTTTGGAAAAGTTCTTCACTTCCCAATCCGAGGATTAAATTTCTCAAGATTTCCTTTGCCCTTCTGAATCCTAGATCTCGTTAGCATTCAAAACCAACTAAAATAATAGTCACCAAAAGCTCTGATACCAAAACTTGATTTGGTTTAGGATCTAGACTAATTGCATAATTGAATGCTTAACTTAAACAATTTAATGGAAACTCAAAAACAAGTGTATATTATTGAAATTATTCTTTAAAAATCAAGGTGATAACCAGAATGTGAGAGAAAAGAAGAGAGAAAGTACTAAAAATATGATAACGCAGTTTTCCACAATAATGAATACGTCTTTAGGTCCCTCTCCAAAGAGTGATCGATCCTATTATGCTCTGGAAAATGATTACAAGGTCTTCCACCTATTGCAAGATTCTTATCTCCTCAGATGATAATGAATTACAAAGAAAATCCTTCAAAAAATGCAACAAGCTTAACTAAGCTTCAAATGCATAAGGATTTAAAATTCACTATTCAAAAATCCTCACTTGGAAATCTCTCACAAATTTTCATCTCTCCAAAATCATCACCAAAATCCACTTTTAGATCACTTAGCTAAAAACCCTTCCTTCTACCCCTTTTTATACATCAAATTTACTATATGGGGTGAAAACCATAGTAATTAATGAAATAACTCCCCCCTCAAGCAAATAACCCCCTACATATCGTACATGATTTATTTTAGCTCTTGGTTAGGTTTTTTTACATTGGAGGAGGAAATAATAACCATAAGAGGTTATTATTTAACAAATTGGGCTAACAATATACCTTTTGCAAAAAAACTCATTCGTAAATAATAGCTCTTATTTTTTATGAGCTTTACAAAAATAATCTTCCAAATCCCTTTTTAATAATCTTTAAAATTATTTTAATCCCTTTTAAAATATTTACAGAGAACAGATTATATTCCTTAAGCCATTTTACCATTTAAATCCCTTAGATGACCTCATAGAGGGTTTCCCTGATGATACACTTGCACCAGATGCTTGCATAGACCCCTATTCAGTCTCCTGTGATGACTTTAGCTCCTAAACAAGACAAGCAACTTGCCGCCATTTCCCATCCAACCAGTCCTAGGTTTCATTTAAGCACTGGGGCAACACACACCCTCATATCTAAAATTTCACTTCTGTTCCAATCAACCCTAGGGTGGGATTTATCAGGAAATTTTTCATATCCAAGATCTAAGATTGTTGAATCCTCAGCTACATTTTTAGGAATGTTAGATTGAAGACTGAAAGCTTGTATTTGTTTTAGCATTAGCCTCATATAATCTCTTCTCAAAACTTCATTCTCATCAATACAATCTTCCCATAAATATTTGATAGATGGGCGATGCCGATATGAGCTCCCTCCATAGAGATTCTACTTCACAAAACCCTTACTATCAAAATTAGCTCTCATAAACAAATTCTAGAGGTTATTTTCCTTGAGAAGTCATTTAGCTCCCTTGGCCATCTAATTTTTTTTGCACAAAGAAGAAGGGGTCTCCAATGGGAAGGCATACCCTCGTTTCCCCATATTCATATACTTAATATTAACCATTGAAATTTGTTGAAAAACTTCCAGAAATATCATTAAATATTCAAGATACTGAGGTAATTTCAATGGGGCTTTCTCAAAACCCCCTATTCTCAGATAGGAAAACTTATCAGATTAGATATAAAAACTCCCATATTTTGATACAAGAGAAATTGATTGATCTAGGTGGATACTTTTTGTCAAAAATAGTAGTGTTCCACATGCTCCAAATTTTAGCACCATCTTGAAGAGCCCAAAAAACTAAATCCAACACAATTTGAATGAGGTCGAAAGGAGCTTGTATGTCCGAGTTACGCCTGGCCAAAGTTGGGTTTAAGCTGAGTACAAGGGCTAGTCAGAAAGAAAAAAAAAATCATCTCAAAAATGATCAAAAGAAGCATCATGTTGAAGAGCTCATCGCCACGATTTTGATGCCATTCATTTCATATAAAACAGAGCTCGTACAATGAAGATATCGTCGATCAAAGTTGTGGGTTGACCATGATGATGTGGCAATAATGATGACATGACAAGAATGATGACAAGGAAAAAATGAGGACATGACTATTTAAAATATTATTTAAAAGCTAAATTACCTTAAATTTAAATTATTAAATCTTTTAAGTTTTAAAATACCATACTACGAGAATTTTAAGGATATTAAAAGATTTTGAGAGGATTTTAAGGGATTTAAATGGTAAAATGGCTTATCATCATTTCTATCCAATCATTCCAATAAATATAAGATACAAGGTCTATCACATAATTAATAATAATTTTCATCCAATCTCATCATTCCTATGCCTATCTCTTAGATTCCTATCATAAGGTCACAAGAAAGGAAGCAAATCATGGCCTCTCAAAAGTTCTCATCATCATCCAATGACATGATATTTCAAGAGGTAGTCTATCAAGTCCCCATGAGGAATCCATTCCATTATCCATCCTACATCATACATGATCAATATTTAAGTGACAAAGATTCACCCATATCATCATAAGAATTTTCTCAAGATACCCAAGCTATGGACTCAATCCATAGATATATCATGAAACATCTTGACCAATATATCCTTATCCTAGAAAATAAATATTTTAAATCACCCCATGACTTTGATATCTCCCAAATTATCCAACAACCTCATTCTACACCCCCACCTTCTATTCATCATACTCCAACATATATTTCATCTTCTTCTAGCCATCATGATCCCTCACATCTTTCATCTTCTTCTAATATCCCCATTCTATCTCAATCCATCAATCCCACATCCCATTTTCATATCAAAATCCCATCTTATCACACATCCAACAACATAAAAATTCCACCCTTTCTCCTCACATCTCAACATCCACCTGTTTCAACACATCATACCATATTCAAAGCTCAAACCACATCACATCCACTTATCAAAACCTCCAATCTATAAATCCTATCTAATCTTCTTATCAATAACAACACATATTATCCTCACAACCTCCCATTTCCAACAATCAATCACCACTCCTCAATTTCATAAGTTCTTTACCCCAAGATATTTAAAAATTAAGGATAAGTGACTTCAACTAGGACATCAAAATAAATATTATACCTTACAATAATTATGTACTTATCCTTTTTTAGGAATTTCAATAAGAAATAGAGGGATCAAATTACCAATTAAATGCAAATTTATAATAGATAGAAAAAAAATATGAATAGAGGAATGAAACAATTCATAGAAAGCAACAAGACAAGTTTTAACATGGTTCACCCAATTATCAAGCTATGTTCACAAATAGTAGTCCATTATATTAAAAAATTCTAATAAATACATATTACAATTAACTACAACAATAGTTGCAACGTGCAGTAATCAATTCAAATGATTTTCATTGCTATATATTTTCACGCACTGTGCTACATGTGCCCAATGTCTTTGTCACAAAATCGTGCGGCCTTCTACAACCCATGAAATTTACACAACCAAACTAAACATCATGTGGTTGTTTTAATTCCACACATGCATGTGCAACTAACTATTCAATTTGTGATAGTTGGTTTTCCATTTTGCAACAATCAAACTCTTCAACTTTTGGGAAATTTTCTAACTATTATTTTAATATAATTATAATTCCAATTTTTAGAAAATTCCTTATTCAAATATTAAGATTTTTTTTCTTCAGGGGCATCCTCCCCCCTTACATACCCCCTTTAATTAATTTGGGGGGAAAATGTAAAAACCAATTCTGATCGGACTCCACATATCAACACCTTTCAACAAGTCCATCATAATGGTCCCCTCTCCCCAAAATTTTGAAATTCTTAAATTTGACAAAAAAAAAGGAAAGGGATATCCTATGGAGCATCTTATAGAATTATATATCACATTCCAAGAGGTATCCTTTCTTAAAGTATACCTCTTGAAACTATTCACTAGAAGCTTAGGTGGATGAACCCTTGATTGGTTCACACACCTCTGTCATGGGACAATTGCAACTTTTGTTGACCTAGCTACCAAATTTTTTGCTCATTTCTCCTACATCATAGAACATGATATCACCATGATGAACCTTTTCAATACTGAAAAAATAGTTGTAAAATCTTTGCCTCATTCTTGTTAAGGTAGAGATACATCTTGCTAGTTTCTTTTCATGGGCCATACTCAAAAAATAACTCATCCCTATATTTGTCAAGAACTTGAACACTGAATTGGGGATCCATATTTTAATGCAATGCACTCACTCCTTTGATGAGATAATAGAAAAATGAGTATATATAGAGAAAGAACTTGTAGCCAAAGGTCTAGTCAAGATCTATAAATAAGGTAAAGACAATAATCAATCTAGTGACAAATCCCATTTTGTAATAAAAATAAAAATATAGTTAATGATGGTGTGATTGATTCAAAACATGTTCAAAATATCCAAATGCCTCCACCATCATCATCTCAAAATAATCTAGCTCCTCAACACATTGTGGTTATCCTTAAAGGTCAACCTAAAAGATACACTCAACAAGAATACACTCCCTTAAGTGAACCAATTGAATCCATCCTCTGAAAGCTTTCCCAAGCAAACACAATCCAATTTCAATCCATCCAAACCCTTGGTCTAGATGTGCCTAATCCCACTTGGTATAAAGAACATGAATTTTGTGACTATCATAAGGTACATGGACATAAAACCTCCTCTTGCATGAAACTTAAGAACTTGATCCAAAATCTTGTTGATCGAGGAGAAATCTCCATCCAAGGATAAAAAATCTCTAATGAACACCTAGATATATATAGGTAGCCTTTCTATCAACATAATTTTGGTAAATCTTCCACTTCTCACAATGCAACACCTTATAACTATAATAAAATTATCTCAAATAATTCCATCATTGGTCACATTGAACCAAGTCTTTCCTAATTAACCTCTATAACCATAAAATTTCCTATTTGTGTTGTCACTACCTAACATTGTCAAGTCACCATACAAGGAGCTTCATCCTCCTCCCAACCTACAAACCAATATAGCATCTTCAACCAATTTAACAAAATCCAAAATAAATATCTATCCTTGAGATAATTAAAAAATCCCCCATACACAAATAGCTTGTTGAGAAAGCTCTCCATGAATCCCATGTCCCTAATGACATTAATCTTGCTCAGTTTCAAGTCATTATTAGACAGTTAGCATATCCAAAATCCCTCACCTTTTTCTTGAAATCCATTCCTTCCATCAATCAATCCCACAATAATACACTCTTCCTTCAATTATACATCCATAAAACCACAATCAAAAGGATCCTAGTAGATGGTGGATTAGGACTTAATATTTGTAGCTTGATTTTGGTAATGAAAATGGTATATTTTGATGATATCGATCCACAAAAAAATATTACCATAAAAAAATATGATGAAGTTGAGTATGAATTCAAAGGGTCTATAAAGCTACCCATCCAAGTTAGCCCAAATATGATTGAAAATACTTGTTAGATTCTAAACCTTGATATCCCATAAAAAACTCTTATTGGCCACCCATGGATCCATGCCATGTAAGTCATTCCACCCACATTCTATCAATGCAAAATGCTTCCTCATAATGAAACTGAAGTTACCTTCCATGCCGATCTAAATCCATCATGGCCATTCATAATATTTCCCTACCAATACTACATCATCATCATCCTCATACATTGATCCTTCATTGCTACTTGCCTCCCACTCTATCCCAAAGATGAATGCTATACTCAAATACCTTGGAATTGAAGAATATGAGCTATAATCCTTTCACATTGAGCATCTTGGGTTAGGGTATGAACCACTTAGTGTTGTGACTACTAATCCTAATCTTCTTCCCACTAAAGGTGTGCAAGTGTCCATTGAAATTGGGAGCACTGGAAAGGATAGTCATGAAGAATATATTGAAGGTATGAACAACCTATCTCACAATTCAAATATCTTTACCATCTCATCCAACTCATCTAAATATATCTACCTCCTAGATATACTTGGATCAACAAGTGTCAGCTCAAAATAATTTGATGCTAGATCAATACAAATTCAAAAATAAAAAATCCTTTATAAAATGGAGATCCAAAATTAAAGAAAAAATAAAAGAAAAGAAATGAAAATTCCTCTATTCAAAATCAAAATCAAAATATATTGGACAATGTAAAATTCAAATTCAATAATCAAAGCACTAAAAATCATAAATTGATCTCCTACCATGCCCTTATAGAATACATGTAGCTTCTTCAGTTGTTGTTGTTGCTACCTCTGGACTTTTTTCATATTTCTAGAGAAAATTTTATAACTAAAAATGAAAGTGGGATGTGCTAAATGAAAATTGCAAGAGATTGAGTAACGCACTTTTGAATTTGAAAATATCCTTATATGTTCAATGCTGGTTTGGTATGGAGTCTTTAATTCCTCTCCTTTTTTTTCAAAATTGAAATCTTGATCCAATGCCTTCAATTGCAAAGTTTGTATGTATTGATGGTGTGAAATCCATGCATACTTGATAGGAGATTTTGGTGGATTTAACAACATTATTTTGGTGGTTGCAGGTGGCAAAAAATGAGAAGGAACCAGTAGTAGAGAGCATCGATTTGACCGATGGGACACATATGAATGATTGATTTTCATCTGAGTGTTGTGTTGGTGGGCAAGTGGGATGGGGATTTGGTTGGATTGGGTTTGTTGATGGGATATTATAGGCTCTTAGTTGTTCTCATGGCATCCAATCTATGAAAAAATTGGTTGTGATGTAATGCAAGTGGTGAGATTATAGGGGAGCTTGGGTTATACTAATTTTATATTTTGGGTGCATGTTTTAAAGCTACGAGCCAAAAACAAGCAATATGGATTATATTTTTGTGGTGTCATATGTGCTTTGAATATTCTCTCACATGTAAGACTATCTATAAGGCTATCTATGAGTGAATATCTATTTGTGTATGGGACAAATATTCACTGATTATAATACAATTTTGACAGTACAATGATACAAGTACCCTTGTTGACTATGTGGGTGAAAACTATTTTACAGTTGCATATTAATTTTCTCTAGTGTGTGGACCATGTGGGACTACTTATGTCCCTATTACAGGCTCCCACCCTACTTTGGGCCCCTCTCCCCTAGTGCTTTTGAATTCTTATATTTATGGTGAGATTTTATATCTATGTAGCTTAGTTACCTTCCTTATTGGTCAATTTTTACTTGCTAGAATTGTTTACTTGGTTTTTGTTTTCTCTAGTTTCTCATCACTTGTTTTATTGCTTGGTTTAATCAAATTTGTGTATGTTTGAGTAAATACAAGGTAATATGTGGTCAACTACAGTTTCACTATGTTTTTCACAATGTTATTACTCTTTTCCTAGCATTAAGCTTCCTTATCATGACCATTTACATATATTTTTTGGTTTTAGTTGTTTAAAACTTTGATGGAGGGATGAAGTGGATCCTAGGGTTGTGTTCACATTATTTTGGACCATATTCTAGTTTCTTTATGGTATATAGTTTTTAAATCTATTTAGGTTTCATTTCATTTCTTAGGTGTATCAAATTTAGGTTATTTATTGAACAACTTTATTTCTTTGATACATTTTTTTCCTTTAATTGGTTAATGGAATCAAGAATTACACTTCAATTTCACCTATTAATCAATTTCATATGATTTCACTCATTACATCTATTGAATATCCAAGATATTGAGATGGGGGGTGAATCAGTATCTTAAATTTTCTTAATAGATACCATCCAATTATTCCAATGCATACAACAACAAAGATAAGTAAAAGCATTAATAGAACATGAAATCACAAAACACATGAACACTAGGATTTTTATGTGGAAAACCCAAAATGGGAAAACCATGGTGAGTGTTAGCTCATAATATAATATAACCAGTTATAAGATATTATAAAAAGGGGTGGCTCACTGCCTACAAAGTTACAATGACAAACTGGCTTTCAACCAGAATGTGAACAATTAATGTACACCTAACAAGTGTTGATTCAGTTCCAATGAAGCTCAATAAAGTGACTTAACACACTTCATCATATTCAATCTTCTTCACATTCACATTCAAAACTCTATCATCTCATATCCAAAATTCAAAAACTGTCCAATATATATACCTGATCTATCTACAAGCATCAATTAGGTCAACACAATTAGATGCACTTCTTATTTATAAAAAAAATACCAACTATTGGCTACAAGCTTTCACAAAATCTTCCCAAAATACAATTCAAATGCTCGACACACTACATCATATCAGCATAGACCTAAGATAGGTCACACATATATCCGTAAAACAAAATTAATTCACCATTACATCTTCTGTCCATTAGGTCGGTCAAAGATAGACCTAATAGAAAAATTGTAATTAATAGAAGAATGTGGATACGCCATATGATCACCTGAATACATGAGATCTTGAATGTACATGATCCCAACATCCATAAACCATTTCCCAAAACTACACACAACAATAATCACCAGTAAATAATTGCGGACCAAAATACCGAAGGATGTAAGCATTATACTAGCTCAAATACCAGACTAGAATACCAAAACAAATTCAAAATTAGTCTTGCAAGTGCAACACAACAACAAAATGAGATGTTCTTCATTTTCCAACAATCTCCCCCTTTTTCATTAATGGTAACATGCGCCAAAATTTCAAAACAAAGGTTACAATTACTTCCAAACTCTTATTTACAATACTCTCCCTTTATTACCAGTATTCTCCTTCCACTATCACCTTTTCTTTCTCCCTTTGACATCAAGGACAAAGGGTGTCCTAAAAATTGAAATATGGAAAAAAAGAAAAAAGAAAGAGACATGCATCAATTGGAGGATGATGAGCCTTGAAGCTCCTTAAGAATACCTTCACATACTGATTTACCATTCTCCAAACTTTCCTTTGCAACAATCAACATCCTGTTCAGGGATTCCAACTCTACTAGAGTTTCTTTTGCACCATCCGAAGTATCAGGGGTAAAATTTATCTTCTAAAGTTTTTCTATTTCTACCAAGGCCTTTCCAACAAGAGAGTATTCCACTCTTATAATTCCACTTAACCGATCATTTTTTCTAATAATATCTTCATTCTACTTCTGTAAAACAAAGAATTTATCTTTATGCATAGAGATGGCATTACAAGTTGATTTGTCTCTATCTTTGGATATACTATAAGTACAAGAGACAATCGTCAACTGGGACTCAACGGAGTTAATAATAACCTTAATTTTCTAGGTGGCATTTGACCACCTCAAAAAATAAGCAAGAATTTCATTTGCTTCTAACTCATAGATCTTCACAGTTTCTAGGTTCTTCTCAACATATGAGTGTGCTAGAGCACACTTGTCATGCAATGCCAATAGCCTTTTCTCTCCCAGTTTCTCCTCAACCTCTTGTTTTTTCTTTTCACCAATCTTGGAGGTATACTCCTTGATATAATCCAACAACAATATCAAATTTTCTGTAGGAGTGAGGGATGCACGAATAGATGCACCAAGTGTGACCTCCTGTAATGCCTTAAGAGCATCTTCTATGAGTTTCAAGAATCTCCTTCTGGATTCCTACAATGCATCTCCTAACACCACTTTATGGACCAAAGACATCTTCTCCACATCTACATAACCTTCAATCATAAGAAGTTGTAGAAGCTCCTAAGGAATTATTCATGGAATTTGATCTTCTTGGATAGTAAGCCTTTTAGTACATCATTACCAAAGGACAATTCTCATGGATGCTTAAGAGATTTTACAATCTACTTTTGACTTTCTTCATCATTAGTTTGTTATAAAAGCTACAATATATTCCCCATGTGCTCAAAATTTCAACTATGGGAGAATCAAAACAACAAAACTTATGAAGCAAGGGAAGAAAATAAAAAAAAAATGAAAATCTATTCATCCACATTAGCACCATGTGCTATTCATTTGAATTTTAAGGAGAGGGTAATATTTTACCATGTTATACCAAAAGCATAATATGTACTACATTCAGGATATTTTCTATTCTTCTCCTGTCCATTATTCTCCTCAAAAACTAATCTTCACACACATTCACCTGTGTATTTATCTAGCCAGGTGTTGTATTCCTCCTCAATGGGCCATTTAATATTCAATAAATTTTTTACCTTAGTAATATACTAAGAATACCTTGCATCAAATAAAATCCTAGCTTCCTTAACAAACATATCCATTTTTTATTCAATTTCCACCATTGTGTCAATATTTGAATTGAACAAGAGGTAGTCGGTGACAGACAAATATATCATAGCCATTCCAAGCACTCCTCACAAATCTATCTTCCAAGTGTCAAAAGGATACAATTCACCTTTAGGACTCAATATTTGAGGCATTCCATGCTCCTTCATCTCCCTGAATATTTTCAACTTATTTTGGAGTTGTATAACCAATTTTCCATGGAAATTAGTTATCTCATTCATTGAGTCAATATTTTTCAAGATCGCCGGTATTGGCATGGTGTGATGGTTTATAGGTGGCATTGTTGTTCTTGCCACCATGGTTCAAACCCCGTTGGGGTGGTATTGTTGAATGGTTTTATTCGGTTCATAGCTCCGATCAAAAGCGTTTACCCCTTGAATAAAAAATAATAATTTTCAAGACAGGTATGTGCAGGATCATGATGGGCCAAAAAGTGGCAATATGATGGGTATTTGTAGGGTATGTGGTTGACGAATTTTTTTTAACCCAAAATTGATGAAATGAAAAGGGTTTTAAAGGATATTCTCAACTTTCCACCAATATAAATTATGCTTTACTTTGAATTTAATAAATAATTATTATTTATTTTCTATTTGACTTACGACTAAAGTCCTGATTGATAGGCTAGTTGAAAACATCTATAGCTTTCAAACGGTATCAATTTTTGGAATCCAAAACATGCATCACATTCTATGCTTCACATACTATAAGATTAAAAAAAGGAAAATAGAATTTCATGAAGTTTTGACCAAGTTAAGGTGGTCAGACACACTAGTTTTTATATTTTTTAAAAGTTGCAATAAAAAATTCATAATTAATTATTTACTTGGAAACAAATTACAAAAAAATATGCATCACATCCGGACATGAGTCCTCTACTTATTTCTAAAATCTTATTAAAAAAGATTACCATTTTATTATGGTTAGGGCGGTCAGATAGACACCTACTTATTTTTTCCCTAAAATTTAAGTACTACAGCATTGAAATTTCAAATTTTCACCATATAGATTTTTAAAAAATAAAAATAAACCTAGTAGTTTAGAAACTACATTCAATTTGCTACAGATTCTATTCTTACATATTTTTGAAATAATATAGATAACTTATTCAAATTTTTATGTCAAGTTGCCTAACTATGATATTTCTAAATTTTTTGCCACTTAAGGGCCTGTTTTTTCCATGATGATCCTACACATACCCAGATGTCAAGAATATTTGTGGGTTCCTTGGGATCCTCATTCATTTTTTGCATCATTTATTTTTAAGCATTTACACTAGCAATCCAATTATTCCATTCATTTTTGAAGGCCTGTTGTAGTTGTAGATACTTTGTATTTTCCACATGAATATTCTTATATGTGGCCTAGACATCATTAGCCCTATGGACCAACTTGGTCACCCTGTGCTTTAGCACATCCTCAAAAAATTCATTTCCCCCCCTAACTATCTCTAGTTTGGCCTACCTGACATTTTCCTTCTTAGTGGTTAACATTCCTTTCAAATCATCAATTATTAGGGCCAAAGTCTCCCTATCCTATGTAGACACATCAAATGAAGAAGAAGAAGAAGGTTGAGTCATTGTTTTATGAGTCACCTGAATAGTAGCTCTCCTTTGATTCAACTCATTCAAGACCTTATTATATTCTTTAACCAAGGATTCATACTTCTTTTGAGGGATATGTGTAGTGTCCACACTAAGCATTGCAACATGTGTAGTTAACTTAGCTACCTAGATAAGAGTTATGTCAGTAGCTCTCTTAACCACCAGTGAACCAATAAATTCTTCAAGAGGCCTAGCAACCTCATGTTTACTAGTATTAGGTGCCATAGAACAAATTTCACGAGTGTGCAACTTTGGACTATATCTAGAACCAAATACTTTATCCTCAAATTGATCTTCAGATATCAAAGCTTGAGGATCTCTCCTAACTACATCATATGATATGGCAGTAGTGATAGTACATCTTGGTAACAACATGATTCCACTGTCTTTAACAATTCTTCAAGCTTTAGTGGGAGTAATAGATGCAATTTCATCCCTAATCTACTCTTACTCTAGTTTCTCATCTTCCTCCTAATGAGAACAGTCAGCATTGATTGAGGTTGATACAAGTCTCTCTTTTATTTCCTTACTCCATTGTTGAGTCATAAACTTGTGAAATTATTTGGTCTATGCATATTTATCATCAACCAAAAACTCATCACACTCCCTAATCATGGGATCATCATCACTTTCTCTATCATACTACCACTTGACAATCCTATTAGGAGGAACATCTAAATTGTGAGTTTCTTCAATATCCATAGCTTATTGATGTCGTTGTTTTTCTAAGAGGACTTGGGCTTTGTCTATAGCCTCATTTACCTTTTCCTTAAACTCACCAAACTGATAGTCCCTTATCATGGTAAAGGCCATCTCCAAGGGGTTTGAAATTTCATGTATGGACTAATGTAGAAGGAATTCCTTTTCATAATCTTCTGCTCAAGGTTTGTTATAGCCGTCCATTCTCTTTTCCTAGCCATGACATCCTTATCACTTGTTAGATTCCTTAGTAGATAATCTCTATAGAAGAATTCATGATTTATGATACCTAATCTCTTTAGTCTTCTTCTTCCTACCACAAATCCTTCTGGATTAAAAAATCTAATCTCATCTATAATAGGGATTATGAGATTATTAACCATAATGCCCAATTTTTCATACCCCTTAGGGGCAGTGATCTTGAAATAAGCAAAAGTGCATTGGGGATTTATTATAGTTCCCTTTCTTCCCTTTATAAACATTTCATTATCCATAATATCAATTTTCCACATGAGCTCCATGAAAGTGAACCTATCTAAGACATACAAGGGTAGAAAATGAGGTGCCACTTTAGCTCCATATCCCTTATCAAAGTGTATTCAAAATGTAGAAACTAGTTAGCCCAATTGTGTGTTTCTTTAGAGCCTTCTACATCCTTCGAGCGCATAATATCTCTAATTTCTGGAGAAATTCTAAATATAGGTGTTGCACCCAATGACTCTAGGATACCATATCTTACAACGTTGGAAAATAAGATGTAGTTGGAATTGGAGCAATCTTGATCCAAAATGTATGTCCACATTTGTATAGGGATAGCATTATTCTCACTGTCCTTAATCTCCAGATTTAGCTTCCTTTTCCACTCATAATCTCCTTCCCATAAGAGCATATGCATTAATAAATAGTAATGGGTGAAATATAGAGAGAGCACTTCCTTTTTCAATTTGAGGAAATCCTTATGTATCCATTCAGAAACAAAATTAGCATAATCAAAACCAGTGTTTCGATTATATTCGTGTATATCTACCACTATCACTAGTAAATTAGGAGCTATCCTAACTTCAAAATCCTGAGCCAGTACTTGATTCAAAAAATAATAAGTGTTTTTAAAATAATTTTCAAATTCCTTAAACTTGAAAGGCTCAACATCCTTAGCAGTAAATCTTTCCTTGGTCCTGTGTCATACAAGCAGTACTTCTTTGAATGCAATTCTTCTCCTTTCATATTCACCATACAAGTCAGCTTGCCTGAACTTTGTAGTGTAATTGGGATTTAACCCAAACACATCTATCATCTTATCCTTTGTCAACTCTAGAATTATATTACCTTTCTCACTTTTGATTGTCTTGTTATTAGGGTTGTAGTTCCTTGCTAGCTCCATCATCAAATCAACCTCTACAAATACATTTGGAACAACTAACTTTCCAAGATTTAACCTTCATAAATAGCATGCAGGCTTACTATGATGTCTCCTATTGAAAGCATTGTCATCCACTCTGGGGTTGGGGTTTTCACCAATTTTTCTAGCATTATCAATTAACCTAGTGGTCACAACAACTTTTCCTATGGGCCTTTCACCAATTTGTGACCCTCCTTCTTTGACACCTCTAGAGGCCTCTTGCATAAATTTTTATGTTTCTTTCTTTACACTTCTAGACCTAGTGGATGTTGTATGAGTACTTTCAAGATGAAGGCTTAGAAATAGTCACTGGCTTCGGCTTAATTCTAGTTGAAACATGTTGAGTTTTAAGTCTTTTGACCCTATTCTACTTTGGTTTCCTTTTAGGTCTAGCACTAGATCCACTAGGCTTTGGGTCACTCATGCTTATAATACAAATGGAAACTAGGGTTTACAATTTCTTATAGCCAAATAAAACTCTTCACAATTATAACAAGACAAAACACTAGTATTGAATAGGAGATCTTTCTTCACAATTTAGACAGTGCTCAATCACCAAATTGAAACTATTAGGAATGAATAAATTGCTAATTCCCCTAATTTTCCTACCAATTTTCTAGGGTATTCACTTCACTACTTCAATTAGAAGGAGATATTAGTTTTGCTTACCCAGGTGAAAGCGGTGTCACTTTGGTTACTGATAACTTTTGGACCTTGCCTCACAAATTATTTTTCTTCTGGTATTCCTTTTGATAGCCAATGAAGTAGGATGCTCAACAATCCATATAACTACTTTCTATTATGGCTGAGAGGAAATCATGTCACCATTAATAATTGATAGTAAGCTCACGCAAGCGAAATGAGAATTAGTTGTTTAGTTTTAAATCTTGATCATTGATCCTTCAACTTTAAAAATATATCAATGGTTATTGATCCACCTTGCCATCTTCCTTTTTTCTTTATACAAAATCCTCAGGATTTTTCCATGTTTCCTCTTCATGTACTAGTTGTCACTAGTCACTGATTTACTTCATTCTTGTCAAAATTTATCAATGATACAATTGCTTTATGTGATAAATTCTTAGCCCTTAGATCTACGGCTAGTTTCCCAATCACGTTCATCTTCATCTCTCCTTGTGAATTCAAATTTTCACCTTGGATATCATTAGTGATAAGAGATGAGATCACTATATATTTTGACATGTACACCTACATAAATAGTCAGTGGCACAAAAATATATCACAAATAATATGTATTCAAGTTAGTGAGAGAAACATTCTTAAAAGGAACCATATCGCTCATCACTAATCCTCCTCATAAGGTTTGCCAGCAATTACTAATGAGAGATATTATTACATATCACATATGGCTAATCCAAAACTTAGCTCTCAAAAGAAATCCATGAGATGTGATGCAATTGAAAACTCACCTCCTCGTTCATCACTAATTTAAAACAATCTCTTCATAATGCATTTAAAATGAGTGATGAAAATGTGATCATAAAGCCAGAGGTCATCGCTTATCGCTATTACAACTTTAAGAATTCATAAATCATTAGCGGTACACGATCCCTTAATAACCTTGCTCATTGCTATTTGCAATTATAAGTTCTAGGAACAATTCACGATGAGTGACATCAAGGAGATATCATCTCATCACTTGTCATTGATTTGAGACATACATTTCAAAAGTGATGAACAATGAGTGATAAGGACATAAGGCTGGTTGAACTTAAGTGAAAAATATTTAGGCACGTTCTTATAAGTTGTTTTAATGGAGGGGACTTCCTAGGATGATACGATAGATAGAAAAAGGCTTAAGAACCCCAAAATCATTATAACAAAAGTTTCTGGAGCTATGATAAGGGAACCAATTGCTAGGTAACAAAAGTAGATGCAAAATGCTAAACAATACCTATAGTGGGTAATAGGGAGTCAACAAGAAAATAGAACATTCAATTGATTTAAGAAAATGAATCTTGAAACCCTCCTAAATGCAACAAGGCTTTAAGATGAGACATGACAATTAAGGTTCCATTAGTGGCTTCGACTAGGGATGTATGCCTCCTGCAGGTATGGTGAGATCTCAAGAATCTTAGGTTGAAGCAAACCAAAATGTGGGTTAAAACCAAAGGACCCAAACTGGGGAACTACCCAGATAAGGTAGCAAGACCAAAATGAAACAAAAAGAAAACACACCTATATACATAATATACAAAATAGAACATACATGGAGAATAACATAGAAGAAGTATGAATTTAAGAATTTTCCATGTACTGGTAGTTGAAAAATTTCACCTATTAGGCTATGAAGGAAATATGAATCTTCTCTATGAGTGCTGACTATCAAATAAGGGCTAGTCCATAATGCTTCAAATTCCCCATGCTTTCCCTTATCCTAAGCTCTTACATTCCAAGCTAACACCATGCTGTTTACTTCAAACTTCCTAGGAGAAGCTTTTTTGTCATATAAGTGCTTAACCTACAATTGCATCTTCAAGTTTTTAACTCGGGCTTCCCTCCTAGACTCATCCAACTGCACTAGATTATATTATTTTGTGTTACATATCATCAGAGATTTCTTCATCATACTCCTATAAAAACTTTTACATTTTGAGTAGGTTATTTTGTGGAAATATTTCCTCTAAACCATATAATAATCCAAATGGTGAATAACTAGTAGAATTTTTCACAATCACTCTATCTTCACAAAGTGCTAGTTTTAATTTTGAATCCCAGGTCTTTTTTTCTTCTCTACAACTCTCTTGATTATCTTCATCAAGCTCTTATTACTAGACTTAGCTTGACCATTTCCTTGAGGATGGTAAGGTGAACAATAAGAAACTTGTATGCCATGTATTTCACAAAAGTCCTTGAATTCATTTGACCTAAAACACATAGTGTTATCTAAGATAATTCTCTAAGGGACTCCAAATATGATAAGAATATTATTCAAGAAAAAAAAAACTACCACCTTACTTGCCTTCTCTGTAGGTATTCCTTCCACCTTTTTTGTAAAATAGTCAGTGGCAACAAGAATACATGAGTGACCTCCACTATATTTTTCTAGTATTTCCCCAATGAAATCAATTCCCTATTGTTGGAAAGGGGCTTCAACCATCATGGGCTTGAGTGGTAAATTTCTTGAGAACTTCAATTTTTTTGAAAATCGTTGACAGGAATCACAAGTTTTAACAAACTTGTGAGTATCTTTAAAAATAGTGAGCCACCAAAATCTAGGTCTCAAAATCTTGTGTGTAGTAGTCTTTTCCATGTAATGACCACCACATACCCCATTATGCATTTCATGTAGAAGTTCCAATGCTTATTTTCCATCTACACACTTCAGAAGTACTCCATTGAAACTTCTCCACCATAGCTCATTGCCAATAATCACATTCTTGATAGCATGAAATTTTAATGTTATTTTTCCATTATCATCCATATCAGTAGGACATTGCAAATTTTGAAAATACTAGATAATTCTTCTATACCATCCACATGTTTGCATATCATTGAGAGGTGCAACATCAATTATTTTAGTTTGATTAACTTGATTAGATTCCAAATTTTCCTCTGCCATTAACTTGGCTAGGCCCTGTCCTCTTACTAACTTGGTAATCTAAAACTCAATGTTAAATCCTTGGATCTTGTTGATCCATCTACACCTTCTTCATGTTGTCTCTTTCTAATTAAAAATTCCCTTCATAACTACACTCGGTACAAAAGATATAATTGTAGCCCCTTGTAGGTAAGTTCTGAAATTCTTTACAACTTTCACCAAAGCATATGCTTGTTTCTAAGTAGTATCATACTTCAATTCTACAGCTTGTAAATATTTGCTAAATAATGAAATTTTTGTTCAAAACCTTTCTCATTTTTCTATAGTAAAACAACAACAATAGTATGAAAAGAAGCAAAAGAGGAAATGTGCATTAGTTTAGAGAAGTCAAGAGACTTCAAAACTGGAGCCTCTTTAATACCTTGTTTTATCTTCTTGAAAGATTGACTAGGCTCTTCACTCTAAAGTACCTTTTCACCCTTCTTCAACATTTTGGAAATAGATCTTGTAATTTCTGCAATTTTGGTTACAAATCTTCTCAAAAAAAATATCTGCCCAAAAAATTACTAGAAGCCCTTGACATTTTTTGGTTGAGGAATCTTGTCAATAGCTACTAATCTTTCAAGGTTAATCCTTACTCCTTCCTTTGACACAATATGCCCTAATAGTTTTCCATTAGTAACCCCAAAGGCACATTTCCTTGGATACAAAGATATTCCATATTCTAGTGACCCGATAAAACTTTCTCTAAATGCATGCAATGATCCTCTTCTTTCTTAGAATAAATGGTCAAGTCATCTTGATATACAACCATAAATAAATCAATAAAATATAAGAAAGCTACATCCATAGCTCTCTGAAAAGTGCCACTGGCATTTGTTATGACAAAATGAATCCTTACATATACATAGGTACCCCAAGGAGTAGTAAATGTAGTCATGTACTACTCAAACTCCTTCACTTTTACTTGATTATATCATGAGAAATCATCAATCATTGACAATAACTCGTAGCCAGTTACCTTTTGTAACATGGATTCCATGTTTGGTAAAAGATAATTATCCTTTGAGGATACATTCAAGTTCCTGAAATCAACACATAGTCTTATGTCACCATTCTTTTTCCTCACTAGTACCAGATTAGATACCCATGAAGAATTTCTAATGGGTTTTATAATACCAACATCCCTCAACTTTACCAGCTCCTCTTACATCTTGGGAGCTAAAGTAGGATTAATTGGTCTTTTCTTTTTCTTGAAGGATTTTGCATCCTCCTTTACAATAATTTCATGCTGAAACAAATCCTCTCTGTAAGCTTTTAGATCATCGTATGAACAAGCAAACACATGTGTATATTTTTTGAGTAGGGAAACTAGCATTTCCTTCATCTTTTGCTTCATCCTCTTTCCTATGTAGACCTTCTTTGGGCCATTTTCAGTTCCCAAGTTCAATTCTTCTAGGTCCTTTAGGCGAGCAACAGTTGTTTTGGCCTTGTCTATATCTTGATTATCAAAAACCATTTCAAGAGCTACAAGGCCTTTGGGGATTTTATAAGTTTTTAATTGGATGACCTCTTTTCCAAACACCGTGTCCTTTCCATCAGTATTCTCTACAAATTTGTTAAAATCAATCTCCTAACCTTCATATTTATTAGCACAATTTAGGAATCTAACAATATCCTTATCATCATTAAAAAAATTCCAATTGTACACAATATCAGGGATAGATGGTCTTTTCTATATCTCAACCTTTGAAATTCCTATGAAAGTTATATCATCAGGTCTTAATGCAATATTAGCAAGTAAATCAACTACTCTATTATGTCGTCTTTCCATCCAATCAATTCCAAAAGTGTCAAACTATTCAATGGAATCCCAAAAAATAGTCCTATTTCCTCAATCTGTTATTTTTGCAAGCATTCTTAGCTCTTACTTGGGATATTACAAGCTCAGAGTCACCAATTACCATTATATTTTTGATTCCATATTTTTCAGCAAGTCTCAATCCCAATAACAAGGCTTCATATTTTGCTGCATTATTTGTAGAGACAAACGATAGTGTAAAAGAGAACTTATAAGTATTTCTAGTAGGTGATACTAATAAAATCCTTGCACTAGATCCTTCTTTAGAGATTGCACCATCAAAGTACATTTTCCATAGTCCTTCTTTATAAGACATTCTTGAAACTTCATTTTCTATAGGTGCAAGACATCTCTCAATCTATCTTGGTGCTTCTTCTACCTTGAATTCACCAATGCCAGTATCTATGACAAGAACTATGTCATCTTCAGGGACATGTTCCAACATATGTGGTACCCTAGATTCTCTCATTACCTAGACATTCTTACCATCAATGGGAAATTTGGAAAAATCATGTCACACTACATATTGCCTCCCATAGATGCATGCCACTTTCATGATAATAAAATTCCATAATTATATGGGATATCAACCACTACCACACTCAGTTTAAACTCTTTGTCAGGGAAAGCTACCAGTCTATACAAAATCTCATTTATCACACTTACCATAGGGACCTCTCTGGCATCCATGGAATCATTTTCCATGAGTGCTATCAACCTTTAACCCTAATTTATCCATGATTTTAACTGGCATGATATTATTTGATGCACTAGATTCAATAATACAATTCTTTATGAAATTTCCCCCAACTACCAAGGTAAGAAAAATGGATCTATCTTATCTCAACAAGTGTTCACAAAATTTCCAAGGAAAAATGTGGAATATCAGTAATTACTCCAACTTCCTTACCTTTCTTGTCCTTTTCACTTACTTTAAGAGGAGTGGGTTCCACTAAATCATTACTAGCTATAGCAACACTAGTGATAAGGTCCACTACCTTTTGTTTATGTTCCTCTATCCTCAACATTTCAAGAAAAGGTACAGACACTTTAACTTGGCTAAGTAACTGAAACATATCAATGAGAGTATACTTGGGAAATTCAGTTGAAGGCATACCTTGTTCATTGCTATTATATTTTCATTGATTTTTGTTTGCTTTAGCCTTGTTTTTAGCATCCTTCCTTATGTCTTTAAGAACTTGCTTCTTTGTCTTTGACTTTTTAGCAAAAAAATTGTGTCCAAGAATAGCTTTTGACTTGTTTGCTCTCTTGGCCCAATTTTTATCTCCCTTTCCTTTTTTAGTTTTGACTGCTTCTAATTTTTCATTAGCTTCATGTTCTTTTCCCTTAGCATTTTGTTCCTTGATGAAAAGACCAGTGGGATTACCTTGTTCACCTCTAATAGTTTCATTCCTCAAGTGATAACAACTCCTAGCTTGAGCAGCTAAGACCGCAATATATTTTTCAATCTCTTCCACAAAAGGTCTTCTTAATGAAACACCATCTTCAATCGCCTCCAACTTGTTTGCCTCAACATCACTAGTGTCATCCTCATTAGAAAGAACTTGCTGATGATATGCATTAGCAATATTCCTTTGATTTTCACCATCTAATTTATAAGAATCTTCATTAGAAGAGCATTCATTGCAACCAATATCAGAATCACCCATAATCATAAGCACATCATCCTCCTCTTGATCTTTTTTATCACACTCCTTAGGTATGCCATCTTCTACTTCCACCATCTACACTACTGCACATTGCTGTGAGGAATGTGGCATTTGGCAAGTCATACACCAAGGAGTATCCTCAAAAAAATTTCCTAAATTCTTTTGTAGAGGGTCTGGAGGAACTTTGTTTTGGGTATTTATCTGATTATTTGAGACAGGCTTCCTATTATACCAATTGGTATTGTAAGGGTGGTATTGCAATCTAGGGGGTCTTTCATTCATTTGGTAATTTTTTGGTTGGGCCTTCTCTTTCCTTGCAATTTTATCATTGATAGTTTTCATGAAATTATCAAGCTTGTCCTCAATTGTTCCCCCTTTAGTGCCTAAACTCTTTTATTCCTTTTGTGAACTTTTGAAGAGTTTCAGATCATCTCTTCTGCCAATCTTACCAGTTGCTTTGTTGATATTTTCAATGTGTTATTCCATCTTGAAAGCTTCTCTTAAATACTGAGGACACTTATCTAGAAAACGGTAACTCATATTTGCATGAAAAGCATTGTAGTAATTTACCAAACACACATGATCATTTAACTATAGATGAGGAGGCAACCTTTTTCTATCCTTTTGGAATCTTGCATTAAATTTAGCAACATATTCATTAGATCCTTTAACAATATTATTGAATTGATTCAACAAAAAACTTGAATCAATCTTATCACCATATTGTTCTCTATAAACTCTTTTGAACTCCTCCCAAGAGCCAATTCTCTCAGCATGTACACTCCTATACCATTCTCTTGCATCCTCTATAAGAGATTACATGAAAAAATTCATCATGACATCTTCTACCTCCACCTAAAAATCATCCATAGAATTAGCAAATTCTTTGAGATGGTCTTCACCACTTAAAGCATTATTTCTAGAGAATTTGACTAGAGCAAGCCTAAAATCTTTAGGAAATGGGTTAGGCTAACTAGGTATTCTAGTGAAACACAATTGCTGGTATTGATATACTTGGAGTGGCATCCTAGTATGTCTATCCTTATGATCATCTTTGTGCTCATCATCTTTCTTGCTATAAGAGTGGATACCATCCTTTTCCTTTCCATTTTCACCATCACCTCCTCCTTTCTTACTTCCCTCATCATCTTCAAAATAAGACTTATCATTATTTTTCTTTCCTCCAACACCACTTCCACTAGTATTTTTCCCATCAGACTTCTTCTTTTGCAACTAACTATTAGTGTTTCTAGAGGTCGAAGCCTTTGGAATATGGGTTGACATTTGAAGGAATGCAATATTTCTTTCCATTTTTGCATTAGAAGCTATTATTTTATCTTTCTTCAAATTTTCTATCAGTTATTCACTTTCCAACTGCAACCTTAATATCTAAGGATTTGGGGATGCATCAGATGGGGTCAAATCAACTTTGGCTTTATTTGTGGGGATTTTAGTATATTAAGTATTGGTTTTGAATGTAGTTTTCTTTGGTTGGTCAATAGTTCTTTTTCCATGATCTACAAATGATATTTTCTTAGTAATAACAGGAGAATCTAAGGCTCTAGGGTTAAGAAAAACATTGTATAAGTATCAGTAGCTAAAGTTCCCATTGAGACTGTTGCTCTAGGAATATCATCAATCATCTTAGAAAGATTTTCCTCAAAGGTTCTACACATTGTGGCCTCTTCTCTCAATTTCTCCAAATTTTTCCTTCTAGCATCTCTCTCAAATTGCTTACTCTAATCTCTTCCTTCTCTTTCAATTCTTTCTTTCTTTTTTCTTGTTCTTGAAATCTTAACTCTTCTTATTCAATGGATTCCATGTCATTATCTATATCTTCCTCATTTTCTAGGATATCCCCATGTTCACTCAGGGTAGGAGTAAAGTAAGGTTGGTCAGCAAAGTCCTCCTCAAGAGAAAAATGGACTGGCTCATCTAGGGATTTTCCTCGTGGCTTAAAATTTCTTCCATTAAAAATGAAACCAAGTCCAAGGATTAAAGGTTCAAATAACTTCTTATTCTTTCCCCAAAACTCCCACCTATCTTCCTCTCTTGAGATATTTAACTCACTATCAAAAACTTGTTCTACTAAAAAAAATCCCTGGTCTATGTTAGACTCTTGAATTTTATGTCCATCATGGAAACTAGCACTTATCAACATGAAAATTAGGAGATACATCAGGATGGGAATGAATAGGCTTACTTGATTTAGAGTGTTTCCTAACCCATTTGAGTTTCTTTTCTTTTGTAGGTTCAAAATTTTCCTTCTGCTCAAGGTGCATCTTTGTATAGCTTCTAGTCTTCCTCATAATGTCAAGTACTACAAAATATTTCTTGTTGTTTTATTTTTGAGAAATAATCTTCACACTAGTAATATAGAACTCAGAGTCACCACCTAGAACACTAAGAAACAAAAAGTGATTGCACTTTGGTTTTGTACTTGTTATTCCAGAAAAAGACTTTAAACATTATCTTATTGAAAGTGGCAGAACAAAATAACACCTGACGCATAAGACCTAGTATGATGGGACTAATACAAAATATTTAGAACTGACTATTCCTTAAATAGTCAGGAAATTCACAACAAAAAAATGACTATGACTGTACCTAATCTAAACAAAGAGACTTTGTACTTAGCTAGTCCCCAGTAGAGTCGCCAAACTAATCTCTAGAAATACCTATGGATTTTTCCATTTCCAATTATCATTAATTCTAAAGGGATTGGCCAACGAATGTGTATACATCAAATTTAACCACTACAATATGGTAAAATTTGTCTCCTTACTCATCCCTTTACTCATCCACTTTGTTGGTATTAATTAAATCATTCATTTAATTAATATTTCATCATTTGCATAAGGTTTCTAAAGTATTTAATTTAGTCATTTAAGCCAATTTTTAATTATTTTCTCTCTCATTGTTACATCCTCCAACTTTTGTAAGTGGGTCTCTAATTTCTCTTACCCATCTAACCCTCTTCTAATCATAATTAATTTAATTAATTTATGGTTAGGATGTGTCACATCCTCCAACATTTGCCACTCCTATAATCTCTTCTTCCCATGCATCTTCTAGAATCTTTTGACCTTTCACATCAAGTCACATGTGGACAAAGGATTCCCTTTTTGGAACCTTGTATTGTCCATGAGATTCTTGCAAGTATGTGAATTTTTAATTCACATTTATTTCTCCAACTACTTTCCCTTTTCCCATGGATATTTTTGAGGAATTCTAAAATTCTTCAAAAATCACTTTCATTCCCACTTGGGGACAAGAAGTTCCTTTTTGAGGAAATCTTCTCATTCCCCAAGGTACTTGCAAAGTACTTGTCCTTCCACGTCATGTACCCTCCTTCCACCTCATTTACACATCACCATCCCTAAGCCATCTCACAATCCACATGTCAAAATGTGAGGGCTTGTGAGTCCTCAACTCACCATAGCCCTTCATCTTGACCTTGTTAGATGAATCTCAACCGTAGAGAATTCAACTTCTTCTATAAATGCCCCCTCTTTTCTCTCATTTAAGAGAGAGATCATTGTGCTAACCAAACTCTTAATTTTTTTTATTTGAGCCATACTTAGCTAGAATTATCATTTGATTGCATACAACATAGAATCCTCATCCAATTTCCATCCTTATTGCATCTCATCCACACATCTTTTGCCATTAAAAGGAGCATATATTACATCAACAATCGAAGGGCCAACCAAAGGAGCATCTTAACAAGGTATTATCATTCTATCTATTTTGTTAGGTTTAACTTTTAGCCCAATCTTGAGGTGTTAGGTGTTTAGGTGGTTTCTTACATGTTTTGTGTTGCTACTCATTTTTGGAACCACATTTATTCCTGATCACATTTTTGGCATGCTTGGTGGAACTCACAAACGGATCTTGTTCTTTCACATTTTCTATTTTTTTATTTTTTGTAGGTGCAGGTTGTAAGGGGGAAAACTTGACCTATCAGATAGGTGAACTTGACCTCCAGGGGTGAACATGACCTCTCTAGGGGTGTACATGACCTACAGGGGCGAACCTGACCCAACAGACAAGTGAACCTGACCTCCCCAGAGACTTGAAAGTTTACAGTTTTCACAGAGGGGCATACCTAACCCATCCAAGGGAAAAAATGACCTATCTAGGCTCGTACCTGACCTATCCATGGGGCGTACCTAACCTCTAGGGGTGTACTTGACCCAACAAACAGGTGAATATGACAAAAAAATAACTTTTTCCAGAAGGTAAAAAGTGAAATTTAGGCACTATTTTGACTATTTCTGACCCCCTAATGTGTGTTGTTTGTGTCTGTGCAAGAATTTTATCAATGTTTGGAGGAAAATGAAAAATAAATCACTAACAAGTTTCTTGTAGGATCATATATTTTGAAACTTTTATCAATTGTTGTTTGTCATTTTTTAGTAATTTAGGAACATAGATTAATTAGGGGAAGTCAATTTACTATATTCTTTGTGAAAAACCAATAATTTTTTGTTCAGTTGAGTCAACCTTATCCTATGAATGTTGTTTTTTGTGTTTGGGTCCTTTGCCTTAGTGTTTTGTCCAAAAAACACATTCAGATTTGTTCACAGGCATACTTGACCCCTTCCATAGGCATCCCTGACCTCTTTCATAGGCATACCTGACATTTGAACCAACCCCTTTATAGTATGTTTGTCAATTTTGTTCAATCTTCAGTCCACAGGCATACTTGACCCCTTTCACAAGTGTACTTGACCTCTAAACTAGTCCTTTTTAGCTTGTTTCAGTTAGTTTTGATCAATCTTCAATCCATAGGCATACTTGACCACTTGCACAAGTGTACTTGACCTCTTACATAAGCATACTTGACCTCTGAACTAGACCAGTTTCAACCTATTTTATTTAGTTTTGATCAATCTTCAGTCCACAGGTGTACTTGACCTCTTGCATAGGCATACCAGACCTCTAGGGGCAAACCTGACCCTTGAACAGTCATTGGTGTCACCCTATTTCATCATTCCAAATTCTAATTTAGTCATTTCAAGTGCTCGTTTTACCATTCTAAGTGATTGTTCACCCATTTCGAGTATTTTTCCCCTCATTCTGACGGCCTATTTCCCCTATTGAATATCCATTTATCCATTCAAAGTCATCGTTTATCCAATCCAAGTATCCATTCATTCTTTTAGACTGTCACTCGCCCATAGCCATTCTTCTGTTCCAATAACCATTCCTCTATTTTGATTTTTCATCTACCTAGTTTGGGACTCCATCCATCCATCTTGATAGTCACTCTCTCATTTTTGTCTCTTGTTTCCTAGTTCTGAAAGACCACTCATCCACTTCAGATTGCCATTTCCCTCATTTTGGAAATCATTCTCCCATTTCAATAAACTTCATTTGAAGTAGTTATCTGACTTGACCTAGGTGTCTGAACTTGATTGTTATCCTTCCAAACTAGCTTAGGATTGTTATCCATCCTAATTTAGTCATCCTTATCAGCCCTATCAATCCACTTCCATCTCAAGTTTGATTCGGTGTGGTCATCATATATCCATCTCTTAAACGATCAATCAACACCTTACGTTACCAAGGATAATTTCTAAACTTGGTTTAGAACCCCTTCACCATCTTAGTCTTATCAATCACTTATCAATCCAATCCAACCTTATATCATCAATTGTATTATTGATCAATTCGATCCAATCCAACTTTATCAACAATTTCATTAATCAATCCAATTCAATCTCGTCAATCGTTTATTAAATTGAATCCTTTATCAATCATCCACTCCAATCCTATCAAAGCAAACAATCCACTCCGATCTAATCAAATTGAATCCATTATCAATCATCCCAACCACATCCTTATTGGTTAGTCCATCATCCAATTAAGTCAATCCTTCATCATCTTGATCATCCTTGTACCATCTTGCATGCTCATTCAAACTCAGTCAAAGACAAGGAAAATGGCCGAGCAACAAGCCTAAAATTCCTAGCCAAATATCCATCAAGATCCCAACAACACGACAAACATCTCACAAGATCCCAATAATGGTATGAATATCCCTCAAGATCCCTAGAATGGTACATCATCATAGTCTAATATTGATGGTCAAAATACATCATCACTTGGAGATGAGAACATGGTTAATCAGCCTGAACTCACACTTGAGGAACATTTTAGTAATCCCACCAATGTGTAAATGATAGATCGCTTGTTCAAAAAACATGGGGAAGATATATTGTCTTGCCTAATTGAAAAGGGTGTGAAACCTCCATCAGGTGTAAACCTATCCAAGTATAGTAGTTCCACATCTAGCATACCCCAAGGTTCACAAAATGCACTAGGTAGTTCATACGTCCCCAATGTTCCTCCAATGGAGGGTTGGTGCCAACCTAAATTCGACAATGTTGTTCTTTATCACATTAAAAATCCCCCACACACTAAAATCTCGGTCATGGGAGCTCCTCAAGTATCTGATCCCAATAATCCATTTTCCTACAACATGCCACAAAATGTTCTATAGTCTCCATTAATGCTAAAAACACCACCCCTTTCAAGTCAACCTCTAGTCAATGTTGGGGGAAACCTTTTCACTGCATTTCCTCCACCTCCTGGGGCCACAAATCTACCACCTCATTTGTACACATCTCAACAACCTCCCCAATCTAACATACCATCTCCATTACATCCGCAAGGTACATCCCAACCAAATTTCCTGTTGGTACCCAACAACCTCCTTTGCAAAACACCTCTACATTATCTCAGCCACCTTATCAGCAACAACCCCCACATAATCCTTTGATTTCTTCACAACAACCACCACACCAATCAAAAGGAAATCTATCCCAACCACTTGCTCAAAACATATCCTCATCCCTTGCATCCATTTTACATCTGCAAGTTCAACAACAACACATCTCATCTCAGCCCACGCAATAGCTGACATCACAACAACAACCTCCCCAAAACTATTACTATCATAACCAATAGCAGTTCCAATAACAACCACCATATGTGTCCTCCCAATAGTCACAATAGTACCTATAGTACTAGTAGACCAATCCACAACAACACATTCAATCTCCTTAGCATCCTGCCCCACATTCTTATCAAAAAAATATGTATTATACCTCACAAGAACAACCCCAGTACCACCAAACTCCCTTAGCATATCAGCAAGGAATATCATCATCTCACTATCAAAATCCATTCATCAACCTTGAGACACTATCTCAGCAGGATGCTTCATCATCCTACCATCCATATCCATCCAACCCATCTGCCTCAACGCTTATGCCATCGATCAACGCGGATCTATTGGAAATCAAAGCTACTTTGAAGGATCTCCAACCTAGGATTGGTAAACAATCCTTCAAATTTGAAGACTTATGTCCCTTTCTGTTTGATCCATCCATCTGACTAATTCCCTTCCTAAAGCACTTTGAGATACTAAAGTTTGACATATATAAGGGAAACAAGGATCTTAAAGCCCACCTGCAAGAGTTTTACTCCCAATTTCAGGAGGTTATCCACAAAGAAAACTACCTCTTACACCTATTCCCATGAAGCCTGATGGGATATGCCTTGTATTGGTTCATGGGTTTGGAATGGGGGTCTATCAAATCCTTCGCAGATCTATTAGAAAAAAATGTTTCCTACTTCAATCTATAAAAGACATTGATACCTTGGACCTTCTTAATGAGAAGCAACATGATGGTGAAACATTTATTAGCTACCTCCAAAGGTGGAATACATTGGCAAGCTGAATGAAAACCCCTCTTAGGGAAAAAGACATGGTCACTCTCTTTGTAGAGAACTCACATCCTGACATGGTTCATAATTTTAGGTTAGACTGTCACCACTTTTGCTAAAATAGTGGAAAAAGGACCCATCCTTGAATGAGCCCTTATTGCCAAAGGGCACATCAAGATACACAACCATGAAAAAGAAAGGTTGTCCAGTGATAAGTCATGCTTTTGGAACAAGAAAAAAAATGTAGTGAATGATGGTGTCACTAACACTAAACATGTTCAGGTGGCCAATACATCCCAAAGGCAACAACCAACATCTGTAGCTAATGCCATATCCATGCCATAGGGGGAATCTCATCCTCCTCAATATTCAAACTAGAATAGTCAAGGGAATGACAAACACCAGTATACTCAATTAGGAGAATCCTTGAGTGCCATCTTCAATAAGTTGTTATAGGTCAACCATTCTATCACATATCCTTTCACCAAACCACTTGATGAATCTAAGCCCAAACTAGCTTAGTTTAGGGAGAATGAATATTGTGAATTCCATAAGATTAAAGGGTATACTCTAAATAAGTGTCAAGGTCTCAAAAACTATGTCCAAGATCTTATCAATTAAGGAGATATCAAAGTCAACACTAGTCAAGCTTCATCATCCAATGCTCAATTGCAGATCTATCAAAATGTCTTCCCAAACCATAATCAAGGTGTAAGCACCTCAAATAACAATCCCCAAGACAACAACACAAATAACATAAGATATAAGAATGTACCCCTCAATTATGATGGCATTGTCCATTACATTGAGCAAGTAGAACCACACGTGTCCATGATACATGTTAAAACTAAAGATCCCCAATGTGTTGTTGTGACCCAACAGTCCCACATTACTATCCTTGCAACCTCCACACTACCTAGCCAAATCCTATAAACTCTCAATACAACATTCTTGATCACTTAGGAAAGACCTGTACTTAGATCTCAATCTTGGATTTGCTGAAGTCTTCTCCCATGCATCAGGAAATACTCAACAGAGCCTTACAAGAAACTCATGCACCTAATGACATCTATCCCATATGGTTCCAAGCTTTAGTAGGACACCTCTATTTATCTAACAAGCTACACTTCAACCAGAATGACATGCCAAATATTGATTCCAATCACAACTATCCCTTACACATCAAAGTCCTAGTTGCCCATCATAAAATAAAAAGGGTCCTGGTAGATAATGGATCTTCCCTCAATCTATGCACTATGAAGTTCATAAAATAGGTAGGGTATACTCAAGTGGATTTTAGTAATCAAATTATCATGATCAAGGCTTATGATAATGCAGAAAGAAATTCTGTAGGGATTATCAGTCTTCCTATCCAGGTTGGACCTGTAGTTCAGTACACTACTTGTCATGTCCTTGATCTAGACATACCATTCAATCTCCTCCTCAGTCACCCATGGCTCCATGTCATGCAAGCCATCTCCCCCATGTACCATCAATGCCTAAAGTTCCTAGTTAGTGGACAAGAGATCACCATTTATGCTGACCAACAACCATATGAATACATCATTTCCCCATTTACATTACTATCTTGGGGTCAACATGAGGGAATATTAGTCATCATCCATCAATCCATCATCCAATATGATAACCACTCCATCTTCTGCCACCAATCCTACAATCACCAAAGTCTAGATCATTGACAAGGGGTGTGGTGAATATGAAATGCATACAACTCTAAATGTGGCAACCATGCCATTGTCACTACACACGTACGACCAACCTTCACAGTCTACACCAAAAGAGGACAAGACCATCACCTTCAGTGTTAAAAACATCCCCACCACTACTTTTTGGTATCCTAGTATAAAGATAGATGCACCAAAAGAGGATATCAGTCAGTGGGTATACCATGAAGAACCCCAACCAGATCCTCCTCTAAAGGAATACTTTTAGTAAGTATACCCTTGGTCAACTAATTTCATAGAAAATAATAACTACCAAGGTGGGGACCTAGGTAAGGAAGAGCAAGGATAGTTGTAACCTATCGATGTATCAAAGCTTCTGCAGAATATAGGCCTCGAATATGAAAAAAGTCAGAAAGGCTCTGTAACATCATCCAATACCTCCAATAGTGTTACTGTGGATGAAGGTACCTTAGAAGACACTCCCAAGGAAGAATCCATCATACATGCATATGATGATGTTGATCAAATAGAATTTTCATCCATGTTCGACTGCCTATCCATCTGTACCATTAGCCTATCTCTTCTTCATCCTGAACTTATTGATTGGGACCTACGTGATAATGCACTAGTCAATGTCTCCTTGGATACATATGTCAACCTCATGGGATTGTGGGAAGATGAATACTCCTATCACAAAAATAAAAACATGAAAAATAAAAAATGGTTATCTAGGGAAAACCTCCCAGAGGCACTTCCTGACCTAGGAAAATTAAAAATAAATGATGCATCCAATAGTGAAAACCTCAAAGAGGTTCTAGAGGATGGAGATGTTGATCTTCCCCTTGTAGGAAATCAATTATCCACATGGTCATCCATCCTAATTGAAGAAACTCAAGAAGTTAACTTGGGTACTAATGAAAGACCTAAGATCACCTATGTCGCCAAATCACTATCAAAGGAAGAATATTCAGTCATCATTCGGGTACTCAAAGATGGTATCATTAACTTTTCTTGGTCATACTCCAATATGCTAGGCCTAGACCCTGCGTTAGTAGTTCATCATCTAGATGTTCACCAGATGTCAACCCTGTCAAATAGAAGCTCTAAAAAAAGAATCCATAGGTAGCATTATTAGTCAAGAAGGAATTGGAGAAATTACTGGATGCTAGTTTTATCAAGCCCATTGACTACTCTAATTGGATCTCCAACATAGTGTTTGTTGCCAAACCAAATGGGGACATTCAGATTTGCACAGATTTCTGAGATCTTAATAAAGCTTTTCCAAAGGATGACTTCCTGTTGCCCAATATTGACATGTTGGTTGACCTTACTACAAGACATGAGATGTCCCTTATGGATGGCTTCTTCAATTACAATCAGATCCAAATTGCACTTGAAGACCAACACAAGACTACTTTTACAACACCTTGGGGTACTTTTTTCTACAATGTTATGCCCTTTGGTCTCAAGAATGCAGGGGTGACATATTAGAGAGTAATGACTGTCATCTTTCATGACCTCATCCATATTGTCATGGAAGATTATGTTGATGACTTGCTAGGAAAATCCAAAACTAGAGAAGAGCACCCTACCATCTTGAAAAATATCTTCAAGCGGTTAGAACAGTACAAATTAAGATTGAATCCAAAAAAGTGTGTCTTTAGTGTCACATCAGAGAAATTGGTGGGTTTCATAGTCTCTTGAAGAGGCATTGAAGTTGATCCTGCCAAGGTGAAAGCTATTCTGGATATGCCTCCCCCACGCAATCTGAAACAATTAAGAAGTCTCCAAGGAAAGTTGCAATCCCTCCATCGGTTCATAACCTAGCTTGTAGACAAGTGTCAGTCATTCACCCATCTTTTGAAAAAAGACTCCACATTCAAATGGAACCAACAGTGTCAATTAGGTTTCAATAAAATAAAGGAGTACTTGGCTCATCCACCAATCTTGATTGCACCTATCCCAAGAAAACTCCTCTTGCTTTATATATCTACCACTTTAGTGGCATTGGGGGCATTATTAGCACAACATGATGAGTCATCAAGAGAATGACTAATCCACTACATCATCCAAACACTGGTTGGCTATGAATTAAACTATTCACCCATGGAAATAGCCTACCTTGTATCAGTCTTCAGTACACAAAAACTCTGACATTACATGCTTAGCCATCCAGTCCAATTAATAGGAAAAATTGATCCACTAAAGTATCTGTTATCCATAACCACTTTAATTAGTCACATGGATAAGTGGATCATGCTCCTAAGTGAATTTGTCATAGATTACATGGATCGTAAAGCCATAAAAGGAAAAGTCATAGTTGATCATTTGGTCGAGGCACCCCTAGTGGATGCTTACCCTCTAGACACTAAATTTCTAGATGAAGAATTTTTCATAGTTTTAGAAGCACCTTCTTGTACATTGTATTTTGATGGCTCATATACCCATAATGGATTGGGCATAGGAATTTTGTTTGTTACCCCTTAATGTGACTACATCCCAAAATCATTTAGGTTGGAATTCCTATGCACTAACAACATAGCTGAATACGAAGCCCTCCTCACAGTTCTCTGAATTTCAAAGCAGTGGCACATAACTCACTTGTGAGTCTTTGGTGATTCATTGTTGGTCATTAAGCATGTCAATGATGAATTCCTAAAAAATAATGACAATTTGTTACCCTACAAGCACATGGTGGATGACTTTAAGAAATATTTCACCTTCATACAATTTGATCAAATTCCTATGGTATAGAACAAAGCAGCTGATGCTATGGCTATTATTGGCTCCCTGATTGACATGCCTAAAGATCAAATAGAATGGGAGTTCCTTATGGAACAACTTTTAATCCTAGCATATGGTATCCCTAAGACTGACATGGTGTACAACATTGTGGGTCTCACTTCCCCATGGTACCAAGACATATATACTTATCTACATGATAATATTCTACCCCCAGATCTTACATGCAATCAATGTAAATCATTTGTCCAACGTTCTTCCTGATACATTTTATTAGGTGATAAACTTTATCATCATGTGTATGATGGAACACTCCTTAGGTGTTTGGATGAGATTGAAGCCCATACAACACTAACGAAGGTACATGGTGGCATCTGTGGAGCCCACTCAATGGTATGGCCTTGCCCAAGAGGATTCTCTGAGCTAGATTATTGGCCTACATTAGAACATGATGCTTGTGAATTGATGAAGAAATTCCTTCCCTGCTAGCAACATGCAAATTTGATTTATGCACCGGCACAGGATCTTCAACCTCTTCTCTTATCATTTCCCTTCTCTCAATGGGATTTCAACTTAATTGGAAAGATTTACCCACCATCTTCTGATTTCCATACATTCATAATCACTGCTACTGAGTACTTCATCAAATGGGTGGAAGCAATGCCACTCTCATAAATCACCGGTACTCAGATTTCAAAATTTATCCTTTACCATATTCTTTGTAGATATGGTATTCCATCCACCATCCTTCCCAATAATGGAAAACCTTTTAAAAACTAGGCCATGAAGCATCTCTATGACACCTTTCATATCCAACATCATTGGTCAATGCCTTATTACCCCCAAGGTAATGGTTAGGTAGAAGCAACCAACAAGACCCTTATCCGCATCCTCAAAAGGTTGTCAATAACACAAGTCAAGATTGGCACCTCCATATTCATCCTGCCCTCTAGGAATATCGCACCTCCATCCATACCCCTATAGGTGCCACCCCTTATTCTTTAGTGTATGGTGCTGAAGCCATCTTCCCAATCGAAGTTGAGATCCCATCACTAAGGATTTCTCTGAAAAACCTCATTAGCGAGGAAGATGCTCATGTCGCATGACTTGCACAGCTAGAATTACTTGATGAGAGATGACTCAAAGACTATGATCATCTACAAGCCTACCAAAACTATCTCAAGCATAACTACAACAAGAAGGTTCTCCCTCAATAGTTCTAGGTTGGTGATCTTGTCCTTAAAGAGAATGAGCGTACTCAATAGGACCACATAAGAAAGGAAAAATTGAAGCAAACTGGTTGGGTCCTTATATCATAACTGCTAAATATGGATCTGGGGCATACAGACTCACCACCCTTGAAGGAGAGCCCCTATAAGAGTCTATCAATATCATGCATCTGAAGAGGTTTTACACCTAAGTTCACTTGGAAACCCTACCTACAAAAATACAAAAAAATAAAAAAATCCTCTATAAAATAAAATAAAATAAAATAAAAATCCAAAAATAGTAAAAAGAAATAAATTTGTCCTATGGTGAAAACCACCTTTGGTGGTGCCTTGGATAGGTACAGACTATGAAAACCTGGTAATATGAATCATCCATAGAGGGCTTAATATGGTGAAAACCACCTTTGGTGGTGCCTTGGATAGGTACATATTGTGAAAACCTGGTAATATGAATCATCTGTAGAGGGCTTAATCATTATCTACCTTGTGTCCTCATTACTTTGTGACTCCATCCATCTTATCCTGACATCCTCTCCCATTCCATCCCTATCAACTTGGTATATTTTGATTGAGCATCAGATGATTATATGTTATCCATCATCCTAAGTTTTTTATCCTAATATGAGCTTTTGTCATTATTTTTCTCATCCGTTGGTTGGTTTCATCATCTAGGATCATCCATCATGTTAGTCTCCACCTAGGCCTCATCTTTCCATGTCAATCTCTTTGGTATTTTTCAAACTATGTTGCCCCTGCGCTTTCACGTAGGCAAGGCTGATCATTTGATATACCCCCGAGGCCTTCAGATCATCCCATAATGGTCCTTCATCATTTTTCCTCATTGTCCCCTTTTGGATTTTATCCATGATCAGTCATTGTTTGCATTTTCCAAACTATGTTGCCCTTGTGCTTTCATGTAGGCAAGGTTAATATTTTGATCCACCCTCAGGGCTTTATTTTTCTTAGCCTTTTTTTTTCATTGACTCATTAGTCTCCATTAGTCCTCTTTTCACTCTATCCATGGTATTTTCTAGAGCTATGAGGGCTCTGTGCTTTCATGTAAGCAAGGATAATATCTGATTAGCCCCTGAGCCCCTAGGTCTATAGGGTGTGTTGGTCCTATGTTTAGTCTCTTGTGTCATTTTGTTAAGATTACCCTTATCTAGTTGGTTCTTCACAAATGAAATCCTCTAGTTTTAGGAGATCTGGTTAATGAAAATATCTTGTGTCACCTGGGTCACTTTAGTTTAGTATCCATCAACGGTCTTGACAGGATGCATCCTTCCTAATAGACCACATCATCACCCATCAATCCTTGTGATCCTATGGCAGAGGAAATTTAACTTTTATTATGATCTTTTCATACTTTTGGATTTTGTTTACTATTTGAGCTCCCTATTCCCACTTATCAAAACTGCCATGATCCATCATATTATGGTGGGTGTTGATGAGTTAATGCAGGGGCATCTCTTGATCATTTATTTTTTTTCGTTAGGTAGTTCCCACATAGTACCCACTAGGATCCCTTGAATCCTATGTTACATTGGGAACATCCCTTTGTTCTTGTGGTTATTCTATTACCTGGCCCAACCAAGGTCCTCATGACTTTGGGGTGTTAAGATTACCTTGTTTGTTGTGTTTGTTTCATGCATTTGATGCCAACTCACCTTGGTCTCATAGATCATGGTATTTTGTATCTTATGCTATAGCAAAAATCAATACTCTAAAGATTGTAAATTGCATGCACCCATCATTCAGCCTTGTTCATAACCCATGACTCTTGATCTAGGTTGTGCAAACTTTGATTCTTTTTCCCCTTGATTTTCCTCTTAGGATATTAATGGTTCTCAATAGGTGTAGTATCACACCCACATTACAACTATCATTGACCAACATTCCCATGCAAGTCCTTATTGACATTTAGGTTTGCATTATAGGAATTCATGTTTCATTCATATTACATGTTATATTGTAGATACAACATATTTTATCTTTCATAGATTAATTAGATTAAGCATCTTAGT
Source organism: Sequoia sempervirens (assembly GCA_007258455.2). Lineage (NCBI taxonomy): Eukaryota > Viridiplantae > Streptophyta > Pinopsida > Cupressales > Cupressaceae > Sequoia > Sequoia sempervirens. The sequence goes on from VDFB02193867.1 coordinate 101,213,308, forward strand.
TTCATTTAACTCATACATATCCATATTAGCATCCACGTAATACATGCATTACTACGTGCAAAACATATTGTTAGATCTATCCTAATTACATTTCATACCAAATATTCATCTCATCCTACATTATAAATATTAATACATATGTGATCACATCATCCACATAAGCATAAAATCCACATAAACATAAAATATCATATACATGCGTATATATAAATTAAATCATCCATCACATTAAACATAACACATAGTACCAATAATGGATATCACATATCATAATTAAAATAATACAATATCCATCTCATCATAATGTCCCAAATATAATCAAATATATATCCATCATGTATATCATCAAATAAGGTACACAAATCTAAAAATTTAGATCACATCTAATGTCTATTGACATGTACTAAAACTCCATCCGACACCTATCAAAAATCCAGTATCCTATCATCTACTCTTTGATTGCTCTACTGTGAGCTACCCACATCTAACGTCTAAGGAGAGTCAGGCACTGGTCCTCTGTGTGTGGGGGTCCCCTAGTACTCATGGATCAAGGTCCCATGGTAACCACCATAAGGAGAGGGAGTTTGCCGATAGTTTCTATACCCCCTAGTACGCATCCTTAATGACTAGGATGGTGTTGACATCTGAGGTATCTGTCTGATGTAGCATGTTGTTTGTTGCACCAGATCTGGAACTACCTACTCATAGGCACACCTCCAATAGGCTGCCTCCTGCATGTAGTCATCCCTCTACATATTCTGATACCTAGCGTCATTCTGCTAATTCTTGTACCTATCTTGATCCACACTAATGTCCCTCTTATCCTGCCCCTAGGCCTCCTGTGCTAATATCAGTTGTTGTACCTCTCTATGGCCTTTTCCCTCTTAGCTTGTGTAGCCTATAACTATGCCTGCAATCCATGTACCTCTACCCTTGGCTTTCCCTCCTCGGCCTGTGCTACCTACAACTGAGCCTGTGTTGTATCCTGCTCACTCTACAACATCTACATCTACACCTCTGCAACATCTATCTCCCTATGTGTGGCCTATGCCCAAGTCACCGTTGCATCCCTATCCCTCTCCAATGCCTAAAGTATCAACTTGGCTGCATCTCACTCTCTCTAAAGAGCTGATACCTATGACACCACTGCATCTCTCTCTCTCTAAAGAGACTGAACCTATGCCTCTACCACCTACCTATCACTCTATAACACATGAACACGTGCCTGAGCCACATCCCTCTCTACCTCTATAGCATGTACCTGTGTATGTGCCATGTCTCTCTCTATCTACTCTAAATAGTACACTCTATCTCTAAGCTCGTCTCACTCCTGATGTAGATCAACTCTCTCTCTCCATAACCACTCTATTTGTCTCTGCAAACCCTCTATATCTCTTGCAGTCCCTGCCCCAATCTTTGTAGGCCCTTGCTCTATCCTTGCTCCAAAAACCTATTGTATCGCCTCCTTGGACACCAAATGGTCTCTCTCCCATCTCGTAGCATCACCCTCCTCGTGCTCCCTAGATGATTGAGATCAAATGATAATTGATCTCCAGTCATGCAAACTTGTTCCTTTGTAAAATATATAACATTTATTAGAAGAATGAGGGGAAATCACTAGGTTGACAATAAACAATGACATAAGTTGTTTTTTTTTATGAGAGAGCACATGACCATCCAAGACTTAGGAAAAAATAAAGTTAGGCAAAGGAAATAAAATGATAAAACAAAAGGGGCCCAACCTAGACGAAGTTATGGGGCTTAAGTTGTTTTAAAACCCTCCCAAAAAGTGATGGCCAAATAGATCCTACCCAAGGCATAAGATAAACACTAGGCTTTTACATGAAGAAAAAGGTAAAACCCAAACCTTAGGATTTTCCCAAACACCATAGATGACCAGAGACATAAGGAAGGATAAAAATGGAACACAAAGAGAAAAATTTTGAAGTTCCATCAGTGGCTCCAATTGGGGATGTTCATTCCACTAGAATGAAGTAAGATTTTAGAATCTCAAGTTGAGCAGACCAATTGCAGAGATGACCAAAAGGGATTGTCCAAACAAAACAACCCAACAAAATATATGCAAACCTAAACTACTGTTCATGGAAAAACATACTTCAAGTGAAGTACAACTTCAAGAACTATCCATGAACTAGTAGCTCAAGAGTATCCCCTGTCATATCTTGGAGGAAGTATGAATCTTGACCCCACTTACTATTTATCAAAAATGGACCCAACCAGATTGCATCAAATTTTCCATGTTTCCCTTTATCTTCTAATATGGCATTCCACATTAATACCAAATCATCATCTTGGAAAATCCTTGCAGTTTCCCTTTTGTCATACAAATTCTTTACTTGCAACTGCAATTTTGCATTTTTCATTTGACCTTCCCTCCTGGTTTCATCTAATTCTATGAGAGCTTCCACTCTCAATTGAATCTCATCATCAATTTCATTATTGTACATCTGGACAAACTTATACATTTCCATCAGATTATTTTGGGGTAACCTTTCATTTATCCCATAAACCAAGTCAAATGGGGCACAACCTATTTCCTTCTTCATAGTTACCCTATCTGCCTAGACTACTAATCTCAACTTAGAATCCCATGCCTTTTTATTTTGATGTAGGATTCTCTTAACGATCTTCATCAAGCTTTTATTGCTTGATTTTGCTTGTCCATTTCCCTGTGGGTGATATGGTGATGAGTAAGAAATTTGGATGCCATTCTTTTCACAAGAGTCTATGTATTCCTCAAATCTGAAACACATTGCATTGTTTGACACAATACTTTCTGAACATCCAAACCTAGTCAATATGTTGCTCATCAAGAAGCCAATTACCACTTTACTAGTTGTTTTCTTTGTTGGAATTGCTTCCACCTACTTGGTAAAATAATCAGTGGCCACCAATATCCATAAGTGGCCTCCACTATATTTACATGCTATTTCTCCTACAAAATCTATACCCCATTGCTAGAATGGAGATTGCACTGCAACTAGTTTTAGAGGCAATTTACCAGAGAAACATAGACAAGCATCACATGTATTCACTAGTTGGTGTGCATCCTTAAAAATAGTAGGCCACCAAAATCCAGCCCTCATTATTTTATGTGAATTTGTTTAGGCCATATAATTCTGTCCACAAACTCCACCATGCATCTCACTCAGAAGTTATTGTGCTTGATCTTGGTTAACACACTTCAACATGACACCTTCTCCATTCCTCCACTAGAGATTTCCAGCTATGATAACATATTTGATAACATTTAATTTCAATGTCCTTTTCTCATTTTCACTCAAGTTGTTAGGACATTTCATCTTTTCCAAATAATATACCACACCTTTATACCATTTAGAATGCTCCATATCGCATATGTGTGATCTATTTTCCTCTTCTAGCAAATTTATCTGATTTCCTTCTAGATTACTTTGTACCATAAGCTTGGCCAATCCTTGCCCTCTCACCAACTTAGTAATATGGATCTCAATGTTGAATTCTTGGATCTTATTGATCCATCTACACCTTCTTCCTGACACTTCCTACTATGTGAAAATATCCTTGAAAACAACACTAGGTACATATGCAACTACAGTAGCTCCCATCAAATAAGGCCTTAAGGCTTTTACTACTTTTACCAATGCATATACCTATTTTTCATTTATATCATAGTTAAGTTTTGTAGCTTGTAAATATTTTCTAAAAAAGGCTATAGTTTGTTCAAAACCCTTTGCATTATTTTGCAATAGCACAGTTGTAATTGTGTGGAAAGAAGCAAATGAAAACATTTGTAAGGGTTTAGAAAAATTAGGGGTTCTTAACACATGATCCTCCTTTATTGCTTGCTTAATGGCTTGGAAAGCCTATATAGACTCATCTTCCCATTCAACCTTGGCTCCCTTCTTAAGCATTTTGGAAATCAAGCGAATTGTCTCAACAAAATTTGTCACAAACCTCCTTAGGAAGTTTATTTTTCCAAAGAAAGATTGTATTCCTTTGACATTGTGGGGTTGTGAGATTTTATCTATTGCAATTTCCCTCTTTGGATCAATTTTTACTACATCCTTGGAAACAAGATGTCCCAACAGTTTTCCCTCTCTTACCCCAAATATTCATTTCTTTGGATTCAAAGATATACCATACTCCAATGCTCTAGTGAATGTCTTCTCTAGATGCTCACAATGATCCTCTTCTTTCTTAGAATATGCTATCAGGTCATCTTGGTAAATCACCAAAAAAAAATTAATGTAATTTGAAAATGCCACATCCATGGCTCTCTAAAAATTAGCTCCTACATTTGTCAAACCAAAGGAATTCTCACATAGACATATTTTCCCCATGGTGTAGTGAAAGTTGTCTTAAATTGCTCAAAATCTTTGACCATGAGCTAGTTTTAACTAGAGAATCCATCCATCATAGACATCAATTCATAGCATGTCACCCTTTGCAACATGGCTTCCATATTTAGTAATGGATAGTTGTATTTTAATGAAGACACAATCAAATTTCTAAAGTCTACGCATAACCTGATGTCTCCATTTTTCTTCCTCACTGGTACCAAGTTTGACACCCAAGATGAATGTCTAATTGGATTGATGATCCCTACATCCCTTAGCTTCATTAATTCTTCTTGCGTTTTGGGGGCCAGGGTGGGATTAATTGGCCTTTGTTTTTGCCTAAATGGCTTAGCACCATCACTCAAAGGAATATCATGTTGGAATAGATCCTCCCTGTATGCCTTAAGGTCATCATAGGACCATGCAAAAACATGCCTAAACTTCCTTAATAAGTCAGTTAGCATCCTTCCCACCTTTGGTGAAAGTTTCTTTCCAATATACACCTTTTTTGGTGACGCCTTTGTTCCAAGATTTATCTCTTCCAAGTCATCGGGATGGATAGCAATATGATTAGCCTTTGTCCTATCCTGATTATCAAACACTCTTTCTAGTACAACTAAACCCTTAGGAATTGTATTTTTATTTAACTAAATGACCTCATTTCCAAATACAGTATCTTTACCATCAATTTTTTCCACAAAAGCTCCAAAGTCAATTTCTTGACTTTCATATTCATCCACACAATTCAAAAACCTTAGTATTTCATCATCATTATCAAAGACTTTCTAGTTTTTTATATTATCAGGAATAGATGGCCTATCTTGCATCTCAACCTTTGAAATTCTAGCATAAGTCATATCATCTAGTATTAATGAAATGTTTGCTAATAAATCTACCACTTTGTTGTGTCCTCTATCCATCCATCCTATGCCAAATGCATCAAAGTTCTCCAATTCATCCCAAACAACATTCCTATACTGTTTCAACTTCTTCTTCTTTGATACATACCTAGATCTAACTTGGGAAACCACAAGCTCAAAACCTCCAATTACCTTGATCTTCATGATCCCATGTTTTTCAGCCAATCTTAACCACAAAAATAGGGCCTCATATTCCACCACATTATTAGTGCATTCAAATAACAAAGTGAAAGAGAACCTAAATGTCTTTCCACTTGGTGGTCATAACAAAACACTTGCACCAAATCCTTCTTTTGAACTTGCACCATCAAAGTACATAGTCCACAAGTCATTAGACTCTGACAATTGTTTTCCTTATGTTTCAATCAGTGTAGTAGGCCTATCACAATTGCTATGGAATTCCTCAGCCTTGAATTCATTTGTGCCATTGTCAATAAAACATGTCATATTCTCAGTCGGTTCATGCTCAATCATATGGGATACTTTTGACTCTCTTTCAATCTTGACATCCTTACCATCAATGGAGAAAGTATCAAATGATAGATCACACTGCATGATACCCCCCATTGATTCACACCACTTTCTTGGAAAAAGTATCCCAAAATGAGGTGGGATGTCTGCAACTAATATAGTCATGGCTAAATCCTTCTCAGGATACTGAGTCAGTTTATAAGGCAATGCTCTAATATTTCCAACAACTGGCACTTCTCTTGAATCCAAAGCATAGCATTTACCTTGAGTAGTATCCACTGTCAAGCCCATTTCCTCCATTATTTTGACTAGCATAACATTATTTCATGCCCCTGAATCTATCATATAGTTCCTTAAAGTATAGTTCCTTAAAGTTTTCCCATTTATATCAACATGTAGGAAAAATGGGTTTATATTTTAAAGGCGCATATTAATAGAATTCTCTAAATATATAGGGGGAATTTGTGATACAATTCCCTCCACTTCTTTCTCTTTTCCTTCTCCTTCATCCTTTTCTTCTTTACAACTACCTTGTTCAATCTTATTACCAACAACAACTGTGATCAAGGCTATTGTTTTTTCCTTATGCTCATTTATTATCATCATTTCTAGCAAAGGTACAATAACTTTAACCTGATAAAGCACTTGAAACATATCTATAGGTGTATATTTAGGAAAATTAGACACCATACCTTCATCATCTTCATTTTTCTCTTGTTGCTTACTTCCTTCTAGTTTCTTTTTCTTCTTATCCTCTATAGTAGGTTCAACAAACTTTGTAATCACCTTGGTCTTCACCAATGATGAAGCTACATCTTCTTGAGGATTTGGGGTTTCATTCCTTTTTTCCCAAACCTTATCATTCTTAACCTCTTTGATTTTAACAACATCCTTTTTGTTGTCAACCTTAACACCCTTGTTTATGTTCTTTTGTTCTTTAATAAAAAGGCCAGCAGGTTTACCTTGTTCACCACCCACAGTTCTATTTCTCAACTGAAGTGAACTTCTCATTTGAGCAGCCATTTCCTCAGTCAATCTTGCAATCTCTCCTTATAATGTTCTCCTTAAAGGACACTGAATCTTTATCGTGCTCCATATTGCAAGAATTATGGTCAAAATCACCTTCCTCATCAGAGAAGACCATTGATGGTACATCTCACTTCTCTATCTCTGACTATCCACATCAACTCCCTGTAATTCATCATTAGAGGAACATTCTACCTCATCATTGTATGATATAGCCATACAAACATCTACATCACCTTGGTCACATTCTAGATTCTGCTCATGAGCATCCTCTTCTATTCCATCAACAACAAGCAACTGAGCAATACCACAATAATTTTGATCATGTGGATGTTCACACACCTCACACCATGTTCTATCCTATACTAGATTTACTGAATACTTTTTCAAGGGGTTTAGCATATGTTGATCATTTTTAGGCTTTTTTCCAAGAAAGATTGGTTTCCCATCTTTCTAATTTGTATTATAAGGATAATTTTGCAACCTGGGAAGTATGTCATCCTTATTATACTATTTCTTTTCATTTCCTATACCCTTTTCTTGCTTGGAAATAGTATACTTTATGTCTTTCAAAGTGTTGAAGACCTTTTCCCATTTTTCACCATCCTTAGGCTTTACAGTAGAAACCTTCTTAGTCTTATCCTTAGTATTTTTTAAAAGTGCGGGTTCTTCACTCCTACCATATTTCCCAGAAGCTCTTCTATTACTCTCAATATTTATAGCCACCCTAAATGCATCCCTCATAGTCTAAGGGTCCTTATCTCTAAGGAGATATGCCATTTTAGCATCAAAAGCATTGAAATATGTAGTTAGATAGAAATTTTCATCAAGCCTTAAAACTTGGAACAACTTATATGTTGCTTTTTGGAATCTTATATTAAACTCTATCACAGAATCATTCAATGACTTCTTAATAATATTGAAATCATTTAGCATGAAACTAGCATTGGTTTTATCACCATATTGTTCCTTGAAACACTTTTCAAATTCATCCCATGAACCAATAGTAGCATTAGGTAAACCTCTGTACCAATCCCTTGCATCCTCTACCAGAGAGAGATTGTACAAAAAATTTCATTACATCTTCATGCTCTACCTATCATTTAGCATATCCATAAAAGCTTTTAAATGTTCCTCTACTGTCACAACATTGTTGCCAACAAACTTACTCATCTTTTCTCTTAGATCATCAGAGATGGGATTTGGATAACCAAGAATACCATCAAAGAATAATTGATTGTACCTTTCCAAATATATAGGTCTTTGGTGTAATAATCCTTCAGTCTTCTGAGAATCAACACAAGACCCTAAATTTTGTACCTAGGACCATCCTGATTTAGATTTACAAACCTAGTTGCATGAACCTTTGGGCCAAAATTGTTTGTGGTGTGATCCAGATTATTTTTAGGACCATGTTTCAAGGCATCTTGGTGACTTGACGAGGTTGCAGCTTGTGTAGCCTCATCTGTGTTTGACATCTTTAGGAAATTTATTTTCCTCTTCATTTATGCATTTGTAGCCTCAATCTCTATCCTCTCCTAATCTTCCACAAGAGCCTCACTCTCCCTTCTAACCTTTTCTAAGGCATTTTTAGCTTGTAATAATACATGTGGTGGGGTATCTCATTTAGGAGTGTGGGAAGTCACCCTTTCACTTATTTTAATTCCTTCAACCTTTTGTTTTCCCTTATCTAAGATAGGCTTAGGGTTTGGATTACTCGGTTGAGATGTAACAATATTTGACAATTTTGGATCTTTAGGTTTTCATTGGGCATCAAATTGATCGACAGGAATTTCCTTAGACACAGGCTTTATCTCCTTATCAACAATTTCATGTACAATAGGGCCCTCAACATCTGGCTTAGATTTTTCTTGGTTTAGGAGCTTCATTGTTTCCAATTGTCTAATCAACCTATCCCTTTCAATCACAACATACATCAATTTTGTTTCCCTCTCCTTTTCCTTTTTCATTCTGAGCTCACCTTGCTTTTGGATCTCCCACCTCAAGGAGTCAATTTCTTCAAAAACATCATCAAGGTTAGGAAAATTCATATCAAAACTTGATGTATCACTTAGATCTATTAGATTGACCTCTTCAAGTACATGTTTAGACAATAAAGGAGTTCCCTAATCTTCAATAGGAGGAGGAGGCACATCATTGGTGCTTTCTCTGTGATAGCTTTGACTTCTACTCCTACCTCTTCTCTTTTTAGTATATTAGACACTAACATGCCCTTTATTTTGAATGTTACATCCTCTTGAACTGGTGTATTAAATAATGCATCAAAAAATCCACAACTATCTGATCTTGAATTTCTAGACACCTCTTCAAGAGTTTCAGGGATAGGGTGTAAAAGCCTAATTGTACCTTGGTGCAGAGGGTTTTGTGACGTGGGAGCATCATTGCTAGATTCTGGTCTTTTCTTTATCTAGTCCTTCTTCTTGATTTGAGGAAGTTCACCCTCCAATTTTTGTTCTGGATGATTCTTCATGAATGGCCTGGTGTTCTTCATTCTCCATATTTGTCCAAAAGATCTTTCAACTTATATTAAATCTTCAAAATAAGATGTAAACTAGTGCAGATACTTTAGAGTCACCACCCAATTATCTTGGGAATACTAAATATCTAGAGATACTTGATGGAATTCAAAATACCTTTGGAACTTTGTACCGACAACGTAAAAATGAGCTTCACTAAATAACTCAAAATGCTTTGAAAAATAGAAGAAATGGAAAATCCTAACACAAGACCATGAGCTCAACTTTCCAATCATAGAAACACTATAAAAACCCTATGTAAAATGGACAATCGAAACACTGACAAGAAATATTGAAATTAGCTTCCCCAATAGAGTGGCCATTTTGTTGGTTGTTTTTTACTATAACTAGGTTGTTCTTCTAGTCTACCTATGGAATTTCCAATTCCATTCAAGGGTAGCTCAAAGGACTTGGACCAACTAATCAGGATTTTAAAGACCTCCTACACTTTGGGATTTGCAAGACCCAGGAGGTTGATCCCTTAATGCATTTACAACCTCTGCACCATTATCATAAACAACATTAACAACAATAGATAATCTCATTGAATAGCTCAACATAATAGGATAACACTGAATATAATTGGTTATTTATCAATAATATCAACTATTTGGAGAATGAGATAACTACAACACATTTCACAGTATAAGATAGTCATTTATTTGCAATTTGTAGCAAGCTCTAGGTAAAGAGAAAAAAATACTAAACCATACAAATTAGTACAACTTAGATTAGTGCCATATATCCATTGGAGGAGTCAAATTCATAAGCATCTAAGGGGTTATGACAAAATTAACACATAACATATAAGATCCTTGATAACATTGCTTTACAATCTCATCAATATGTATTCTAACCCAATACTACTTATCAAATCCTTATACAAAACATATCCACCTACACTCCCATTCAAGCATTTTAATTAATTCCTTGAATTAAAGCTAAAGCAAGAACCATACACAACACAACAATGAGATGAATGAAACAACCCTTGATCATCTTATTCAAAATTCAGATATGCATGTACAATGGAGACACATGAGTTCAAATTAATCATTTCAATTCAAATGCCAGTACTATCATAAAACATCAAATCTCCATGAATTCAAAAACTACTACAAAATGACTCAAAACCTAAATTGCATTTTCCCTAAAACCATCAAATTTTACAATTTTCTTTGCAACTTCACCTAGAATCAACCAAAAAATATCTCACTTGCTAACCTATACTTCTGGCCTTGAAATCCTTCTTCTATAAACATAAGGAGCAAACAAGCATTGAGATAGAAAGCAAACATGTCACCAGCCAATTGGACTGCCTTGTGATATTCAAAAAAAAAGTTACAACAAAAATTTCCCTGGAGAATCTTCTTTTTCATTGTGCCCACTGAGAATGGTTAATGCAACAACAAAAACTTCAAGAATTATGCACCTAGACTATCACCAAAAAAAAAACTAGAATATGTTGTAACTACAACAGCTGATTTGTCAACCGTTAGCAGCCTACTCCTTTTCACTCTTCCTTAGTTAAATATAAATTCTTTTGGAAGTGGATTCACTCCGAGAGGGGGGTGAATAAGAGTGAAGTAATTTTTAAATTTTTTACTATTAAAGGTACAACAAGACTTTTACTATTTTTAACTCAATGTGGTACACTTGTTTATGCAAGTGTACATCAACATTTAAAATCAGATTGACATGAAACTTGAGTAACATTTATAACTCATGTTAAAAGCATCATATGATATTGTTCAATTAGAGTGTGAACAATCTTGTATGTGCTTTTGTAATAGAACAACAACATTTCTCAATAAAAGACTTTTTAACTTTGCATGGCAAACTTTTGAAATAAGAAACTTTTGATCATACTAAACATATTAGAGCATTGACTGAATGAGCTCATTAACATGAAATAGAATGAGAGACAAATAATATCACATAACAAAGATTTCCTAAGTGAAAAAAACACTCTTGTGGTATAAAAAACTACGCGCTAAAATTTCCCTTTTATTAATCAAAGAGCACCAACTCTATAACAATGTCGAGCACCCACTCCCATAATCTTTCTGAAGCAACAACTTCATCAAACATTCAAAATATTGCAACCCATTAGAACCTTATAACTGCAATCATTCTTCCTATCATAAAATTACAATAGGATACAAAATAATTTTGCAATAATGCTCAACTCAAAACATAATCTTTGTGATACAATCAGAGATAAAAACAATATGAGCCCACTCTTCCCTTTTACAAAATAATTTTACAATGAAAAATACTTTGTCTAGACAATTTCTTTTCTTCACATCATACTCTTTTCACTCTCTCTCTCTTTGTTTTTGTAGAGATACATATATATACAATGTTTGTGAAATAGTTATACAACTTTGTCAAGAAAACCCTGATTTCAATAACCAAAGTTTATGAACACAATGCATAATCTAAAGCCAATCAAAATCAATGATATGAAGATAAAATTACACTGAGAGATGAAGCCTTTTAGTTTACACTCGAGTTCAAGGTAGTTTCAGTTTAGTTAAGAAAACTATTTGAAACTAAAAAAAAGTTTTGTTTTCCTCTTCATTTACCAGATTTAACATTGAAATATCAAAAGTAATGCATAAATATTATCTTTGTTACGGTGGAATTAACCTTCAATTAAAATCCTTGAATTCCTTCATGAAAACTTCCCAAACTACTGCTTCTAGCTCAAACAAAAACCACCAACATTCTTGCCAACCACCAAAGATCAACATAAATGAAAACCAAATGAAAATACCACAACAACCTTGCACACTATTCAACTAAAGTTCCAACATGGCAGTGCTAGGGTTCCAAGCTATTCAATGAAAATGCAATATCATTTTTCCCTAAAACAAGTCTTCTCTCAAGTCAATCAATGAATTTGCCAAAATTAATAAAGATTTGGAGTCTGAAGTCAAAAAGACACATTAATTATCAACTAATTAAAAATGCTTATGAGTTTGCTTGACTAATCATTTAGCAAGACCACATGATCACCTCTAAATTTTTCTTGCAAACTATCAAAACATAATAAACTATATTTTGAGTCAAATATTCTCATAATGTCATCTTAACCATATGAAAAATGATGGCTGCCAAGTGATATAACCAAGTAACCTTTGAACACAATATCACCATTGAAACAAATGCCTTGGGAAACTTGATAGGGTTTATTCTATGTAAATGTTGACCCCACAAATCATTAACATGCCAATGATAAATTAATATCATATGTGAAAGAGAAGGATTCAAATAATCAAGATAAGCATTTACCTTTGGATGCTGACTATATAGCCAAGGCTTGGGCATAGGAATCACCAAATAAAAATGATAAAAATGATATTCCATTTGAGCCAATAAATACCATAAAAAAAGTGAGATACCAAAACCAAAATGTATACTATGCCACCAGATAAAATTTGAGAATAGGATGTCTTTACTAAACTAAGTTTCATGGAGCAATTGAATCAATAACCATACTGCCTGAGATAGAGTAAGTGCTTGATAAAGCAATGTAAATAAGCAATGAACCAAAGATATGTGCCATGTTTATCAACAATAAGACATACCAACTGAAACCATATTTCCATAGACATTACCATCATTTGTACCTACCTTGAAGTAATATACCTGAGGATGTGAAGGTGAAAATTTCATTAATTTTCAAGCCGAAGAAAACCTTGACACCATCAATACCAAAATAACCTGAACCAATCCTAATCAACACTGTTAGTCCCATATAATCATAATCATTTGCAAAATAATAACATTCATAACACTAAACCACAATTCTCATGAGAATCAACATGAAATTGAATCATAATGATTAACCATAAAATATGTATCAGTTCAAAGCATAAAGATCATGAGAAACCAAATTTGAAACAATTAGACCATCTGAATAACTTTTATCTACACATAAAGCTTAACATGATCAGTACCACATTAAGTGATAACAAATGCACCTAAATACATCAACCCAAAGCATGATCACCCAAACAATGAGAATACCAATATTGTCAAACTGAAGACAAGAGCACAGAGTATTCAAAGCACTAATATGTTTTGTAGATTTGTCATCAAGGACAATATACCACAAAGAGAAAGAAAAAAAACTCCCCCTTTGTCCTTGATGGAAAAAACCATCTACAACCATATGAAACCATCTGCAACCATCAGAAACAAAAAAAAAAAAAAAACAACAATTGAACAACTAATAGAATGCCTCATAACAAAATGCCATGCCTTATAATTGTAATTCTTTTTCCCCCTTTTTCTCTCAAGGAAAAATGATACAAAAAAAGAAACCAAAAACTAGTAACTCATCTGATTGCAAATATAGTAAAGAAGCAACAAGAAGCTACTCGGAGAGCTTAGAAGCTCCCCCTAAAGAAAGGATGGAACATTAAGAGGGTAGTGATTGAGAGATAACTACCAATCGAGAACTGAACAACTAAAGACTTCTTTAGATTCAAGGATGTATTTGGGCCAAATGAAATAGACCTTGTCTTCTAACAAAACTTGTCCTAGAATTTAATGCTTTTACTCACATTGCCCAAAAATGATGTTCATTAAAATTTGAATGCATATTTTTCATCATATTGTGGTCACAATTCAACCATATTTTTCAACAAAATCAAGATTAAGATAATGCACTGGAATAGTTTTTTATTGTCAAAGTGCAACACAAATATAAAGAAGTTCCACTCTACTATTGCAAACCAAGTAGTCTTACCAATGACAATATGAAGCTCCTCTTAACTCCTTACAAGTTAAATTCCAAAGAAGGAGCAATTCATTGTGAAAATGTAACATGGTAGAATCATGTTATCATGAAATAGCAATAATAAACTTCACCTTATGATAGAAAAGAAAGCTTGCACACTAAAGCAATAGAAGTGACCAAAACAAATAGTAGTTAAAAAATAAAACTAATTTGAAATGATACTGTCCTTTGATCATGAAAGTACTATGAAAGACTGTCATAAAACTTTGTCAAATCTATTTGACAAAAATGCAAAAACTACTTTGTCACTGTGAGAATAATCTATCATTTGATCAAGATAAACATGAACTGCTAAAAAAAAATCCTTTGAATATACTATTCTCATTGCTTAACTTTGTATATATGTTTTCTTGCATGCTCATTTCCTTGAGTCTATTTGAATATCTTGTATATGTCCATTGTGTAACTGGGATTAATAGAGCACAAAAACATATCTTTGTTTCATGTCAATTAGGGTATTTTCAACTTTATAACATTTTGACAATAATCCTTCTTGTATACTTTGATCATGCCACTGACTCTAACACAATAAATGATCATAGGCACACACTTTAGCTCTAACTTATTAAAACTTGTTATAAACATATGAATGTATCAACTATATTTTCCTCAACATCTATTCATAGAATTATTCATTCTCTATATTTCCCCACACAAATAGGTATTTAGACTACCTAGATACCCAACTCACACAACAAGCTTATGCATTAGATAAAGTCATTGTTCTATAATACTTTGCAGATACTCTATACCCTGAATCTCATAGATAGTATCATTTCTAGGGGTTTGTAAGATGATTAATTTTATTGATCCCCTTTGACCTATTGGTCTAATTATGCATTCAATAGTGTCTAATGTGCATCAAGCACAAGCCTATTGTCTTATTGTTGCTTCTTCCTCCAGACCCTTACAAAATCTTTGTTTCTTTCAGATGTTTTCTCCCATTGACTCCTACAAAATTTGGCTTTATGCCCAAGGCCATTACATTTATAACATACAATCACATATTTGTAACATTTTATGTCACTCTCATTACATTTTCTTGCAATATAACTTGATTGATTATATTTGAAGCATGTAACATTATCATGGTTCCTTTCTTTATCACTTTTCTTTACTTTAGACAAACATTCAGATGCTCTATGTCCATACTCAAAACACGAGTAACAATAACCTAAAAAGGAATAATAATACTTTATCAACTTACCTCGATAGGTAGAGTGAGATCCTGACACTTTGTGTGATCTATTCCTTTCACTTCTATTTCCAATAGTTTCATAATTAGAAAAAAATTTCTTTGTACTAAGTGTCTTAGAACAATGTCCTTCCTCTAAGCCTAGACCAGTTTTATCACTTGGAGCCTTCTATGTTTCAATAAGTTTATCCAATGACATGGAGTCACTCTTACTAATTTCTTCATCACTTAATTGCTTCTATCCTTTACCAATGTTCTTTAGTAAAACTATTTGAAACTCAAGATTTTCAATGCACTGCTCTTTTTCTTTAAGTTTATCTCTGTACACTTCCTCAATCTTTCTAGCTTCTTCAACTTGGATTTTTTCTTCTATAAGACCTAAGCATACCTTATCTTTGACATCCTTTTCTTTTTGAATTTTTTTCTTTAAAATTAGGTTCTCTTTTCTGAGCTATTTGATTGTACTTAAGGCACATAGAAGCTCACCTTCCAAATCAAGCTCATTTCCTTTCTCATCTTGCCCAAAATTTATTTCATCTAAAGATTGATCTCCTTCATTGGTTTCTTAGCTACTTGAATGATCATCTGTCATTTCAAGAGATTTAGAATCAAATAGATTTCCTCCAAAACTTTGATGATTTTCACAATCACCACTTACAGATGAAACAAAACTTTCTTGAGTTTTAAAAGACATTTCTTCTTGCAATTCACAATCTTGATATGTTTCAATGAATTTGTTCCATACTTCCTTTGCATCTCTGTAGTGCACAAATTTTACAATAGTATCATTTGGTAGACAACTAAAAATCACATCTAGAGCCTTGGCATTTGATTCAAGAACTATCTTTTCCTCAAGATTGGAGGGAGATGTTGCAAACACATTGCACCATCTCTCTACTATTGTCCACACATCAAACCCTAAGGAAGATAAATAAGTTTCCATTTGATGCTTCCACAAATTAAAATTGATACCATCAAATTGAGGTATGTTATGCATCATATGTTGTATCATTTCTTCATTACTTCTTATACTTGGTTTAGACACAACTTTATTGTTCATGTTTTGGAGTGAGTTTCTCTTTCCATTATTCCTTCTCCCTTTAGCCATCACAAATAGCACAACACCCAAAAATAGACTTCCAATACCAGAATAATTCTAGGTATGAAATATAATGCAAGACCCTATGCTCTGATACCACTTGTTGGAAGTGGATTCACTCTAAGAGGGGGGGCGAATCAGAGTGAATTAATTTTTAAATTTTTGACTCTGAAAGGACAATGAGACTTTTTACTATTTTTAACTCAATGTGTCAAACTTGTTTATGCAAGTGTACATTAAAATCAGAGGGGAGATCAAAGTCTCTTGGAAAGAAGTCCAAGGTGAAATGCTAGAACTATGGGCAACCTATTCATGTCTGAAAGGATTGTAAAGAGGAGGAGAAGAATAAGAAGTATTCTTCTAACAATGATTCTTCTCATAGTGATGTAGATGCCTTCATTGTAGCCTTGGCTACATAGGCATTAGATGATGTCTAGCTAATTGATTCTAGAGCATCTTTCCACATGACATCTTATAGAGACTGGTTCATGAAGTATGAAGAATACGATGGTGGAAAGGTGTACTTGGAAAGTGATTCAACTTTGGAGATTGTTGGTCATGGAAGAGTCGAAATCCAATTTCCTGATGGAAAAGTAAAGGGAATTATTGATGTTATGCACATACCATGTCTGGCTCAAAATCTACTGTCTGTTAGTAGGCTTAATGATATTGGAGTACAGGTCACATTCTCTAGAAATGGCTACAAGATGATTAGAGGCTCTATGGTGCTAGCTAAAGGTGCTTGAATTGGTACCCAGTACAAGCTAGATGCACAAGTTGTTCAATGTAACAGTGTCTCTGTGAAGTCATAGAAAGCTACTCATGGAGGTAAAGAGGGAAATATCCCTAATTATTTAAACTCTATGGAAGTAAAATTTCCTACAAAGAATACTATGCTCTAGCATCATAGGGTAGGCCACATAAGAGAAAAATGTTTAAAAACATTGAAGAACAAAAACCTGGTTGAGGGGCTTGAAGATTGTAATCTCAAATTTGAATTCTATGAGCATTGTATATATGGAAAGTAGGACGATGTTTCATTTTATTCCAGTCCTCATAAATCTTCTTGTTTGCTAGATTATATTCATTCAGTTGTGTTTGTTCCAATGGATGTTCCTTCTTTGTCTAAATCAAGATACTATGTGTTGTTTATTGATGATTATTCAAGAAGAACATTTTTTTATTTTTTGAAAAGTAAATCCAAAGTGTTCAGGTAGTTTAAGGAATTTAAAAACCTTGTTGAAAATCAGACTGGTAGAAAAATAAAATTCTTAAGGGCTGATAATGGCGATGAATTTTGTTTTGATGAGTTTGAAATATACTATAAAAACCATGGAATTAAAAGACATAAGACTTCACCTTATACTCCACAACAAAATGGAGTTGCAGAAAGGTTCAATAGGACAGTGATGGAAAGAGCGCAAAGTATGCTAAGTAGTGCTGGCTTGGAGGAGAAGTTCTGGGCTGAGGCTGTTGCTACTGCATATTACCAAATAAATCATTCTCCAAATTCTACTCTTGTTGAGAAAACACCTTTTGAAGTGTGGTCTAGTAAGAAGCCCTCTTTAAGACATATTTTTGTTTTTGGTTGTGAGGCATATGCTTATGTGTCATATGAGAAAGGATCTAAATTGGAGAACAAGGCTATCAAATGTGTTTTAATTGGCTATAGTGCTAGCATAAAAGGATACAAGCTTTGGAATCTTGATACAGAGAAGGTTGTATATAGTAGAAGTGTAATATTTTGTGAGCTGAAACCTTCCACCTTGGATCTACAGTCAGAAAACAATAAGGATGTAGCTTTAATTCCTCCTACACCAGAGAAAGAAGAATTGAAAATTCAAAATGTACCTGAAACTAATGATACATGGAGTTTGGTGCCCTTGCCTGAAGGTAGAAAAGTTGTTGGCTACAAATGGGTATTTTAAAAATTGAAGTGCGGATGGTAGTGTGGAAAAGTACAAGGAGGCAAGATTGGTTGCAAAGGGTTATTCCTAGGTAGAGGGAATTGATTATGGGGAGATTTTCTCTCCTGTAGCTAAGCTGACGTCTATCAGATTTCTTTTGTCACTTGCAATAGCGTATGACTTAGAGGTTGAACAGATGGATGTGAAGACAACATTTCTTCATGGTGATCTTGAAGAAGAGATTTACATGTCGCAGCCTAAGCACTTTGTTGAGAAAGGTAAAGAGAAACTAGTTTGCAAATTAAAGAAGTCTTTGTATGGGTTAAAGCAGTCACCTAGAATGTGGTACCAAAAATTTGATACTTTTGTATTGTCTTTGGGATTTGTGAGATCAAAATCTGATCACTGTGTATATTATAAAGCTGAAAGTGATTGAGTTCTTATTATTACTCTCTATGTTGATGATATGTTGTTCATAGGCAATAGTAAGCTAATAATTTTTGATCTTAAGTCTTAGTTGTTTGCTAAGTTTGAAATAGAAGATCTTAGTGCAATAAGGTATATTCTAGGGATGGAGATACAGGGATAGGAATAATAAGAAAATTTGGTTGATGGGAGCTAAGTATATCAAGACTGTTCTAGAGAGATTTTGCATGAATGACTGCAAGTAGTTGGTTGTTCCAGTCTTGTAGGAAACGAAGCTATCTATTGAAGATTGTCCAAAATCTCCTATTGAGATGGAGGACATGACTAGTGTACCTATGCTAGTACAATAGGTAGTCTTATGTATGCAATGGTTTTTACAAGGCCAAACATTGCCCAATCAGTGGGAGTTCGTAGTCAGTTTATGGCTAATCCAGGAAGAACACATTGGGATGTTGTGAAGAGAGTGTTTAGATATTTGAAGGGGACTTTAGAATATGCTTTGTGTTACCATGGGAACTTGGTTGAATCATAGAGGACTCTCAATATTTGAGGCTATGTGGATTCTAATTGGGTAGGGGACATTGACAATAGGAGGTCTACTAGTGTATACATTTTTATGTTGAATAGTGGTGCAGTGAGTTGGAAGAGTAAGTGATTGGCTGTAGTCACTTTTTCCACTATAGATGTTGAATACATGGCAGCTACTCATGGTTGTAAAAAAGTGTGTTCTAACATTGGTTTTGATGCATGGAAAATAACTATTTTTTGTAATAGTTAGAGTGCAATTTTTCTGGAAAAGAATCCTACTTTCTATGCCAGGATGAAAGATATAGATGTACAGTACCACTTTGTACAAGATATGGTGGAGGATTGAAATGTCATTTTGGAAAAAGTTGATACTCTTGAGAATGTTGCAGATGCATTGTTCAGGTGGTGTGCTAATTCAATGGGTCTTAGTGCCCATGATTTCCAGTAGTTATTTTGTGCTCTAGAGGTGCCTCTATGATCTTCGTCAAGTGGGAGATTGTTGGAAATATGTGTCTCAATCATCACAGGCTGAAACCTCTATTGGAGGCAAGTCGGCGTGACAAACATGAAGTATGGATGATTAGCAATTTTGAATCTTATTGAACAGATTAGGTCGTTGTGACCTTGCAAGATTCTTATTGAACATTTTTTCTTTGGAACCTATTGATGTGACAAGAAGCAATCATTGTGACATCGTACCGCATGGAGATCTCTGGCCAATAGGCCATTCAATCGAAAGTCAAGGAGACTCATAGCGACTAGGGGCTTCAAGGTGACTTCAACACTCAAGAAGAAGTCCCAGTGACATTGGAAGGTCTCACTAATGGGGATTCACTTTGGAGTCATTAGGATAACCTACAGTTGCTCGGTGATAAGTCTTACTGATGTGTTTATGTCTTGCCGAATGAGGTTGCTATGGGGAGTCTAGCAGATACTATCGAGATTCATCGATGTAACACAAAGGTTTCAGGAAGAGCTCTTAGTGATAGATAAATTTCTTGCCAATGTTGTGGTTTATTATCAGTATGACTCTTGGCAACTAGTGTGCTCAATATGTCTTGTGAGATCTCTAAGTAAATTCTTAGTGAAGGACGTATGTCTTGGTGACTATTGATGGCTTTGAGGTGATATAAGATATCTCGGGGAAACCTCTTGGCGATAATGATATGTCTTGCTGACTATTGTTTGGCAATCGATATAACATGTGACTTCAGTATCATCTCCTGGTGAAAGTGGTGAGTCTTGCCAACTGGTGGATTCTTTTAGAATAACTTGGAGGCTCGATGTGAAGTCTTGGTGAGAGTAATATGTCTTGCCAATAGAATGACTCTTCGGTGTGACTTTGAATACCGTTATGTGGTCTCATTGAAGGGCGATAGTCTTGCCAAAATGAAAACTGAAGTCATTGTGACTTGTGAATAGCGATATAACCTCTTACCGATTGAAACAACTCTTGTCGATATCGATATGAAGCTATTGGCATCGGGGAGACACGGTCAGTGTCTCACCAACATGCCAACACAGATTGAATTCATTTGACCAAGAGAGAATTTCCTATGTGGCATCTCATGGACCAGTAAGAGAAGTTGAATCTAAACAATTGGAAGATAGTTCATTGTGGCGGTTCTATGAGGAAGCTTGACAGACAAGGAATGACATGAATATAGTTTGCAGTTACAGATGCTTAAAGGTTTGATGGTTAGTTTGATTAACAGTTGTTGTATTAGTTTGAATTGTATCAGTGGATGAATTCTATTCTATCTAGATTGTAACTTGAAGGTTCTTGTACAAGATTGTTCATGGTTAATTCTACTGTAAATAGACATCAAAAAGATAAGTCTGAAAATTGTATGTAATCTTTATTACTATAATACAAAGTGACTTCTCTTGATGTGGTGGTTTTTTCTCCCCTAAGGGTTTTCCCACATATATTTGGTGTTCATGTGTGATTTTCAAATACTCTGTTTCTGCTATTTACTTCATAGTGTATCTTAATTGAATTATAATTGAAAAATTAAAAGTATATCTGCATTCTTCTCTAAGGTTTTGACGTTAGGAGAGTTGTTTCTATGTCTAGCTTTCCTTACACTAAATCCAATCAAAAATCAATGATATGAAGATAAAATTCCACTAAGAGATGAAACCTTTTAGTTTATGCTCGGGTTCAAGGTAGTTTCAATTTAGTTAAGAAAACTATTTGAAACTAAAACAAAAAGTTTTCTTTTCCTCTTCATTTACCAGATTTATCATTGAAATATAAAAAATAATGCATAGATATTACCTCTATTATAGTGGAATTAACCTACAATTAAAATCCCTAAAGTCCTTCATGAAAATTGTCCAAAGTACTACTTCCAGCTCAAATAAAAACCACCAAAGATCAACATAACTGAAAACCTAACCAAAATACCACAACAACCTTGCACACTATTCAACTAAATTTCTAGGATGGTGGTGCTAGGGTTCCAAACTATTCAATGAAAATGCAATATCATTTTTCCCTAAATGAAGTCTTCTCTCAATTTAGTCGATAAATTTTCCAAAATTAATAAAGATTTAGAGTCTGAAGTCAAAAAGACATAATAATAATCAACTGATTTAAAATTCTTGAGTCTATGTTAGAACTGTAAAAACATGGTGTTTTTCAATACATTTTCCATTCCTGATTTTCCAAATAAGTTCCATCTTGAACGCTTTCTGTCCATTTTTTTCCATATTGGCCCTTTGAATACATTGGGTCATGCATTTTTACATCATGGTCCATATCGGCATGAGAATAACACTATCTCCCTGACCCATTTTGCGTTTTCTAATAACATGAGTTTGTGTTGCCTTTCGACAAGACTCATTTGATGTCACAGTGATCAAATTTTTCTTGCAGGCACCATTCAGTGGTAGTTATTTAGGGTCTCGATGAGAAGGGTTGATTCATATTAGCGTATGTTTGGTCCTCGGTGGAAGCTCTTGCTGAACTCATCATGTCACACCAACCAGAGGAAAAGGCTATATCGTCCTAATTTGCAGTGTCGGTATACTATCATGGTGAACTCTTGTGGTCTCACCAAACAGCATGAAAGAAATTCACTTCATCCAAGTGGGTTGTTTTCAGTATGAAGTTCTAATGATATCATGTGATCACAGTGACAGCAAACAGAGCACAAAAGATTTCTTTCTGATGGCTTTTGGTGTGAGATTTTTTTTCTCTTGGTGAACAAAAGGCTAGCTCAGGGTGACTTTCGGTGAAACAAGATCACTCTACATGAAGTTTCCATGACATCAATATGTCTTGCCGATACAAAAAACTCAAAGATACATCTTGGTGAGAGTTAGGGCTTTCAAAGGAATGTCTCGGTGAGTGACCTTTGGTCTTGCCGATAGCATGATGAGGACTTTGTCGGTGAGAATACCAAATGTCTCTATGAAGATGAATAGAACACAACATAACTGCTCAGTGTGACCTATTTGTTTTGGTGTGTTGTCTTGGCGAGGTGCCCGGGGTCTCACCGAATGGTCTATAGGAGGTTCCATGTTGGTGAGAGTGTGATCTTGTTTCAGCGACTTCGAATGCATAATGTCTTTCGGTGAAACAGGTGAGGTCTACGGGAGGTCTCTCTGATGCCATTAAGTAGCAGCGACATTGAACAAAAACAAAAGTGCATTTCGGTGGGAGTTTCCCTAAGTCTCAGTGAATGAATAATACACAATGAGAGGCTCTCGGTGAAACATAATGAAATATTTATGATATCTCCCCAACAGTCAACAGTCTCGGCAAAAATGAATTTGGACACAGGCAGATATCGATTGAATTACCTTCGGCATAGCGAACTGGCTGTCTCGCCGACTGTTCCAACTAGTGAATAATAGAATTTCAAACATTGTGGGCTAACATTTGGATTTTCTACTTACCATTGCTGGCTGACTTGTTTGAAGCCCGAATTTTGGGCTGGGTCGACATGTGATTCCAATTTGATTTATTTTCTTATGCTGGTGTATAAATTGTCATTTTGGTAATTGTAAAAGGAGGACAAACTATTAGATTTCGATACACAACAAGAAGATAGAGTAGAGTAAAATTATCAGATCATAGACTATTGTTGCCTTTTTTTTCCAAAATGGAGGTATTTATGAAAATCAGTGGATGTTGTTGCATTCTTCTGGTGTCAATTGTCTATTGAATTCAATGAAAATACTGCTGTCTCCATGATTGATGCTTTCTGGTTGTTTAAATTGACATAACAAGTTTATGTTCTGTTTATCAATGCACATTTGTTATATTTGTGTGATTAATTAATTGGTTCTTTCAAGCAAAGATTAAATCCTTTTAATTGATCATAGTAATTAGAGAGATTCATTTGGATTATTAAGTAGAGCTTAGTAGTTACAGTATTGCATGTTTATACAAGTTGTAAACAAAATGTATGCTAGATAATTAGAGTTTTCTCTAGAAAATGTTGCTCATCTTGATTTCATTTGACTCCGCATACCCAATAAGGCACTAGTCTCTACAATTTCATCATTTGAATTCATTTAGTTTCTTTATATCTATTAATTAAGCATTTTAGGATTTAGATCAGAAGATTGTTATTAGTTTTGATTTCATTTGTTCACTTTCATCTATGATCATGGACAAAGCATTTTAGAAGGATAAATCATAAGTTAAGTTTGCTTCATTTAGAAAGGTACACCTACCTAGGTTTAGCAACACCTAAAGAGTAGAAGGTTGAGTTCTCTTGACCTTGTATGTTACCCTAAAGCGTATCAAGAGATTGGTGGCCTCTTGAGGCTACATCTTACCTGGATTTTTGAGAGCTAACAGTCTGCTTGACTAATCATTTACCAAGACCACATGATCACCTTTAAATTTTGCTTGCAAATTGTCAACACATAATAAACTATATTTTGAGTCAAAGATTCTCATAATGTCATCTTAACCATATGAAAAATGATAACCTTCAAACACAATATCACTATTGAAAAAAAAATCCTTGGGAAACCCGATAGGGTTTATTCTATGTAAATGTCAACCCCAGAAATCATTAACATGCCAATGATAAATTAATATCATATGTAAAAGAGAAAGCTTTGAATAATCAAGATAAGCATTTCCCTTTGGATGTTGACTATAATGTCAAGGCTTGGGCATAGAAATCACCAAATAAAAATGATAAAAAATATATTCCATTTGAGCCTATAAATACCATGAAACAAGTGAGATACTAGAATCAAAATGTATACTATGCCACCAGATAAAATGGAATAGGATGTCTTTACTAAAGAAAGTTTCATGGAGAAATTGAATCAATAACTATACTACTTGAGATGAAGTAAGTGCTTGTTAAAGCAATGTAAATAAGCAATGAACCAAAGAAATGTGCCATGTTTATCAACAATAAGTCATACCAACTGAAACCATATTTCCATAGAAATTACCATCATCTATACCTACCTTGAAGTACTATACCTGAGCATGTGAAGGTGACAATTTCATTAATTCTGAAGCTGAAGAAAACCCTGACAGCATGAATACCATTTGAATAACCTGAACCAATACTTATCAACATTGTTAGTCCCATATAATCATAAGTATTCGCAAAAGAATAGCATTCATAACACTGAACCAAAATTCTCATGAGAATCAACATGAACCTAAATCATAATGATTAACCATCATATATGTATCAGTTCAAAGCATAAAGAAAATCTAAAACAATCAAACCATCTAAATAACTTTTATCTACACATAAAGCTTAACATGATTAGTACCACATTAAGTGATGAAAAAATGCACCTAAATACATCAACCCAAATGATCACAAAAACAATGAGAATACCAAGTTTTCCAAACTGAACAAAAAGTGCACCAAGTATTCCAAGCACTAATCAATTTTGTAGATTTTTCATCAAGGACAATATACCACAAAGAGAAAGCCAACACATTTACCCAGGTCTGGTACTCTTCATTAGTTGGCCAATCAAAATTGATTACCTCATTCACCTTGACACTATAAGGTGTGTAATTAATTGCCACCTGATTCGCTTCTCTTTCAAAAGACTCTAAGAATGAGCTGGTGCTAATGATTTTTCCCATATAGCTCACCAATAAATCATAATTTGAGTCACCAAAAATTAATCTAATTTGATCATTGATGACCTCATTTTCTTGATACTACCACTGTTGGAGTGACCTGATATTTCTTTGCTCATCAATTATGTCAAGTAACAATGTGTCACTCCAATCATCAAAGTTCTTCACCAACTCTTTGATCTTCCTACTCAATTCATCAGGTAATGTCTAAAAACCTTGCAATGGATTAACTAACACCTAAGTAGGCCTTAATGATTGGGGCCTATTATTTATATCAAACCTTGAGGTTTTATACTTTGTCTAAATCATTGGCCCTAGGGATCCGATTTTCAATTAATGGTACTACTGCCTCCTAATCCCTATCAATACTCTTTATTGTATCTAATAATAAATAATATAAGGAATACATAGTTGACAATTTGTCATCAAATTTCTCATTGAAATGCATCAATACAACATTAACAACCTCCCTTTTGTTTAAAAGTACTCCCTCCTCACTTACCTTCAAGGATGCTTGTAACTTTCCAATTTTGTGAATTAGTTGCTTCTTTGTAGGATCAATAGAGCATTCTATTTCTTCATCAATTAGCTCTAAAGTAGGGCTAAGGGAAGGAGTTTGGATGGGAGACCCTGGTGTAGAAAAAATGGGAGAAGTAGGAGGCACTGACCCTTATGTGGAAGGCAATGTTCTGTTCCCTAGAGCACTTGATGTCTCCCCAATCTACTTGTACTTTAAGCTGTCCACCTTAGTCTGCAGCTCAACATTCCTTTTCTACATCTTGCTATATTCCCCAATTATGAAATTTTACTTCTCCATTAGGCTTTTCTTTTCAACCTCCTCTCTTTCGATAGTGTTTTGGGCCAATTTGGCCACACTTATAGTCAAATTAGTGGCTTCTGTGGTTGAGGTCTCTGAAGCTCTCTTTATTATCAACCCTCTTAAATTGGGTTAATATTAGTAACATTTGGCTTTCTCCCTTGAGGGGCCAAAACCCAAATTTCCAAGGTATCGTATTCTTCACTAAAGGAAGAATCTTGCAATGCTGCCTTGACCTCTTCTTTAGAATCTTGGAAGGGATGCTTGGAATTTATAATATCATTAAAAGCTATGACATTTGCATTGTCCCACTCAAGAAAAATTAAGACACCAACTTGATTTACTAGTTTTCTCCCCTCCTCAGGAGTGATGCTCGTGAATCCATCCATTAATTCAGCTTTCACTTCATCATCATTCTCTTGGTCTGACTTGTCAGGTCTGAATTCTCTTCTCCTCTTGTATTTATCCTGATATTCTTACATTTTCATTCTCCATACTAGTTGCAAGAATATTGGAGTTTTTACAAATGCATTATCATCTAGAAATTCCTTACATGCTTCCATTCTTGCATCATACACACATTTTCCCTTCATATCCAGATTGGAGACAACCAATTCAACTGTCTTGGGAGGGGAAGGCATACCCATCTGCATATCCTAGTCAATGACAACAATTTCACCCACCAAATCCTCTTGTGATTGTTTAACTATTTTCCTCTTAGGGCTTGGTTCTAATGGTGGTGGTGAGGGACTATTCTCAGGTGATGATTCCAAATCAATAATCTTAATTTCCCCAAGCGTTTTGAGCTTTGTACCTAGTTTTGCAAGTAATTTCATTATTTTTTTCCTTTTCTATCCTCTTCTTCCTCATCACTACTATCATTTCTTTTCCTCTTGTAAATAGGAATTTTATCTATAGTTTGGTAGGTTTGCCTCATTTCAATTGGTCTGGCATCTTGCTCTTGTATGCCTAGATCCAACTCCAGGTTTATCATCTTGGTCATCAAGGTTCCCATAATTTCTTTGAAGTTTTCCATCAAAAAATCAAGTTTCTTATGATATGGATTGAATTCCATCAATGGATCATACTTTGGATCGATTTTGTGCACAATGGCCAATAGCTTGTCGTAAGCTATCCATTTCTCCTTATTCAACTCTTGCCTACTTAGGTAAAATTCATTTCTAATCAAGTCCTTAGGGAATTTGAAATCATGCACAAACTTAACTCCTTTTATCCTTTGTTTGAAAAGAGTGAAGAAGCCCTCAAGATCATGTTTCCACTTAGGACCACACCTCAAATGGTATTCTTCAAAAAAATTCCCAAAGTGTACCTAGCCTCCTTTAGAAAAGATAAAATCTGACACCATAGTATAGTTTGGGAAAAATGTTCCTTTACCATTCCTAGTAAGGTTGTCCTCATGGATACAACCAATTTGCCACATAACTTCTACAAATCCCACTCTTGGTGGCACATTGTATGGCAATATATGAGGGGTTCCTTGAAAACCATACATCCTCAAGATAGTGCTGACTGAGTATGGAATAATATCACCCTAGTTGTGGAAAACCTTCAACTCTGGCTTCCTCCCCTTTGGTTTGAGGAAATCATGCAACTCCTCAAGAATCCTAGGTATATTTTCCATTAGCCTGGCTCTCAATCTGGAAGCAAAACAATTGTCAAAATACACATAACTAGCATTCTCCTTGTTACATGATAAATATGTAGTCCACACCTGCACTCATAATCTTTCTCCATTAACCAACTTCCTTAACTCCATCTTCTCAGAGAAGAATTCAATAGGATTAGACAAGAAAATATACATTAACATGGAATACTAGAAGAATGGAGTGCCTGCATCATTTTGTTGCAACTTCAACAACCCTTCATGTATCTTTTCAGCCAACAAAGAAGAAAAATCATAAATCACTGAGAAATTAGGGTGTTGTATTTACACCCCCATGAACATGTAAGAAATAGGCATTACCATGTTGGGGTTAAAACCCAAAATCTAGCACAATGAGTAAAAGGTGGCCAAGAAATGATTTGCAAAGTAGTTTAGTCTGAAAGGTTCTTGGTCATTAGGGCTAATATAGAATTTTGAACCTCCTGCCCTAGCCAAATGAGGTGGAAGTAACTTATCTTTGAAAAGTGAGTTCAACCACCCATACTCAAGTTTCATCTCCTCGAGATCAATAGGAAACAAGAACATACTAAGCTCACTCAGTTAAAAAACCTATCAAAATTCCTCTTTATTAATGTTTAACATAACCTTTCCATCATTATCTCTAATCACCCATGTGACAAGGTCATATCATGCAACCACTTCCCTAAGCAAGTCTATATCATGGAACACATTCGATACCACCAGCTTCCCCATATCATACATCCAACCATTCAAAAATGGGTGGGGAAAATTCCTCTATCTAAACCACAATCTAAACATCTCTAAACACGTAAGAGGAACCCTAGCATTGGCTATGTTGGAACAATTATATACTACTCCCTCCCCTAGGGTTTTTCCTTGCATAAAGACCAATCCCTTCTTCCTATCATTCGTTGACAAGGGAAATTGATCCAGGAAATCATCATATAGGTTTCTATTTAAATAATCAATCTGGCTAGAATGCTGCTTTGATGGTGCCATCTTAGGTGAATTAAGGATTCCTTGCTATTTCAAACTTCAAACAAACTATGGCTAAACAAAAATATGAAATTATAGAATAGAACCTTGCAATTTCCCATAATTCAATTAACCTATAGCCCTAAAAAAATTATGAACAAGCCCTCTGAAAAGCACACAAAAAATTTCCCCCAAATTCAAATTGAAATTAGCTAGGAGATACATAAATCAACTCACAACTTTGTGTTTGCAGAAACCCAAATCTTTTCTATAAAAACTCATAACTTCATCCTTGGCCTTGAGACTACTCTGTAAAGATTTTTGAATTCTTTGTGACACAATAAAATTAGGATAATAATCAATTTATTTCAATCAAATCATGCCAATAGATGTCACGTCTACCATTAAAGCTTACTTGTGCGCTGTGCGAAAGGCTTCAAGCACATTTGATGCAGATTTGAATACTAGCCATCGATCCTTCAGTTTGGTTAGATCATCGAAAAACTACCTTCAAAATAAACTGACACAATCTCCATCATGGAAATAAGGGCCCACCATACTATGCGTTTCCAAGGAAATCTACCTGGTGCTCACCCATGATATCGTGATTAATAAAGACCTCGCAACTTCTGATCAGGCGATGGCAGGCAACTGTGGATCTCAACCATCAATAATCCTGTTCATTCAACACAATCACCAACTTTTTCATTATCCATTGAGCACCTTTCCTACCGATATTATAACATCTCCATTGATTTGAAACACATGCATCTCATAAATTCTTTAGTAACCCACTACATAATGTATTAAAACTAGATTAATGTATCAAAGTATTTCTATCATCTCTTCAGCTTCACCAGATGAGACACATGGTGCTCGCTTGTGATATCATGATCAACCAAAACAATGTGGTGTGGTCATCACGAGATGGTAGGGAATGACTGAGATCAAATGATAATTGATCTATGGTCACGCAAACTTGTCCCTTTGTAAAATATAAAAAAAATATTAAAAGAATGAGGGGACATTACTAGGTTGACGATAAACAATGACATAAGTTGTTTTTTTTACGAGGGAGCATAGGACCATCCAAGAATTAGGAAAAAATAAAGTTAGGTGAAGGAAATAAAAGGGGCCCAACCTAAGCGATGGGGCTTAAGTTGTTTTAAAACCCTCCCAAAAATTAATGGCCAAATAGATCCCACCTAAGGTTTAAGATAAACACTAGGGTTTTGAATGAAGACAAAGGTAAAATGCCAACCTTAGGCTTTTCCCAAACACCGTAGATGACCAGAGACATAAGGTAGGATAAAAATGGAATACAAAGACAAAACATTGAAGTTCCATCAAAACACATTACAAAACTAAGTCAAGGAATCATTAAGCTCAATTTTACAAGGAGAGACAAAACAAGTCTGAAAATGTTATTGACGACATTTTTTGACACTATAGATACATGTCAGCTAGTGTATCCTTCTAGATCTCATATTCCTCTATGCCAAACTCCACTAGGGATTCGGTCTCGAATACTCACTAAATCACAACTAATCCTCATCTAATGTCATATACCACCCTCTTACCATGTATTTTTAGTTATAGGATTCACCAAACATCCTCCAAGGTCACAATATCCTCTCCCATCACCAAGTGAAAGGAGCTTGTATTAGAATGTCATCTTTTTGTAAGTATTATCAGAAGCCCCCTATTATCCTACACCACAAGCATGAATGTCACATGATATAAACCTAATCTTGTCAGTGTATCTTGCTTCTCCACAACAAGATGATCCTAAAGAGCAAAGGAATTCAGTCAGCTCTCACACATATAAATAGGGTCTAGTCTCACCTGCATCCATCAAAAAGTGCATTATGTTAATTGTAATGTTTAAATAAGCATATAACCTACTGCATATCAAAAATTTTGTCAAAAACTACCTAAAATAATTATGTCATCAAATGTGTTGCACTATCCTTCATCTGTGTCATTTTTCAATTACGTCGTTGTTTTACACTTGTGTCGTTCTATCATGTAGTTGTGTCACACCATTGCAGTTGCATCATTTCACCCTTTATTTGTTTCACCACAACAATTATAGTGTAGTAAAGAGTTGTAAGCTGATTTATACCCACTACCTACTAAAAGGTTGAATTTTTTGCTTCTATGCTTGGGAGATAGAATAAAAATCTTCACACTCTCATTCAAGGAAAACCGTAGAAATCTCTATCTAAAGTATGCAAAGCAGAAAGAGAACTTGCAATAGGGTTGTCCTAGGATCTTATTATAAACTAAAGAGGGGTTTTCCAACAAGCTAGGGATTGGAAAGACTAATGAAATGTAGTATCTAATGTGTAACCCTAATATGATGTAATAATTCATTAAATGACCTCAAAATGCATGTAAATTAGAACCAAAAACTGTAAGATCACTAGAGGTTTGCACCTAAAAATTTGAAGAAGACTAGAATAAGATCTAAAACACTAAAAATAAAAAAATTAGGGCACATTGGGACTCATACACCACTTTGGGTGTATTAGTCCCAAACTAGGGTTTCCAGTTTGGAACAAGTTTTTGATAGTGTAGATTCAGGAATTGCAAAAATCTAGAAATTTTGTCTGTAGTGGGACTCATACACCACTTCTGGTGTATCAATCCCTTTCCACTTTTTTAGGAATTCAAAGTTTAGATCTATGCTTCAATCTCCACTCTTTCCTTCCAGCACAACCTAAGCATTAGTTTTTATTGTTTCCTTTCCTTTACATCTTCCATTGTGCACCCTGAGATCCTCCTTTATTCTATTCTCCTATGGTCAACCAACATAAACAAAGAACAAAGTAAAGATGGCAATAATAAATAATATATAGTCCAACACAATATGGAGTTCAATGTACTATATATAGAACAAATTTAATCCAACCACATCAAACCAATATAAAAATTGCTTAAGGTAAGACCAATACTCTCATCAACCATTAGGAAAATAAATAAAGTTTTTCTATTCCATCAACAACAAGCAACTGAGCAATACCACAATAATTTTGATCATGTGGATGTTCACACACCTCACACCATGTTCTATCCTATACTAGATTTACTGAATACTTTTTCAAGGGGTTTAGCATATGTTGATCATTTTTAGGCTTTTTGCCAAGAAAGATTGGTTTCCCATCTTTCTAATTTTTATTATAAGGATAATTTTGCAACTTGGGAAGTATGTCATCCTTATTATACTATTTCTTTTCATTTCCTATACCCTTTTCTTGCTTGGAAATAGTATACTTTATGTCTTTGAAAGTGTTGAATACCTTTTCCCATTTTTCACCATCCTTAGGCTTTGCAGTAGAAACCTTCTTAGTCTTATCCTTAGTATTTTTTAAAAGTGCGGGTTCTTCACTCCTACCATATTTCCCAGAAGCTCTTCTATTACTCTCAATATTTATAGCCACCCTAAATGCATCCCTCATAGTCTAAGGGTCCTTATCTCTAAGGAGATATGCCATTTTAGCATCAAAAGGATTAAATATGTAGTTAGATAGACATTTTCATCAAGCCTTAAAACTTGGAACAACTTATATGTTGCTTTTTGGAATCTTATATTAAACTCTATCACAGACTCATTCAATGACTTCTTAATATTATTGAAATCATTTAGCATCAAAACTAGCATTGGTTTTATCACCATATTGTTCCTTGAAACACTTTTCAAATTCATCCCATGAACCAATAGTAGCATTAGGTAAACCTCTATACCAATCCCTTGCATCCTCTACCAGAGAGAGATTGTACAAAAAATTTCATTACAACATCTTCATGCTCTTCCTATCATTTAGCATATCCATAAAAGATTTTAAATGTTCCTCTACTGTCACAACATTGTTGCCAACAAACTTACTCATCTTTTCTCTTAGATCATCAGAGATGGGATTTGGATAACCAAGAATACCATCAAAGAATAAGTGACTATACCTTTCCAAATATATAGGTTTTTGGTGGAATAATCCTTCAGTCTTTTGAGAATCAACACAAGACCCTAAATTTTGTACCTAGGACCATCCTGATTTAGATTTACAAACCTAGTTGCATGAACCTTTGGGCCAAAATTGTTTGTGGTGTGATCCAAATTATTTTTAGGACCATGTTTCAAGGCATCTTGGTGACTTGATGAGGTTGCAGCTTGTGTAGCCTCATCTATGTTTGACATCTTTAGGAAATTTATTTTCCTCTTCATTTATGCATTTGTAGCCTCAATCTCTATCCTCTCCTAATCTTCCACAAGAGCCTCACTCTCCCTTCTAACCTTTTCTAAGGCATTTTTAGCTTGTAATAATACATGTGGTGGGGGATCTCATTTAGCAGTGTGGGAAGTCACCCTTTCACTTATTTTAATTCCTTCAACCTTTTGTTTTCCCTTGTCTAAGACAGGCTTAGGGTTTGGATTACTCGGTTGAGATGTAACAATATTTGACAATTTTGGATCTTTAGGTTTTCATTGGGAATCAAATCGATTGACAAGAATTTCCTTAGACACAGGATTTATCTCCTTATCAACAATTTCATGTACAATAGGGCCCTCAACATCTGGCTTAGGTTTTTCTTGGTTTAGGAGCTTCGTTGTTTCCAATTGTCTAATCAACCTATCCCTTTCAATCACAACATACATCAATTTTGTTTCCCTCTCCTTTTCCTTTTTCATTCTGAGCTCACTTTGCCTTTGGATCTCCCACCTCAAGGAGTCAATTTCTTCAAAACCATCATCAAGGTTAGGAAAAGTCATATCAAAACTTGATGTATCACTTAGATCTATTAGATTGACCTCTTCAAGTACATGTTCAGACAATAAAGGAGTTCCCTAATCTTCAATAGGAGGAGGAGGCACATCACTGGTGCTTGCTCTATGATAGCTTTGACTTCTACTCCAACTCTTCTCTTTTTAGTATATTAGACACTAACATGCCCTTTATTTTGAATGTTACATCCTCTTGAACTGGTGTATTAAATAATGCATCAAAAAATCCACAACTATCTGGTCTTGAATTTCTAGACACCTCTTCAAGAGTTTCAGGGATAGGGTGTAAAAGCCTAATTGTACCTTGGTGCACAGGGTTTTGTGATGTGGGAGCATCATTGCTAGATTCTGGTCTTTTCTTTATCCAGTCCTTCTTCTTCATTTGAGGAAGTTCACCCTCTAATTTTTGTTCTGGATGATTCTTCATGAATGGCCTGGTGTTCTTCATTCTCCATATTTGTCCAAAAGATCTTTCAACTTATATTAAATCTTCAAAATAAGATGTAAACTAGTGCAAATACTTTAGAGTCACCACCCAATTATCTTGGGAATACTAAATATCCAGAGATACTTGATGGAATTCAAAATACCTTTGGAACTTTGTACCGACAACGTAAAAATGAGCTTCACTAAATAACTCAAAATGCTTTGAAAAATAGAAGAAATGGAAAAGCCTAACAAAAAACCATGAGCTCGACTTTCCAATCATAGAAACACTATAAAAACCCTATGTAAAATGGACAATCGAAACACTGACAAGAAATATTGAAATTAGCTTCCCCAATAGAGTGGCCATTTTGTTGGTTGTTTTTTACTATAACTAGGTTGTTCTTCTAGTCTACCTATGGAATTTCCAATTCCAGTCAAGGGTAGCACAAAGGACTTGGACCAACTAATGAGGATTTTAAAGACCTCCTACACTTTGGGATTTGCAAGACCCAGGAGGTTGATCCCTTAATTCATTTACAACCTCTGCACCATTATCATAAACAACATTAACAACAATAGATAATCTCATAGAATAGCTCAACATAATAGGATAACATTGAATATAATTGGTTATTTATCAATAATATCAACTATTTGGAGAATGAGATAACTACAACACATTTCACAGTATAAGATAGTCATTTATTTGTAATTTGTAGCAAGCTCTAGGTAAAGAGAAACAAATACTAAACCATACAAATATGTACAACTTAGATCAGTGCCATATATCCATTGGAGGAGTCAAATTCATAAGCATCTAAGGGGTTATGACAAATTTAACACATAACATATAAGATCCTTGATAACATGGCTTTACAATCTCATCAATATGTATTCTAACCCAATACTACTTATCAAACCCTTATACAAAATATATCCACCTACACTCCCATTCAAGCATTTTAATTAATTCCTTGAATTAAAGCTAAAGCGAGAACCATACACAACACAACAATGAGATGAATGAAACAACCCTTGATCATCTTATTCAAAATTCAGATATGCATGTACAATGGAGACACATGAGTTCAAATTAATCATTTCAATTCAAATGCCAGTACTATCATAAAACATCAAATCTCCATGAATTCAAAAACTACTACATAATGACTCAAAACCTAAATTGCATTTTCCCTAAAACCATTAAATTTTACAATTTTCTTTGCAACTTCACCTAGAATCAACCAAAAAATATCTCACTTGCTAACCTATACTTCTGGCCTTAAAATCCTTCTTCTATAAAAATAAGGAGCAAACAAGCAGTGAGATAGAAAGCAAACATGTCACCAGCCAATTGGACTGCCTTGTGATATTCAAAAAAAAAGTTACAACAAAAATTTCCCTGGAGAATCTTCTTTTTCATCGTGCCCACTGAGAATGGTTAATGCAACAACAAAAACTTCAAGAATTATGCACCTAGACTATCACCAAAAAAAAAACTAGAATCTGTTGTAACTACAACAGCTGATTTGTCAACCGTTAGCAGCCTACTCCTTTTCACTCTTCCTTAGTTAAATATAATTTTTTTTGGAAGTGGATTCACTCTGAGAGGGGGGTGAATAAGAGTGAAGTAATTTTTAAATTTTTGACTCTTACAGGTACAACAAGACTTTTACTATTTTTAACTCAATGTGGTACACTTGTTTATGCAAGTGTACATCAACATTTAAAATCAGATTGACATGAAACTTGAGTAACATTTATAACTCATGTTAAAAGCATCATATGATATTGTTCAATTAGAGTGTGAACAATCTTGTATGTGCTTTTGTAACAGAACAACAACTTTTCTCAATAAAAGACTTTTTAACTTTGCATGGCAAACTTTTGAAATAAGAAACTTTTGATCATACTAAACATATTAGAGCATTGAATGAATGAGCACATTAACATGAAATAGAATGAGAGACAAATAATATCACATAACAAAGATTTCCTAAGTGAAAAAAACACTCTTATGGTATAAAATACTATGCGCTAAAATTTCCCTTTTATTAATCAAAGAGCACCAACTCTATAACAATGTCGAGCACCCACTCCCATAATCTTCCTGAAGCACCAACTTCATCAAACATTCAAAATATTGCAACCCATTAGAACCTTATAACTGCAATCATTCTTCCTATCATAAAATTACAATAGGATACAAAATAATTTTGCAATAATGCTCAACTCAAAACATAATCTTTGTGATACAATCAGAGATAAAAACAATATGAGCCCACTCTTCCCTTTTACAAAATAATTTTACAATGAAAAATACATTGTCTAGACAATTTATTTTCTTCACATCATACTCTTTTCACTCTCTCTCTCTTTGTTTTTGTAGAGATACATATATATACAATGTTTGTGAAATAGTTATACAACTTTGTCAAGAAAACCCTAATTTCAATAACCAAAGTTTATGAACACAATGCATAATCTAAAGCCAATCAAAATCAATGATATGAAGATAAAATTCCACTGAGAGATGAAGCCTTTTAGTTTACACTCGAGTTCAAGGTAGTTTTAGTTTAGTTAAGAAAACTATTTGAAACTAAAAAAAAGTTTTGTTTTCCTCTTCATTTACCAGATTTAACATTGAAATATCAAAAGTAATGCATAAATATTATCTTTGTTATGGTGGAATTAACCTTCAATTAAAATCCTTCTTTCTCTTTTCCTTCTCCTTCATCCTTTTCTTCTTTACAACTACCTTGTTCAATCTTATTACCAACAACAGCTGTGATCAAGGCTATTGTTTTTTCCTTATGCTCATTTATTATCATCATTTCTAGCAAAGGTACAATAACTTTAACCTGATAAAGCACTTGAAACATATCTATAGGTGTATATTTAGGAAAATTAGACACCATATCTTCATCATCTTCATTTTTCTCTTGTTGCTTACTTCCTTCTAGTTTCTTTTTCTTCTTATCCTCTATAGTAGGTTCAACAAACTTTGTAATCACCTTGGTCTTCACCAATGATGAAGCTACATCTTCTTGAGGATTTGGGGTTTCATTCCTTTTTTCCCAAACCTTATCATTCTTAACCTCTTTGATTTTAACAACATCCTTTTTGTTGTCAACCTTAACACCCTTGTTTATGTTCTTTTGTTCTTTAATAAAAAGGCCAGCAGGTTTACCTTGTTCACCACCCACAGTTCTATTTCTCAACTGAAGTGAACTTCTCATTTGAGCAGCCATTTCCTCAGTCAATCTGGCAATCTCTCCTTATAATGTTCTCCTTAAAGGACACTGAATCTTTATCGTGCTCCATATTGCAAGAATTATGGTCAAAATCACCTTCCTCATCAGAGAAGACCATTGATGGTACATCTCACTTCTCTATCTCTGACTATCCACATCAACTCCCTGTAATTCATCATTAGAGGAACATTCTACCTCATCATTGTATGATATAGCCATACAAACATCTACATCACCTTGGTCACATTCTAGATTCTGCTCATGAGCATCCTCTTCTATTCCATCAACAACAAGCAACTGAGCAATACCACAATAATTTTGATCATGTGGATGTTCACACACCTCACACCATGTTCTATCCTATACTAGATTTACTGAATACTTTTTCAAGGGGTTTAGCATATGTTGATCATTTTTAGGCTTTTTTCCAAGAAAGATTGGTTTCCCATCTTTCTAATTTGTATTATAAGGATAATTTTGCAACCTGGGAAGTATGTCATCCTTATTATACTATTTCTTTTCATTTCCTATACCCTTTTCTTGCTTGGAAATAGTATACTTTATGTCTTTCAAAGTGTTGAAGACCTTTTCCCATTTTTCACCATCCTTAGGCTTTACAGTAGAAACCTTCTTAGT
This sequence comes from Sequoia sempervirens, assembly GCA_007258455.2. Classification (NCBI taxonomy): domain Eukaryota; kingdom Viridiplantae; phylum Streptophyta; class Pinopsida; order Cupressales; family Cupressaceae; genus Sequoia; species Sequoia sempervirens. The sequence goes on from VDFB02193867.1 coordinate 101,251,191, forward strand.
CTTATCCTTAGTATTTTTTAAAAGTGCGGGTTCTTCACTCCTACCATATTTCCCAGAAGCTCTTCTATTACTCTCAATATTTATAGCCACCCTAAATGCATCCCTCATAGTCTAAGGGTCCTTATCTCTAAGGAGATATGCCATTTTAGCATCAAAAGCATTGAAATATGTAGTTAGATAGAAATTTTCATCAAGCCTTAAAACTTGGAACAACTTATATGTTGCTTTTTGGAATCTTATATTAAACTCTATCACAGACTCATTCAATGACTTCTTAATAATATTGAAATCATTTAGCATGAAACTAGCATTGGTTTTATCACCATATTGTTCCTTGAAACACTTTTCAAATTCATCCCATGAACCAATAGTAGCATTAGGTAAACCTCTGTACCAATCCCATGCATCCTCTACCAGAGAGAGATTGTACAAAAAATTTCATTACATCTTCATGCTCTACCTATCATTTAGCATATCCATAAAAGCTTTTAAATGTTCCTCTACTGTCACAACATTGTTGCCAACAAACTTACTCATCTTTTCTCTTAGATCATCAGAGATGGGATTTGGATAACCAAGAATACCATCAAAGAATAATTGACTGTACCTTTCCAAATATATAGGTCTTTGGTGGAATAATCCTTCAGTCTTCTGAGAATCAACACAAGACCCTAAATTTTGTACCTAGGACCATCCTAATTTAGATTTACAAACCTAGTTGCATGAACCTTCGGGCCAAAATTGTTTGTGGTGTGATCCAGATTATTTTTAGGACCATGTTTCAAGGCATCTTGGTGACTTGACGAGGTTGCAGCTTGTGTAGCCTCATCTATGTTTGACATCTTTAGGAAATTTATTTTCCTCTTCATTTATGCATTTGTAGCCTCAATCTCTATCCTCTCCTAATCTTCCACAAGATCCTCACTCTCCCTTCTAACCTTTTCTAAGGCATTTTTAGCTTGTAATAATACATGTGGTGGGGGATCTCATTTAGGAGTGTGGGAAGTCACCCTTTCACTTATTTTAATTCCTTCAACCTTTTGTTTTCCCTTATCTAAGATAGGCTTAGGGTTTGGATTACTCGGTTGAGATGTAACAATATTTGACAATTTTGGATCTTTAGGTTTTCATTGGGCATCAAATTGATCGACAAGAATTTCCTTAGACACAGGCTTTATCTCCTTATCAACAATTTCATGTACAATAGGGCCCTCAACATCTGGCTTAGGTTTTTCTTGGTTTAGGAGCTTCGTTGTTTCCAATTGTCTAATGAACCTATCCCTTTCAATCACAACATACATCAATTTTGTTTCCCTCTCCTTTTCCTTTTTCATTCTGAGCTCACTTTGCTTTCTGATCTCCCACCTCAAGGAGTCAATTTCTTCAAAAACATCATCAAGGTTAGGAAAATTCATATCAAAACTTGATGTATCACTTAGATCTATTAGATTGACCTCTTCAAGTACATGTTCAGACAATAAAGGAGTTCCCTAATCTTCAATAGGAGGAGGAGGCACATCATTGGTGCTTTCTCTGTGATAGCTTTGACTTCTACTCCTACCTCTTCTCTTTTTAGTATATTAGACACTAACATGCACTTTATTTTGAATGTTACATCCTCTTGAACTGGTGTATTAAATAATGCATCAAAAAATCCACAACTATCTGATCTTGAATTTCTAGACACCTCTTCAAGAGTTTCAGGGATAGGGTGTAAAAGCCTAATTGTACCTTGGTGCACAGGGTTTTGTGACGTGGGAGCATCATTGCTAGATTCTGGTCTTTTCTTTATCCAGTCCTTCTTCTTCATTTGAGGAAGTTCACCCTCCAATTTTTGTTCTGGATGATTCTTCATGAATGGCCTGGTGTTCTTCATTCTCCATATTTGTCCAAAAGATCTTTCAACTTATATTAAATCTTCAAAATAAGATGTAAACTAGTGCAGATACTTTAGAGTCACCACCCAATTATCTTGGGAATACTAAATATCTAGAGATACTTGATGGAATTCAAAATACCTTTGGAACTTTGTACCGACAACGTAAAAATGAGCTTCACTAAATAACTCAAAATGCTTTGAAAAATAGAAGAAATGGAAAAGCCTAACACAAGACCATGAGCTCAACTTTCCAATCATAGAAACACTATAAAAACCCTATGTAAAATGGACAATCGAAACACTGACAAGAAATATTGAAATTAGCTTCCCCAATAGAGTGGCCATTTTGTTGGTTGTTTTTTACTATAACTAGGTTGTTCTTCTAGTCTACCTATGGAATTTCCAATTCCAGTCAAGGGTAGCTCAAAGGACTTGGACCAACTAATCAGGATTTTAAAGACCTCCTACACTTTGGGATTTGCAAGACCCAGGAGGTTGATCCCTTAATGCATTTACAACCTCTGCACCATTATCATAAACAACATTAACAACAATAGATAATCTCATTGAATAGCTCAACATAATAGGATAACACTGAATATAATTGGTTATTTATCAATAATATCAACTATTTCGAGAATGAGATAACTACAACACATTTCACAGTATAAGATAGTCATTTATTTGCAATTTGTAGCAAGCTCTAGGTAAAGAGAAAAAAATACTAAACCATACAAATTAGTACAACTTAGATTAGTGCCATATATCCATTGGAGGAGTCAAATTCATAAGCATCTAAGGGGTTATGACAAAATTAACACATAACATATAAGATCCTTGATAACATTGCTTTATAATCTCATCAATATGTATTCTAACCCAATACTACTTATCAAATCCTTATACAAAACATATCCACCTACACTCCCATTCAAGCATTTTAATTAATTCCTTGAATTAAAGCTAAAGCAAGAACCATACACAGCACAACAATGAGATGAATGAAACAACCCTTGATCATCTTATTCAAAATTCAGATATGCATGTACAATGGAGACACATGAGTTCAAATTAATCATTTCAATTCAAATGCCAGTACTATCATAAAACATCAAATCTCCATGAATTCAAAAACTACTACAAAATGACTCAAAACCTAAATTGCATTTTCCCTAAAACCATCAAATTTTACAATTTTCTTTGCAACTTCACCTAGAATCAACCAAAAAATATCTCACTTGCTAACCTATACTTCTGGCCTTGAAATCCTTCTTCTATAAACATAAGGAGCAAACAAGCATTGAGATAGAAAGCAAACATGTCACCAGCCAATTGGACTGCCTTGTGATATTCAAAAAAAAAGTTACAACAAAAATTTCCCTGGAGAATCTTCTTTTTCATTGTGCCCACTGAGAATGGTTAATGCAACAACAAAAACTTCAAGAATTATGCACCTAGACTATCACCAAAAAAAAAAACTAGAATATGTTGTAACTACAACAGCTGATTTGTCAACCGTTAGCAGCCTACTCCTTTTCACTCTTCCTTAGTTAAATATAAATTCTTTTGGAAGTGGATTCACTCCGAGAGGGGGGTGAATAAGAGTGAAGTAATTTTTAAATTTTTTACTATTAAAGGTACAACAAGATTTTTACTATTTTTAACTCAATGTGGTACACTTGTTTATGCAAGTGTACATCAACATTTAAAATCAGATTGACATGAAACTTGAGTAACATTTATAACTCATGTTAAAAGCATCATATGATATTGTTCAATTAGAGTGTGAACAATCTTGTATGTGCTTTTGTAATAAAACAACAACTTTTCTCAATAAAAGACTTTTTAACTTTGCATGGCAAACTTTTGAAATAAGAAACTTTTGATCATACTAAACATATTAGAGCATTGACTGAATGAGCACATTAACATGAAATAGAATGAGAGACAAATAATATCACATAACAAAGATTTCCTAAGTGAAAAAAACACTCTTGTGGTATAAAAAACTACGCGCTAAAATTTCCCTTTTATTAATCAAAGAGCACCAACTCTATAAAAATGTCGAGCACCCACTCCCATAATCTTTCTGAAGCACCAACTTCATCAAACATTCAAAATATTGCAACCCATTAGAACCTTATAACTGCAATCATTCTTCCTACCATAAAATTACAATAGGATACAAAATAATTTTGCAATAATGCTCAACTCAAAACATAATCTTTGTGATACAATCAGAGATAAAAACAATATGAGCCCACTCTTCCCTTTTACAAAATAATTTTACAATGAAAAATACTTTGTCTAGACAATTTCTTTTCTTCACATCATACTCTTTTCACTCTCTCTCTCTTTGTTTTTGTAGAGATACATATATATACAATGTTTGTGAAATAGTTATACAACTTTGTCAAGAAAACCCTGATTTCAATAACCAAAGTTTATGAACACAATGCATAATCTAAAGCCAATCAAAATCAATGATATGAAGATAAAATTACACTGAGAGATGAAGCCTTTTAGTTTACACTCGAGTTCAAGGTAGTTTCAGTTTAGTTAAGAAAACTATTTGAAACTAAAAAAAAGTTTTGTTTTCCTCTTCATTTACCAGATTTAACATTGAAATATCAAAAGTAATGCATAAATATTATCTTTGTTACGGTGGAATTAACCTTCAATTAAAATCCTTGAATTCCTTCATGAAAACTTCCCAAACTACTGCTTCTAGCTCAAACAAAAACCACCAACATTCTTGCCAACCACCAAAGATCAACATAAATGAAAACCAAATGAAAATACCACAACAACCTTGCACACTATTCAACTAAAGTTCCAACATGGCAGTGCTAGGGTTCCAAGCTATTCAATGAAAATGCAATATCATTTTTCCCTAAAACAAGTCTTCTCTCAAGTCAATCAATGAATTTGCCAAAATTAATAAAGATTTGGAGTCTGAAGTCAAAAAGACACATTAATTATCAACTAATTAAAAATTCTTATGAGTTTTCTTGACTAATCATTTAGCAAGACCACATGATCACCTCTAATTTTTTCTTGCAAACTATCGAAACATAATAAACTATATTTTGAGTCAAATATTCTCATAATGTCATCTTAACCATATGAAAAATGATGGCTGCCAAGTGATATAACCAAGTAACCTTTGAACACAATATCACCATTAAAAAAAATGCCTTGGGAAACTTGATAGGGTTTATTCTATGTAAATGTTGACCCCACAAATCATTAACATGCCAATGATAAATTAATATCATATGTAAAAGAGAAGGATTCAAATAATCAAGATAAGCATTTACCTTTGGATGCTGACTATATAGCCAAGGCTTGGGCATAGGAATCACCAAATAAAAATGATAAAAATTATATTCCATTTGAGCCAATAAATACCATCAAAAAAGTGAGATACCAAAACCAAAATGTATACTATGCCACCAGATAAAATTTGAGAATAGGATGTCTTTACTAAACTAAGTTTCATGGAGCAATTGAATCAATAACCATACTGCCTGAGATAGAGTAAGTGCTTGATAAAGCAATGTAAATAAGCAATGAACCAAAGATATGTACCATGTTTATCAACAATAAGACATACCAACTGAAACCATATTTCCATAGACATTACCATCATTTGTACCTACCTTGAAGTAATATACCTGAGGATGTGAAGGTGAAAATTTCATTAATTTTCAAGCCGAAGAAAACCTTGACACCATCAATACCAAAATAACCTGAACCAATCCTAATCAACACTGTTAGTCCCATATAATCATAATCATTTGCAAAATAATAACATTCATAACACTAAACCACAATTCTCATGAGAATCAACATGAAATTGAATCATAATGATTAACCATAAAATATGTATCAGTTCAAAGCATAAAGATCATGAGAAACCAAATTTGAAACAATCAGACCATCTGAATAACTTTTATCTACACATAAAGCTTAACATGATCAGTACCACATTAAGTGATAACAAATGCACCTAAATACATCAACCCAAAGCATGATCACCCAAACAATGAGAATACCAATATTGTCAAACTGAAGACAAGAGCACCAAGTATTCAAAGCACTAATATGTTTTGTAGATTTGTCATCAAGGACAATATACCACAAAGAGAAAGAAAAAAAACTCCCCCTTTGTCCTTGATGGAAAAAACCATCTACAACCATATGAAACCATCTGCAACCATCAGAAACAAAAAAATAAATAAAACATCAATTGAACAACTAATAGAATGCCTCATAACAAAATGCCATGCCTTATAATTGTAATTCTTTTTCCCCATTTTTGTCTCAAGGAAAAATGATACAAAAAAAGAAACCAAAAACTAGTAACTCATCTAATTGCAAATATAGTAAAGAAGCAACAAGAAGCTACTCGGAGAGCTTAGAAGCTCCCCCTAAAGAAAGGATGGTACATTAAGAGGGTAGTGATTGAGAGATAACTACCAATCGAGAACTGAACAACTAAAGACTTCTTTAGATTCAAGGATGTATGTGGGCCAAATGAAATAGACCTTGTCTTCTAACAAAACTTGTCCTAGAATTTAATGCTTTTACTCACATTGCCCAAAAATGATGTTCATTAAAATTTGAATGCATATTTTTCATCATATTGTGGTCACAATTCAACCATATTTTTCAACAAAATCAAGATTAAGATAATGCACTGGAATAGTTTTTTTATTGTCAAAGTGCAACACAAATATAAAGAAGTTCCACTCTACTATTGCAAACCAAGTAGTCTTACCAATGACAATATGAAGCTCCTCTTAACTCCTTACAAGTTAAATTCCAAAGAAGGAGCAATTCATTGTGAAAATGTAACATGGTAGAATCATGTTATCATGAAATATCAATAATAAACTTCACCTTATGATAGAAAAGAAAGCTTGTACACTAAAGCAATAGAAGTGACCAAAACAAATAGTAGTTAAAAAATAAAACTAATTTGAAATGATACTGTCCTTTGATCATGATAGTACTATGAAAGACTTTCATAAAACTTTGTCAAATCTATTTGACAAAAATGCAAAAACTACTTTGTCACTGTGAGAATAATCTATCATTTGATCAAGATAAACATGAACTGCTAAAAAAAAATCCTTTGAATATACTATTCTCATTGCTTAACTTTGTATATATGTTTTCTTGCATGCTCACTTCCTGGAGTCTATTTGAATATCTTGTACATGTCCATTGTGTAACTGGGATTAATAGAGCACAAAAACATATCTTTGTTTCATGTCAATTAGGGTATTTGCAACTTTATAACATTTTGACAATAATCCTTCTTGTATACTTTGATCATGCCACTGACTCTAACACAATAAATGATCATAGGCACACACTTTAGCTCTAACTTATTAAAACTTGTTATAAACATATGAATGTATCAACTATATTTTCCTCAACATCTATTCATAGAATTATTCATTCTCTATATTTCCCCACACAAATAGGTATTTAGACTACCTAGATACCCAACTCACACAACAAGCTTATGCATTAGATAAAGTCATTGTTCTATAATACTTTGCAGATACTCTATACCCTGAATCTCATAGATAGTATCATTTCTAGGGGTTTGTAAGATGATTAATTTTATTGATCCCCTTTGACCTATTGGTCTAATTATGCATTCAATAGTGTCTAATGTGCATCAAGCACAAGCCTATTGTCTTATTGTTGCTTCTTCCTCCAGACCCTTACAAAATCTTTGTTTCTTTCAGATGTTTTCTCCCATTGACTCCTACAAAATTTGGCTTTATGCCCAAGGCCATTACATTTATAACATACAATCACATATTTGTAACGTTTTGTGTCACTCTCATTACATTTTCTTGCAATATAACTTGATTGATTATATTTGAAGCATGTAACATTATCATGGTTCCTTTCTTTATCACTTTTCTTTACTTTAGACAAACATTCAGATGCTCTATGTCCATACTCATAAAACGAGTAACAATAACCTAAAAAGGAATAATAATACTTTATCAACTTACCTTGATAGGTAGAGTGAGATCCTGACACTTTGTGTGATCTATTCCTTTCACTTCTGTTTCCAATAGTTTCATAATCAGAAAAAAAATTTCTTTGTACTAAGTGTCTTAGAACATTGTCCTTCCTCTAAGCCTAGACCAGTTTTATCACTTGGAGCCTTCTATGTTTCAATAAGTTTATCCAATGACATGGAGTCACTCTTACTAATTTCTTCATCACTTAATTGCTTTTATCCTTTACCAATGTTCTTTAGTAAAACTATTTGCAACTCAAGATTTTCAATGCACTGCTCTTTTTCTTTAAGTTTATCTCTGTACACTTCCTCAATCTTTCTAGCTTCTCCAACTTGGATTTTTTCTTCTATAAGACCTAAGCATACCTTATCTTTGACATCCTTTTCTTTTTGAATTTTTTTCTTTAAAATTAGGTTCTCTTTTTTGAGCTATTTGATTGTACTTAAGGCACATAGAAGCTCACCTTCCAAATCAAGCTCATTTCCTTTCTCATCTTGCCCAAAATTTATTTCATCTAAAGATTGATCTCCTTCATTGGTTTCTTAGCTACTTGAATGATCATCTGTCATTTCAAGAGATTTAGAATCAAATAGATTTCCTCCAAAACTTTGATGATTTTCACAATCACCACTTACAGATGAAACAAAACTTTCTTGAGTTTTAAAAGACATTTCTTCTTGCAATTCACAATCTTGATATGTTTCAATGAATTTGTTCCATACTTCCTTTGCATCTTTGTAGTGCACAAATTTTGCAATAGTATCATTTGGTAGACAACTAAAAATCACATCTAGAGCCTTGGCATTTGATTCAAGAACTATCTTTTCCTCAAGATTGGAGGGAGATGTTGCAAACACATTGCACCATCTCTCTACTATTGTCCACACATCAAACCCTAAGGAAGATAAATAAGTTTCCATTTGATGCTTCCACAAATTAAAATTGATACCATCAAATTGAGGTATGTTATGCATCATATGTTGTATCATTTCTTCATTACTTCTTATACTTGGTTTAGACACAACTTTATTGTTCATGTTTTGGAGTGAGTTTCTCTTTCCATTATTCCTTCTCCCTTTAGCCATCACAAATAGCACAACACCCAAAAATAGACTTCCAATACCAGAATAATTCTAGGTATGAAATATAACGCAAGAACCTATGCTCTGATACCACTTGTTGGAAGTGGATTCACTCTAAGAGGGGGGGTGAATCAGAGTGAATTAATTTTTAAATTTTTGACTCTGAAAGGACAACGAGACTTTTTACTATTTTTAACTCAATGTGGCAAACTTGTTTATGCAAGTGTACATTAACATTTAAAATCAAATTGACATGAAACTTTAGTAAAATTTATAACTCATGTTAAAAGCATCATATGATATTGTTCAATTAGAGTGTGAACAATCTTGTACGTGCTTTTGTAATAGAACAACAACTTTTCTCAATAAAAGACTTTTTAACTTTGCATAGCAACCTTTTGAAATAAGAAAATCTTGATCATACTAAACCTGTCAGAGCATTGAATGAATAAGCACATTAACATTAAATAGAATGAGAGACAAATAATATCACATAGCACAAATATTTCCTAAGTGGAAAAACCCTCTTGGGGTATTAAAAACCACTCACTAAAATTTCCCTTTTATTAATCAAAGAGCACCAAAATCATCAAAAATTCAAAAATATTGCAACCCATTAGAACCTTATAACTGCAATCATTCTTGCAATCATAAAATTACAATAGGATACAAAATAATTTTGCAATAATGCTCAACTCAAAAAATAATCTCTATGATACAATCAAAGATAAAAACAATATGATCCCACTCTTCTCTTTTTACAAAATGATTTTACAATGAAGAATACTCTGTCCAGGGAATTTCCTTTCTTCACATCATACACTCTTTTCACTCACTCTCTCTTTTTTTGTAGAGATACATATATATACAATGTTTGTGAAACGGTTATACAACTTTGTCAAGAAAACCATGATTTCAATAACTAGAGTTTATGAACATAATGTATAATCTAAATGTAGGAAATATGTGTCTCAATCATCACAGGCTGAAACCTCTATTGGAACCAAGTCAGTGTGACATCCATGAAGTCTAGCCAACTAGCAATTTTGAATCTTGTTGAAAAGATCAGGTCATTATGACCTTGCAAGAGTCTTGCTAAACATTTTTTCTTTGGAACCTATCGTTGTGACAAGAAGCAGTCATTGTGACATCTTACTACCTAGAGATCTCTGGCCGACAAGCCATTCAATCGAGCGTCGGGGAGAATCATAGCAACTGGGGGCTTTGGGGTGACTTCAACACTCGAGAAGAACTCTCAACGACATTGGAAGGTCTCACAGATGGGGATTCACTTTGGAGTTATTGGGATAACCTATGATTTCTCAGTGAGAAGTCTTACCAATGTGTTTATGTCTTGCTAACCAAGGTTGCTATCAGGAGTCTAGCAGATACCGTCAGGAGTCATCGATGTAACACAAAGGTTTTGGGAAGAACTCTTAGAAATTGATAAATATCTTGTCGATGTTGTAGTTTATTCTCGGTATGACTCTTGGTGACTAGTGTGCTCGGTATGTCTTGTGAGATCTCGGTGAAACCTCTTGGTGATAGTGATATTTCTTGTGGACTATTGTTTGGTGATTGATATAACATGTGACTTTGGTATCATCTCTTAGTGAAAGCGATGAGTCTCGCTGGCTAGTGGATGCTTTCAGAATAACTTGGAGGCTCGATGTGAAGTCTTGGTGAGAGTGATATGTCCTGCTGACAAAATGACTCTTCAGTGTGACTTTGAATACCATTATGTGGTCTCACTGAAGGGCGATAGTCTTGCTGAAAGGAAAACTGAAGTCATTGTGACTTGTGAATAGCGATATTACCTCTTGCTAGTGGAAATGACTCTTGCTGATATCGATATGAAGCTATTGGCATTGGGGAGACACAGTCAGTGTCTCACTGACATGCCAACACAGATTGAAGCTATTTGACCGAGAGAGACTTTCCTATGTGGCATCTTGTGGACCAATAGGAGAATCCAAATCTAAACAGTTGGAAGATAGTTCATTGTGGTAGTTCTATGAGGAAGCTCAATAGATAGGGAATGAAATGAATATAGTTTGTAGTTGTAGATGCTTAAAGGTCTGATGGTTAGTTCGATTAATAGTTGTTGTATCAGTTTGAATTGTATTAGTGGATGAATTCTATTTTGTGTAGACTGTAACTTGAAGGTTCCTATACAAGATTTTTCATGGTGAATGTTGTTGTAAACATACATAAGAAAGATAAGTCTAAAACTTGTATGTAATCTTTATTACTATAATACAAAGTGACTTCTCTTGGTGTGGTGGATTTTTCTCCCATAAGGGTTTTCCCATGTATATTTGGTGTTCATGTGTGATTGTCAAATACCATGTTTTTGCTATTTACTTCATAGTGTATCTTAATTAAACTATAGTTGAAAATTTAAAAGTATATCTGTATTCTTCTCTGAGATTTTGATGTTAGGAGAGTTGTTTCTGCATCTAGCTTTCCTCCCAAGTGGTATCAAAGCCTGGCCAGTTGTGTTATCCTTGCGAGTACGTTGGGTTTTTTGTGTCAATTCTATTCAATGGGAGTCCTATAGAAGTTTGTCAATTTCTAATTATAGATTGAGATGGCTAGCACATCAGGAAAGATTGAAATAGAGAAGTTCAATTGCAGCAATTTTGAGTTGTGGAAACTTAAGATGGAGGATCTCTTAGTGGATTGTGATCTTTGGATTTCTGTGTCTAGAACTAAACCTATAGGAATGAAGTAAGAGGATTGGGACCTTGCAGATAGAAAGTCTAAGGGGCTGATAAGGCTCTATTTGGTAGACTCCATTCTTCTCAATGTGCATGAAGAGAAGACTGCATCTTCCTTGTGGAAGAGACTAGTATCTATTTATCAGGGGAAATCTTTAGTGAATGAACTATTCCTAAGGAAGAAGTTGTACTCTTTGAGAATGTAGGAAGGAGGGTTTGTAGTTGATCATTTGAACACATTCAAAATGTTGATTACATAGTTAACATCTATTGGTGTGAAGATTGAAGAAGAGGATCATTTTATGCTTCTATTGTGTTCTTTTCTAGACTCTTGGGATCATCTGGTGATGGCTATTGGGAGTACAACATCCAATTTCAAGATGGAAGATGTTGTTGGTTCTTTGCTATCAAAAGAGATGAGAAGAAAATCATCTGAGATGGCTAAGGAAGCTCTTGCTATCAGAGGAAGATTGAAAGAGAAAGGTAAGAAGAAGGGCAAGAAATCAAAATTGAAATCAGAGGGGAGATCAAAGTATCTTGGCAAGAAGTCCAAGGTGAAAAGCTAGAACTATGGGCAACCTAGTCATGTCTGAAAGGATTGTAAAGAGGAGGAGAAGAAGAAGAAGTATTCTTCTGACAACGATTCTTCTCATAGTGATGTAGATGCCTTCATTGTAGCCTTGGCTACATAGGCATCAGATGATGTCTAGCTAATTGATTCTAGAGCATCTTTCCACATGACATCTTATAGAGACTGGTTCATGAAGTATGAAGAATACGATGGTGGAAAGGTGTACTTGGAAAATGATTCAACTTTGGAGATTTTTGGTCGTGGAAGAGTCAGAATCCAATTTCTTGATGGAAAAGCAAAGGGAATTATTGATGTTATGCACATACCAAGTCTGGCTCGAAATCTACTGTCTGTTAGTAGGCTTAATGATATTGGAGTACAAGTCACATTCTCTAGAAATGGCTACAAGATGATTAGAGGCTCTATGGTGCTGGCTAAAGGTGCTTGAATTGGTACCCAGTACAAGCTGGATGCACAAGTTGTTCAATGTAACAGTGTCTCTATGAAGTCATAGAAAGCTACTCATGGAGGTAAAGAGGGAAATATCCCTAATTATGTAAACTCTATGGAAGTAAATTTTCTTGCAAAGAAGACTATGCTCTAGCATCATAGGCTAGGCCACATAAGAGAAAAAGGTTTAAAAACATTGAAGAACAAAAACTTGGTTGAGGGGCTTGAAGACTGTAATCTCAAATTTGAATTCTATGAGCATTGTATATATGGAAAGCAACACAATGTTTCATTTTATTCCAGTCCTCATAAATCTTCTAGTTTGCTAGATTATATTCATTCAGATGTGTTTGGTCCAATGGATGTTCCTTCTTTATCTAAATCAAGATACTATGTGTTGTTTATTGATGATTATTCAAGAAGAACATTTTTTTATTTTTTGAAAAGTAAATCCAAAGTGTTCAGTCGGCTTAAGGAATTTAAAAACCTTGTTGAAAATCAGACTGGTAGAAAAATAAATTTCTTAAGGGCTGATAATGGCGATGAATTTTGTTCTGATGAGTTTGAAAGATACTGTAAAAACCATGGAATTAAAAGACATAAGACTTCACCTTATACTCCACAAAAAAATGTAGTTGCAGAAAGGTTCAATAGGACAGTGATGGAAAGAGCGCAAAGTATGCTGAGTAGTGCTGGCTTGGAGGAGAAGTTCTGGGCTGAGGCTGTTGCTACTGCATATTACCAAATAAATCATTCTCCAAATTTTTCTCTTGTTGAGAAAACACCTTTTGAAGTGTGGTCTAGTAAGAAGCCCTCTTTAAGACATATTTTTGTTTTTGGTTGTGAGGCATATGCTTATGTGTCATATGAGAAAGGATCTAAATTGGAGAACAAGGCTATCAAATGTGTTTTAATTGGCTATAGTGCTAGCATAAAAGGATACAAGCTTTGGAATCTTGATACAGAGAAGGTTGTATATAGTAGAAGTGTAATATTTTGTGAGTTGAAACCTTTCACCTTGGATCTACAGTCAGAAAACAATAAGGATGTAGCTTTAATTCCTCCTACACCAGAGAAAGAAGAATTGAAAATTCAAAATGTACCTAAAACTGAGGAGAGCTCAAGTAGTTCTGAAAGTTCTGAAGAAGAAGAACCTTAGCCTCATCAAGTGAGGAGGTCAACTCATGAAAGAAAAAAACCTGATAGGTATGGGTTCTCTTTGATAGATTCTACTTGTTCCTATGATTTGATTTCTAGCACTAATGAGCCTAGGACTATAAAGGAGGCAATTAAAATGTCTGATTCAAACTCTTGGTTGGAAGCCATGAATGAAGAAATGGCATCATTAGAAAATAATGAAACCTAGAGTTCGGTACCATTGCCTAAAGGCAGAAAAGTTGTTGGCTACAAATGGGTATTTAAAAAGAAGATTGGTCTGGATGGTAGTGTGGAAAAGTACAAGGCAAGATTGGTTGCAAAGGGTTATTCCTAGGTCGAGGGAATAGATTATGGGGAAATTTTTTCTCTTGTAGCTAAGCTGACATCTATCATATTTCTTTTGTCACTTGCAACAGCGTATGACTTAGAGGTCGAATAGATGGATGTGAAGACAACATTTCTTCATGGTGATCTTGAACAAGAGATTTACATGTCCCAGCATGAGCATTTTGTTGAAAAAGATAAAGAGAAACTAGTTTGCAAATTAAAAAAGTCTCTGTATGGGTTAAAGCAGTCACCTAGAATGTGGTACCAAAAATTTGATATTTTTGTATTGTCTTTGGGATTCATAAGATCAAAATCTGATCATTTTGTGTACTACAAAGCTGAAAGTGATCAAGTTCTTATTATTGGTCTCTATGTTGATGATATATTGTTCATAGGCAATAGTAAGCTAATGATTTTTGATCTTAAGTCTTAGTTGTTTGCTAAGTTTGAAATGAAAGATCTTGGTGCAATAAGGTATATTCTAGGGATGGAGATACACAGGGATAGGAATAGTAGAAAACTTTGGTTCAATCAGAGTAAGTATATCAAGACTGTTCTAGAGAGATTTTGCATGAATGACTGCAAGTAGTTGGTTGTTCCAGTCTTGTAGGAAACGAAGCTATCTATTGAAGATTGTCCAAAATCTCCTATTGAGATGGAGGACATGACTAGTGTACCTATGCTAGTACAATAGGTAGTCTTATGTATGCAATGGTTTTTACAAGGCCAAACATTGCCCAATCAGTGGGAGTTCGTAGTCAGTTTATGGCTAATCCAGGAAGAACACATTGGGATGTTGTGAAGAGAGTGTTTAGATATTTGAAGGGGACTTTAGAATATGCTTTGTGTTACCATGGGAACTTGGTTGAATCATAGAGGACTCTCAATATTTGAGGCTATGTGGATTCTAATTGGGTAGGGGACATTGACAATAGGAGGTCTACTAGTGTATACATTTTTATGTTGAATAGTGGTGCAGTGAGTTGGAAGAGTAAGTGATTGGCTGTAGTCACTTTTTCCACTATAGATGTTGAATACATGGCAGCTACTCATGGTTGTAAAAAAGTGTGTTCTAACATTGGTTTTGATGCATGGAAAATAACTATTTTTTGTAATAGTTAGAGTGCAATTTTTCTGGAAAAGAATCCTACTTTCTATGCCAGGATGAAAGATATAGATGTACAGTACCACTTTGTACAAGATATGGTGGAGGATTGAAATGTCATTTTGGAAAAAGTTGATACTCTTGAGAATGTTGCAGATGCATTGTTCAGGTGGTGTGCTAATTCAATGGGTCTTAGTGCCCATGATTTCCAGTAGTTATTTTGTGCTCTAGAGGTGCCTCTATGATCTTCGTCAAGTGGGAGATTGTTGGAAATATGTGTCTCAATCATCACAGGCTGAAACCTCTATTGGAGGCAAGTCGGCGTGACAAACATGAAGTATGGATGATTAGCAATTTTGAATCTTATTGAACAGATTAGGTCGTTGTGACCTTGCAAGATTCTTATTGAACATTTTTTCTTTGGAACCTATTGATGTGACAAGAAGCAATCATTGTGACATCGTACCGCATGGAGATCTCTGGCCAATAGGCCATTCAATCGAAAGTCAAGGAGACTCATAGCGACTAGGGGCTTCAAGGTGACTTCAACACTCAAGAAGAAGTCCCAGTGACATTGGAAGGTCTCACTAATGGGGATTCACTTTGGAGTCATTAGGATAACCTACAGTTGCTCGGTGATAAGTCTTACTGATGTGTTTATGTCTTGCCGAATGAGGTTGCTATGGGGAGTCTAGCAGATACTATCGAGATTCATCGATGTAACACAAAGGTTTCAGGAAGAGCTCTTAGTGATAGATAAATTTCTTGCCAATGTTGTGGTTTATTATCAGTATGACTCTTGGCAACTAGTGTGCTCAATATGTCTTGTGAGATCTCTAAGTAAATTCTTAGTGAAGGACGTATGTCTTGGTGACTATTGATGGCTTTGAGGTGATATAAGATATCTCGGGGAAACCTCTTGGCGATAATGATATGTCTTGCTGACTATTGTTTGGCAATCGATATAACATGTGACTTCAGTATCATCTCCTGGTGAAAGTGGTGAGTCTTGCCAACTGGTGGATTCTTTTAGAATAACTTGGAGGCTCGATGTGAAGTCTTGGTGAGAGTAATATGTCTTGCCAATAGAATGACTCTTCGGTGTGACTTTGAATACCGTTATGTGGTCTCATTGAAGGGCGATAGTCTTGCCAAAATGAAAACTGAAGTCATTGTGACTTGTGAATAGCGATATAACCTCTTACCGATTGAAACAACTCTTGTCGATATCGATATGAAGCTATTGGCATCGGGGAGACACGGTCAGTGTCTCACCAACATGCCAACACAGATTGAATTCATTTGACCAAGAGAGAATTTCCTATGTGGCATCTCATGGACCAGTAAGAGAAGTTGAATCTAAACAATTGGAAGATAGTTCATTGTGGCGGTTCTATGAGGAAGCTTGACAGACAAGGAATGACATGAATATAGTTTGCAGTTACAGATGCTTAAAGGTTTGATGGTTAGTTTGATTAACAGTTGTTGTATTAGTTTGAATTGTATCAGTGGATGAATTCTATTCTATCTAGATTGTAACTTGAAGGTTCTTGTACAAGATTGTTCATGGTTAATTCTACTGTAAATAGACATCAAAAAGATAAGTCTGAAAATTGTATGTAATCTTTATTACTATAATACAAAGTGACTTCTCTTGATGTGGTGGTTTTTTCTCCCCTAAGGGTTTTCCCACATATATTTGGTGTTCATGTGTGATTTTCAAATACTCTGTTTCTGCTATTTACTTCATAGTGTATCTTAATTGAATTATAATTGAAAAATTAAAAGTATATCTGCATTCTTCTCTAAGGTTTTGACGTTAGGAGAGTTGTTTCTATGTCTAGCTTTCCTTACACTAAATCCAATCAAAAATCAATGATATGAAGATAAAATTCCACTAAGAGATGAAACCTTTTAGTTTATGCTCGGGTTCAAGGTAGTTTCAATTTAGTTAAGAAAACTATTTGAAACTAAAACAAAAAGTTTTCTTTTCCTCTTCATTTACCAGATTTATCATTGAAATATAAAAAATAATGCATAGATATTACCTCTATTATAGTGGAATTAACCTACAATTAAAATCCCTAAAGTCCTTCATGAAAACTGCCCAAAGTACTACTTCCAACTCAAACAAAAACCACCAAAGATCAACATAACTGAAAACCTAACCAAAATACCACAACAACCTTGCACACTATTCAACTGAATTTCTAGGATGGTGGTGCTAGGGTTCCAAACTATTCAATGAAAGTGCAATATCATTTTTCCCTAAATAAAGTCTTCTCTCAATTTAGTCGATAAATTTTCCAAAATTAATAAAGATTTAAAGTCTGAAGTCAAAAAGACATAATAATAATCAACTGATTTAAAATTCTTGAGTCTATGTTAGAACTGTAAAAACATGGTGTTTTTCAATACATTTTCCATTCCTAATTTTCCAAATAAGTTCCATCTTGAACGCTTTCTATCCATTTTTTTCCATATTGCCCCTTTGAATACATTGGGTCATGCATTTTTACATCATGGTCCATATCGGCATGAGAATACCACTATCTCCCTGACCCATTGTGTGTTTTCTACTAACATGAGTTTGTGTTGCCTTTCGACAAGACTCATTTGATGTCACAGCGATCAAATTTTCTTGTAGGCACCATTCGACAGGAGTTCTTTAGGGTCTCGACAACAAGGGTTGATTCATATCGGCGTATGTTTGGTCCTCAGTGGAAGCTCTTACCGAACTCATCGTGTCACTCTGACTGGAGGAAAAGGCTACATAGGCCTGAGTTGCAGCGTCGGTATACTATGATGGCAAACTCTTGTGGTCTCACCGAACAACATGCAAGAAATTCACTTTGACTAAGCAGGTTGTTTTTGGTGTGAAGTTCTAATGATATCATGTGGTCACAGTGATAGCAAATGAAGCACAAAAGATTTATTTTTAATGGCTTTTGGTTTGAGATCTAT
The DNA here is from genome assembly GCA_007258455.2 of Sequoia sempervirens. Taxonomy (NCBI): domain Eukaryota; kingdom Viridiplantae; phylum Streptophyta; class Pinopsida; order Cupressales; family Cupressaceae; genus Sequoia; species Sequoia sempervirens. The sequence goes on from VDFB02193867.1 coordinate 101,269,500, forward strand.
TTTCTCTTAGCGAACAAAAGGGTAGCTTGGGGTAACTTTCGGTGAAACAAGAGCAAACTACATGAAGTTTCCCTGACATCAATATGTCTTGCCGATACACAAAACTGAAAGATACTTCTCAGTGAGAGTCAAGGCTTTCAAAGGAATGTCTTAGCAAGTGACCTTCGGTCTCACCAATAGCACGATGAGGACTCTGTTGGTGAGAATATCAAATGTCTTAGCAAAGGTGAATAAAACAAAACATAACTGCTTGGTGTGACCTATGTGTTTCAGTGTGTGGTCTTGGCAAGGTGCTTGGGGTCTCACTGAATGGTCTGCAGGAGGTTCCTTGTTAGCTAGAGTGTGATCTTGTTTCAGCAACTTAGAATGCATAATGTCTTTTGGTAAAATAGGTGAGGTCTGCAGGAGGTCTCTCTGATGCCATTAAGTTGTAGCGACATTGAACAAAAAACTAAAGTGCATTTCAATGGGAGTTTCCCTAAGTCTCAGTGAATGAATAATACACAATGAGAGGCTCTCGGTGAAACATAATGAAATCTTTATGACATCTCCCTGATGGTCAACAGTCTCGGTGAAAATGAATGTGGATGCAGGCGGATATCGATTGAATTGCCTTCGACATAGCGAATAGGTTGTCTTGCCGACTATTCCAGCTAGTGAATAACAGAATTTCAAATGTTGTGGGCCAACATTTGGATTTTCTAGTTACCATTGATGACCGACCTGTTTGGAGCTTGAATTTTGGGCTAGGCCGACATGTGATTCCAATTTGATTTATTTTTTGATGCTGGTGTATAAATTAGCATCTTGTTAATTGTAAAAGGAGGACGAACTATTAGATTTTGATACATAGCAAGCATATAGAGTAGAGTAAAATTATCAGATCAAAGACTATTGTTGCATTTTTTTTCAAAATGGAGGTATTTATGAAAATCAGTTGATGTTGTTGCATTCTTCTGGTGTCAATTGTCTATTGAATTCAATGAAAATACTACTAAGTTGTCTCCATGATTGATGCTTTATGGTTGTTTAAATTGACATAACAAGTTTATGTTCTGTTTATCAATGCACACTTGTGTTATTTGTGTGATTAATTAATTGGTTCTTTCAAGCAAAGATTAAATCCTTTTAATTGATCACAGTAATCAGAGAGATTCATCTAGATTATTAAGTAGAGCTTAGCAGTTACAGTATTGCATGTTTATACAAGTTGTAAATAGAATGTATACTAGATAATTAGAGTTTTCAATAGAAAATGTTGCTCATCTTGATTTCATTTGAATCTGCATACCCAATAAGGCACTGGTCTTTGCAATTTCATCATTTGAATTCATTTAGTTTCTTTATATCTATTAATTAAGCATTTTGGGATTTAGATCAAAAGATTGTTATCAGTTTTGATTTCAATTGTTCATTTCATTTGCCATTGTGGAGAAAGCATTTTAGAAGGATAAATCATAAGTTAAGTTTGCTTCATTTAGAAAGGTACACCCACCTAGGTTTAGCAGCACCTAAAGAGTAGAAGGTTGAGTTCTCTTGACCTTATTTGTTACCCTAAAGTGTATTAAGAGATTGGAAGCCTCTTGAGGCATCTTGCCTACATTTTTGAGAGCTAACAAATTGGTGACTCTGCTAGGGAATACATTCAGAATCAAAGCCTTAATCATAGAGTCAAGAATTTTATACAGATTCCATTGGAAATAAGAAACATTGAATATTTTCTCATTTTTTTATAAAAGTGAGTGGCGACTCTGACATAAAATTTGTAGCTATTCAAACATGAATGGAAGAAGATCTTAGTACAAGGGAGGTCATACTAGAGCTCCTGCTGACAGCAGTAAGTGGACACACAAAGATGACAGAGCTGATAAGGGAAAGAGGATCAATGATGACATGTGCATAACAGACAAAGGCAAAGCACCAAGAGCACATTGTGAAACATATAATTGCTATGATACATGGAGAGATGATTCAAGCGCTGAGCCTTGTACCCCAAAAGATCAAAAAAATCCTTTCCCTTCTCTCGATCCTTAGAAGCAAGCTGAGTTTGAAGCTAGAAAGAGGCAAGAGTATGATCAAATGATGGAGTGTAACTAAAATGTGTTTATTGATCACGAGCTTCCTGATGAAGTAAGAGCACAGTTTAAATTACAAAGGAAGAGGACAGAGGAATTAGAGGCTAAATTTTAGAAAACTCAAGTTACTGATCAGACAACTAATTTCCCCTCAAAGTATGTACCACCTCATAAGTAGGACAATCATGGTGCAGGGCCATCTAGTCACTCAAACGCTCAGAACCATCAGACGGGGAATCACTATAAGTAGCCAAATGATCCACCTCATATTCCTACACAACATACAAATGTGCACCCATCTTCTAGTGAGCATTACATCCCACAACATAATGCACAATACATTAACCCTGTGAACCAATATCAGTACCCACCTATTCCTCCCCCCACCAGCATACAACCATGATTAGACAATTTGATTTAGTAGGGTTTCAATTGTATCCTTACCCTATGGATGGCAGCTAGAGAGGTCTGGTGCCTAAGTTTATAGGGAGTAACACAATTACTGCTGAAGAGAATTTAAAGAGTTTTAATGTATTCATCCAAGAGATAGATGTGCCATAAGAAGATTTACACATGAAGTTGTTTATGATCTCACTTCTTGAAGATGCTAGGGATTGGTTCAATAGCTTGTCTGCATTCTCAATCAATTCTCTTCAAGTATTCCAAGATTGATTCTTAGAATAGTATGGGAATCTAAATTCACCAGATGTAGCTCTTCATGAACTAATGTGAATCCAAGAAAATTAGAATGATTCTATTTATGATTTCAATTGAAGATTCAACAAATTGTAGACTAAAGTACCTCTTAGATCAAGGTTGCCAGATTCTATTACATTGAGTGTTTATTTAAATGCATTTGATCCTAAGATAGGGTATGAACTGAGAAGTAGGATCCCAAGAGATCTGGTTGAAGCTCAGAAGATAGCACTGATAATTGAAAGCAACAGGAAGGCTGCGAGTATAATCAATAAAAGAGACAACCCGAGGCCTCCTCAGCAAAGCAATAATTATCAATATAGATAGGAGAACACATATAGAAATGAGAGGCTGAGGTTGCATGACATGCCTTATAATACAGAATAGAAGGATGGAAAACCTATAACAGCTAGGCAAAGAAAAAAAGACTCCTGATCTATTGAACAAAAAGGGAACTTATATGGTGAGTAATAATTACTTATGTGAAGTTTGTAATCAACCACATTCCTCAGATTATTGTGTTGTAGCTCAAAGGATGAAAGAAGAGGGAATGTTGATGGAAAAAAATAGAGATGATCACAAGGTTTACTTGACTTCAAATACTTTTTACCATCTTGAGGGATACTCATCTTCTAAGGATGATGGCTATGAATATGATGTTTCAAATCAGAAATATAATGTCCATATGGCTGAACAATAGGTCTTTTATGATTCTAAAGAAGACTATACAGAGCCAAATTCTATTGAGCCACCTGCTCAATGTAGTGTGAGGAGATTCACTGAAGATGAAATGGAGAGAATAACTATTGCAGCAATTGAAGAAGCAAGGAGTAAATACTGGTTGAGAAACAAGAAAGAAAATGAGATGGAGGGCATTCCTGGGGGAATTTTTATCAAAGATCAGAAAGCAACACAAGTAACTGTGAAGAGGCCAGAAAAGAGACAACCTAATAAGAATGAATAGAATCTTGTCCAAAAAGAGGAAAAGGTGAAGGAATTACATAAAGAGATACAAATGCCTAACCAACCTAGTAAAAAGGAAAAATAAAAAAACAAAGGAGAAATGTTAGAACTAAAGAAGACTGTTAAGGTGGAGAGCTCTTCTTTTGACTTCACTCAAGCATTATCCCAGGTAAAAATGTATGTTCCACTACTTGAGATGATGAAAATTAAAGAGTATAGGGATATTGTTGTTCAATTGATAACAAATGGAGAACATGTGAATACTAAAAAAAAAGTAGTTGTTAAAGCAGTCAATAGGCAAGAGAAAGTAAACAAATTTGAAGTCTGCCTGAGTGATATATTAGCAACCCCCCCTCAAGTTGATCCTTTTTTCACTACACTGCTTATCAATAACAAATTGTTAAGGAACTACATGATAGAATTTGGTGCTGCTATAAATATTATGCCAGTAGGAGTTATGAAACAACTTGGCATGTGGGTTAATACCACTAGAGGAAAGTGCTATGCAATGGATAACAGACTTGTACCTATGATAGGCATGATGAAAGATGTTGAAGTCAAATTGGCTACTTATCCATAGGTGGCTTATAACATAGATATAATAGTCATTGATACTCCTCAATTTGGGATGCTTTTGTCAAGGCAGTGGACAATAGCTATTGGTGGAAATGTTTAGTTTGATCTTTCTTATGCTACAATACTAGTGAATGGTCAGGAAGTTAGGTGGTATAGGGATCCAAGGATGAATCAACTTGTTGACTATCTACCTTAAGATCAGATAAATTGTTTTTGTGATGTGAATCTTGGAAATTTTAAGATAGAATTAGTCCAACACGAGTTAGTCAGTACTGATCCAATTAAAAACTGTGTTGTGCTTGACTGCAATGGTATGTGGAGGATGTACTATGGTGGAGCATGGGAGCCTAAATCATTGTATTAGCTAGAGTCATCAAAACAATATACCTCTAATCCAGCAAATAAATTTATTAATACCACACAGGGGAGAAGGTATAAAGACAATAAAAATATCACAGATGAGCATCAAGAAATCAATTATACACTGCAGCCAATAAAAGATGAGATAGGTACAAGTCAATATGGTCCATATGATAGTCTGCATGAGAAAGATGAGGATGATGAATTTTTTTCTTGCATAATAGATTATGACATAGAGGTCAGTGGATGTTGTGAAGGATTCGGTGAATATATAGATTGTGAAGATGAATTTGTGGATTTTAACCTATAGCAAGGTGATTTTTGTAGTTCTTGTGACGATCAAGATGTAATGGACAATAAGTGTTTATTTGATGAATAAGTATATAATACCTCCAATTGTAGTTGAAAGCTATGAAGACACATTTGATGAAGAAGAGATTTGTATGTTTGAAAATGGTTTCCAAAAATTTTCAAACTCATTGTATGATGAAGAGCTAAAAAAGGATCAGATGATGTTTTGTAAAGGCTTGCCCAAGAATGAATTTAAGGTATTTTTAGATCCACTTGATGTTGAGAAAAAGGTATTTTTAGATGAACAAGGGGATGTGTCAAGTTATGTAACAAATGTCTGTGTTGGTTATGTTTCTAATTTTCCATTCTCTAATGATCCTAGGCCTCTTTTTGATGATGAGAAAAGTGATGAGTATAACTGTAATAATGAAATTGTGGAATTTTGTTTACTTAGTAGTGAGCACATTTCAGATTTACTGACTCTTGAATACCAGAGATATACATATGAAGGTGATCCTAAAGTTCTTTGTCTAGCTTACATTTGTTTTGACAGAGAGAGATCTTTGTATGATGATTCTTATGACTCTTTGTGCATTTCTAAAGTTGGTGGTGAATCTTTTGGTGTTGATCAAAAGTTTGTATCTATTCAAGAAGAGGTATGTGATTTTGAGATTCTAACTCATGTGGAGAAGACTTTTATCTACATACCAAGGATGATAGAGATATAGATTTGATTGGTTCATATATGTTTGATATTGATGATGTAAGTCATGATCCACTGTTGTATCTAAATGATAGTGTCAAAGAGATGCAAAAGGTTTCAGATTTGTTTGTTTCAGACAACATTGATATGACAGGATTTTTTGATTCTCAAGAGAATCACTTTGATGGTGACTTTTCAATATAGTTGGGAGAATGTTTCACAATTCATAATAGTGAGAGAGATAATATAAAATGTTGTATTTCATATGCGTGCATTTTGAATGTTGAAACTAACAAGGATTTGTCCCATGATGATGAATAATTTAAACTGTAGGATGGTGTAGGGATTTTGGGACAAACTGAGCATGATGATACTCTAAGAACTTGCAATAATAGTGACAAGAAAAATTGCATGAGTATCTTCAAGAAGAATTTGATGAATTTAGGACAAAACCAGGTATTTGATAGGGGAAGGTGTGGTTTGAGTTTCAGACTATAACAGCTAAGAATAGGTGAATTGGAAACACAGAGGATTAAGGGTTTCCAGTGCATGGACAACTCTTGATGGTCCTCTTTAAAATTCTTTTCCATGCACAGTAGTTTAGGGTTTTCCCATCTCCATTTCACTTCCATTTTGCATTCATTCCATCTTGCTATTTTTCCATTTCCATTTTGCTCATCTTGTGTCTAGTCTACTCATCCAAAGATTCTAGATCCTTGCAATGATCTTACTATCATTCATCCCCAGATGGAGCCACTTTTAGAACTGTAAAAATCTAATGTTTTTGCATACACTTTCCATTCTTGATTTTCCAAATAAGTTCCATCTTGAATGCTTTTTGCCCATTTTTTGCCATATTTCCCCTTTGAATCCATTGGGTCATGCATTTTTACATCATGGTCCATATCGGCATGAGAATACCACTGTCTCCCCAACCCATTGTGCTTTTTCTACTAACATGAGTCTGTGTTGCCTTTCAGCAAGACTCATTTGATGTCACAGTGATCAAAATTTTCTTGTAGGCACCATTCAGTGGTAGTTATTACGGGTCTCGATGAGAAGGGTTGATTCATATTAGTGTATGTTTGGTCCTCGATGGAAGCTCTTGCTGAACGCATCATGTCACACCAACCAGAGGAAAAGGCTATATCGGCCTAATTTGCAGTATACTATCATGGTAAACTCTTGTGGTCTCACCAAACAACATGCAAGAAATTCACTTCATCCAAGTGGGTTGTTTTCAGTATGAAGTTCTAATGATATCATGTGGTCATAGTGACAGCAAAAAGAGCACAAAATATTTCTTTTTGATGGCTTTTGGTGTGAGATTTTTTTTCTCTTGGTGAACAAAAGGCTAGCTCAAGGTGACTTTCGGTGAAACAAGATCACTCTACATGAAGTTTCCCTGACATCAATATGTCTTGCCGATACAAAAAACTCAAAGATGCATCTTGGTGAGAGTTATGGCTTTCGAAGGAATGTCTCGGTGAGTGACCTTCAGTCTTGCCGATAGCATGATGAGGACTTTGTTGGTGAGAATACCAAATGTCTCTGTGAAGGTGAATAGAACAAAACATAACTACTCAGTGTGACCTATGTGTTTTGGTGTGTGGTCTTGGCGAGGTTCTTAGGGTCTCACCAAATGGTCTATAGGAGGTTCCATGTTGGTGAGAGTGTGATCTTGTTTCAGCGACTTAGAATGCATAATGTCTTTTGGTGAAATAGGTGAGGTCTGCGGGAGGTCTCTCCGATGCCATTAAGAAGCAGCGACATTGAACAAAAACAAAAGTGCATTTCGGTGGGAGTTTCCCTAAGTCTCAGTGAATGAATAATACACAATGAGAGGCTCTCGGTGAAACATAATGAAATATTTATGACATCTCCCCAACAGTCGACAGTCTCGGCAAAAACAAATTTGGACGCGGGCAGATATCGATTGAATTACCTTCGGCATAGCGAACTGGCTGTCTCCTCGATTGTTCCAGCTAGTGAATAATAGAATTTCAAACATTGTGGGATAACATTTGGATTTTCTACTTACCATTGCTGGCTGACTTGTTTGGAGCCCAAATTTTGGGCTGGGTTGACATGCAATTCCAATTTGATTTATTTTCTTATGCTGGTGTATAAATTGTCATTTTGGTAATTGTAAAAGGAGGACAAACTATTAGATTTCGATACACAACAAGCAGATAGAGTAGAGTAAAATTATCAGATCATAGACTATTGTTGCCTTTTTTTTCCAAAATGGAGGTATTTATGAAAATCAGTTGATGTTGCATTCTTCTAGTGTCAATTGTCTATTGAATTCAATGAAAATACTGCTAAGTTGTCTCCATGATTGATGCTTTCTGGTTGTTTAAATTGACATAACAAGTTTATGTTCTGTTTATCAATGCGCATTTGTTATATTTGTGTGATTAATTAATTGGTTCTTTCAAGCAAATATTAAATCCTTTTAATTGATCATAGTAATTAGAGAGATTCATTTGGATTATTAAGTAGAGCTTTGTAGTTACAGTATTGCATGTTTATACAAGTTGTAAACAAAATGTATGCTAGATAATTAGAGTTTTCTCTAGAAAATGTTGCTCATCTTGATTTCATTTGACTCCGCATACCCAATAAGGCACTAGTCTCTACAATTTCATCATTTGAATTCATTCAGTTTCTTTATATCTATTAATTAAGCATTTTAGGATTTAGATCAGAAGATTTTTATTAGTTTTGATTTCATTTGTTCACTTTCATCTGTGATCATGGACAAAGCATTTCAGAAGGATAGATCATAAGTTAAGTCTGCTTCATTTAGAAAGGTACACCCGCCTAGGTTTAGCAACACCTAAAGAGTAGAAGGTTGAGTTCTCTTGACCTTGTCTGTTACCCTAAAGCGTATCAAGAGATTGGTGGCCTCTTGAGGCTGCATCTTGCCTGCATTTTTGAGAGCTAACAGTCTGCTTGACTAATCATTTACCAAGACCACATGATCACCTCTAAATTTTGCTTGTAAATTGTCAACACATAATAAACTATATTTCGAGTCAAAGATTCTTATAATGTCATCTTAACCATATGAAAAATGATAACCTTCAAACACAATATCACTATTGAAAAAAAATCCTTAGGAAACCCGATAGGGTTTATTCTATGTAAATGTCAACCCCAGAAATCATTAACATGCCAATGATAAATTAATATCATATGTAAAAGAGAAAGCTTTGAATAATCAACATAAGCATTTTCCTTTGTATGTTGACTATAATGTCAAGGCTTGGGCATAGAAATCACCAAATAAAAATGATAAAAATTATATTCCATTTGAGCCTATAAATACCATGAAACAAGTGAGATACCAGAATCAAAATGTATACTATGCCACCAGATAAAATGGAATAGGATGTCTTTACTAAAGAAAGTTTCATGGAGAAATTGAATCAATAACTATACTACCTGAGATGAAGTAAGTGCTTGTTAAAGCAATGTAAATAAGAAATGAACCAAAGATATGTGCCATGTTTATCAACAATAAGTCATACCAACTGAAACCATATTTCCATAGAAATTACCATCATCTATACCTACCTTGAAGTAATATACCTGAGCATGTGAAGGTGACAATTTCATTAATTCTGAAGCTGGAGAAAACCCTGACACCATGAATACCATTTGAATAACCTAAACCAATCCTTATCAACATTGTTAGTCCCATATAATCATAATTATTCGCAAAAGAATAGCATTCATAACACTGAACCAAAATTCTCATGAGAATCAACATGAACCTAAATCATAATGATTAACCATCATATATGTATCAGTTCAAAGGATAAAGAAAATCTAAAACAATCAAACTATCTAAATAACTTTTATCTACACATAAAGCTTAACATGATTAGTACCACATTAAGTGATGAAAAAATGCACCTAAATACATCAACCCAAATGATCACAAAAACAATGAGAATACCAAGTTTTCCAAACTAAACAAAAAGTGCACCAAGTATTCCAAGCACTAATCAATTTTGTAGATTTTTCATCAAGGACAATATACCACAAAGAGAAAGCCAACACATTTACCCATTTCTAGTACTCTTCATTAGTTGGCCAATCAAAATTGATTACCTCATTCACCTTGACACTATAAGGTGTGTAATTAATTGCCACCTGATTCGCTTCTCTTTCAAAAGACTCTAAGAATGAGCTGGTGCTAATGATTTTGTCCATATAGCTCACCAATAAATCATAATTTGAGTCATCAAAAATTAATCTAATTTGATCATTGATGACCTCATTTTCTTGATACTACCACTGTTGGAGTGACCTGATATTTATTTGCTCATCAATTATGTCAAGTAACAATGTGTCGCTCCAATCATCAAAGTTCTTCACCAACTCTTTGATCTTCCTACTCAATTCATCAGGTAATGTCTGAAAACCTTGCAATGGCTTAACTAACACCTAAGTAGGCCTTAATGATTGGGGCCTATTATTTATATCAAACCTTGAGGTTTTATACTTTGTCTAAATAATTGGCCCTAGGGATCCAATTTTCAATTAATGGTACTACTACCTCCTAATCCCTATCAATACTCTTTATTGTATCTAATAATAAATAATCTAAAGAATACATAGTTGACAATTTGTCAACAATTTTCTCATTAAAATGCATCAATACAACATTAACAACCTCCCTTTTGTTTAAAAGTACTCCCTCCTCACTTACCTTCAAGGATGCTTGTAACTTTCCAATTTTGTGCATTAGTTGCTTCTTTGTAGGATCAATAGAGAATTCTATTTCTTCATCAATTAGCTCTAAAGTAGGGCTAAGGGAAGGAGTTTGGATGGGAGACCCTGGTGTAGAAAAAATGGGAGAAGTAGGAGGCACTGACCCTTATGTGGAAGGCAATGTTCTATTCCCTAGAGCACTTGATGTCTCCCCAATCTACTTGTACTTTAAGCTGTCCACCTTAGTCTGTAGCTCAACATTCCTTTTCTAAATCTTGCTATATTCCTCAATTATGAAATTTTACTTCTCCATTAGGATTTTCTTTTCAACCCCCTCTCTTTCCATAGTGTTCTAGGCCAATTTGGCCACACTTATAATCAAATTAGTGGCCTTTGTGGTTGAGGTCTCTGAAGCTCTCTGTATTATCAACCCTCTTAAATTGGGTTAATATCAGTAACATTTGGCTTTCTCCCTTGAGGGGCCAAAACCCAAATTTCCAAGGTATCGCATTCTTCACTGAAGGAAGAATCTTGCAATGCTGCCTTGACCTCTTCTTTAGAATCTTGGAAGGGATGCTTGGAATTTATAATATCATTAAAAGCTATGACATTTGCATTGTCCCACTCAAGAAAAATTAAGACACCAACTTGATTTACCAGTTTTCTCCCCTCCTCAGGAGTGATGCTCATGAATTCATCCATTAATTCAGCTTTCACTTCATCATCATTCTCTTGGTCTAACTTGTTAGGTCTCAATTCTCTTCTCCTCTTGTATTTATCTTGATATTCTTACATTTTCATTCTCCATACTAGTTGCAAGAAGATTGGAGTTTTACAAATGCATTATCATCTAGAAATTCCTTACATGCTTCCATTCTTGCATCATACACACATTTTCCCTTCATATCCAGATTGGAGACAACCAATTCAACTGTCTTGGGAGGGGAAGGCATACCCATCTGCATATCCTAGTCAATGACAACAATTTCACCCACCAAATCCTCTTGTGATTGTTTAACCGTTTTCCTCTTAGGGCTTGGTTCTAATGGTGGTGGTGAGGGACTATTCTCAGGTGATGATTCCAAATCAATAATCTTAATTTCCCCAAGTGTTTTGAGCTTTGTACCTAGTTTTATAAGTAATTTCATTATTTTTTTCCTTTTCTATCCTCTTCTTCCTCATCACTACTATCATTTCTTTTCCTCCTATAAATAGGCATTTTATCTATAGTTTGGTATGTTTTCCTCATTTCAATTGGTCTGGCATCTTGCTCTTGTATGCCTAGATCCAACTCTAGGTTTATCGTCTTGGTCATCAAGGTTCCCATAATTTCTTTGAAGTTTTCCATCAAAAAGTCAAGTTTCTTATCATATGGATTGAATTCCATCAATGGATCATACTTTGGATCCATTTTGTGCACAATGGCCAATAGCTTGTCGTAAGCTATCCATTTCTCCTTATTCAACTCCTGCCTACTTAGGTAAAATTCATTTCTAATCAAGTCCTTAGGGAATTTGAAATCATGCACAAACTTAACTCCTTTTATCCTTTGTTTGAAAAGAGTGAAGAAGCCCTCAAGATCATGTTTCCACTTAGGACCACACCTCAAATGGTATTCTTCAAAAAAATTCCCAAAGTGTACCTAGCCTCCTTTAGAAAAGATAAAATCTGACACCATAGTATAGTTTGGGAAAAATGTTCCTTTACCATTCCTAGTAAGCTTGTCCTCATGGATACATTCAATCTGCCACATAACTTCTACAAATCCTACTCTTGGTGGCACATTGTATGGTAATATATGAGGGGTTCCTTGAAAACCATACATCCTCAATACAGTGCTGACTGAGTATGGAATAATATCACCCTAGTTGTGGAAAACCTTCAACTCTGGCTTCCTCCCCTTTGGTTTGAGGAAATCATGCAACTCCTTAAGAATCCTAGGTATATTTTCCATTAGCCTGGCTCTCAATCTGGAAGCAAAACAATTGTCAAAATGCACATAACTAGCATTCTCCTTGTTACATGATAAATATGTAGTCCACACCTGCACTCACAATCTTTCTCCATTAACCAACTTCTTTAACTCCATCTTCTCAGAGAAGAATTCAACAGGATTAGACAAGAACATATACATTAACATGGAATACTAGAAGAATGGAGTGCCTGCATCATTTTGTTGCAACTTCAACAACCCTTCATGTATCTTTTCAGCTAACAAAGAAGAAAAATCATAAATCAATGAGAAATTAGGGTGTTGTATTTTCACCCCCATGAACATGTAAGAAATAGGCATCACCATGTTGGGGTTAAAACCCAAAATCTAGCACAATGAGTAAAAGGTGGCCAAGAAATGATTTGCAAAGTAATTTAGTTTGAAAGGTTCTTGGTCATTAGGGCTAATATAGAATTTTGAACCTCCTGCCCTGGCCAAATGAGGTGGAAGTAACTTAACTTTGAAAAGTGATTTCAACCACCGATACTCAAGTTTCATCTCCTCGAGATCAATAGGAAACAAGAACATACTAAGCTCACTCAGTTAAAAAACCTATCAAAATTCCTCTTTATTAATGTTTAACATAAACTTTCCATCATTATCTCTAATCACCCATGTGACAAGGTCATATCATGAAACCACTTCCCTAAGCAAGTCTATATCATGGAACACATTCGATACCACCAGCTTCCCCATATCATACATCCAACCATTCAAAAATGGGTGGGGAAAATTCCTCTATCTAAACCACAATCTAAACATCTCTAAACATGTAAGAGGAACCCTAGCATTGGCTATGTTGGAACAATTATATACTACTCCCTCCCCTAGGGTTTTTCCTTGCATCAAGACCAATCCCTTCTTCCTATCATTCGTTGACAAGGGAAATTGATCAAGGAAATCATCATATAGGTTTCTATTTAAATAATCAATCTGGCTAGAATGTTGCTTTGATGGTGCCATCTTGGGTGAATTAAGGATTCCTTGCTATTTCAAACTTCAAACAAACTATGGCTAAACAAAAATATGAAATTATATAATAGAACCTTGCAATTTCCCATAATTCAATTAACCTATAGCCCTAAAAAAATTATCAACAAGCCCTCTGAAAAGCACACAAAAAATTTCCCCCAAATTCAAATTGAAATTAGGTAGGAGATACATAAATCAACTCACAACTTTGTGTTTGCAGAAACCCAAATCTTTTCTATAAAAACTCATAACTTCATCCTTGGCCTTGAGACTACTTTGTAAAGATTTTTGAATTCTTTGTGACACAATAAAATTAGGATAATAATCAATTTATTTCAATAAAATCATGCCAATAGATGTCACATCTACCATTAAATCTTACTTGTGCGTTGCGTGAAAGGCTTCAAGCACATTTGATGTAGATTTGAATACTAGCCATCGATCCTTCAGTTTGGTTAGATCATCGAAAAACTACCTTCAAAATAAACTGACACAATTTCCATCATGGAAATAAGGGCCCACCATACTATGCGTTTCCAAGGAAATCCACCTAGTGCTCACCCATGATATCGTGATTAATAAAGACCTCGCAACTTCTGATCACGCAATGGCAGGCAATTGTGGATCTCAACCATCAGTAATCCTGTTCATTCAACACAATCACCAACTTTTTCATTATCCATTGAGCACCTTTCCTACCGATATTATAACATCTCCATTGATTTGAAACACATGCATCTCATAAATTCTTTAGTAACCCACTACATAATGTATTAAAACTAGATAAATGTATCAAAGTATTTATATCATCTCTTCAGCTTCACTAGATGAGACACATGGTGCTCGCCTATGATATCATGATCAACCAAAACAATGTGGTGTGGTCATCACAAGATGGTAGGGAATGACATAGATCAAATGATAATTGATCTATGGTCACGCAAACTTGTCCCTCTGTAAAATATAAAAAAATTATTAAAAGAATGAGGGGACATTACTAGGTTGACGATAAACAATGACATAAGTTGTTTTTTTTATGAGGGAGCATAGGACCATCCAAGAATTAGGAAAAAATAAAGTTAGGTGAAGGAAATAAAAGGGGCCCAACCTAAGCGATGGGGCTTAAGTTGTTTTAAAACCCTCCCAAAAATTAATGGCCAAATAGATCCCACCTAAGGTTTAAGATAAACACTAGGGTTTTGAATGAAGACAAAGGTAAAATGCCAACCTTAGGCTTTTCCCAAACACCGTAGATGACCAGAGACATAAGGTAGGATAAAAATGGAATACAAAGACAAAACATTGAAGTTCCATCAAAACACATTACAAAACTAAGTCAAGGCATCATTAAGCTCAATTTTACAAGGAGAGACAAAACAAGTCTGAAAATGTTATTGATGACATTTTTTGACACTATAGATACATGTCAGCTAGTGTATCCTTCTAGATCTCATATTCCTCTATGCCAAACTCCACTAGGGATTCGGTCTCGAATACTCACTAAATCACAACTAATCCTCATCTAATGTCATATACCACCCTCTTACCATGTATTTTTAGTTATAGGATTCACCAAACATCCTCCAAGGTCACAATATCCTCTCCCATCACCAAGTGAAAGGAGCTTGTATTAGAATGTCATCTTTTTGTAAGTATTATCAGAAGCCCCCTATTAGCCTACACCGCAAGCATGAATGTCACATGATATAAACCTAATCTTGTCAGTGTATCTTGCTTCTCCACAACAAGATGATCCTAAAGAGCAAAGGAATTCAGTCAGCTCTCACACATATAAATAGGGTCTAGTCTCACCTGCATCCATCAAAAAGTGCATTATGTTAATTGTAATGTTTAAATAAGCATATAACCTACTGCATATCAAATTTTTTTTCAAAAATTACCTAAAATAATTATGTCATCAAATGTGTTGCACTATCCTTCATCTGTGTCATTTTTCAATTACGTCGTTGTTTTACACTTGTGTTGTTCTATCATGTAGTTGTGTCACACCATTGCAGTTGCATCATTTCACCCTTTATTTGTTTCACCACAACAATTATAGTGTAGTAAAGAGTTGTAAGTTGATTTATACCCACTACCTACTAAAAGGTTGAATTTTTTGCTTCTATGCTTGGGAGATAGAATAAAAATCTTCACACTCTCATTCAAGGAAAACCGTAGAAATCTCTATCTAAAGTATGCAAAGGAGAAAGAGATCTTGCAATAGGGTTGTCCTAGGATCTTATTATAAACTAAAGAGGGGTTTTCCAACAAGCTAGGGATTGGAAAGACTAATGAAATGTAGTATCTAATGCGTAACCCTAATATGATGTAATAATTCATTAAATGACCTCAAAATGCATGTAAATTAGAACCAAAAACTGTAAGATCACTAGAGGTTTGCACCTAAAAATTTGAAGAAGACTAGAATAAGATCTGAAACACTAAAAATAAAAAATTAGGGCACATTGGGACTCATACACCACTTTGGGTGTATTAGTCCCAAACTAGGGTTTCTAGTTTGGAACAAGTTTTTGATAGTGTAGATTCGGGAATTGCAAAAATCTAGAAATTTTGTCTGTAGTGGGACTCATACACCACTTCTGGTGTATCAATCCCTTTCCACTTTTTTAGGAATTCAAAGTTTAGATCTATGCTTCAATCTCCACTCTTTCCTTCCAGTACAACCTAAGCATTAGTTTGTATTGTTTCCTTTCCTTTACATCTTGCATTGTGCACCCTGAGATCCTCCTTTATTCTATTCTCCTATGGTCAACCAACATAAACAAAGAACAAAGTAAAGATGGCAATAATAAATAATATATAGTCCAACACAATATGGAGTATAGTGTACTATATATAGAACAAATTTAATCCAACCACATCAATCCAATATAAAAATTGCTTAAGGTAAGACCAATACTCTCATCAACCATTAGGAAAATAAATGTAGTTTTTATACTCTTGCTAATCCTTTTGTAGATTCCATGATCAGCAACTAGAGCAATGTTTTATTTGGAACTTAAAATAAAAATGCAATGATATCGCAACTAAAACCACCAAGAAAAATAGAGGAAAGTTTAGATAGAAATTACTTTAGTCGTCCTCCCTTTACTCCTTCTTCCAATGTCTTCCACAAGGCCACCATATATCCAAAACAATAGAGTTTAGAAATAATGCAGGAAACAAACTCTTCATAGTTTTAGATGTATAAGGCGGTAGATTGGGGAATTTTTTTTTTTTTTTTGGAATGATAACAATGGATAAAATGGAATGTCAAACAATGGAAATAATGAACACAGTGGAGAGAAAGAGAAGAAATGTAGATTAATGATGGATTCAAAATGGTTTTGCACATGGTCTACATTGCTCACCTGTTGACAAATGCAAGGATGGAAGATAACAATAGTAGTTGCACATGGTCCTCACTACAGTAGCATTGTAAACATCGCTTGGATGAAAAAAATAAATGGAAGGAGATCAAAGAGAGGTCCAAGAAGAAACCTGCTCTAATACCATATTGAAATGAGAAAGGAAAATTGAGATTGCTCTCGAATTACAAATCATTCATTCACATTGCACCCCAAACTATTACAAAGTATTGTAATTATAAAGCCATTTTTCCCATATGAAACTAATTATAAGAATGTAACTTCCAAAACCTAATTTATTTATTAAATTAACAATAGCATGTTAATTTATTTATTTAACTATTTTGTTTATTACTAACTAATCTATTTTAAGCACTAATTTCTCCAATAGATGGTATCTTTATTTCTCAGGCTAAGTATGTTAAAGAGATGTTGAAGAAGTTTGGCATGGAGGATTCCAAACCATTAGGTAATCCTATGGTGACTGGATCTCACTTGATGAGTCTTGGGAGGATGATCAAAATCTTTATAGGTCTATGATTGGAGGTTTATTATACTTGATTTCTTCTAGACTTGATATTATGCATGCAGCATGTTTGGTTGCCATATTTCAAGCTAATCCTAAGCAATCTTGTGAGAAATAAGTGAAAAAAATATTTAGATATTTGAAGGGAACTCTGAGTTATGGCTTATGGTATTAAAAGGATGATATTTTTTCTCTAAGTGATTATACTAATGCTAATTGA
Organism: Sequoia sempervirens; assembly: GCA_007258455.2. Taxonomy (NCBI): domain Eukaryota; kingdom Viridiplantae; phylum Streptophyta; class Pinopsida; order Cupressales; family Cupressaceae; genus Sequoia; species Sequoia sempervirens. Next base: position 101,286,971 of record VDFB02193867.1, read on the forward strand.
GCAAGATGTGTGGTTGACCAGAGAAGTACTAGTGGAAGTGCATTTCTCTTAGGAGAAAGATTGGTCTCTTGGTTTAGTAAGAAGAAAGAATCAATTTCTTTATCCACAATAGAACTTAAGTTTATTGTTGCATCATCTTGTTGCACCTAGGCTCTTTGGATGAAGCAAACTTTGAAGAATGTAAAGGTGGCTTATGATGGACCTATTCCTATATTATGTGCTAATACTAGTGAAATTAATATTTCTAAGAATCTAGTGATGCATTCAAGAACCAAACACATTTCTATCAGGTATCATTTTCTAAGGGAGAAGGTTGTAGAGCAAGAAGTTAGATTGGAGTATGTCCCTACTAAGGATAAGATTGCAGATATCTTCACCAAGGAACCTTCAAAGGATAATTTTGGGCATCTCCAATAGAAGTTTAAGGGTTATTGCCCCTCATTTTTATAATTAGATGCATAGATGGTGCATCTATCCAAGGGGATAAATTCATGCCATATTCTTATTTTTCCTATATTGATGTGCACTACCTCTTAGGAGGAGTTGGTAGTAAAGGGGAGTTTGAAGTAGCTGTGTAGGTGTTGAGCATGTATAGTTGTTTGAAGAAGAAGTTTTGTTGGTCAAAAGGGGATGAATATCTTATTTATTCAAATAAAGATATTTTTACCCTTTTTCCTTGATATCAAAGGGAGAGAGTGAGAAAGTGTGTGTTTCCATGAATGATAAAGGGGGATATTTTTGGCATTGGTTGTCATTGATGTCAACACTTGGTGATATTTTTGTATTGGTAGTATTGTTTTCACTTGTTGTAATTGATGTCAACACTTGATGAGTTTGTTGGCATTAATTTTCAACACTTGGGAAGATTGTTGCATATGTTTGTGAGATTGTTGTTTGGTATTGGTTCTATGTCATGCCTTTTATGTTGTTGATGTTCATGGTTGTATGTCATGCTTCATTTGATATCAAGGAATGTAATATTTAGTATGATTACTATTAGAGGAGATAACATCATGATAATATATTAAGATGGGGATTAGAAGCAATGTTGATGGTGGAGAAATGTTATTGATGGTCTTTAGTATGTTGTATGTTCTCTCCTATTGTTCATGTGGAAGTATGTGTTACAAGAAAAATTTGTCCTCTACAATTTGGTGAAAGTTTTTTATTCAAGAAGTTGTTTTGAAGATTGTTTGGGAGAATGCTCTGCATTTCTTTGATGTTGAAGATGTGTTATTGTGGTTTGGGATTTAGTGTTTGTTCTCTATGAAATTTGTAATCCAATCCTTTTTGGTCACCACTATTGCTGAGGAGGCTTCTAGTAATTACATAAGGGTGGCAATTTTGTTGGTTGTCTGGATTGGTCCAGATAATGCTCCACATTTCTCCATATTGATGTTTCTTCTCTTGCGGCTTGGTGGATGTGCTCTCAATGTCTATGCAATGTCTTAGATCAGTCTTCACTTATTGAAGTGGTTTGCAAGTTGATCTGTTAATGTTCTATCTCATGATTGTGTATTATGTGCTTCTGAGATGAATTACTTTATCTCTATGTGGTTTGTAGTGGTTGTTGGTGGCATGATAGTATGAAAGAAGTATCTAGAAGTGATGTTGGATGTTCTTGGAACATCTCTTTATGTTTTTCACATTAGTGGTTAATATCTTTGGTGTCGCACATTGTTTTGAGTTGATTTTTTTGGGTAATTTGTGGATATCTAGTCAACAGGGCTTGCTATATTTCTTACGCTATGTGCTTGGGGGTATGTTCCAATATTTGAGGTTTTGTTAAGATGGATTTAGGTCTTGACCTATCTTTTTGATAACTAGAATGTTTAAATTCTATTGAAAGTATGTTTTTGGGTCAACTAGTAATGTGCTACACATTTTCATCTATATGTTTCCTTTTTTCCAACTTAGGTTGATGTGTGCCAATGTTTGTGATGTTTTGGATCACATTGGAAGAGTTAATAAGACTATTTTTGGTCTCCTCTATCTCTTGGATACAATTGTATTATTTTTTTATGGCCAAATTGTTGAGGTTATTGTTTATCTTTTGTTTGGCCAACCTAATTGGTGTTTTGTGATCTTGCAGAGGATAGAAATGGAATATCAAATTAGTTACAAGTGTGAGTGTGGAATGTATTGAAGATCATTTAGAAGTATTGTGGAAGTGTGCGAAAGATAGATTAAATGTTCTTTAACGCCTCAATCAATAGATTGTATTGTTTACATATGTGGTAAATTCTAAATCTTCATGTATCCTACTTTGAGATAGTGAGTCTCATCAAGTCCTTGCATCTTTCCTTGGAGTTGTGTGCTTTAGTCTACAAGTCCTTTGTATCTTTCCCTAATGTTGTGTACATTAGTTTGAAAGTATCTTGGGTTGTGAGCTTTGTTGTAACTTTTGTAACAATGAGCTTCATATATTATGACTTAACTCTCACCATGGTTTTTCCCTCCTTAGGTTTTCAATGTAAATTTGGTGTCATCTTGTTGAATTATGTTAGTTTTTTATCTTTCATTTTTGTTGCTCTGGTTAAGGATTGAATTGTTGTATCTTTCATTGTTGAGTGTTGTTGACCTTGTTAAAGAATTAAATTGATCTATCTTTCACTTTTTTTGATCTATTTAAGGGTGTTTGATCTAGTTAAGAATTTTGAGTTTTAACGCAGGAGCATCCAGTGGTGTAAGGGCAATCTTGCATCACCCAAAAATAGTTAAATTTCAATTTTATCATTTTTTATATGTTTTTACATTTTTGGATACCCTTTTCGTCATAATGAAATTCCCAATTTATGGTTTTTATTTTCTATTCTTGAGTTGAAAGATATTGCAATTTTAGTTTCCCAGATTTGCACCTAAAAATCTTCTTAGTTGGATTTGAGGCACTCAAAGCTTCTAGAATGGCCATGAAACTTTCCAAAATCAGCATAGCATATTTTTAGCACATTCTTGACTTCGAGACCTTTCCAACGGTTCAAACAGTTCACAAATTCGAGCCCCGGATCAAAAGTTATGGCCCCAGGGAGTTGGCGCACTTTCTAGAAGATACCATTGCAAATGCTCTTTTGAAATTTGAACTTCATGTTGTAAATTTTTGGCACCAAACTGCCTAAACTCAATTTGAATGTTGTTTTGGCTCCAAATTTATGAGGGGCTCTATTTATGGGCCGGTTTTCTAATTTTTTGGTAACTTTTTGGGGACAAGCTCACATATTGCGAAAGGGTTATTCTGTAGCTTTCTGTAGCTTGCATGTGTTGTAGAATTTGGGGATTTGAGATCCTCTACATGTAAGAAGCTCCATTTTCTGAATAATAAAAATTGTTCTCTTGTTTGTGGGTTATTTTCTGTGTCTCAGGTTGCACCCTCATCAAGTGGTATCAGAGCGAGGTTTTCTTGAGCTTGTGGACAGATCACCGATTGTGAGGCAGTTCGCACTAGGACTGTGGTTGTGGGTCGAGGTCAAGAAAGATGCCTCTAAGAGTGATGCTTGGTAGGCATGGTGGTGCCAAAGATGGTCGAGGTAGTAGAAATGTTGGTGGAAGAGATGCACTGTCAGCCCTCCAGTGACAGGTTGATGCGTTACAAGAGCAGTTGAGAAGAGGGTTAAACCTGAGGGAGGAAAGTGAGGATGAAGGAGAGGAAGAAGGTTCAGAGGTAGAAGAGGAAGAAGAAGCAATTGATCAAGACCAAATGTAGCTAATAAGGGCCATTTTTAAGATCGGGAAAATACCCAGAGTAGAAGTCCCCAGTTATTCCAGAAGTCTGAACCCGGAAGAATTGATCGACTGGATCAATGAGCTAGAAGAATATTTTGAGTATGAGGAAATAGAGGACCTAGATTGGGTTAAGTTTGTGAAAATGAAGCTGAAGGGCCATGCCAGTATTTGGTGGAAAGAGGTCCAGTTGGAAAGAAATCAAAGAGGAAAAGTCAAGATCACCAAATGGGATCACATGGTAGAGAAACTGAAGAAGCAGTTCATACCAGTGGACTATGAGTAAGATATGTTGAAGAAATTACAAGGTTTGAAGCAAGGAAGAAGATCTGTGAAAGAATATAGTAAAGATTTTCATAAGATAATCATCAGAATGGGTCACACAGAGGCCAATAAGGAGAAGGTAGCCCGATATCTTAATGGGTTACGACCAAGCATTCAGGAGGAGTTAAGCCTAGTCAGAATGACCACCATTGAGGATGCGTATCAATTTGCTCTAAAGGTGGAAGAGAAGCTAAAAAAAAGATTCAATGGCAAGCAAAAAGGACAAGGAGGTCATTACCAGCCCACCAAGCGAAACTAGTGGTTTCTTGGTCACGACCAGCTAAAGTTAGATTTCCATTAAAGAGTGTTTCCACGGGGTAGAACCTCCTCAGGGAATATAAGGTTTTCATGAGGCTGATCCTGAGCCGCCATCCAAGCACGAATACCTTTGTTCAAAAGAATATTTTTTGTATAAAAAGTCTCAAATTCAGGATCTTCTGCTGCACGAATCTCCTGGGAAACAAAATCATAAGCACGTAAGTTTAGAGCTAGGCCAACTACTCCAATGGCACTCATCCATAAACCGGTCACTGGCACAAATAACATGAAGAAATGTAACCAACGTTTATTGCAAAAAGCAACCCCAAAAATTTGGGACCAGAAACGGTTCACAGTGACCATAGAATAAGTCTCTTCAGCTTGAGTTGGGTTAAAAGCACGGAATGTATTTGCACCATCACCGTCTTCAAATAAAGTATTTTCCATGGTAGCACCGTGAATAGCACATAGAAGAGAAGCACCCAATACTCCAGCAACTGCCATCATATGAAATGGATTCAAGGTCCAATTATGAAAACCTTGAAAAAAGAGGATAAATTAAAAAATAGCTTCTATGCCAAAACTAGGCACAAAAAACCAACCAGACTGACCTAATGGATAGATCAAGAGTACGGAAACAAAAATAGCAATTGGAGCAGAGAACGCAATTGCATTATAAGGTCATAATTGTACAGATCGAGCAAGTTCAAATTGGCGTAACATGAAGCCTATTAGACCAAAAGCACCATGAAGAGCAATGAAAGTCCATAGACCACCTAATTGACAGCAATGAGTAAAATCTCCTTGTGCTTCAAGACCCCATAATAGCAACAAAGAATGTGCTAAACTATTCGCAGGCGTAGAAACTGCAACAGTTAAAAAATTACAACCTTCCAAATAGGAGCTAGCCAATCCGTGAGTATACCACGAAGTCACAAAAGTTGTACCCGTGAACCATCCACCTAGTGCAAAATAAGCACAAGGAAAAAGCAATCGACCGGACCAACCCACAAAGACAAAACAGTCTCTACGTAGCCAGTCATCCATAATATAAATAAAGTTTGTTCCTCTTTGGAAGACTTTCCAAGGGCTATAGTCATAGTGATCCTCCTATTTAACTATTCCAACCTTTTCCGAGCACCCTATCTGATAGAATCAAAGGGTATACGCTGATTTGTATATTTATGGACAAATTTTCATCCATCATCCCTTTCAACAAATCGGGTTCCAAAGATTCCTTATTCGCATAGATTTTATTCTGTTAAACTCAACTAATACAATATAAGTAAATGCATGATAACCCGAAGTTGTTTCTATTCAATTTTTTTCTTATCCTAAAATTATCTTCTGAATGTAATGAATAGAAACAGAACAATTACCGGAAAAGTAAGTTAGCTTTTCTTCCTCCCTGCTATTCACTAGAGACTGTTCACAAAATCAATTCTATTGAATATTATTACGTCTTGAACCTTACTCATAGTAATATTTCTAACTATTTTATGAATCTCTATGCTTTTTTACTACTACATTATTTCTACGAATAAATAGGAACAACAAGAAGGAAATATTTCTATAGCTCATAGAGCTAGAGGAAAGAACTCTGTTCGTTCCTTTCCATTTTTCCAATTCATAAGTAAAAAAAAGCAATACTATTTGAGTATAATGAAAAATGAACAGTTTCTTTGTTTTCCACTTACCTATTCTAAATAGGAACAACAAAAGATCTGAAGGGCAATGGAAGACCTTCAAGAAGCTGAAATGATGATGAAAAGAAAAGTGAAGATGTGGGTACCAGCCGAAGCCAAAGGAATGACAACTTCTACCACCCTCGTGATCAAAACAGTGGTGATCAAAGAGGTAGAGGATGAGGGAGATATGGACAAGGATCTGGAAGAGGTGGTTTTGAGGAGGAATGTGCTTTCCGATTAAGGTGAAAGGGCACATCAAGCCTGAATGCCCACAATAACACACCAAGGAAGGGTAGACAAAGACCAAAAGGTCATGGAAGGGTTGGTATGGGATGAGGAGGCCCAATGAACATTCCGGATGATCTTTGAAAGGGGAGGAAGGAAACCTAGTGATTAGGAGAGCCTTAGTGACTAAAGAAAGGGGCGAGAATAGAGGAAGAATCACATTTTAGCACAAGGTGCAAGTGTGAAGGAAAATGTTGTGATGTCATTATTGATGGTGTGATCACTAATGTCACGGTGTCGGAGGAGATGTGGTTACATAAAGTTAAAATTTGAAGAGGGAGAAGGCACCCACATCCATATCGGGATTGCCTAGTTCGCGAGAAAGACCATAAAGTTTTGGTCAATGAGCAGTGCCTAGTAAAGTTCAAGATCGGGAGCTACCATGATGAGGTACTCTGTGATATCATCCCCATGGATGCATGTCACATGTTGTTGGGGAGGCCATGGTAGTTCAATAGGCGAGCTATACATGATGGCCATCGCGAGAGCACTTATTCGCGGTAAAAGGATGGGGTTAGATCTAAGTTGAAACCCTGAAGGAGACCGAAGAAAAGGTATGCAGTAGTGCTAGAATTTGTTATGTAGATGGAAGAAATTTTTTAGAAGGTATGAAGCATGAGCATGTGTGTTATGCATTGATTCCTAGAGTGAGTAAGGAGGATAGTGAGAAGGTTCGAGAAGAAGTTTCTAGGATGTTGGATGAGTTTTAGGATATTGTTTCTGATAATGTACCTGAGGGTTTACCACCAATAAGGAAGATCAGTCATCAGATTGACTTGATTCCTGGAGCCAGTTTTCCAAATAAGGCAGCTCATAGAATGACTCCAGCAGAAAATGAGGAGTTGAACAAACAAGTTCAAGAGTTGTTGAGAAAGGGTTTGATATAGGAGAGTTTGAGTCCATGTGCAGTACCTGCAGTACTAGCACCAAAGAAGGATGGGGAGTGGAGGATGTGTACAGATTCCCGAGCCATAAACAAGATAACAATCAAGTACAGATTTCCCCTGCCAAGGATGGATGACCTGATGGACTGTTTGAGTGGAGCTCGGTACTTCTAGTGTCGAGAAGAATGGATATCATCAGATCAGTTGAGGAATGAATGGAAGGGCGCCTTCAAGAGACCAAGGAGCACTTTGTCTGAGGTGGTTAGTCATGCCTTTTTGGGCTAACCAATGCATCGAGCACATTCATGTGGCTCATGAACAAGGTACTGAAAGAATTTTTGGGAAGTTTTGTTATTGTGTATTTAGATGATATTTTGATTTTCAGTAAGATGTTAGATGCACATTTCATGCATATTCAGAGAGCCTTTGAGAAGTTAAGAGAAGAGAAACTGTTGATTAATTTGAAGAAGTGCGGTTTTTTGTGAAGAGGGAGTTAGTGTACTTGGGGTTTGTTGTGTCAGCAGAAGGTCTCAAGATGGACCCAGAGAAGGTGAAGGCTATTCTGGAATGGCCTACCCCAAGAACTGCTACCGAGGTGACATCTTTCCATGGTTTGGCTAGTTTTATAGAAAGTTCATTAGAAACAGTAGTATTTGTGGACCTCTTTTGAAACAATGAGAGGGATAGAAAAGAATTTAAATTGAACCTTTGGAGCAGCAAAAAGTTTTGAACTGTTGAAGTAGAAGGTGACAAAGCAACCTATTCTAGCTCTCCCAGATTTCAACAAGGTGTTTCAGGTGGATTGTGATGCTAGTGGTTGTGCCATTGGAGCAGTGTTGAGCCAAGAAGGTAAGCCCATTGCCTATTTCAGTGAAAAGTTAAATGATGCCAGGAGAAAGTATTCTGTATATGATCAGGAATTTTATGCAATAGTTCAAGCATTAAAGAAATGGAGACATTATTTGTTGCCAATGGAATTTGTTCTATATACTGATCATCAGGCTTTGCAGTACCTAAATATTCAGGGAAAATTAAATCAAAGGCATATGAAATGGGTAGAGTCTTTGCAGAGTTATACCTTTGTTTTGAAACACAGGAGTGGGAAGTCAAATAGGGTTGCAGATGCCTTAAGTAGGAGGCATGCATTGATGACAAAGATGCAGATTGAAGTGGTTGGTTTCAATAAACTCAAGACATTGTATGCAGAAGATCCTAATTTTGTAGAGGCTTGGAAAGCTTGCAAGGAACCTGTTACAGTGGACAAGACACGGTGGCTAGATTTCATAATCCAGGATGCCATGTTATTTAAGGAAAGTCAATTATGTATTCTAAGGAGTTCCATGAGGGAGAACCTAATAAAGGAGAAGCATAGTGGAGGAATGGCAGGACATTTTGGTCGAGATGAGACCATTGCCATTATCAGTGAGCATTATTATTGGCCTCAATTGTCATAGGATGTGAAGAAGTTTGTACAAAGTTGCAGGGTATGTCAGATGCCTAAATGAGTGAGCTAGAATACAATCTTATATCAGCCCTTACCTATACTAGAGAGGCCATGGGAGGATATAAGTATGGACTTTGTTCTTGGTTTGCCAAGGACACAATGAGGGAATGATTTAGTCTTTGTGGTGGTTGATAGGTTTTCAAAGATGGCACATTTCATTCCATGTCAGAAGACCCATGATGCAGTCCATATTGCTGACTTGTTCTTCAAAGAGGTGGTGAGGCTACATGGTGCCAAAGAGTATTGTTTCAGATCGTGACACCAAATTTGTGGGGTACTTTTGGAGGACCTTGTGGAAGAAGTTGAAGACAGAGTTGAAGTTCATTAACACCATCCACAAATAGATGGTGAGGCAGAGGTTGTTAATAGGAGTCTGGGTAACCTACTGAGATGTTTGGTAGGAGATAAACCCAAGGGATGGGACTCTGATCTTACCCGAGGCAGAATTTTCTTACAACAATTCCTATCAACGAAGCACTAGTGATCACCATTCAGATTATGTATGGAGGTAGCCCGGAGACCAAGCTCGAGCTGGACCAAGGGAATAAAATAAGTGTTGAAGCTGAAAGATTTTGCAGAACACATCAAGGATATACATGAGAAGGTAAGAGAACATATTAACAAGATGAATATGCAGTATAAGGCTAAGGCAGATTAGAAGAGGAGGTATAAGGAGTTTCAGATTGGTGATGAAGTGATGGTCCACTTGAGGAAAGAAAGGTTTCCAGTGGGAACATATAACAAATTAAAGATGAAGAAGTTCGGTCCCTATAAAATTTTGAAGAAGCATGATTCAGGGAATGCATATGAGGTAGAGTTGCCAGATGGATTCAACATTTCCCCTATGCTCAACATTTCAGATTTGACAGAGTATCATGAAGGTGGTGTAGAGGAAGTACCAATGATGGAACAGTGTGGGATTCCAGCATCTACTTCAGAAAAGGATGAGATTGAGGAAATCTTGGATAGTCGTGTGGGAAGGAGTACCAGAAATAGGCATTATGAAGAATATCTAGTGAAATGGAGAGGAAGGCCTGTGGAAGATTCATCTTGGCTATCTAAGGCAACGGTTGACCGGTTGGGTTTTCCTCAACCATCTGAGACATGACAGGGTCACTTCTCAAAATTACCCTGGGTGTCTGATGCAGGAGCATCTAGTGGTGTAAGGGAAATCTTACATCACCCAAAAATAGTTAAATTTCAAGTTTATCATTTTTTAGATGTTTTTACATTTTTGGATACCCTTTTCGTCATAATGAAATTCCCAATTTACGGTTTTTATTTTCTATTCCTGGGTTGAAAGATATTGCAGTTTTAGTTTCCCAGATTTGCACCTAAAAATCATCCGAGTTGGATTTGAGGCACTCAGAGCTTCTGGAATGGCCCTAAAACTTTCTAAAATTGGCATGGAAAATTTCAAGCACATTCTTGACTTCGAGACCTTTCCAACGGTTCAAACGGTTCGTGAATCGGAGCCCCAGATCAAAAGTTATGGCCCCGAGAAGTTGGCGCACTTTCTAGAAGATACCATTGCAAATGCTCTTTTGAAATTTGAACTTCAGGTTGTAAATTTTTGGCACCAAACTTCCTAAACTCAATTTGAATGTTGTTTTGGCTCCAAACTTATGAGGGGCTCTATTTATGGGTGGGTTTTCTAATTTTTGGGTAACTTTTTGGGGACTGTAGCTTACATGTGTTGTATAACTTCGGGATTTGAGATCCTCTGCATGTAAGAAGCACCATTTTCTGAATAATAAAAATTATTCTCTTGTTTGTGGGTTATTTTCCGTGTCTTGGGTTGCACCCTCATCAAGTTTACATTAGGCTAAAGGGTTTATATTTTTAAAAGTTAGATTAATCCCCCCTCTCAGTCTTCAAGTGTGTTCAACATAAACATGGTTTAATATTTAATAAAAAATTAAAATTAAGGGTGCCAAGGGTTGCTCAATTGGTTTATTTGATTGCTCTAAGTTTGCAACATATTGGCCAACACAAGTTCAAGTCTTGCTTCAAAGGAAATGGTACATCCTAGCTAAGCCTAGAGGTTATAAGGGCTTACCATTGGGTTAGAGTGTTGTTCATGAATACTTTATTTTTTTAGGTCATTGATTCCCTTAGTTTTCAAAAATAAAGAGAGCTCCCTCATGTTCGTAAATCTATCAAATGGTAAACTTCCTTGGAAGTATATATTTTTCAAGATAAATTTTGGAAATGAGAACTCAATTGGATGCAATGAAACAATGTATTATAGTTTTAAGGGTTTATTATGTTATCAAAATTAAAAGAATCACTACTTAGGAAATTTGATGTGTTAAAAAAATCAAACACAATGAACCATTAATGAAATTGAAATCTATCCATAAGCTTTGTGAAGCTATCAAATGCAAAAGCCTAATTTGATAAAAAAGTCACACAATAGGAAATTAGGCATGGTAAAAGCTAATATACAAAATTAAAAGTCTTCATTAGCTCCATGGACTTATCAAAGGGAAAAGAGCATATTGGGGAAACAAATTCCAATGCAAAATATCTTGGATGCAATAGGCTTATGGAATGAAACCTAAACAATTTTAAAATTTTGTTACTTGGGACTCATTTCAATGGTCTATACTAGCTATTGACAAATAAAAACAAGAAAAGTGAGGAAATGTACTTGGTAAGGAAATCAAATAGAAGAGGCTCAATTTAATCTAATTTTCTGAATTATTCCCCTAATAAGTCCTAGCATTCAAATACACATAACCATTCTTAGAGTTGGCTATGGAGATACCCAAGATCTAGAGTCCAAATGGAAAGCACAAAGAGATCAATATGCAATGCTCAAGATTGCAATGGAATTGATTATCCAAGTAAACTAATTTACAAATGAGAACCCCTTTGGTTATATAGCCAAGGTGAGACATAAGATTAGACAATATCATGACAAGTGTATTAATCCTATGAAATGAGACAAATAACTTGACATAAAAGTAAAAAAGATAAGATCTAGAAATGACAACTAAGTATTTTAGAGAGAATCTTAGGATCTAAGTAAACTTAACATGTGAATATGTCCCCTAAGTCCCTAGTAAGTGAATTAACTCAGTACAAGACATTTATTCACACCAACAACCATATCTTAGCTTCTTGGGCTTATTGGACCATTAGGTCATCAACAATATAAATCATTAAAACCAAGGGGATTTGATGCAATGAAGGAAATCAGATGCAATTCATAAATAGGTTAAATTGAAGTCCAATTCTTGATTCCATAAACCAATTGAAGGAAAAATTTGTATTAGAGAGAATTTGTGCAAGAAATAACCTGAATGTGATACAACCAAGAAATGAAATAAAACCTAAATGAATTTAAAATCTAGATACCATAAAGAAACCAAACTAAGCTTCAACATGATGTGAACACAACTCTAGGACCTACCTCATCACTTCATCAAAGATATCAACAACTAAAACCCAAAAAGGTATGAAAATGGTCATGATAAGGAAGATAAATGCTATGAAAAGAGTAATATCATTTTGAAAAACATAGTAAAACCCTAGTTGACCAAATATTACCTTGTCTTTAATCAAACATATACATATCTCATTAAACCAAGCAATCAAACAAGTGAAGATATACTAGAGAAAACCAAACCAAGTAAATAAATTTCATCAAACATCTAAGAAGTCAAAAGCATTATTGTTCATTTCTTTGAATGCTTCCTTGAAAAAAATTAGTGTTTAATCTCAATGAGACTCCCTTTTATGCTATTAAGACCCCTCTATTATACCTTAATGGTCAAAATTGAAAACCCATTTTTAACAAGCTATTATCAAAAAATCTTTGGCCTCACATGAAGTTCATATTTCTAGTATAGGAGAGTATCTATTCTATAGCTAAACATAAAACTCAATTATCATCAAGTTTAAATAATATTCACAAAAGACCCTCCCACTATTATTCCTCTCTTTACCTTAATGAAAACATAATGTTTGTATCAATATAAACAAAAAAATTGCTAAAATAGGCTAGAAACACTACTGACTAAAACAACCCTAATGTTGCCTCTTGTGCTCCCACCCATTATAGATTTCTCAAAACATGGGATCCTTCTCATCTCTAAATCCCTTGTCCTAATTCTAGATCCTTCAAAGGATTTGGGAATCTCTATTTTTGTCTCACATGGAGGTGGGTTGTATGCATATTTGAATGTTGTACAAAGTCGAGTGCTCGGGTCAAATGGTGATCTTTTTATAGCACATGGATTTGTTTCTCCTAGTCCTATAGTAGTTGGTGTCCAACATGCCTTTATCTACACCTCCAATGCATGTGCTGATGTTGGGTGTCTTTGAAATCTTGCTAAGGCTTTACTATTGCATGCTACGAAGACTAGTTTTCCTAGTCACCATATTTTGCTAGAAAGAAGGTTTTTGCTTCAAGGTTTGGTGGTCATCACTCATATGCCAAAATTATTGATTATAGAGCTCCTCCTTGTCCTCAACATGATAAATTATTCCCAATTTCCTTTCATAAACCTGATGATTTATTGTCACTATGTTATTGAATTCTTTTTATCAATGGAGGGGTATGGTTTGCAAGTTCAATAAATTTTTACCTTCCCTTCTTGATCTTCACAAATGAGCCTTGGATTCTTGGAGGCCTATCATCAAGGAAAAGATTTAGCTATTCCCTTGTGTCAAGGGTTTCTTCATTGTGTCTTTTGACTCTTCAAAGGATAAGGATTTGGTGCTTGATGGTGAGTTGTGGTTGTGGGGAGAGCAGTTCTCTTGATCAAGACTTGGTCTTCTTTCTTCAACCCCCTTTTTGAAACTCTCAATGTCAAATTTGTGTAGGCTCACCTCCCAAATATTCCTCTCCAATTTTGGGAAGGTTCTTTCTATGATGTAATAGCTATTGAATGTTTCATAAAGGTTGACTCTACCACTAAGTACATGGGTCACTCTCTTTTTTCTTATATTCTATTAGACATTGATATGTCCAAGTATTTTCAAAAGAACATGCTTTTGATGGTATGGAAGAAGCCTTGGTCTCAATGACTTGACTATGATGGTCTCCCCTATTAATGCAAAAAATCCTTTACCATCGACCACCTAGTTATTGATTGTCCACTCTCCCAATGCTAAAGTGTGGTGATATGGTGGAAGAATACTTCCTAAGAGTACTTGAATATTCATGCCTCTTTGTTTGGTAGCTTCTCTCCAGGTGTTGAGACTTCTCAAGATATTGGATCTCATGTGGTTGGTGTGACTCTAGTGAATCTTATCCCTACCACCCTATCAACTCAAATTGGTGAGTCCCAACCACATATTGCTTTAATATCTTAGTTTGATATTCTTTTGGATTCCATCTACTTCAAAATATTCATGTGATGGTCATTTGACATTTAATTACTCTTCCTTGACCTACCAATGTTCCTACTATGGACATATATGATAGCATTTCATGCACTATTGTACAAAGGCAAATAGGTCTTCCCAAATCTATCTCCCAATCCCATACTAAAGTGAAGGGCATTGAATTGAATAAGGTTAGGTATTTAATTGTTTAGTTTAGACCCTAGGGTATCCTATCATTTCTATAATTTCTTACTTTTTGATTGTTGTTGTGTATGGTAATTAGGCTATAGTTATACCTCTCCCTAATTTTTTTTGATGGGTTTCTTGGTTTGTCACATCTCATGGTACCTATTATTTTTTCCTAGTGGTTAATATATTACCCTTTTTGTCAATATAGAAAGCACTACTGATGAAAAGACCTTACTTCCACATCCTTGCTCAATATTAAATATTCACACCAGTTCAACAATAATGTAGTTTATCAAATCTATCAATTTTGATGAGATCCTATATTCAACACCTTATTTCCATCTTCACTCAATTTTTTTATGTTCAACTAGAGATCTCTCAAGATTTCGAGACTTATCAAGATATTGGATCTTATGCAATTGGTGTGACTCCTACAAGTCCTATGTCTACCACACCATCAACTTAACTTGGTGAGTTCCAACTACATATTTCTCTAATATCTTAGCCTGTTATGCCTTCAGCTTCTGATCTGCTTCAAACAACTCATGTGATGGTCATTTGACATTTGAATACTCCACCTTCACCTACCAATTTTCCTACTATGCACATAGATGGGTCCTCTATAGAGGAACCCCCTTCCACTTCTCATTTTCAAAACTTAGATGATCACATTTCATAGAATGTTGTACAAAGTCAATAAAAGGTCTTCCCAAATCCAATTTCCAATCCCATACTAGAGTGAAGGGTGTTAGATTGAATAAGGTTAGGTTTGGCATTGTTTAGGTTGGACCTTAGGGTATCCTATAATTTATTAATTTTTTATTTTTGTTGTGTATGGAAACTAGGCTATAATTACACCTTTATCTGGTTTGTTTGATGGGTTGTTTGGTTTGTCCTACATTATAGCTAATCTATTGTACAAGGGTCCAAGCCCTTTCAAAACCCATTTTTATCAACATCAAAAACACCAATGACTAAAAGGCCTTAGTTGCACATCCTTGCTCAATATTAAATATATGGACCAATTCAACAATGATGTAGTTTATTTGTCTCATTGTAGCCCCTTGGCTTTTGTTTTTAGTTGTCTCACTATACTTCCTTTTGGTTGTTCCTTGCTGGTTTTTTTTTGCATAAGGCTATATCTTTCTCTATGTACAAGGGCTAGGGCCCTTTCAAAACTCTACTTTCTTAATAAAAAACAATTATTTATCTTATCAAATGTATCAATTTTGATGAGATCCTATATTCAACACCTTATTTCCATATTTACTCAATTTTTTATGCATCAACCAAGGATATGAGGATTCATCCAAGTCCCCTATATTTAAAAGTTTGGAAATTTCTTGGAGCCATATGGTTCATCACAAATTGAAATGTAGAACAAAAGTTATAATGTTCCTCTCTCAAGTGTGGGTGACTAATAAGGTAGAGTAATTATGCAGGTTCAAATCCCACCTAGGAACTGTTGAGCCAGTTTTTCATGAATAATCTAGTTATTTCTTCTCTTTTCCCCAACATAATATGCATTTAATGTCAGTATTACCCATGAAATAAAATTATTATGTCCATGGAATGATCACGTTAGTAGAGTGCATGGTGTGATTGAAATTTCCAATAACTCATTTTTAAAAAGAATATTTTAGGCCTACATCTTGTCCTTTCCAATTTGTAATGCATACTTAATACCATGTTAGTACTGAGTTAAAAAATGAGGAGGCTTTATATGGAATGGTAGAGATTAGACATCTTTCCAATTAATACAGGGCTAATTTATCTTTAAACTGTGAATCTCAAATATTTGAAAAGTTCAAAACATAAAATTCAAAAATGATAGATTTCCATTTGTCTTCCATACCACATTGAAGAATCAACCTATAGTGATTCCAAGTTTAGATGTAGCATGTATTATCAGTGTAGGAAAAAAATTGTTTGAACATATATGAACATAGCCATTTTCCATTGCACAAAAATTGCCAAAGGATTTAGGACAAACAACGTATTTTTCTCTTCTAAAGAACTTCAAGTGCATGTCAAAAGACCCTTGTAAGGAAGCAAAGGTGTGCAGAAATGCTTCCTACACTAACCTTGAGAAGAGGATTATACAAATTTCAAATAAAATATTATAGAGATTTGAAGAAACACATAATACCATAAACAATAAAACCATAACACAGTGATTCACATGGGGAAAACCCTTTCGAGAGAAAAACCTCACACTTCAAAACATGTACAATGTATTATCAAATCGTGAAATAGATTACAACAAACTTGCAATGCAAGTTCTTATAGGAGTCTTCACCTCAACTCAATTTAGAGGAATTTCAACATCATTCTGACAACATACAGACTTGCAATCTAACTCTCACCTTTCTCTCTCACAAATGACTATCTCAAAGTACCAATATGTAATATTACATTACATATGAGAATCTTTTAGAGATAAAACTTTTCTTTTTAGAAAAATATAATAAAATCACTTAGCAATCTAATCTCTATCCCCATATAAAATATACTTCTCAAAATAGTCGCTTTTCACCTATTACAAAATCTTCTATTCTTGGCTTGATTTATTTATTTTTATTTCCATGCAAGGTTGAGACACTTTTTCTTTTCTTTTCTTTTTTTTAAATGCTTTATTCCTAACATTCTCCCACTTGTCGAACACCTTGCATGAGCCAATAGAAAATAGGTAGTTCATTGTTGGGGGCCAAAAGGCCCATTAATTTGGATCACCATCTAAACTTCTCTATGCTCACAGGCTTTGTTAATGCATCTGTAACATTCACCATAGTCTCTACCTTTTCCAGCTTCACCCTGCCATCCTCAACCATATCTCTAACAAAGTGATATTGAACATCAAATTGTTTGGTCTTGGCATGAAAATTTGAGTTCTTTACAAGGGAGATTGCACTCTAACTATCACAATAGACTATAACTGCTTCATGTTTTAATCCAATATCTGAACACAAATGCTTCATCCAAATTGCTTCTTTATAGGCATGAGTAGCTTCCATGTACTCTAGCTCAGTAGTAGACAAAGTGACCACAACCTATCACTTTCTCATCCAACTAATTGCACCACCATTAAGAGTAAACACATGCACTGGTGGAACTTTTGCTGTCGACATCACCAGCCAAATTTGAATCCAAAAACCATGAATACTCAGGGAATGTTGATCTCTTGTACCATGAAAACATATAGATTACTTTGATGTACCTCACAAATATCTGAAGACCCTCTTAACTACATCCCAATGCACTCTTCCAGGATTAGACATAAAAAGAGAAAGAACTCCCACTGCTTGGGAAATGTCTGGTCTTGTACAAACCATAGCATACATTAAGCTTCTGAATACACTATGGTAAGGAACTCTAATCATGTCTTCCATCTCTGATGGGGATGTAGGACATTGTGAAAGCTTCATTTCCAATGCAATAGGAACACAAAGTGGTTTACAATCCTACATGTTGAACCTTTGCAAAATAGAACAAACATACTTACTCTGGCTAAGCCATAGCTTTCTATTCTCATGATCTCTTCTTATCTCCATCCGAAGTATGTGTTTTTCTGCACCAAGGTCTTTCATTTCAAATTTCATAGAGAGCTAAGATTTCAATTCTATAATCAAACCTTTTCCTTTCCCAATAAACAACATGCCATCAACATATAAAACAATTACTAGGAAATAATCACCATTAGATTTAAAATATACACAGTGATAAGATTTAGAACACACAAATCCCAAACTCAAGACATGTGTATCAAACTTCTAGTACCACACCCTAGGACTTTGTTTTAGGCCATACAAATATTTATTTAACTTACAAACCAACTTGATTTTACCTCTTAGCACATAGTGCTCTGGTTGTGTCATATAAATCTCTTCCTCCAGATCATCATGAAGGAACATAGTTTTCACATCCATTTATTCTGCCTCTAGATCATAAGATGTTGCAATAGATAACAAAAACTGAATGGATGTCATTTTAGCAATAGGATAAAACATCTCACCGTAATCAATACCCTGAACCTGAGAGTATCCCTTCACAACCAATTGTGCCTTATACTTTTCAAGACTTCCATCTATACCAATATTTTTCTTAAACACACATTTACATCCAATATTGTTTTGACCTTTAGGCAATGGTACAAGATACCATGTATCATTCCTTTTAAGAGCTTCCATCTCTTCATCCATGGCTATTTTCTAGGACTCTACATCATTCGTACCCAAAGCTTTTTGCATAGGTCTTGGTTCATCAACATTAGTACTCAAAGAAAATATGCACTTCCAATCATCAAGTGAATACCCATACCATTGAGGTGGTTTCCCTTTCCTTGTAGACCTTCAAACAAGCTGAGGTGGAAGTTCTTCCACTTCTTCCTCCTTTTCTGAAGATTTAGAGCTTGATGAGCTCTCCTCAACTTCTTTTCTATTTTGTGGTATCGATTCAACTTCCTCAGGCATAGAAGGAATTTGAACCACATCTTTTTGCTATTCAATTTCTTTATCCTATTCTGGCTGAAAATTAACAGGAGAAGATTTAGTCTCTCTCAAAATAACACTTTTGGAATAAATTATCTTTTGTGCAATAGGGTCCCAAAGCTTGTATCCTTTCAAACCATAGCTGTAGTCAATGAAGATACATTTGACAACCTTAGAATCCAAATTTTTTCTCTTCTCCTTAGGCACATGTTCATATGCCTCACAACAAAAAAATTCTTAGATGTCTAAGTGAAGAATTTTTCCCCGACCATGCCTCCATTGGCATTTTACCAACAAGCATTGATGTAGGAGATCTATTTATCAAATAACAAGTAGTGACAAAAACTTCAGCCTAGAAATTTTTTTCTAGACCATCTCCACTCAACATGCTCCTAGCCTTCTCCATCAATGTTTTGTTCATTCTTTTTGCAACTCCATTCTACTATGGAGAATATAGAGTTGTCTTTTGTCTTTTAGTCCTACAATCTATATAAAATCTATCAAAGTCCATAGAATAGTACTCAACACCATTGTTAGTCCTCAAACATTTAATTTTCTTTCTAGTTTGAGTTTCTACCATAGCCTTGAACTTCTTAAGATGACTGAAAACTTCATATTTACTCTTTAAAAAATATACCCATATTCTTCTACTAAAATCATCAATGAAAGTAACATAATAAACTGATTTACCAATAGAAGAAACATCAACAAGACCAAATACATTAGAATTAATCAAATCCAAGATACATGAAAACTTATGAGAAGATGAGTAAAATTGAATACAGTTTTGTTTACCATAAATATAATGTTCACAAAAATCAAACTCTAGATTGCAATCATTCAAACCCTCAATGAGGTTCTTGTTTTTCAAGGCTTTTAAACCCTTCTCTCCAATGTGGCCAAGCCTTTGGTGCTATAACATGGTCTTCTCTGCAGGAAACTTTGAGTTGGTAGATAGAGCACCCTTGGGTACCCAGAAACCATGACCATTTGTAGAAGAGGAAACCATCTCTTTTTTTAGCAAAGTAGTTTTTGGCTTAATTTTATGAGAAATGATATTGCATTCAATTGTGCATGCGTCGAGCTGGTACAATGTACCCAATCTACTTCCTCTCGCTATTGACATAGCACCTCTCACCATTTTCACACTTACTTCAAAAAACTGTACATGCACACCTGCATCTATTAGCTTGCTAATAGGTCATAAATTTCTTTCTAGTCCTAGGATATGCAAGACACCATCAAATCATCTGACTCTACCATCATAAAATTTCATAGAAATACTACCATGGTGAACAATATCAAGGAAAGAATCATAATCCAAATACACCTTACCACCATCATAATTTTCATACTTTCTAAACTAGTTTTTGTTAGGAGTCATGTGGAAAGATGCACCTAAGTCTATCAACCATACATTATCACTTGCTCGAGTGGCCAAGGATGCAATAAATGCATCTCCATCTTCCTTTTCAAACTTAGAATAAGAATCTTGCTTATTCTTCTTCTTCTTTTTCTTCTCTTCTTTACATTCCTTTTGGAATTTTCCAAGTTTTCCACAATTCTAGCATATTGCCTTGGACTTACCAGGAGATTTTGATCTCCCCTTGTTTTTGGACTTGGAACGACCACACTACTTCTCATCTTTGCCTCATTATTTTGGTCTTCCTTGAACACTCAAAGCCTCTTTGGCACTCAGAGAGACCTTCCTTCACATCTCTTCATAGAGTAGAGAACCAGCAATGCCCTCCAGCTTCAAGATGACAAAAGTGCTCCCAATGGCCATGACTAGGTTGTCCCATGAGTCTGGCAGTGAACACAACAAAGTTTGGCACCTTTCCTCTTCATCCATCTTAACTCCAACTAAGGTCAACTGAGTCACCAACATATTGAATGTTTCCAGATGCTCATAAATTCATCCACCTTCCATTCTCAAGCAATATAACTTCTTCCTCAAGAAAATATTATTTATGAGAGATTTGGGTTGGTATATCTCACCCAACTTCTTCCAAAGATTCTTCAAAGTGGGTTCTTAGAGGAAATTTATTAGAATTGAATCTGCAATACATAGTCTAATAAAACCTTTAGCTTTTCTATCCATTACACCATATTTTTCAGCCAAAGTTGGATCCGTAGGCCTCTTAAAAAATTCATCCACTACATCCCATAGATCCCGATCAATCAACAGATCTTCCATCTTGAGCTTCCACATTTCAAAGTTTGTACCTGACATATTTTCTACTTCAATCCTCCCAGATGTGCTCCCCATCTCTATTGTCCTACAATACAAAATATGAAATAATTTGTACAATCTCCCACTCAAACTTGATTAGCTCAAAAAACCCTGTCCCCAAAAAATAGAACGAAAACTAGCCAAGCTTTGATACCACTTGTAAGGAAGCAAAAGTATGTGAAAATGCTTCTTACACTAACCTTGAGAAGAGGATTATGTATAATTTCAAATAAAATATTACATATATTTGAAGAAACACATAATACCATAAACAATAAAACCATAACACAGTGATTTATTTTGGGAATACCCTTTCGGGAGAAAAACCCCACACTCCAAAACCTGCACAATGTATTATCTAATCTTGAAATAGATTACAACACACTTTCAATGCAAGTTCTTATAGGAGTCTTCACCTAAACTCAATTTAGAGGAATTTCAACAACATTCCAATAGCATACAGACTTGCAAAATGACTCTCACCTTTCTTATAGTATTACTGTAAGAATTGGCTATGAAGGTAAGTACCCAAGATCTAGAGGCCTAATAGAAAGTACAAGCATAAGAGAGATAGAAACAAGATGACAAGAATAAACTGTATTCTGCCAATAATGCAAAAATGATGGATTGATACAATGCTATGCAAAAGTACATAGGATACCCCTTGGTTATATAGCCAAAGTGAGAACATAGAAGGGCATAAGATTATGAAAAGTGTCATAATATTATGACATGAGACAACTGTGAAAAGCTATCACTCCACCTAAAGTGGAAAAGTCATAATGTGATAATCACCACAAAAGGTGGAGAGATAATCACATGATGTGTCCACAAAAGGTGGAAGTGATAAAGTAATGACATGTCAAGTCCACCAAAAGTGAAAAATCACTAACAACCTCCTATGTGGTCCCTAAGTAAACTTAACTAAGGTGTAATCATGACCTAGGACAAGGTACAACACATTTAATTATACCAACACCCCCCCTTAAGTGCAACTTAGGGAGAATGTACACAAATGGAAACAATGCAAGATGGGTCCCAGCTACTAGGCCATGTTAGGTACCCATGTAAAAATGCAATGCAATCTCTCACAAGTGGAGTAAAGATAGAAAAAACTAGTGGGAAAAAACTACCCCCCAAAAGAGAGATGAAATACAAATGAATGTACAAATGGAGGTGGACAAAACCCCAAGATGAGGAAAAAGTCCCCCCATGAAAGAGAAGAAGAATAGAGACAATGTAGTCCCCCCTCAATGTACAATGATCACCCATGGAAGATGCTCAAAAAGGAATGAAGAAGCTGCTCCAAAAATGTCAAACAACATTCCTGCCCTTGGGAAGAAACAATACCAAAGGTGCATGAATGAAATCTCCCCAATCCACAAGTGAAGAAGGAAGGACCCTCAAAATGTAAGAAGTCTCTAAAATCTACTCAAAGTTCCCTATGTTGATGCTGAAAGATGTCTTTCCCAAACCATGTGAAGCTGCAATGGTGTAGTCACTTCCTGGAACCCATGAGAACCCCTTTGCAACAACACTCTCATCTGCTGAAAAATACAACTCAAGATCTAGCAAGGATGTAGGTAGAACATACTCCAAAGATGATGTCTCCTCAAGAGAGAAAGTGGCCTCCTCCAACTGTTGTACATATGCATCCACAATCACATCAACCTCAAAATATTGATCATGTAGAGGAGGGTCAAAGTGTTCCCTCACAACAACTGAAGAAGAATCACTTTCATCAAAGAGAAGATGTAAGTAATCAAATGTGTCTCCCAAGTCTGTAATGTAGGACTCCACAAAAAAACTACTAATGTTTGTCAAGTAGTCATCCCATGAAGCTTTTATTGGAAGACAAGGTATGCATTGTTGCACTGAATCACAAGGCACTAAAACTATTGGAACATAAGTATCATTAGATACATCAGTCAATGTAGGAGATGGAATATCATAAATAGGCTCAAGAACTTCAGGACTAGTGAGCACTCAAAGATTCAAGTAACCATACTCAATCTCCTCAAATGTGTCCATACTAGGGTGAACTGAATCATTAATAGGAGCAAAATATGAGAAGGTGTAGAACCGAGAATGATGATCAACCTCCCCAACTACAAGAAGAGCCCTGCTATGCAAATCTCGAACAATGATAGAATCTGGTGTGAACTCTACACTTTTTCCTGTACCACTATGTGTAATTTGATAGATGGAAAGGATGTTCCTTGACAAAGTAGGCACACATAGAACATCATTAAATGCTCCATCTTCAATGTCAATAGACCCCTTCCCACAAATTGCCAAAGAAGTGTTGTTGGCCATCAAAATGGGTGGTGATGAACAAGAATCAAATGAAGAGAGCATATCATTCAACGAAGTCATATGATGTGAAGCTCTTGAATCAAGGATCCACCTATTTGAATTGGAATATGAAAAAGCAAGAAATGCTTGCCCCTTATTTTTCTCATGTTGAGATGAAGAAGAAGGAAATGAGCTTGATGTTGTTGCCATGAGAGTTGTACTTTTTCCCTTAGAAGAAGTGGAAGGAGATGAGTACTCCTTATATGTAGCTAGCAAGTTGATGTTGTTATTCTTAAGGATGTGTTTCAACTCATCAATTTTATTAACATGACAATGATGCTCCTCATGACCAAATTTTTTGCAATATGCACATGTTGGTTGCTCCCTCTTGCTTGAATTGTTGTACTTCTTTGAAGAAGATGAAGTTGAGCTTTGTTGTGGAGGAGTGGATTGTTTGTTCTCTCCTTGTGGATTTGGTGAAGATTTCTTTTGGTCTTTCCCTTTGTTTTGCTTATTGTTTCCATGATTGACCACCAATGCTTTTGAAGTTGAAGACTTGAGAATGCCCATTTTCATCAACTTATTTTGCTCAAGAATCAAAAGATATTTGAGAGCCTCAAAAGATGGTGATGTGAAATTACTTATTGTCAATCTTTGAGTCTGAAAACTTGAAAAAAAGGCTGCATACTCAACTGAAAGTTTTTCCAACAAGTTGAAGACCAATTGATCATCCTCTTTTTCAATACCACAATCTTTTAATTGTGCTCTTAGCTCATTTTCCTTAGTGACATAATCTTGAATTGTATCAAAATCCTTGGGATCAAGAATTAGGAGATCATGTTCAAGCTTATACCCCTTAACCTTATCAACCTTGCCCTACAAAGTAACAAGCTTATCCCATGCTTCCTTGGTTGTAGTATATTTATCAACATGGAAAATGAGATCATCTGAAATGAACTTTCTAAGTGTACCCAATGCCATAGAAGTTTTAGTGAGCCATTCCATATATGCAGTTGGATCTACTTTAGGATCCGAAGGTGTAGTTATGGTTCCATCAATGTAGTAAATTAAACCTTTTTCCATTAGTTTACTCCATGCACATACTTTGCATGTAGCATAATTATGTGTAGTTAAGAGTGGAACTTTAGATGAACCCATGATGGAATGAAAGAGCACAAGAGAGAAAATAGGCATAATCACACAAGATACACCCCCTCAAATTCACTCAATCAAAGTACTCCCCCCCCCAAAGAGATGATTTTGGCACTTTATAATGCAGTGTGTGTACAATAGGCCACTTGCAACTTGGAAAAGTGGACATATGATTTCTAATTTACAACTTGCCACAAATAGGCTGAGAACAGACTAGAACAAATAAGCAAAGACCTAAATTCAGATCTATGCAATACAAGTGCCAAATAGGCCAATAAGGACCATATGTTGAAAGTACAAAATCCACTCAAGATCGCTTCAAACTGATTGCACATTCAAGAAGTAGAAAAAAATCATGCACTTTAAAAAAAATCACCTGAAAAGGAGTTCGTATGAGCCTAAACGAAGCCCTGGAAGTTGCAAATTCAAGGATTGGACAAGTATAGTGTTGAGAAGCTAAAAATTCTGAAACATCTATCCACCAAAATCAGAAACTGAGCACACCAATGCAAAGTATACAACAAATTAGCCCAAATAAAAAAAATTGCTTGAAAAAAGGCCTCAAAATGAGCAATTTATGAGCCTCTGAACTTGGACTGCAAATTCAAAAACTTCATTGGAGAGGAGGGAAAAATATTTTGACATTTGCTGAAATCATCACTGATGCGATGATGACATCATCAAAACAACTGATTAAATTTGATGTCTGGGTGCCCGTCGAAAGTGAATATACTCCTTCGTGCAACATATTCTCTTAGTTATGAGCTTAAATTTGATGCTTTGGAGAATGTCACAGTTAGTGGAATCGTTAGGAAAATATGCTTCAAAATCTTCATCTGTGGACATATGGGAGATCACCGCATGGGCCTATATGTGTGTGCCACATGGCATGTCCGGGGAGGGTAAGATGCGGGGCCCATCCGTGAGATGGATGCCGCTCAATTTTTTGAAGTGGTCACCTGATTTTATTTTTTTTCCGGTAAACAAAACCAGACGACTCCCATGCCACCCGTGAAGAAGGGGACTATGTGGAGTGCTACTAGGAGCCACGTGGTAGCTCCTGGTGGTTGTCGGTTCCCCTGTGGGTATAGGGTACACCTTTTGTACTTTGTACTATGAAAATATCTGTAGAAAACCAAAAAATTTCCTTTTTTCTTTCTAATTTTTTACAAAGATTTTTCAATATGAAATTTAATCACCCAATTTAAATTTTTCAAAAAAAATTTCAAATGGAAATTATATATTATTTTTTAAAAAATTCATTCCGTTGAACAATAATGATGACCTGGGGGGCCATACAACTCCTTGAGAAAAAAAAAATTCCTCATCAGACAACTACTTCAATTTGGACGAATTAATAGTCAATCTTAGTGTTTTTGGCTCTTCTGGACGCAATGGTAATGTCCTTTTTCGCTGAAAATGCTCCAAAGTGGTAGCTAACTCCTGGATCTAGAAACCACCTCCAATCTTCAACCCTTTGCAAATTTGGCCTCTAATCTCCAATTGAGACAAAACAAAAGGTAAATCTTACTATCTTGGACACTTCAGACGCAATGGCAAGCTCAGATCTGATGCAATAAGCTCCCAAAATGCACTTGCAATACAAGGCCAAAAATGGAACCCTCTAAGAATCTCTCCAAATGACTAACTAAAGGCACTCCAATAGCTTTGATACCATGTAAGAATTGGCTATGAAGGTAGCCACCCAAGATCTAGAGGCCTAATAGAAAGCACAAGCATAAGCGAGATAGAAACAAGATGACAAGAATAAATTGTATTCTGCCAATAATGCAAATATGATGGATTGATACAATGCTATGCAAAAGTACATAGGAGACCCCTTGGTTATATAGCCAAGGTGAGAACATAGAAGGGCATAAGATTATGACAAGTCTCATAATCTCATGACATGAGACAACTATGAAAAGCTATCACTCCACCTAAAGTGGAAAAGTGATAATGTGATAATCACCACAAAAGGTGGAAGTGATAAAGTAATGACATGTTAAGTGCACCAAAAGTGGAAAATCTCCAACAACCTCCTATGTGGTCCCTAAGTAAACTTAACTAAGGTGTAATCATGATCTAGGACAAGGTACAACACATTTAATTACACCAACACACTTTCAATGCAAGTTCAATGCATTGTCAATACATTGAAATAGATTACAACACACTTTCAATGCAAGTTCTTACAGGAGTCTTCACCTAAACTCAATTTAGAGGAATTTTAACAACATTCCAGTAGCATACAGACTTGCAAACTGACTCTCACCTTTCTCTCTCACAAATGACTATCTCAAATTACCAATATATAGTATTACATTACATATGAGAATCTTCTAGAGATAAAACTTTTCTTTTTAGAAAAATATAATAAAATATGTTAGCAATCTTATCTCTATCCCCATATAAAAGATACTTCTCAAAATAGCCACTTTTCATCTATCACAAAATCTTCTATTCTTGGCTTGCTTTATTTATTTTTTATTTCCATGTAAGGTTGAGACACTTTCTTTTTTTCTTTTTCTTTGTTTTTCAATTCTATCTTCTTCTTTTAAAATTCTTTATTCCTAACATTGTACAACAATTAAATTCTTTCTTTATTTCACTTTAACTCAAGTAGCCTGTAAAGTGCAAAAAATTGAGAAGCCAAGGTCAAGTACATGACAAATAATGTTGTATATAAAAACTTAATAGCCTACATATACTGCAGCATTAACAATGTAACAATCATCATTTTTATCCCCCATGGATTCCAAGCAAACTCCACTCGAGCACAACCCACCATCTACTACCTCAATACTTATAATATTTCCACTATAAAAATAAGAGACATTTACATTAGGGAGGTTGCTAGCTAGCCTAAAAGTCATTAATAATACTATAACAAATAAAATAAAAGATAACTCACTCAATTGATTCATTAAACAAAGATAGTTAAGCCCTAAAATAATCCCAATTATACTAGCAAAATATACTAAAATAAAACAATACAAAAGAATTTCTAAGGCTTTATGTTCTATGCTTAGATGGTTCACCACATTTGCAACTAGGCTAAACTAATTTGATTGCAGACCTCTACTAAGACAAATATCATTTTTTCGTCCATCTTATGTTTACATATCATATATATTGACTTAAAAAAAAGGCATCATGTGTCTCCACATAAAATCTCAAGGGTTATATTTGTGTCCTTACCACATACATTTCTCAAGAAATAAATGCTTCATTGGCATTTATTAAAATGAAAGAAAAACATTATTTCTTGCATCCTAGGCAATGTGTATATGCTACTTAGTTAGGGCTAAAATTTGGAACACTTGAAATATGATGATCATTTTTAAGCTCTATGTTATGAAAGGCTCTTGCAATCACAAAAAGAGTGATTTAGTTTAGTAGTACCTTTCATCAGAGGTCACCTTTCTTTTTTAAAACTTGAAGCTAAATTTCCTATGCCCTCTTGCACAAAGAATGAAGTTTAAATACCTTGATTGGGAGTTGAGAAAAGATAAAAAAAATTCTTGTTCAACATATCGAAAAGCTCATCATTACCATGTGAATTAGTTGCAATTTTTGATTGTCTATGAAGCATTTATTAAAACACTCATCTGAGTGAAAGATACATGGGGAAAAAATTATCAACATGATTATACTAGAATTTGTTGTGAACAAATATTTAGTATAGTCAAAGTCATGTCTTCATTCTGTGGGTAAAGGCACAGAGGATCAAAAATAAAATAGAGCAGCAAACAAAGAGCATACAATAGTAAAAGAAAACTAATTCAACTGGAATTAAAAGCTGCTCAGAAAACACATAATTGACACAGTAGAAAATAGACAACAATTAGATTTATTTATATTCATTAATCTAAATAGTACAACAGCTATGATTCCCTATTCTTCTTTACACCATATTCTTAGATACAAAGCTATATTGCTCTAATTCCTACTTCTTGCATTATGCAAAATGACCACAAAGAGGGAATAAAACTAAAAAAATGGTGAACAGCTAAGGAGTAATAAAATATTACTATTTTTACTACCCACGAAGTGTGTGAGAGTAAATAGGAATTTAATGCACAATCAAAACAAATCTCCCAAAATCTTCTCCAAAAAATTTCTAATTAAACTTGGCTTTAATGTTGGTACGCAGCCTTAGTTGGAGGGATTTGCATAATAGATTAGTTGAGATTACATATGTGTGATACTCCCCCTTAATCTCAACTAGTTGACATTTTTCCAAAAAAATTCTAGAGAATCCACCTTCATTTTCAAAAAAAATTTCAAAAGGTTTTGGTGCATCCATCTTCTTCACAAATTTTTTTTTGGGGCATCCAAAGTTCTAGAGCATTCAAAGTTCTGGTGCATTCAAAGTTCTAACACATCAACCTGTTCAATTTTTTTTGGTGCATCTACCTTCAGTCTCAAAGGTTTTGGCCCATCTTCCTTTTGTTCCTGGATTTTGTTCAAAATTTCCAGAGCATCTTCCTTCAAGTTTTGAAGCATCTACACTGGCACAAAAACCCAAACAACTTCTCAAATATTCAAACCTATCTCTTGCTAATGGTTTAGTGAAAATATCAGCAAATTGATCTTTTGATCTACAAAAATCCAAAAATATTTCTTTGATATTCACTAACTCTCTTATGAAATGGTATCTAGTGTTTATGTGCTTGTGATGTAGAGGGTTAGGGACTTTGAAAGAAACACAAAGTTTTAAGGCTAATAATGATTCACTCTCAACCTTCCAACTAGGCACTAGTATGGAGATAAGGCCTCAATAAGGCACCAAATGACTTATTTGCTTTCCTTAAGGATCCAAACCCTAGGAATGCTCCTAATAGACACAATTACACTTTTCTTAAATGAAATCAAACCCCCAAACCTCTATTTTGAACAAAATCCACTTTTCCACCTTAACTAGGCCTTCTAGCCCAACTAGGCCTCTAGCGAAGGATTTTTGACTTTTCTCTCAAACTTTCCAAAGGACCCTCTAATATAATGACTGATTAAGATGTTTTTTATGATGGAAAAAAACATATCAACTCCTTGATGGCACTTGTTTTAGAACTCACCAACCAAAATATGATGTTTCCTCAAAAACTAGGCCTAATTAGCCCTCTTTTCCAAAGCAACCCCTCTCTAAACTCATCCCCTAACCATGAAACTTTCAACACTCTCCTAAAATGACTCAAAACCAGATATTTTTAGATTCTTAATCTTCTATGACACCCTTAACATGCTCAAACACAAAACCCTCCATAAATTGCCTAAAAAATAGGGCTTCTTGGATCTTGGCCTTCCAAATACTTCCAAAACTTGTTTATTAACCATACACCATTAGTAAAACATATATAGTCTATCCCAACTCAAAAAAGTACCCCTCCTTAAGGCATATCTTCCACTGCTATACTCTAGCCTCCATCTTCAAGCACTTTACACTGTGAAATCTTGGTGTACACCACATGATTCCTCTTTCCTAAACTTTAGTTTGTTATATTGATATGATACAAGTTAATTATGATCCATTTCAGTTGTCTTAGTCATATATTCCCATGAAATGGATCATTCATCCATGAAAAACCCTCAAACTAGTGGAAAATTTGTGTTTTCCTGAGGATAGTCAAAAGTTTTGTATAGAAAACTTATTTATTATTGCTCTCAGAACCTATGAGGGTTTAAAAACATGTAATTTAAAGTTCCTAAACAATTCAAATTGTCATAACTTCAATGGAAATCAAAAACTCATCAAAAAACTCAAAGAAATTGCAAGAAAACTATATTTCTTTCACTATTTCCTATAGCAGTCCATACAGTCACCTCTCCAATTGATCAACCTCCATAAAAATGATTATTTTTGGGTTATAGACCCATTCCCCAACTGAACAAACTATTTTGGATTGATTACAATGCATAATTACCTCTAAAACACCTAAAACTCATTTTCCTGCCTAAAGTGGATTTTCAAAAATTTGAATTTCCAATTTGCAATTTATTAAACTCTACTATCTAAAAACCATTGGATCCTTAATATCCAACTTTATTTGACACAATAAAATCATAATAAACCTATCTAACCTCCTAGAGCATTGTTTTCCCATTTACAAAGCATTTTGGTCCTAGGGTCCTTATCAGGACCCTTAGGACAGTTGACTCCTTTCAAGTTCTTTCCCATTTCCAAAACCATTATAGGTTTCAAAAGATTATAATTGATGTTTTAATTTGATGGAAAGGTCCTCCTAACCCTTGCACACTTTTGACCTTTGAAGAGCTCCTTGAAGGCCTTGGGTGCTCCTGCACCATTCTCCCCAAGAAAGAAATATTTCTTGCCCTAAGAAGTATCCCATGTGTTGCCACCAAAAGACCTCTTGCTCTCATATGTTTTAATCTTCAAATGACAAGGCATATAATCTCCCAAAGTCACTGTCTTCCTCTTCTACCAATCTGCATTCTTGATAGAATCAAAACAAGGATTAGCTTGTCCTCTTGGTTGTTTAAGATCAGTCTGTACCTGTACCTTGTTTCTACCTTCATTCCCCTAATTTCATTGTGAAAAGATACCATCACTAGCATGCTCAACTATAGGGCATTGAATGCCTCCAACCTTGACACTATCTAAGTCCCACAAATTTTGATTTCTAGGATTGTGTGCTCCACAACCCTACTGCAACTCATCACTCCTCCTCCATCCAGTATCTTCCCCTATCTTACCTAGCTTACCCTACTTATTCACCTACAAACTCTTCTCAAAACAAATCACAAAACTATCATTAGACTACTCCAAAGGCAAAGGAATCAACTTATATCTACTAGTATCTTTATGCACCAAATATGTGTTATGAAATCCATCATGCATTGTCCTCCTAGCATACTCCCATGGTCTTCCCAAGATGATATGACCACAAGTCATTGGAATGACATCACAAAGCACCTTGTCATGATAAGATCCAATTGAAAAATCCACAAAATGTCTCTTACCAATCTCTACATGCTGCCTTTGAGTTACCCAAGTGGCCTTGTAGGGAGTAGGATGATCAAATGTTTCAATCCCTAACTTGGTTACCATATCAACTGAAACTAAATTGCTATGTGACCCTGAATCTATGAGCAATCTGCATATTTTACCATGACTGAGACAATTAGTCTTAAAGATAGTTACCTTTAGCTCTTGATGAATTCTTTCTCCTTGCTTGACCATAAGAAACTCACCATTAATCATAGGGTATGCCATGAATTTTTTGGTTCCTCCTTCTTGTATTCTTCTTCTTGTACCAAGTTAGCTCTCCTATCTTTACCCTTATCAACTTGTTCCCATTTCCCATTTAGGACACTTGAAGGAAGGATGCCTTGGTTCATTGCAATTGAAACACCTACCTGTGAATGGTCCTCTACCTTGTCCAAATCTGCCTCCTCCTCTAGGAGTGTATCCTCCTCTTTGATCAGAAAATATCTCTTTGCCTTTGTCATTGTTGCTCTTATCATTCCTGCCTTGCCGTTGTTCTCTATTATCTCTGCCCCTATTTGAACTACCTCCTCTTCCACCATTGCTTGATCTTTCTTGCTTCCTCTTCATCTTTTCTTCTACTCTAATGGCCAACTAAAAACATTCTCCTAATGTCCTTGGTAATTGCAAACCAATCTCATCTTGTAGATTATACCTCAAGCCATTGATATACATGGCTACTTTCTCATCTTCTTCCTCATATCCTCCTCTGATACTAAGCTTGTGAAATTTCTCAGTATAGGACATCACATCCATGTCCTTTTGTCTTAAATTCTACCTCATCCTCTTCACATGAATTGTGTAATCATATGGTAGGAATTGTTCTGTGACCAAACTCTTAATCCTAGCCCATGTAGAGACTTTTTCCAATCCCCTAGACATCCTATCATTCTAAAAAATAGTCCACCATGTCAGTGCTATGCCCCTCAACTTAGTTTTGGAAAACTTAACCTTCCTCTCTTCATCCATCTCCTCAAACTCAAAATAGTTCTCCAAGGCATCAAGCCATCCTAACACCTCTTCACTATCCATCTTCCCTTGATAGATAGGCAAGTCTATGTGACTCTTCCCTCCATGACCTTGTACTTCCTTCAACAATCTCAATAACCTCCTTTCCTCAGGGTCCTCTGTCTCATTTGTTTGTTGTTCTTGATTTACCCTCACATGCTCTTCATCTTCATCATTGTCTTCTT
This sequence comes from Sequoia sempervirens, assembly GCA_007258455.2. Lineage (NCBI taxonomy): Eukaryota > Viridiplantae > Streptophyta > Pinopsida > Cupressales > Cupressaceae > Sequoia > Sequoia sempervirens. The sequence continues at coordinate 101,319,523 of VDFB02193867.1, forward strand.
GGTCTTCTTTCTCTTCTCTCCTCCTACTCCTCTCAAGGTTACTTATCCTTGCTTGCATGGTCTCTCTCTCCCTTCTGCACTGCCTTTCTTCTTTTGCTCTAGCCTACTCTCTTGCTGCTTCTTGTTCTCTTCTTTCCCTTCTTTCTTTTTCCAAGGTTTCCCTCAACTCCTCCAACTCTCTTGCTAACTAATTTTTAGGTGCCATTGTTGTTTCTTCAATCTCTAAAGAACCTACTCACTGCTCTGATACCACTTGTTGGTGATTTTTTTTGTAAACCAGGTAGGTCTCCTATTCTACCTATGGATTAGCCAACTCCAATCAAGAGCAGCTCGAAGGACCTGGACCAACTGACAAGATTTAGTCAAAAACTGAGATCTTCTACACTTTAGGCTTTGCAGAACCAGGGTGGGTATGCCCACACAATGCCTCAAATAGGACTAGACATTTCTTTTTATAGGAGATAAATCCTGATGCCAAGTATTGAGGACCTCAAATGGGGCTAGATTCTCAGTAGCTCAACCTTGAAGCAATAAGGAGGTAGGGCAAGACATCAAACAAGTTTGATTAAATAAAATGATTGATGTTGAGCAAGAAGACTAGAACCCTAAAGATATACAACAAATATCAGATTAGTGCCATTATTCTTGGGCTAGGAGTCACAATAACCTACAAATAGAAGGAACCATTACTCTGGACATTAAATTCTATGTGAAACTAACATTATTAATCCCATAGATAGTGATCAAATCTTAAAGAATACTTATCAAATCCTTCAATCATACATATAATTTTTTGAGATGATAAAAGAAATTTAACCTATTCCTTGAACATGAGCTATTATCAAAATAGACAATGCAATAAAGTATTACAAAGGCTAATTGAATGATCCTTGATTAGTTTCATTAACAATTCACATGTAAAATCCAAAGGAGAGACTCAAAGACCTAAACAAATACATTCAATTTCATACATGCATCCAAGACCTTACAATTTATAAACTACAAAACCTAGACCTCAAATTCTGACAATAATTTGACATTGTGACTCAGTGCTCTTTCCTTTATAATTGGTTCTAATTCCTAGCCGAAGACCCATACAAATGATTTAGAAATTCCTTTTAAAAAGTCTAGGGATTTCCATCTAGCTCAGAGCCACATCAACATGCCACGTCAGACCCCAACTGCATCGTGACTAATCAAAACCCTCTTTGTGACCTTCAACAACTTCTCTGGTCACATAAATGCCTTTGGTCAGATCTTTGTCAAGAGAGACATTCCCGCACGAACAAAGATCAATCAACTTGCACAAAATCTACTACCAAATCTATGCATCAAGACTCAAGCCATGTTGTCCTTGTCCCAGAGCTGCATAGCCATGAAAGCTAGCTCAGTGGAGCCAGCAACCAACTCACTGTCGCCATCAATGCTCCAGGCTTCTATTTTTGCGTACATCGTCAATACCAAACCTTGAGTGTGGTTTAGTTTGAAACTTTATTGTTGATCATCCTTGATCTGATGGCCATCGCATTCCTTGTAGGATGTATTGATCGATCACCTTGTATTGGTGAGCTGAACAAGGGCCCTTGATCTCTATCATCGGCCATAGTGGGCCATTGATCTATGTGGTCCTTTGCATGGCATACCTAACATTTGGTCATTAATAACCATCGAGCACCTATATCATTCTAATTAAAACATCACCATTCACACTTAGCACATGCACATTTGTGGCCTTTAAGTTGCTCAGGTTTTACCTTACCGCATCTCGTAGCTCACAATAGATCACCAAGACACAAATGATCTCACACCGACTAAAACCTTTTTCCTTTTGTGCATTGCTATAACATTAAGATATTAGGAAGACCTCCCATAGAGCACACCATGTCTTTCCAAAAGTCTTATTCACCTATGTGCTTGCTGAGACAATCAAAACCTCATGTCGGCAAAGACCCTTTATGTTCCATTGGCGAGATCGAAGGTCACTCACCGAGACCTCTCAAATTCGGCAAGACGTTATATCGATAGCCACAACTCATGCCGAGAGACTTCCATATGCTCTTGTCAATGAGACCAAGAGGAGTTCATTGAGATGTTACACAAAAGGCTCCAAATATGGCCGAAGTGAATTCCATATGTTATGTTGGTGAGACAAAGACACTTCACCGAGACCTATTCCAAAAACCCAAACTCTTGCCAATACGCTTCCATCCAACATCAGTTGGTGTGACCTTTTAATTTCGCTATGACTTCACACCGATGGCATAGCGAGAGGCAGCAAAAATATTTCAAGGAAACCAAGGGGAGTCGGGAAGACCTCACCCTGAGCGGACTCTAACAACCGAAGGGAAAAGCCCATCGGTGAGACACAAAGGAGTTGGGGAGACATCTCCCTGACACAACCAACATAAGCTGACAAAAAAGAGACCTTGGGGATACAACATGAGGTCATCGAGAGGTAATCCTGAGCACCAAAGGTCATAGTAAAGGCAATACGAGGCCGGTGAAAATGGTAGCTAGGGCCTGGGGAACCAATTAAGTTAAAATGAACCAAGCAGATAGGAAAGACATGGAGGTAGAGCCAGAACTAAGAAAGAGAAGGAGTCAGAGTTGGAGCGAGGGAGAAAAAGGAACAAAAATGAGATCGGGACTGAAAACCATCCCACTCTCACCTCTGCAAAAGACTGTGGAGGTGGAGCTGGAACCGACACGAGATAGAGAAGTCACAGGGCTAGGAGCAGAACAAAATGAGAACAAGGAAGCCACAGAGTTGGAGGAAAAATGGAACCAAGAACGTCGCAAAAAGTTCCAAGATAAACCCCCAACCTGGTTCTACCCCCGCGAAAAGCAAAAGGAAAACAAAGCGAGCAGAGCCGGGGTTAGAGCAAAACCCAAAACCAAAAGCATGAGAACGGTTCCAAAAAAAATCTTGTTCTGATCCCATGCCCACCAAAGGAAACAAAATAAAAGACAACTGAAGATGCAGAGCTGGGGCTGGAATGGAACTTGAAAGAGAAACCAAAGGCCAAAAATCCAGATTCTGATTCCATTATGGTTCCGCCCCCGCTAGGCAAAGAAAAACACAAGGCAAGGAAGAAAAGAAAGATCTAGCCCTCTGAGACATGAACCCTTAGCACGCTGAGCTCAACCTTGGTGGGAGCCCATTTACCCCATGTGCCAAAATGATAGAAAATTCTTAAGCTAAAGATTTGTTAGGAAAATCAAAGGAAAACAACTGGAAAATGAGAGACAACCAAAATAGGCAATAACATAGGCTCCGGTTGGGGATGTATGCCCATAGTGGGCATAACAAGAATTCAGATCTTAGGGAGAGCATACTAAAACAAAAGGAAACCCAAAACAATGAGGAGCTAACCAGACAAGGTTAGCAAACACAGCAACACAAAACTGACCAAAAAAGCAAAAACCTAACCTAATGTTCATGGAAAAAGAAATGCTTCAGATGAAGCACCACTTTGAGAATTGTCCATGAATAGGCAATTCAAGAGTCACATTGTTGATTCTTTATTTCATTTGATGACACTAGACCACCAAATGAAAATGTGAAGCCACAACTTTCCTCTATCAAACACTTGGTTCTCTATTGCCATCCATAGGCCAAATCTGATAGCATTGTCATGAACTACCCATAAACTAACTCGGTCACTATCAAGTTCCACTGAATCACTGTGTTTTCCAATGTCACCAACTTTCTCATCAAACTGCAACATGCAATCAAACATTGATTTGAGATCACAATCATCATTGCACATCTCCCTAGACAATTCATGGTCATGCTTCACTAAATGCTCACTTGCTTGGACTGGGAAATAAAAACATTCATAGTCCACTTGATCCTTCACATCACAAAATTTGTCATCAAAATCGGTCTGCAGATCAAATTGAAAGCTCTTATAAACAACTTCTTCCATGACATGCAAATCATCTCTGCACATGCCAAAGGCAAAAGGTTCATATTTGGGAGTATATGTGTACTGGTTAAGGTTCATATTCAGGAGTATCTGTGTACTGGTTACTGCAACATGGGCACATCTTCTTCATCCTAGGTTCAATGGTGTGCACTGATTCATTATTCACATCAACATTTAGCTCAAAGCCAAATACCCCAAGTGAGGGCTCAAGTAAATCAACATCATTAGGGATAGCAGGGAGACAACCAAGTGCATTGGTACTCAGAAGATAAGGAGCATTAAATAGGAAGCAATTGTATTCAGCTTCACATTCCTCAACATGACGTTCATCAGTATGCCCATTCCTCAGCTGCCCCACACATGGATTGAGTGTTTCTGCAGTGTTAATGCAACCTGCAGCTTTATCTTCATATGGGTCACCAAGCCATTTCTTGTCATCAATAGACAAGGATATTGAGTCAGGATCCATGTACATGTTACAATGCACCACTTGATTATTTCAAAAGGAATCCATTGTTTCATCTTCATGCTCTTCATGCACCATAAACCTCTCCATCTTTGCTTCATACCAATAGTCACGTAGAGAAAGGTCATAAGCACACTTGTTAGCACCATCATCATACTCAAGATTATGTCTTGAATCAACACATTGGTTATACACATGTTTGTCTTCAAATTGTGCATCTCTCTCACCATGAATATGCTTCAGTGACTGTGAAACTAAGTCACATTGCCTATAGTCACCATAAGCATCTATACTAATGTACTCTTCATCTGAGGAGTATGCTTCCATATTATCTTCAAAAAATCAATCATAATCCTCAGAACAACAATCAGAGATGTCAGCCTCACCATTTCTTTTATCACAAGACAAATCATCAGTATATGAACTATGCTCAAACTCCTCAGAATGAGTACTTGATACTTCACTTTCATCATCATGATCACTGATCACACCATGGCATGGGATAATACCTTGTTCCTCATCTGCTTCTCCATCCTCCGAGATACTACAAGAAAAAGATTATTGCATGTCTACTTTGTCATCATCCCGTGTGTCATCAGCTTCATCACTACTGCAAGGACTTGCACATGTATCAATTGTGGGCTAAATGTAATGCTCATCATCTGACATGTTCCCTTCACTTATTTTCATTATTTTCTGAATTTCCTTAGGAGGAAAATTGTTGTCTTCACTCTAAGAGTGTGCATTTTGTGCATAACCATACTTAGCTAATTCGATCATCCATATCCAATCAGGGACTTGGTCAAAGCTATGGGGCTTCAAATCTTCCAAAAAAGTAATCATCCTAGGTTCATAAATCTCACAAAACAAATCAATGCACATAGAATCATTAGGTCTGAAATCTTTGGGAATTTCTATCAAGTAGTCCAAAATTCTCAAGAACAACCTATATGGTGATTCTTTTTCTTGTCTCTTTACATCATATAATCTTTGAACCAAAGATTTTTGATCAATGTTGCTCAAATTTTGATGACACTTGACATAGGGCTCACTATGATCTTCACATTGTGATAATGAAGAAATCACAACAGTAGATACATTTCCAACTTGAAAAGCACTTCCTTTATCTGCTCCTAGAACTCCACTATTATGGAATGTGTCGGGAAGACCAACACTTGCAGCCAGATGCCCTTTCATCATAGAGTATCTCAGATTATTCTCAATCTCTATGGCACTCTGAAATGCCTGTTGTAATGTTGCGGGTTCCTTGTCCCTTAACAAGAAACTCATCTTTCTGTCAAATGCTCCTAAATACACAACCAAAAATTTAGCATCAGTTGGTCTTATGTATTCAGGGATCTCCTTTATTGCCTTTGTGAAGTGGAGGTTGAATGCAGGAACTAATTCACCATTGTTTATATGGATCTTCATGAAGTTCTTTCTTACCAAACTCAGATCCACCCTTTCATCGAATTGCTTATTAAAGGCTATCATGAACTGACTCCATGAGGATATAGAGCATGTTGGTAAATATGAGAACCAATCTCTGACATCATCCTTCAAGGATTGAACTAAAAATTTCATGATAATGTCCTCATGATTTACCTCGAAATTCCCCATCACATCCACAAATGCTCGCAGATGTTTAGAGGTTGATTCTAAATTTTTCCCTATGAATTTGGGCAAATGCTACCTGACATTTTTAGGAATAAGGTTTGGGAAACCTTTGATACCACTGAGAACCAATGGTCTATACCTTTCAATAGCAAAATCCCTCTGAGGGCTTGGTGCAGCTTGTCTTCCTTGCATATTTTTACTTTCCATTTCACATGGAAACCCTCATGATCTGATACTCAATTATTACTAACCTCATACAAGGTTCTCAATTACAACATTCATGAATCCAAAATATTGATTGAATAAAAATGCCCTAAGATTATTAGAGGCACAAAACACACTTCACTAAATGTAATAGACATCACATATTATACATTTGAAGTATGTAGAGAACTAATACTATCCTTTCCCTTCGGTATTGCTAAATCACTAGATAGGGAATCACCATTTCTTTCTAAGGTGTTCTAATATGAAGAATACCTGGCAATGTTGCAGCTCTAGAACATTCTTCAAATCTTCAATGGGTTCACCTTGATAGAGTTGCCACCTCTTTGCAGAGGATAGAACTTTAAATGATATGAAATTCACTTACATATAAGTCCTTCTCTGAGCTCATTCCACCAACAGAGCACCATAAATATTTCAGGCTGAATACAACAAAAATTTCTCCAGGCCTGAGATTCTTCAAACCTTGAACATAACCAACATGACATACAAAGATATGACTCTATTGCACACAATATGACTCATAAGGCCAAATTCAGTTCACTCCCCAGTGGAGTCGCCATCTTGTTGGTGATTTTTTTTTTAAACTAGGTTGGTCTCCTATTCTACCTATGGAGTAGCCAACTCCAATCAAGGGCAGCTCGGAGGACCTAGACCAACTGACAAGATTCAATCAAAAACTAAGATCTTCTACACTTTAGGCTCTGCAGAACCAAGGTGGGTATACCCACACAATGCCTCAAATAGGACTAGACATTGCTTTTTATAGAAAATAACTCCTGATGCCAAGTATTAAGGACCTCAAATGGGGCTATATTCTCAGTAGCTCAATCTTGAAGCAACAAGGAGTTAGGGAAAGACATCAAACAAGTTTGATTAAATAAAATGATTAATCTTGAGCAAGAAGACTAGAACCCTAAAGATATACAACAAATATCATATTAGTGCCATTATTCTTGGGCTAGGAGTCACAATAACTTACAAATAGAAGGAACCATTACTCTGGACATTAAAGTCTATGTGAAACTAACCTTATTAATCCCACAGCTAGTGATCAGATCTTAAAGACTACTTATCAAATCCTTCAATCATACATATAAATTTTTGAGATGATAAAAGCAATTTAACCTATTCCTTGAACATGAGCTATTATCAAAATAGACAATGCAAGAAAGTATTACAAAGGCTAATGGAATGATCCTTGATTAGTTTCATTAACAATTCACATGTAAAATCCAAAGGAGAGGCTCAAAGACCTAAACAAATACATTCAAGTTCATACATGTGTCCAAGACCTTACAATTTACAAACTACAAAACCTAGACCTCAAATTCTGACAATAATTTGACACTGTGACTCAGTGCTCTTTCCTTCAAAATTGGTTCTAATTCCTGGCCAAAGACCCATACAAATGATTCAGAAATTCCTTTTAAACAGTCCAGGGATTGCCATCTAGCTCTGAGCCACATCAACATGCCACGTCAGACCCCAACTGCATCATGACCAATCAAAACCCTCGCTTTGACCTTCAACAACTTATCTGGTTACATAAATGCCTCTAGTCGGATCTTTGTTAGGAGAGACATTCCCACATGAACAAAGATCAATCAACTTGCACCAAATCCACTGCCAAATCTGTGTGTCTAGACTCTATCCATGTCATCCTTGCCCTAGAGCCATGTCGTAATGAATGCTAGCTCGGCAGAGCGAGTGACCAACTCACTGTCGCCATGAATGCTCCAAGCTTCTGTTTTTCACATGCACCGTCAATACCAAACCATGACTATGGTTTAGTTTGAAACTCGACTGTTGATTGTCCATGATCAGACAGCCATCACATTCCTCATAGGATGTATTGATTGTTACCTTGTATCAGCGAGCTGAATGAGAGCCCTTGATCTCTATGATCGGCCATAGCGGGCCATTGATCTATGTGGTCCTTTGCATGGCATACCTGACATTCATCCATTGATAACCATCAAGAACTTGTATTGTTCTGATTAAAACATCACTGTTCACACTTGGCACATGCACATTTGCGGCCTTTAAGTTGCTTGGGTTTTACCTTACCACATCTCGTAGCTCACAATAGATCACCAAAACACAAATGATCTCACACTGACTGAAACCTTTTTCCTTTTGTGCATCGCTATTGTAACGCTGAATATAAAAAGCTTGCACAATAGACAATAGAAGAAGATTAGAAGCACACATGCATACAATACTAAATCTAAAATGCAAATTCATTCATTAAGCAACAAAGAACATGGGAAAGTAAAAACGTAATTAAAACTAGAACAATCTCACCAGTTTCAAACGTATTTCCATGATTCATCTCGTTTTCCCTTCTCCCTTTTGCTTGTGTAGTATAATTGCCCTCAGATTTTCAAGTTCATGCAAGTATAGCCTAAGATAATAATTAGCAAAATATCGAAGATTCAAGATTGAGTGCTCGCAAGATTCATAAGATTTCAAAAGAGATTTCGTGAGAGATTGGAATGAAGAATGACAAATCAATTTATAGAAAATTGATTATTCGAATGACAGGCCAAGATCGAAAGATTAACAGATGGTTGAGATCGATAGATTAGTCATGCAATTAGATAACTGATAGTATTGACATGAGTGATACCAATTAGAAATAGAATTAAAGATTAAATGAATGATTTAATCTTTAGTTCAGCATTCAAAAACATCAGAAATATCTTTGCATGACAAAGATGAAGATTGATTATAACAACTCTCTGTTCGAAAGCACACACAACATTTAATTAATTAAATAAGAATATTTAATTAATATGCATGTACACACAAATGAGTTAGAACTCGAGGACTGCATGATTTGACGAAGAGATTACTCGAATATGCCACTTAGACATCAAATCAATAGTTAACTGAATGATTAAAATAGATGTCAAGTCGAGCAATAGTGAATACTTAGATAACACATAATTATCTAAAATATAGAGGAATGCGTTAAAATAGAATTAATGAATTAAATAATTCATTTAATTCAAGATTTGATATTTGAAGAATAATTAAATAAATAAGATTTATTTAATTAAATGATGAAGGGATTTTAAATGAATAATTAAATAAAGAATTTATTTAATTATAGTTGAAATATGATAAAGAGTAAATTAAATAAGAATTTATTTAATTTGACAAGAAGGATAATGTTAATTAGTAACATAATTAAATAAAAAGTGTTTATTTAATTAATCAGATAGAATAAAGAAAAGTGTGAATTAATTAAATAATTAAGATTATTTAATCAATGACCATGAAGAATACGAAATATGAAGAATATGGAAGTCGCTGGCTTAAACTAGATTTCAGTGTCTACATTTGCCCCTCTTTGATACAATGTCATTTTGGCATTGTGTCAAAGAAAATCAATAAGAAATATGCCCTAGTAATGCCCCAGTGTAAAACAGGTGAAGGTATGCCCCCTTGGGAGGATAGGCAGGTTCAAAGAACATGAGTGTGCTCTCGAAATTGATAAGAGAACTAGAAGATGAAAGAAAGAAAAAAAGGATAGAGGAAAATAGATAATGGTGGTGAAGATGTAGAAAAGAAGAAATGTTAGTGCAAAAAGAAAGATTGAGAAAGAACGAAAGACAGGAGATAGATGTTAGTATTAGCAATCTTCGATGTTTCACTATATCACAAAAGGTACTGCACTTTATCATCATTGGGTAGGAATAATACAAATGGAGAAAAACACCATGATATGACATAGATCAATGTGTGCAAGGTCATCCACTTGATGATAATAGACAGTCGCAGACAAGGATTGTCATTAACTCATACTAAAGGCACAAGTTGCCCCAGTCTTTTTGTCAGGACAAACCACAGACAACAAACAAAAGAAAAGATGGGTCATGAGACGTCATTGCTCCTCTAAATACTTCATGGGAAATCCTTGAGGAAACTAGTAACATGACTCAAAATCAAAGTTAAAAGACAGTCGAAAGACATCATTCAAAGAAAAATAGAATTCGGATACATCGTTGCTTCTCTAAATCCTTCATGGGACATCCTTGAGAAAGCTAGTAACATGAATCCCAGTCATCAATTCAAGATAAATGATATGATAAATAAGCCATAAAGTCAAAAAGCCAATGAAAATATTTTCCAAAAAATGATTTGTTTGTTTGATTTGTTTTGATTGATAGCAAGATTAATTGATAGAGCCTGGTTTCAAGAGATACACATACTAGATAAGACTGTGAGTCTAGTTTCAATGTTATGACTATCTGTATAAGGCATGACAAAGCCTAGTTTCAGAAAGACATGTATCATATAAGATGTTGAGTTAGATGTCATTGATGTGATAACCTGTATAAGGAAATGTGTGACCTTGTTGATTATGTAGGAAGGACTCACCCTGTATAAGACACAGGTTGATTGTTTTGATAACGTCTGTTTCCAAGGACACATCCTGTAGCAGAATTTTGGTTGATCTATTTGAATTGTTTTGTTTGGCAAGGTGTTTGATTTGACTCAGAGATATTGCTGACTTGCTCACCAGATTTATGCATGACTTGATATGATGTGTGGACAATTGACTGTGTGTAACAACAAAACCCTAAAGAAATGACCTAGTGCGGCCTCGAGGGCTCATCAATTGATGGCCTTGCCTACTTTGTACACACAGAGACCTCGTAGTTTGACTTGACTTGACCGACAAGACTGAATACAAATAGAAGACATGTTGTGAAAGTGAATGCGATGAACCCTAATGGACTGACCTAGTGCGGCCTCAGGGGCTCATCGATTGATGGCCTTGCCTACGTTATACACGTAGAGACAACATAGTTCGACTCAACCAATGACCTTGTCATATGGACATATGGATTGACTCATGACTTTATACAGACAAACCTAAATAGACTGATCTAATGCCTCAGGGGCACATCAGCAGATGGCCTTGCCTATGTCTAGTCACAGAGGCAACGTAGTTTGACAAACGTCAAGGACTGACAAGTGCGACTGACTCTGACTCAGTTTTTTTTTTTTTTGAAATGTTTTATTTTTTTTTCCTTTTGAAGTTTTCTGATGCTTTTGTGTTTTCTCAGGTCATTTTGCGATGTTTTTGTGAATTTTCCATGGTTTTACGTCTCTAACACAACCAATGTAAGAACCAATATGACACATGTCAAGTGTTTGCCCCTAGTCGAGTATAAGACCAACTGACTATGAATAGGGTAAAATGAGGGATATGAAATGCTCTCGATGTCAATCATTCCAAGTTATGGGAAGGACTACCACTTATTATGAATGGTATATACAAATGACTGATAGGAAGGATAAGGGATATGTACAGGGATAGGTAATATGTATAGGATAATGGACTATGTACAATGGAGTGTACTATGTACAGGGTAGTGGACCATGTACAAGGATGTGGAATATGTACAAGATAGATTAGAATAATAGTAGACAAAGGAGCAGAGTTGAGTACACATGGCGCCTATTTGCCAAGTTTTCACTAGGGTACCTATCCAAAGTGCCACCGAAGTGGTTTTCACCATTGGAAAAATGATTTGTCTTTACTATTTTCCATATTATCTCATTTTTTTGGTGTTACCAAGACACCTGTTTTCCAGGTTTTCACCTTGATAACAATTTTTTTGATTTTATGATTTTTTTGTATTTTTGCTAAATAAGACAAAGGCTCCCATAAGCTATGCATAGAACTTCTTCAGATGCATACTATTGATTGGTGAGGAAAATGGTTCACCTTCAGGAGTAGAGAGTTTGTACGCTCTTGATCCAAAAGCTTCTATAACAACATAAGGTCCCAACCAGTTAGGTTCAAACTTTCCTGGTTTTTCTCTTTCTTCTTGATTCTTTGGATTCTCCATTAAAACCAGGTCACCAATGTCAAAGTTTTTGTTCAAGACCTTCCTATTATAGCTATGACAAAGGTGATTTTGATAGGCTTGGAGATGGTCTAGTTCCTTCTGTCTATGCTCATCCAAGAATTCTAGCTCATGGAGTCTTGACATGCGATACTCTTCATCATCAATGTGGCCTTTCAGGGATACCCTTAGGGAAGGAATCTCAACCTCAATAGGTAGAATGGCTTCAAACCAAAAAACAAGTGAATACGAAGTAGCACTAGTGGGAGTATGGATACTTGTGCGATAAGCCCATATGGTAGGGTTAAGCTATAAATTCCAGTCATGACCAGCATCATTGACAGTCTTCTTGAGGATTCTAATGATGGTCTTGTTAGATGCCTCTGCTTGGTGGTTACCTTGTGGGTAGTATGGAGTGGAAAAGTGATGTTGGATATGAAATTCATCGCATAGATGGAAGACTTCTTGATTCTTAAATGGGCGCCCATTATCAGTGATTATGGACTGAGGGACACCATACCAATAGATGATATAGTTCAAGATAAATCTAGAAATTTGTGTGCCAGTAATGTATGTCATAGGAATGGCTTCAATCCACTTCGTAAAGTACTCAGTGGCAGTGATAATGAACTTGTGTCCATTAGATGATGTGGGGTGGATCTTACCTATAAGGTCGAGTCCCCATTGGGCAAAGGGCCATGGTGATGTGATAGGACAGAGCTCCTGTGCTGGGGCATGTATCAAATCTCTATGAACTTTACATTGGCAGCATTTCATTACAAAGACATATGAATCTTTTTCCATAGTAGGCCAGTAATAACCCAGGCTCATAATCTTTTTGGCTAAGGTAGGACCGCTAGAATGGGAACCACATATACCCTCATGCACCCCACGCAAGGTTGTTTGTGCTTCAGTAGAATCAAGACATCTCAATAGGGTATTATCTAAGGCGTGTCTATATAGGGTGTCTCCGATGATGGTGTATTTTGCTAACTTGCAGAGGAATGTTCTACGTTGATTGTTTGATAGGCCAGTGGGTATGAATTCGGCATGAAGGTAATCATAGATTTCTTTGTACCATGGGGAATCGGGACCAACAATGTCACACACCATTTCAGAATCTGGGATATCGTAGGCTAGGACCAAAAGCTGTTCCACCAAGAACTCAAACTTAGGCACATTGTTAGGAATGTCAAGAAGTGATGCAATTGTAGCCATAGCATCCACTGCCTTGTTTAAAACATGAGGTATCTGATGAAATTTGACTTTGTCAAAGTACTCTTTAAAGCTATCATCCATGCACTTGTACGGAGCAAGCTTCTCATCCTTAGTCTCATATTCATCATTTACCTATCTTATTACCAGTTGAGAATCGCCATATACCTATAGGTTCTTGATTTTCCACTTGACCACCATGCATAAACCTGCCACTAAAGCTTCATATTCTACCATGTTGTTAGTGCATGGAAATGCAATCCTGAATGACTTAGGGATGGAATGACCCTGTGGTGTGATAAACAATATACCAGCCCCTGAACCATGATTTGTATGTGATCCATCAAAGTACATTTTCCATGTTGTGTTTGAGTCAAATGTGAATATGAACTTATCAGGAAAGTCTACAACTAATGGGTGATCTGCCTGTAGGGGTGCATCAACTACTGATCAGCAATGACCTATCCTTTAATAGCTTTTCTTTCTACATACTGGATATCGTACTCACTAAGTATCATAACCCACTTGGCCAGTCGTCCTATTAATGCTGCCTTACTGAGAAGATATTTCAGAGGATCTATTTTAGCAATCAACATTGTTTGATGGTTTAGCATGTAGCGCCTCAGTTTTTGGGTAGCAAATACTACTGCAAGACAGGCACGTTCAATGTTACTATAGTTGAGCTCATAACCAACCAAAGTCCGACTGATATAATAGACTGCCCTTTCATGACCTTCATCGTCATTCTATGCAAGCAAGGCTTTGAGTGATGAATGGGTTGCTGTAATATAAAGAATCAATGGTCTTCCTTCAATAGGTGGCATTAAAATAGGTGGTGTGATTAAATACTCTTTAATCAATTGAAAAGCCTCTTCACACCTAGCTGTCCATACAAAGGGTACTCCTTTCCTAAGAAGATGTTGAAAAGGGTGTGGCTTGTCTGCTAGCTGCACTATAAATCTTCTGATAGATTGCAACCTTCCCTGTAATGTCCTTAGTTGACTGAGATTGGCGGGTGGTGGCATGTCCATGATTGCTTTCACCTTAGCAGGATCCACTTCGATGCCTCATCTTGAGATGATAAAACCTAACAGCTTTCTTGACTTGACTCCAAACACACATTTCTTTGGATTAAGTCTGACTTTATACTTTTCCAGCCTCTGAAATATCTTGTCTAGAACTTGTAGATGTTCTGCCCTTGTCTTGGATTTTACAATAAGGTCATCGAAATAATCCTCCATACAAGTGTGTACTAAATCATGAAAGATAGTAGTCATGGCACTTTGATATGTTGCTCCTGCATTCTTGAGTCCGAAGGGCATAACATTCTAGCAATACCTTCCCCAAGGACAATTAAAAGTTGTCTTATGTTGATCTTCAGTTGCAATTCTAATCTGGTTATATCCTGAAAATCCATCCATAAGGGACAACATCTCATATCCTGTTGTCATGTCAACTATCATGTCTATGTTAGGCAAAGGGAAGTCATCCTTAGGACAAGCCTTGTTGATATCTCTAAAATCAGTGTAGATGTAGATGCCCCTAGTTGGTTTAGTGACTGGTACAAGATTGGAGATCCAGTCAGCATAGTCGATTGATTTTATAAAACCAACATCTAACAATTTCTTGAGTTCTGCCTTGACTAATAAAGCAATCTATGGATGCATTTTTCTCAACTTTTGTTTTACTAGTTTGGCACCTGGTTGTAAAGGCAAGTGATGTAGAACAAGTTTAGGATCCAACCCTGGCATGTCCACATATGACCAAGCAAAATTTATCTGTCTCTGTACAAAGAAGTCGTGGAACTCTGATTTCTCTTCTATTGTCAATGATGCTGCCAAATAAACTAGTCACATATTCTCTTTTGTGCCTATGTTGACTTCTACAGTTTCTTCAATGAGCATGGGTGACTTTTCCTATGTAATGGGAAGAATGTTAAAACCTCCATCCTTAGGTGCCTTAGAGAGGTTTTCACCTTCGGATGCGTCCTTTCTTTTTACTTTTTCATTGTCTAAAGGTGCCTTTCGGTTTTCACCTAGAGACTCATCCTTTTTATTTTGTTTATCCTTTTTCTCATTTTTGCAACTGGAGGGTTGAACATATTCCCCAAAATATGCTTTGTTGTCCAAGTCAATGGTAAAACTAGCTTTATGATCCCCATTAGGTATGCCTTCACATAACCCCAGGAACTCAGTGATTGCTTCGTCGTTCTCAAAAGTGCTAAGACGGGTGTATTTTGTTGATCCCACTCAATGAGTTGGGGATAAACTAAGGGCATGTCATTGTCAAAGTTATCAAAGTCTAATGGGGTCAAGGTAAAGATTGAATTATTCATATGATTACAAAATTCTTGTACTAGGTCTATTTTTCTCTTGGGTTTGGGTCTAGGTAGATGGATAGGTGGGCCTAATGCCGAGGTCTGACAGTTGGAAATAGGTGGCTCAGGTTGCCATGAGGTAGGATCAAGTGATTCCCAATAGTAGTGTTTAAACCATTCCTCTTTTATCATTTTCTTTGGTGGGAAGGAATTTAAGGGATTGGGTGAGGAACTTAACATGAAGTCAAGTTCTCCAAATAACTTTTCAAGGTCCATGGAAGAAGTAGAGGATAAGGAATCCCACTCATAATCATTAGAGTCAGGGGAGTTACAATGATTTTGGTCCATTGGTTCGTGAGATGTCTTCATATCTGTTGAAGCACGTACTTCCTCAAGTAA
This sequence comes from Sequoia sempervirens, assembly GCA_007258455.2. Classification (NCBI taxonomy): domain Eukaryota; kingdom Viridiplantae; phylum Streptophyta; class Pinopsida; order Cupressales; family Cupressaceae; genus Sequoia; species Sequoia sempervirens. The sequence goes on from VDFB02193867.1 coordinate 101,335,558, forward strand.
GGGTAATGGAGTACTAGGAACACCAATCTGAATCGGTTGAAACCCTAGCCCTACTCCTTTTGGCCACTGAGAAACAAATATTGGTTCAATTATGCCATCTTGGTTTAAGCCTAAACCACTTTGTCCATCATATCCTTTGCTTTGCATGATTTTGAAACCCTTTCCATATAGACTTGTATGAATATGAGCAAGTAAAAGGGGTTCTTGATTATCTTCCTTATACAGCCAAGAAGTGACATCTTCTGTATCTACAGCCTCTTTGCTTAATTCACCCCATTTAGTGAAAGTTGTTGCGGGGGGAACATGTATAGTGATCATAGACTATCCCCTACCTATTATAGGTAAACCATATGACTTAGGAGGAACCAAATGGCTAACACAATAAGAAGTCTTCATGTGATACTCTCCATAACCGTTGTCTTGGATCTCAACCCTAGGAGTAGTAGGAAGTGAGGGTGAAACCGATGTTTGAGTGAGTGTGGATGGGTCAACATAAGAAGATGGATTAGATGATGAGGCCTCTTGGTTGACTAGCACTTGGCATTGAGGGATCTCCTTTAGATTGGTGCAATACTAGAAAGGATCAGGATCACCATCTATAGTTATTTCGGTGCCATTGTCAGGGAATTTAAGACACTGATGATACATGGAAGGGACTGCCTTCATGGCATGAATCCATGGTCTACCTAGTAGAAGGTTATAAGGGAGGGTGAGATCCAAGACCTGGAACTTTGTCTCCATCACGGCAGGACCAATTCTGATAGGAAGTGTTACCACCCCCTTTGATTTTCATTCTTCATCATCATAAGCCTTAATGACAATACTCCTAGTGGTGTCTACGCATGCTTCTAAAATACCTAATGCCTTAATTAGTTTTAAAGTGCATAGATTTAACCCTGCTCCTCCATCTACCAAAACTCATCTAACTTTGGTGTCATCAACAAGGACTTCTAGATGTAAAAGGTCATTGTGGTTCATCTTTTCTATTGCATAGTCTTGTTCAGAGAACGTGGCATGATGATTATTGGTCAAGTAGCCCACCATTTCCTAGAAACAATTGACATCAAGGTTATTAGGGACCGTGGTGTTCTGTAAAGCCTTATCGAGGATGGATCGATGCTCAGGGGAAATACACAACAATTCCAATATTGAAATTTGGGTTGGGGTCTTCCCCAACTGGTCAAGTAAGTTATATTGTAACTTGGAGGGTTGTGATGTTTGCTACGATGGAGGGCCTTGGATAATGAACTTAGTACGATGAGTATTGACCACACACTTAGGATTAGCATTGATAGTAATGGTATTGATGTTTTGATCAGCGACGCGAAGGTAATGAATGATTTTTCCACTATCATAATCATGTTTGATACTCGCATAATTGGCTGACATATTGGTCTTAGTACTCAAACTAGGGATAGTTCCTTTCCCATGGTCATGTAGTGGGTTTGAAAAGACTTGATGATCAGTGTTCGATGTCTTTTGTTTTTGTCCACTAACTTCAATAATTCTCTTGTCAACAAGATCCTGTATGATATTCTTCAGTTGTCGACAGTTTTGTAGGTTATGTCCCTTTATCCTATGATAATCACAAAAGTCATTGTCATCCCACCAAGCTGGTTTAAACTGTCCTAGATCATATTGTCTTGGTTCCTGTAGCTGCATGAGGTTATGTTGTAACAGTTGTTTGAACATCGACTCAATTGGTTCCCCTAAGGGAGTGAACTCATGTTTCTGAAATCTCCTTTGTTGTGGATGTTGAGTATTTTTGACCATGTTGGGAGGTTGATTGACAGCATTAAGTGTGTTAGCAAAGTTATGAGGCCCTTGTAATGTGAGGGGTCCTACTTGTAGTGTTTTAGCATCAACCACCCCATCACTTGTGACATTTTTGTTGTGAGACCAAAATCTGTTTCTATCCATGGGGGTGTTTTGTATGATTGGGTTTCGATTAGACGTTTTCATCTTGAGTTCACCCTTTTCAATGAGATCCTTCTCTATTATCACCCCCTTTTCCACTAGTTCTAAAAAAGATATGCAACAATGTACCCTTAAGTTACTCCTGAGTTATGGATGAAGGTTTTCTTGAAACATTGTAACCTTTTGTTTTTTGGGTATCTCGACAGGACACCTACTAGCAATAGTTCTCCATCTCTAGAAGAAAGCAATGAATGTTTCACCTTCATCTTGCATTGTGTGGCACAAGGTTGCTATATTTATCTCATGGTCAATGTTGAAGGAGAATCGCTCCACAAATTTCTCAACTAGTTCTCCCCATGATCTAATGCTAGAATCTAGACCCGAAAACCATTCTAGTGCAATTCCTACAAGACTTCATGGAAATAGTATCATAAGATAAGTGGGGTCATAAGCGACATCTATGCATATGGTAGAAAATTCCCTGATATGTTCTACTAGATTTCGTTTGCCATTGTACTTAGGAAGATTCAGTATGACATATCCATGAGGGAAAGGTGTCATGTACAATGATCTATCAAAAGGGAATGGGCATATGTCTTTTGTTGAAAATTATTTCTTAGTTGACACCGACATGTTATCCATTTGCATTTGTAGTGCATGCATTTGTGTTTGTAGGACGTCAACTTGGGTCAAAGATGTGCTAGGAGGATTATGTGGATCCATGTATGTATTCTAAAATCCAAAGTCTCATGATGGGTTTTGATTGAACATTGGCATCTGAGGTGGATTCGGATTCAGAATGTTGGTAAATGTATTATGGTCTGGAATCAGCATAAATTGGTGTTGACCAAGGTTTTGTGTAAATGGATTCGGAGCACCACTTTGTGAAAAGGGGTTCTGATTCAGAATCGATGTGAAGTAGTTTTGACCTGGAATCTATGTAGATGGATTCTAATTTGGAACTGATGTAAATTGGTTTTGACATGGAATCTGTGTAGACGGATTCTGACTACCAATCTATGAAAAAGGATTCTGATTCAGAATCAACATAAATTGGTTTTGACTGCTAGTCTGGAAGAGTGGATTTTGATTGCCATATTGGAAGGAGGGAATGCCCCCTATTTGTGTAATCCTTGGTATAGTACTAGTGATTTGAGCACTAGGTATGGCCATCGACTGTGGTAAGGTACCCATGATGCTAGCAGTAGGTATAGTCATTGATTGTGCACTTATGACACTGACATAAGATGTATGGGCTGACATTTTAGGTCTTTTACTCCCACTAAGAGGACCAGAGGGAGTGAATGATGATGCCCCTATAGTGAAATTAAATTTGGATGTCATGCCAGACGTACCAAATGGGGAAGTATGGACTATCGTACTCTATGTAGATGTGCTAGATGGCATAGTTGTGCTTATCTGAGGTATAGTAGTACTAGTAGTTGGTGTGTTTGTCCCTTGCATAGGTTGAGTTTGTAAGGTGCTAATGTCAAATCTTGGAGGTAAGTTAGCGCCTTCAACTAGCAATTTGGCTAAATATCGTTGTTGATCATTTGCTAGGTACTCATCTACAAAAGAGGAAAATTTAGGCTCTTGTGCAGCAGCCTCTATGTCTTTTGTTGTAACATGTCCTTGAGTGTTTCTAGTGGTGAATTTGTCTAATAGAGTCTTATGAGGTCTTGAAGAAAATGGATTGATGAACTCATTTGGGTTCGACATGTTTTCTCTCTCTCTTCTCTTAGACCTAGTTTCAACCATGTAAGACAAGCTCAATATGTGGGAAATGCAAGACTATATGTATGAACAGTATGACCCTAGTCTATGTTTTTGGGATTTTCTTATGCAAAATAAGGGATGTCCTAGGATGACACTAGTCTAGAATCTAAAGGTGCAAAAGTCTACGTAAGACCCTAAAGTGATCAGTTCTATAAACCCAAGGTGAAGGGACCAACTGCCTAAAGTCAAACCAAGGTGTCAATTTAGTTAAGTCAATGAACCAAATGTAGAACAAGGATCAAAGACAAGTTGAGTTTCCTAACTAGACTGATGAGTTAGGAGGACTCTCTGTAGGACAAAGTATAAGATGATAAGACTAGGTTTGATGACAAATTTTGTTGACACTATATCTTTTCTAGAGTATAGATGGTGGAGTACTCCTAAAGTTCATAAAAGTGACCTTTCTAGTAGTCTAATGCAAGGTAATATGTACCCTAAGATGAAGATAAATTCTAACTAAAGACAACTATGGTAATAACTAAATGAACCTAAAGGATGCAAAATTGAGCAAATCATTTCAGGTTTCCATTCAAGGACTGTTTATGTGAAGACAATTGAAACTGGTGCAAATGTGATGACTGGATAGTGACTCTGAATTTTGGCTTTTTGATAATCAGATAGATGCATTGTAGGATATAATAGATGTGGTTCAAGTTTAACAGTTGCGGTCTAATCTGACAGATGCGACTTAGAATTACCAGATGTGACTCTAATTGATAGATGCGACTCATAATACCACTCATATAGTTTTTCTAAAGCAAATGCAAACTAGACTAATAGATGTGACTCATAAATTACAGATGCGACTCAAAACTTAACAAATGCGACTCTAAAAATCAGATGTGTGTTTTTGGTGAACAATTGCGACTCTCTGTGAATTTTCAGTGACATGAAATTTAAACTGACTTTGTTTTCCATGATAAAATTATGACAATCAAAGACAGTCATAAGATAAAGTGTTTTCAGTTTCAATTTTGGACTCCAAGAACATTTAAAGTGATAACGGACAAGCACATCCTAATAGGCCAAAGGCCTAGGGTTTGTATACTTGGTATAGCCCACCTATTATACCCTGGATTGGTGATGGACACCTTTCCTTCTCAAGAGTGGATAGCTTAGGAATTTGGTGGCATTAGCTCCCCTCCACGGCTCATTAACGTCTTTCGAGCACACCAATTATAAATTCTTTGGGCAATGACCTCCCAAGAACTGCTATCTCTACTCAAGGGGATCAGTAGTGAGTATCTTCGGGCATGATACTGTACCTTGCACTAATACCAAGCAACTGCCACAAATAGGTTGGTCTCTAAAACAAAAAGGTATTTAATTCGGGCATTCCGTTCGTAGGGTGTGATCCATACGGTGCGATTCCCCTTTCGGATCCATCTCATCGAAACCACACTCGTGATTCTTGGGGTTTCCCCAAGAACCCACTTTTATATACCAGCTAGAAGTCCCTTAGGTTCAGGGTGCTACCAGTTTGAGTCACCCTGGGGTAAGTACTTTTTCCCACCAAAATAGGCCCAAGTTCTAGAGTTGGTAACCATTTCTCTTACACCCAGGATCACACGGATGTGCAAGGGGAGAGGATACTTCGATGTACCAAGTCATAAGGGTGACCAAACTTGTGCTTTCGCACCAAACACAGTAGACACTTGTTAATTTTAATCCAACAGAAAAATTTTCTATGCTACCAAATAATCTGTTTCAAATTTTAACTAGGATCTTTGACAAGCATCCTACAGAAAAACTAATTAGTAATTTTCAATATTGTCTTCATCAATCATCCTGCAAAAAGCTTGTTAACTCTGAAAAGGCCACATGCTGAAAATAAGATATCTGTAACACAAAAATCAATTGAAAATTTTAGATTGCGGGAAACAAAAATAAAATTTTACCAGTCAATTGCGTCATTTCGTTACCAGTCAGATGTGTCGTTGATTTTTCAATTGCGGCTCGGGAAATCACTTGCAGTTCAAACAATTGCGTCATTTCTCTGTTAGATGCGGTTCATAAAGTCAATTGCGGAGTAGAAAACTTCACATGCATCGTTCTGTACAAAAAAACTACAAAAATGAAAATAAAATATCTACGGATCTGCAAAGATGGTTTCTTCATGTCAGGTTCACCAAAATGAAATGCTGAATATAAAAAGCTTGCACAATAGACAATAGAAGAAGATTAGAAGCACACATGCATACAATACTAAATCTAAAATCCAAATTCATTCGTTAAGCAACAAAGAACATGGGAAAGTAAAAACGTAATTAAAACTAGAACAATCTCACCAATTTCAAACGTATTTCCATGATTCATCTCGATTGCCCTTCTCCATTTTGCTTGTGTAGTATAATTGCCCTAAGATTTTTAAGTTCGTGCAAGTATAGCCTAAGATAATGATTAGCAAAATATCAAAGATTCAAGATTGAGTGCTCGCAAGATTCATAAGATTTCAAAAGATATTTCATGAGAGATTGGAATGAAGAATGACAAATCAATTTATAGAAAATTGATTATTCGAACGACAAGCCAAGATCGAAAGATTAACAGACGGTTGAGATTGATAGATTAGTCATGCAATTAGATAACTGATTGTATTGACATGAGTGATACCAATTAGAAATAGGATTAAAGATTAAATGAATGATTTAATCTTCAGTTCAGCATTTGAAAACATCAGAAATATCTTTGCATGACAAAGATGAAGATTGATTATAATGACTCTCTGTTTGAATGCACGCACAACATTTAATTAATTAAATAAGAATATTTAATTAATATGCATGTACACGCAAATGAGTTAGAACTCGAGGATTGCATGATTTGATGAAGAGATTACTTGAAGACGCCACTCAGACATCAAATCAATAGTTAACTGAATGATTAAAATAGATGCCGAGTCAAGTAAAAGTGAATACTTAGATAACTCACATAATTATCTAAAATATAGAGGAATGTGTTAAAATAGAATTAATGAATTAAATAATTCATTTAATTCAAGATTTGATATTTGAAGAATAATTAAATAAATAAGATTTATTTAATTAAATGATGAAGGGATTTTAAATGAATAATTAAATAAGAATTTATTTAATTATAGTTGAAATATGATAAAGAGTAAATTAAATAAGAATTTATTTAATTTGACAAGAAGGATAAGGTTAATTAGTAACATAATTAAATAAAAAGTGTTTATTTAATTAATTAGATAGAATAAAGAAAAGTGTGAATTAATTAAATAATTAAGATTATTTAATCAATGACCATGAAGAATATGAAATATGAAGAATATGGAAGTCGCAGGATTAAACCAGATTTCGGTGTCTATAGCTATAACATTAAGATATCGAGAAGACCTCCCGTAGAGCACACCATGTCTTTCTGAAAGTCTTCACTCACCTGTGTGCTCGCTGAGACAATCAAAACCTCATGCTAACAAAGACCCTTTATGTTCCATCAGCGAGACTAAAGGTCACTCGCTGAGACCTCTCAAATTTAGCAAGACGTTATATCAATAGCCACAACTCATGCTGAGAGATTTCCATATGCTCTTGTCAGTGAGACCAAGAGGAGTTCGCTGAGATGTTACACCAAAAGCTCCAAATCTAGCTTAAGTGAATTCCATATGTTATGTCGGTGAGACAAAGACACTTTGCTGAGACCTATTCCAAAAACCCAGACTCTTGCCGATATGCTTCCATCCACCATCGGTCGGTGTGACCTTTCAATTTTGTTGTGACTTCACATCGATGGCATAGCGAGGGGCAGAAAAAAGATTTTGGGGAAACCAAGGCGAGTCGGGAAGACCTCACCCCGAGCAGACTTCGACAACTGAGGGGAAATCCCATCGACGAGACACAAAGGAGTTGGGGAGACATCTCCCTAAGACAACCAACATAGGCTGATGGAAAAGAGACCTCGGGGATACAACACAGGGTCGCCAAGAGGTAATCCTGAGCACCAAAGGTCACAGTGAAGGCAACACAGGGCTAGTGAAAATAGTAGCTAGGGGCCGAGGGAACCAATTGAGTTAAAATGAACTGGGCAGACAGGAAAGACACAGAGGTGGAGCTAGAACCAAGAAAGAGGAGTTAGAGCTGGAGTAGGGGACGAAAAGGAACAAAAAATAGATTGGGACTAAAAACCATCCCACTCCCGCCTTTGCAAAAAACTGCGGAGGCGGAGCTAGAACTAACAAGAGATAGAGAAGCTGCGGGGCTCAGAGTGGGACAAAAGGAGAACAAGGAAGCCACGGAGTCAAAGGAAAAATGGAACCAGGAACCTCACAAAAAGTTCCAAGATAGACCCCCAACCCAGTTCTGCCCCCACCAAAAGCAAAAGGAAAACAAAGCAAGTGGAGCCGGGGTTAGAGAAAAACCCAAAACCATAAGCATGAGAATGGTTGCAAAAAAAAATATCATTCCAATCCCATGCCTACCAAAGGAAACAAAATAAAAGACAACCGAAGATGTGGAGTTGGGGTTGGAATGGAACCCAAAAGAGAAACCAAAGGGAAAAATCCTGATTCTGATTCCATTTCGGTTCCGCCCCCGCCAGGAAAAGAAAAACACAAGGCAAGGAAGAAAAGAAAGATCTAGCCCTCTGAGACATGAACCCTTAGCACACTAAGGTCAACCCTAGTGGAAGCCCATTTACCCCACATTCCAAAATGATAGAAAATTCCCAAGCTATATATTTTTAAGGAAAATCAAAGGCAAACAACTGGAAAATGAGAGACAACCAAAATAGGCAATAACACCACTCTGATGTAGAGGGTTAAGGAATTTGAAAGAAACACAAAGTTTTAAGGCTAATAATGTTTCACTCTCAGAACCTATGAGGGTTTCAAAACATGTAATTTCAAGTTCCTAAACAATTCAAAAGATCATAAATTCAATGGAAATCAAAAACTCATCAAAAAACTTAAAGAAATTGCAAGAAAACTATATTTCTTTCACTATTTCCTGTAGCGGTCCGTACAGTCACCTCTCCAATTGATCAACCTCCATAAAAATGATTCTTTTGGGGTTATAGAACCATTCCCCAACTGAACAAACCATTTTGGATTGATTACAATGCATAATTACCTCTAAAACACCTAAAACTCATTTTCCCGCCTAAAGTGGATTTTCAAAAATTTGAATTTCCAATTTGTAATTTATTAAACTCTACTATCTAAAAACCATTGGATCCTTAATATCCAACTTTATTTGACACAATAAAATCATAATAAACCTATCTAACCTACTAGAGCATTGTTTTTCCATTTACAAAGCATTTTGGTCCTAGAGTCCTTATCAGGACCCTTAGGACAATTGACTCCTTTCAAGTTCTTTCCCATTTTAAAATCCATTATAGGCTTCAAAAGATTATAATTGATGTTTTGATTTGATGGAAAGGTCCTCCTAACCCTTGCACACTTTTGACCTTTGAAGAGCTCCTTGAAGGCCTTGGGTGCTCCTGCACCAGCTTGCTTCTTTTATGAAAAATGTGAATTTTAGATAGTGCAATGGTTGAGTTATTATCACATTAAATCTTAGTTGCTTCATCTTGTTAATGCATCAACTCAACTATCATTCTTCTCATCCATATGACTTGACATGCAGCTCCTATGGCTGCCACATACTTTGATTCTACTGAAGAAAGTGTGACAATGAGCTATTTCTTTGAAGCCCATGATACAACCCTTGACCCAAAATAAAAGACATAACCAAAAGTACTTTTTCTATCATTTATGGTTCCAATACAATCACTGTCCATGTATCCAATGAGTTTGAAGTCATCTACAACTAAATATAAAATTCCATAGTTTTTTAGTTCCACATATGTACCTCAATATCCTTTTTCCATCTTGCCAATGAGAGTCTTTTGGAGACTTCATGAACCTTGAGATAAGACTCACACCATGTATGATGTTAGCTATTATGGTTTTCAAGTACATGAGGCTACCAACTAGCCTTTTAAACAATCTAGGATCAACTAATGAACCACCATCTTCCTTGCTTAACTTCAGTTTTGACACTACTAGTGTAGGAGTTGGCTTGCAATTCAACATATTAAATCTTTTCAATACACCACTTGCATATTTTGATTGACAAATAAAAATACCATCTATTGATTGTTTAACTTCTATTCCCCAAAAATATTTCACAAGACCCAGATCCGTCATCTCAAACTCTTTCATCATAGCTTCCTTAAAGAGATTTATAGAAAGGTCTCCCATAAAGATCAAATCATCTACATAAAGAAAAACTATTAGAATTTTACCTTCCTCATCCATATTGATATATAAAGTAGGATCATTTTTGCACCTACTAAAACCATTCTTAATTAAATAAGAATCAATTTGATTGTACCATGCTCTAGGAGCTTGCTTGAGTCCATAGAGTGCCTTTTTCAGCTTGTATACTTTACCTTCATGACCTACAATTTGATATCCTTCTGGCTGCTCAACATAGACTTGTTCTTCAATCAAACCATTTTAAAATGCAGATTTTACATCCATTTGAAAAAATGGCCACTTCTTTTGAGCTGTAATGGCCAAACACTTCTTACCGTATCCAAGTGAGCTACAGGTGCAAATATTTCATTGTAGTCAATACTAGGCTGCTAAGTGAAACCTCTAGCAACCAACCTTTCCCTATGCTTCAACACATTTCCATCTATTCCATACTTTGTTTTGTAAATCCATTTTCGCTTGTAACATCCTTTCCTTGAGGGAGATCCACCAACTCCCAAGTATTATTCTTTTTAATGGCTTCAATCTCTTCATCCATAGCTTCATCCCATGCTTCATCCTTAATTGCTTCATCAAAGAACATTGGATCAACAACTTCTAAAAATAAAGCAAAAACATAAAATGAATTTGATGTTTCAACATTAAAATCAGATTCATAGATATCTCTTAAACTCCTTGTTTTTTAGTGCAATAAGCTTGCCAATGTAGGATTAGATGAGCTACTTCTATAACCTAAATTTGAAGGACTTCCAGATGATGTTATGGCTGGTGTTCTTTGTGGAGTTTGTTGTGTGGAAGAAAAATCTTGATTTCTTGAAAGTCTTGTTGTAGAATGAGGTGTAGCTTGTGCTACAACTTGTGTTGCATTTCTAGGAGTGGAAAGAGGTATTTCTTGAGGAATACCTTATTTTTCTATCACTTTATCAGTTATATTATCATGTGGATCAGCTGCTGCTACACTTATTATTTTTTCTACACTTCCATCCCATGCTTCATTCTCCACAAATTATACATCTTTTTTCATTATAACTTTTCTTGTAATTGGATTAAACAATTTGTAATATTTTGTATCTTCTGAATACCCAACAAAAATACATTTCTCACCTCTATTATCCAATTTTTTCTCAGATCTTTAGGCACATGAGCATATGTGACACATCCAAAGAATTTGAAGTGTGCAACATTGTTCTTTCTACCACTCCAAGCCTCTTGAGGAATCACATTTATTACACTTGTATTTGGACATCTATTCAAAATATAAACAATAGTTGCTATTGCTTCATCCCATTATTCATTTGGTAAATGCTTTGATTCTAGCATACTCCTTGCCATATCCATGATAGTTCAATTTCTTCTTTCAGCCACACCATTTTATTGAGGTGTTAATGGGCTGTAATTTGCTTGTGAATACCATGTTGTCTATAATAATTCAAAAAATCATTAGAACTATATTCACCACCTCTATCAGTTCTTAATATCTTGATGTGCACTTTGCTTCTCTAGAAGAGCCTTGGACTATTGAAAGACTCAAAATGCATCAGATTTATGCCTAAAAAAATAGACCCATGTCTTTCTTGTATAGTCATCAATGAAAGTTAGAAAATATTTGCAACCTCCAATGGAAGAAGTTTGCATTTGTCCACATATATCAGAGTCAACAATCTCAAGTGGTTTACATTCTCTTTCTGATTTTCAAACAAGGAAGGGTCTCTCTATGTTGTTTACCCAAGATGCATACTTCACATACTCTTTCCGGTTTTTGAATCAATGGAAACCCCTTAACCATATTCTTTCTATGCAACAAATTCAGACCTCCAAAGTTTAAATGGAAAGATCTCAAATGCCATAACTAAGATTAATTCTTTACCACTGAGCGAAAAGCTATTTAAATAGTTACATTACCATTTTGTTCATCTTTGGTTTTAATTTTTGTCTTTCTGGAACAACCTTGCTCTATTCTAGAGTAGCCTTGTTCTTTTCCAAAGCAACTTTTTGGAGCAACTTTGCAACTTTGTTCTTTTTTAGAGCAACTCTAAGAGGCATCTTGAGAATCTTCAGCCTTAAATTCTACTCCAACTTGTGTATTTTTTTCTATATGACAAGCTTCAACTACGTTTCTTTTGATGGTAGGTTTCAACCTCAATGAGAACATTTGATTTTTTGTCATTTTTACCTATGCTATCAGCTGTGTACTTGGAGTTTTATCAAGAATGACACATACATTATTTTTCATGTAAATTTTGTATCCTTTTTGCACTAATTCATCAATACTCATTAGATTATGTTTCATACTAACAACATAAAAAACACCATGAATCAGTTTTTGCTCCCCTTTTTTTGTTAGAATATCAATAGTTCCTTTTCCCATAACATTCACTTGATTATTGTTCCCGAGAGTAACATTTAAGGTTATTGATTTATCCAATCTTGAAAATAAATCTAGATTTCTAGATATGTGATTGCTTATACAAATAGAATCTGCATATCAAATATCATTTCGACTATCTTGAACCATATTGTATTCAATTGGTGATTTTGTAGAAATTTCTTCGACAATCTTTGCACATGCAATAAACATAGAATTTTTTGTAGAATTTTCTAGGTCACTGAACATGTTACTTGTCTTGCCTTTGACCACTTGGACAACTTTTGGAATTTTCATTGTTATGTCCTCTTCCACCTTGGTTTGTAGGATTGCTGCTATGTCCTCTAAATGAACTTCTTCCTCTACCCCTAGGTGTGAACCTACCTCTACCTCTTCCACATCTTATTGAATCTTGGGATGAGAAAGCATTCTCAATAGAGGTGTGTGATCTATTCAGCCTATGTTCATGATTTATGAAAGATGCATGTAATTCATCCATTGTTAGCTAGGTTAAACCCTTGTTGATGGTGTTTTCTGCACAATAATAACTTGGATAGAATATGATATCCTATCTCTCTTGAAAGGTAAATCTCTATTAGCAAGCTTCAAGAGATAACCCCAAGGTCTCTAACATCAAGTGTTGACAATGCATAAAAAGCTAAGATAATATGTGAAAATTTTGGTAATCACAAGGGGACTTACATAGCAATGACTAGAAGTTTCAAACTCATCATATTTTGTAATATTTTGATGCCTTCAATACTAAAACTAACCCAAATTTTGAAAGAAATGGAAAAAAGGTAAAAGGGTTTAAAGAGATTTGTTGGAAAGTAAACTAATCCTAAGATTAATAGTGTAGATGACTCAATTCTTGAATTGAGAAAATCCTTTAAAACTAAATTCTGCTAAACCCAGCTTAAACCTACAACATCACAAAAGTAGTGCAGTCTTCTAAGGAATGCAAGGATTTTCAAATCATAAGCATTCATGAAAATCAGCTCTTTCAAATGATTTGAAATGAACAAACACCTACAATCGAACTCAATGCATTAAATCAAGGCCCAAGCTAACTTTGCACAACAACTTGCAATCAACAAGTTGCTAAAAGTATGGACCCATAGATCACTCAAAAACTTCAAATATTAAACCCAAAACACTATTGCATCCAATTTTAACTCAAAAATATAACATGCAAATGATAACTCTATAGAAATTTGAAAGATATGGAATAACCAGAACCATGCAAAATGAGACTACATAGGAAAGATCACCAAAAGACATTGTCTTCACTTATATTACATCATCCTTATTTGCAACAATTGAACATTCTCAATGTTTCAACACTTTCCCTCAAAGAAACTCTAATTTCTAACTCAACTACTAGTATTACAATAATTCTCAACTTTTCTAACAATGTCTAACCCTCAAAAATAAAGCAAGAGCTTCAATTTATAGGCAAGAATCTCCTTGGGTGTCCCAGAATAGGGCTCACAATAATGATGAATCCATGCATTTGAATTTGATAGTTCAAGGTTGTCCATGCAAGGTTAACCAAGTACAAATCTGAAAAAGGACAAAAAAGGCCACTAGAACCTGCCAATGGGGCCCACAGGCACCTTAAAACCCATTGAACATGCACTATTTCAAGATTGTAATTGAAAAATACAACTTCTAGCTTGTTGGACATGAATCCTATGTGGCAGTACCTTGTTCAACTCTCTCTATCTTCTCAACATCCAACTTTTTAATCAAATCGTTAACTTGTTAGCATGTTTTCTGGTTCTCTCACTCTCTAGTTGTGTCTCTTTGATCTTCTTGAAAAGTCCTTAGCTTGGGAATTTTCTATCATTTTGGCACATGGGTTAAATGGGCTCCCACAAGGGTTGAGCCTAGCATGCTAGTTTTCATCTCTCTGGTGGGGTGGCCTATGTTAGGGTTTTTCCTGGTTTTTCTTTTTCCCATTTTTGGGCTTTTAGTTCGGTTTCCCTTTCTCTTTTGCTTGCCTTGGCTTTTCTTTTGTTTTATTAGAGGTGGAATGGATGCTTGAACGAAACTAGAACTTTTCCAAATTCTGAAGTTCTAGTTCCTATTCATGCATCCGTCCCGGTTCTAATTCTATGCGATTGGAGTTTCTTTTCCTTTCTACCTTGTGTCGGTCACTGGTCATTTTCCTCTTCGTGTTCTTCCCTTTATTTTTTGTTTTGTTTCCTTTGGTGGGCATGGGATCGGAATGAGAACAGGTTTTTGAACCTTTTCAAGGGTTCTAGTTTTGGGTTCTATTCCACTCCTGACTCCCTTCCTTTGTCTTTTGCGGAGGCAGATCCAGGTTGGGTTTTGGTCTTGGGTGGTCATTTTGGTTTTCGTTTCTTTCCCCGCTTCGGCTCTGACTCCGTCTCTTTCCTGGTTCTGGCTCTAACCTTGTTTGGTTCCCATTCTGCTGGCTTTTTGTTTCATTGACTTACCTGGCTGGTACACTTGCAACTTAAGTCCCCCCTGAGCCCCTTTGTCTTGTCATTAACTGGCCCCGTGTTACCATTTTCACCAGCCCCGCGTTGCTTTTGTTGTGACCTTTGGTGCTCGGGATTACCTCTCGGAGACCCCAGCTTGTCTCCCCAAAATATTTGTCAGCCTATGTTGGTTGAGGTTGGGACTCCTTTGTGTCTCGCTGATGGGCTTTTCCCTTCGGTTTGTCGGAGCCCACTCGAGGTGAGGTCTTCCTAACTCCCCTTGGTCTCACCGAGATCCTTTTTGCTGCCCCCTATTATGCATTTTTTTTTTTACATAAATCTGAGTTTCCTATCGGCAAGACTGATCATTTGTCACAGTGACTGGAATTTATTTACAAGTGGTTTTTGGCAAGACATTCCTCTTGTTGTGGTGACGGCGGGAACCCTTATTAGCATATCTTCTAGCTATCAAGCTGGCCTCTTGCCTAGTTTCTGATGTCTCAGTGACAGGTGCATTTTGTATTCTATCGACATATGTTTTGTATTGCGGCAGGAGGTCTTGGCGAAGGGGTCAAGTCTTGCCAACATGATTTAAAGTGGCACCCAACAGGAGTTCTCTCTTCTCTCAGTGACCTAACATGCTTAGTTGTTTCGGCATAACTTTTCACTCTACATAGGGTCTCACTAAGGATTTCATGTTATTGTGATAGGTGGACTCTGTCGGCGAGAGAACCATTTTGTCTTGGTGAATGTGAATGACCTTAGATTATTTTCAGTGAATCAAGGAGTTCTCTAAATAACGTCTTGCCAAGGGGTAAAGGCTATAGTGATATGCATGATAGGTGCTCTTTGGCAAGAGAAGCAAAAGGTTACGGCAACATAACAAAAGGGTAAAAGATATGCTTTTGGTATGACAAATGGTTTTTGACATAGTGTCTTAGTGATTGTGGTTGGCTATACTGAAATGCAAGAAGGGCATGGGGCTACTCCTAGGCTTCGATATAACAATTGGAGTATCACAACAACTTGAAAGAAAATGATGTCTTTGGTGAAGCTTGGTGAAATCTCTAGGATGTCACCCTGAGGTCAAGATTTCACAGTGATATATGAAGAGGAGGAACGCTCGGGGAAAGGACTATGTGGTCGATATGATATCTCACTAGCCTGAGTATGTCACAATGACTGCGATGAACAGAGGCACACAGGGAAAGCAATTGAATTGCCTTCAGCATGGTGTGGGTAATGTCTCAGTGACTGTTTTGATGATGAATAATGGTGCACTCGGTATTCTATGTGGACTTCACTGGGATGTTACGCTGACCTGCTGGCCTCTTGCCGACGCTGGTAGCCTACTTCAACAGCTAATGGAGATTTAAAAGGCGGCTATCTGATCATGGATGATCGACGGCCAAGATTCATTTTCACGTGTTTCAGGGTTTTTGTTATGTTCGTGCGCAAAGTCCTAGAGCATTCATGGCTATGGATGGAAGGTTGTTGGACCCACTGAACCAGCATTCATGGCGATGACCCTGGGACAAGGATGACATGGCCTGAGAATAGGCGCTTGGATTCAGTGGTAGATTTGACATTGATTGCCTGGCTCCATTTGTGTGAGAATGTCTTTTCTACAGCAACCCAACCAGAGGCATTTATGTGACCAGAGAAGTTGTTGAAGGTCACAGCAAGAGTTTTGATTAGTCACAATGTAGTTGGGGTCTGACATGGCATGTTGATGTGGCTTTGGGCTGGATGGCTATCCTGGGACTATTTAAAATAAATTCTTGAATCATTTGTAGAGGTCTTTGGCCAAATATTGAAATCAGAACTAAAAAGAGCACTAAGTCACAGAGTTAGGTTTTTACTAGATTTTGAGGTCTAGGGTTGTAGTCTGTAAATTGTAAGGTTCTTGGATGCATACTAGAACCCAAATGTATTTGTTTAGGTCTTTGAGTCTCTCCTTTGGATTGTACATTTTAATTGTTAATGAAACTGATCAAGGATCATTCCATTAGCCTTTGTAATACTTTCTTGCATTGTTCATTTTGATAATAGCTCATGTTCAAGGAATAGGTTAAATTTCTTTCATCATCTCAGAAATTTATATGTATGTTTGAAGGATTTGATAAGTAGTCTTTAAGAACTGATCACTAGTTGTGGGATTAAAAAGGTTAGTTTCACATAGGCTTTATTTGTCCAACTAACCATCCCTTTTGTTTGTAGATTATCTTGACTCATATCCCAATGGATATGGGACTGATCTGATATATGCTATTTGTCTTTAGGGTTTCAATTATCTTGCTTAAGAACATTCATTTTATTTAATCAATCTTGTTTGATGTCTTGGCCTACCTCTTTGTTGCTTCAAGGTTGAGCTACTGAGAATCTAGCCCCATTTGAGGTCCTCAATGCTTGGCATTAGGAGTTATCTACTATAAAAAGCAATGTCTATTCTTATTTGAGGCATTGTGTGGGTATACCTGCCTTGGTTCTGCAAAGCCTAAAGTGTAGAAGATCTTTTGATCTTGTCAGTTGGTCCAGGTCCTCTGACCTGCCCTTGACTAGAGTTGGCTACTCCATAGGTAGAATAGGAGACCAACCTGGTTGCTCCAGAAAAATCAACCAACATAATTGTTTCCAAAATCTTTTCTACTTATATTGTGTCTAGAACTGGAATGAATCTGACTTTGACCTTATATCCCTTCTGTGATACCTTGGGATGTCTACCGCTCTAAATGTGCAAAATGACTAAGAAATATCAAAGAAAAAATACCAAGGACACCTCAAGATTAGCCAAAAGAGCAGTTCAACGAAAAGGAATGCAAATAAGATAAAACACAAACACTTTTACCTCCCTTGTTGTTGAAACTTCTTTGATTGGCCCTTACTTGGATTGGTTGTGTGCTCCTTAGATGATGGATTGAGTGACTATAATGCAAGCTTCAATATGCAAAATGATGAACAAAGATGGTTGAATGATTGAAAAAGGCTTGGACAACATGTAGTTATGAGAGTGCAAAGTGTTGAGAATGCAAAATGACAGCATAAGGGTGCAAGATGGCTAAGTGTTTTGAGAAAGCAAATGGGTAGCATAAGGTTGCTCCAAATGAAAGTGTTGGAAATGCCCTTGAGGAGGGGGTATTTATAGGAGATTTTGAATTCTCTAGAGAATTCAATGGTCAAGATTGCTCCAACAAGGCCAAGATGAAGGGCTATGATGGGTTGAGAACCCACAAGCCCTCACATCTTAACATGTGGAGGGTGAAGTGGACAAGAGGATATGAGGTGGAGATGAGGTGTCAAGAAGGTACATGAGGTGGAAAATGACATGCACCTTGGGGGATGAGAGGATTTCTACAAAAAGGGATTTCTTGTCCCCAAGTGGGAGTGAAAGGGACTTTTGAGGAATTTTAGAATTCTTCAAAAATCTACATGGGAAAAGGAAAGGTGGTTGGGGGGATAAATGTGAATTAAAAATTCACATTCCTAGAATGATCTAGAGGGTAAAAGGTGGGCTCCAAAAGGTGGGACTTGGTCACATGTGGAGGTGTGACAAGTCAAGGTTGGTCACATGTGGGGGTGGCTGACAAGTCAAGGTTCAGAAGCCTTGGAGGATGGAATGTGAATTAAAAATTCACATATAAAGGAGGAATCTAGGAGAATAAAAAGAATTAAAAAATTCCTTGGAGAATGATTAGGCTTAATTAATCAATGGTAGAGAATAAATAAGTATTAGAAGCCAACTTGCAAAGGTTGGAGGATGTAACACATCCTAATCAAGGTATGTGCACATCTAATGAAATTAGAAATGGATTAGGATTAGATGAAAATGGCAATGAGGAATTAAGTAAAATATAATATTTATTTAATTTATTTGATGAAAAAGAAAGGGATTAAGGAGGGGTAAGGTATTTAATTATTAATTAAATACCTTGGGAACTAGCTTAAAATTAAAGATATTAATTAAATAATAGTAATATTATTTAATTAACTCGGATAAGAGGATGTTTAGACGAAAAGTGATAAATTTGGATTAAGTGTCCAAATTTGGATGTCTACATTTTTCCCCTCTTTGAGATGGTGTTACGAAGTAACATCATTTCAAAGAATATTAAAACATAGAACCTAGAAGAAGATGGTTAGATTGGAAAAGATGCCTCAGTCTTCCAAAGGAGTGACTAGGAAGGGAAAAAGAAAATGATGGAAATTAGGGATGAAGGATGCCCCCTCGAGAGAACATGCGGGTTGAAGAGAACACGCTTGTGCTCTCGAAATAGATGATGTGATGCAAGGGGAGATGAGGAAGATGATGTAAGGTGAAGGGGAAGAGAGTAAGTGATATGGAGATGGATGATGCACAAATGGATTTGAGGACAAAAGGTGATGTTGCCCCAGTCAAGGTACAAGCCAAAATGGGTTGATGATGGATGGAGTGTTGTCAATGAGGGGATAAAGGATCTCGAAACAACACGAGGATAGGGAAGGATACATCTCCTTGAGTGGTATTGATGAGGGAAGGATACATCCCAAAACACCACTAAAGGATAGGGAGGAATACCTCTTGATGATGATGAAAGTGTTGTTGATGAGGGAAGGATACATCCCAAAACAACACCGAAGGGATAAGAAAGGATACTAATGGATGATAATGATGAGGGGGGGTCAAGGCTAGTAAGGATGACTAGGGACAAGACCAAGGATATGATTAGATGATTCGGGCTAAATGGAATGGATGGGGGTTGGATAGAGATGTGAGATAAGGATGAAGGATGAATGGATGGGGGAATACATGCAAGATGATGAAATAGAAAATGAAATGCAATCCTAATGCAATTTACCATCTTCGGAGCACTGATTTTTGCTATAGCATAAGACACAAGACACCAGGGTATGAAGAACCAAGGCGAAATAGTGTCTAATGCATAAAACAAACACAATAGACAAGAAGGTGACCCCAACACCCCAAA
The DNA here is from genome assembly GCA_007258455.2 of Sequoia sempervirens. Taxonomy (NCBI): domain Eukaryota; kingdom Viridiplantae; phylum Streptophyta; class Pinopsida; order Cupressales; family Cupressaceae; genus Sequoia; species Sequoia sempervirens. The sequence continues at coordinate 101,355,265 of VDFB02193867.1, forward strand.
GTCACAAAGACCTTGGTCGGACCCGGTATGGAGATAACCACAAGCACAAAAGGATGCCCCAGCATAACACAAGACCTCGGGGATCTTGGTGGGTACTACGTGGGACAACCAAGAAGATAAAAATAGATATAAGAAGATCAAGATAGACCCCTATGTTGACCAATCAAAACACACCATAATATGATGGATCATGGCGGCCTTGACAAGTGATGATAGGGAGCTCGAATGATAAACAAAAGCCACAAGCATCAAAAGATCGCAATTAATTTCAAATGTCCTTTGCCATAGGATCGAAGGGATAGATGGGATTGATGAGGTCTGTTAGGAAGGATACATCCTGTTGAGACCAAAGATGATGGATATTAAAAGATCGTTATGATGCGGGATGTTCAAAATTGATTGGATTTCATGATACAAGTGGATCTTGTTTGTTAAGAACCAGCTAGATAAGGGCATAGCTTGACGACACGACACACGAGAGACATGACAAGATAAGAGACTTCGATGGATGGTAAAGACGGGACAGACAATAGGAACAAGAGTTGAAGACTGATGATGGAACCCCGGGGGCGGATCAAAGGATCGACCTTGCCTACGTGAAAGCACAGGGGCAATGTAGTTCGACTAAAGACCAACAACAAATGATGGATGAAAGAGGATGAGATGAGCCTAGATAAGGGGATAAAATGATTGGACCGACACGATGGGACAAGATAGATGAATGATGAAGTGATAAGATAGATGATGTTGGACTATAGTGACTATATAAAGCTCAGGGATGGGATAGTTATCCAAATCATCAAAGATGAAGTGGGAAAATGACATGCCATATAGATGAATGGTGAAATGATGAATGATGGGATAGAAAAGATGTGCAAAAGAAGCAGAAGTAATGACGATAAGATAGATGACATTGGATTGCATGGGGTAAAGCCTATAGCTAGATACCAATAACAAGGGATTAGGAGATGGGATGAGGGGAGAGGATGGGGGGAGGAAAAAGGATTGTTTGGGTGGATTGGATAGAGGGATAAGGATTTGGATGAGGAGAAGGTGACCAAATGGATAGATGATGGATGCTTGGAATAGGTGGAAGATTAATGAGTAAATGATTGATCAAGATTATGGAATGAGAGTTTGAAATGATAGAAGGAGGTTTGATGAATGTTTGAGATGATAGGAGGTTCGATGAAGTGTTGAGATAATAGATGAAAGTTCAAAGTAGATGAATGGTTACATGGAATGAGTGAATAGATTTATTAGAATGGATGAATGGGACAAAATTGAAGAAGATGGAGGGAGGGATCTTAAGACTTTGTTGCAGATGGATGAAAGCCCAGATTAGGGGTTTGGCTAAGCTCAGATTGGGATAAGATTAAAGCTCAGATGAGGATTGGATCGAAGACTATAATGATTGAAGGATATGATTGAATTGATTCTACACCGAGTTCTGGGGTTTCAAGGGGTGTAAGGTGTTGACAAGCAGATTTTTCCTGATTTGGTAATTTTCAAAAACTACCAAATTTTGCCATTTTAGGAAACTTCATGGTCGTATGTTTGAGAGTCCCAATTTTTTCCAAGAAATACCCATTGGCGAGATAGGATGAATTGCCAACTAACACCCCAGACTTGAGATACGCATTTTGAGTTATGAGTGAAAACAATTTTTCAAAAAACACTAAATTGGGATTTTGGGGGTCAAGATGAAACTTTGAGGTCCCAAAAATGGGTCAAAACATAGTCCAACCAATTTTTAGTTGGGAATCCACTCATTAGCTCATAACACAACCACCCATCAAATTTCAGCTCAAACGGACACCCGAGTCAAAAGTTATGGCCTCCGAAAGTGTCGAGGTAAAAATCAAAAATCGATTTTAAAAATTTCAAGACATGGGTTTTGTTTGCGGAGGAAAATGAGGAACTGGGTCGAAATTAGTTTGGAAAAAAGTCCAAATTTAGCAGGAAATTGTGGGGGAAAA
>VDFB02193867.1:101357343-101482780 GCA_007258455.2 Sequoia sempervirens
AAAACACCAAGGACACTTCAAGATTAGCCAAAAAAGTGGTTCAACGAAAAGGAATGCAAATAAAATGAAACACAAGTATTTTTACCTCCCTTGTTGTTGATACCTCTTTGATTGGCCCTTGCTCGGATTGGTTGTGTGCTCCTTAGATGATAGATTGAGTGACTATAATGCAAGCTTCAATATGCAAGATGATGGACAAAGATGGTTGAATGATTGAAAAAGGCTTGGACAGCATGTAGTTATAAGAGTGCAAAGTGTTGAGAATGCAAAATGACAGCATAAGGCGGATGCATAAGTGTTGTGAGAAAGCAAATGGGCAGCATAAGGTTGCTCAAATGAAGAAGTGTTGTGTAAATGCCCTTGAGGAGGGGGTATTTATAGAAGAATTTGAATTCTCTAGAGAATTCAAGGGTCAAGATTGATCCAACAAGGCCAAGATGAAGGGCTATGATGGGTTGAGAACCCACAAGCCCTCACATCTTGACATGTGGAGGGTGAAGTGGACAAGAGGATATGAGGGAGATGTGAGGGTGTCAAGAAGGTACATGAGGTGGAAAAGGACATGCACCTTGGGGATGAGAGGATTTCCACAAAAAGGGATTTCTTGTCCCCAAGTGGGAGTGAAAGGGACATTTGAGGAATTTTAGAATTCCTCAAAAATCTACATGGGAAAAGGAAAGGTGGTTGGGGGAATAAATGTGAATTAAAAATTCACATTCCTAGGATGATCTAGGAGGGTGTGTGGGACTTGGTCACATGTGGAGATTAAGTGACAAGTCCAAGGCTGGTCACATGTGGAGAATGGCCAAGTCCAAGGTTCTAGAAGCCTTGGAAGGATGGAATGTGAATTAAAAATTCACATATAAAGGAGGGGAATCTAGGAAGAATAAAAAGGAATTAAAAATTCCTTGGAGAATGATTAGGCTTAATTAATCAATAATTAGAAGAATAAATAAGTATTAGAAGCCAACTTGCAAAAGTTGGAGGATGTGACACATCCTAATCAAGGATTAGGTATGTGCACATCCCTAATGAAGAAATTAAGAAATGGATTAGGATTAGATGAAAATGACATGTGAGGAATTAAATAAATATAATATTTATTTAATTTATTTGATGAAAAGAGGATTAAGGAGGGTAAGGTATTTAATTATTAATTAAATACCTTAGGGATTTGGCAGAATTAAAGATATTAATTAAATAATAGTAATATTATTTAATTAACTCAGATAAGAGGATGTTTAGACGAAAAGTGATAAATTTGGATTAAGTGTCCAAATTTGGATGTCTACACCTTCAATTCATCCAAGTATTGTGGAATTTCCCTATTCCACTCTATTTGCAACTTATGGTATTTATCTAACCTAGATATATAAATTACAGTGTCCTCTAGATTTTCTTTCATAACTGGTGCACCATCAAAAGGCACATAAACTCCATTCCACCATGCCTATAATGTTGTCAAATTCATGTTTTTTTGTCCAAACTTTTTTCTTCCTATCACAATTTCTAAGAAATAAATGTTGCAATCATGTATTTCTTTTATCTTCCCTTGTATCTTTTCAATCATCTTTAGGACCTTGGACAAGAGCTCCTTCCTATAATTCAAGGTTTCCAACCATCCTTTGACTTTTTCAAGTACATCCTAAGTGGAGACATCTAGCTATGCCAAGTCATCTTTTGGTATTTGTAGGACCTTCCTCAATTCCTCTGCAATGGACTCACCAAACTTCTTGTAGCCTAAGTAAATTGTGAGATATGTAGAAGGAGATCAGAAGCATGCGTATGAACTTGGAGAATTTGTTCAATTTCCCCATCTCTCTTGATGACATCTTGGTGCCACTCTTGGGTATTTTTAATGAAACTTTTCAGCTTCTCCATTTTAGATAATGCCTCCTTGGGCAACAATCCTACATGAATTAAACTTTCACTGCCTATGGCATGCATTGGTTTCATTAGATGCTAGACATATTTGTAGATGTCATTCAAGTACTTCTTGAAATTCTCCTCCATTGTTTCACTATCCAATCTTCTAAGATTTTCCTGCGAAGAGTCGTGGGATTATTCCTTTTCCTTCTCTTTAGTAGCTGGCCCCTGGTTTATGGTCTAAATTTGATAGTCTAATGAATGGACTTCATCATTGAACTTGTCAATTTGAGGAACCACCATATGTACAATTATGTTACTAAACTCATCACGTGTAATCTTTGACACTATCTGCACCCTTTTTCTCTACTTGGGTTGTCCCCATTGTTCCAACAGTGTGTCCCAACTCAAAGTTTCTTCCTGCACAATTATAGGCTTCTTACTTTTTTCTTTCTCTAGCCATTCTGAGATGTTGGACTATTCAACATTCTTCTCCACTAAGGAAACCTCTTGTTCACCTTTATCCTTATGTGGACTATCTACAATTTCTTCCATGTATTTTTCTATTGAAGGCTAATCATTCTTCTCATTACTTGTATTCCTTGTGGGGAATCTAGAATGCTCCTCCTAAAGTACCCTAGGCTCCACATTCCTACTGTGTACATCAAATCACAATGTTCCCAGCTCTTGCTTCATTTGTTTCTATTGCTTGTTAGTACGGGTGGAGACCTCATCATCTTCTGACTCATGTTGCTTAGGATTGCTAGATATTATGCCTTCCTCGCAAATTGCATCCTTAGATGTTTGAACATTTTTAGGAGAAGAGTTGTTTCCAATATTCACTTCTTCCTCCTAATCATTGATAACAAGTACTTCTTCACTTGACTTTCCCTCCACTTCTTTTGTGGGAGACAACTTTGGCTTAGAAGGGGTCTTTCTTAGATATACTTGGGGATTTTCCCCAAAGGTGTCTGTCTCCAGGACCCTGGTTGAAGAGGCTACATCAGCATCGGCATCAACATAGGCCTTCCTATCCTTTTCTATCCACTCCCTTTCTATGACGAGTCTCATTTTCCTTACAAGTTGAAGTGATTCATCTTTTGTGATTGTAGTATCCTCTTGATGATTCCTCTTGGATATGAGAGGTGATTTCTCACCCTAATTTACCTATGTTTGTATTCTAGTTCTCCTCTTTATTACCATTGGTATGCCTCCTCCCTACTCTTCACTGCCTTGGGACTTAGATACATCATATTTTCCTCCATCGATTCCTCCCTCAAAATGAGACTGATTCCCATCAAGTCATATGTGAATTTGACACCATCAACCTCTAATTCCCACACCTTTTGTTATACCCATTGTCTTGAGTATTCCTTGACCAACTTAGTTATTCAATCAAGATCCATTACTTCTTCATCAAACCAATTTATCTATGGAAAATTATTGTTTCTATAAGGTTCATAATTATGTTGTTGAATTAAGTTAGTGTCATCATCCTACACCTGATTGAGAACTTCCACTATCATGTACATCCTTATCATCTTGAGAGGCATCTGAGAGAATCTCTTGAAAACATCAAATTCATCACTACAGTTTTCTAAGTAGTCCTCAATGTGGTCCATATGTCAGAAGGTCCTATTATCCAGCTTCATAGCTTTACCATATGGGTGAAAATGATTCTTGTTTGTGTGGTAATGCAACTCAAACTATGCCATCTCCTTCTCTAAATTTTGGGAAATTTGAATAGAGGGACATGATTCTAAAGTCCCAATTGTCAATGTAAATTAAAACCCTAATCCTTTATTTTTTTATCTCAAATTGCAAAATTTCCTCAAAGCGAACCATCTACCTTGTCAGCTCTAGCATCAAAAGCTTGTTGGTTGGGTATCTAGGAAATCTACATGGGATGATAGGGGATCTATGCACTCCTATGTATGAGAACTTGGGAAACTGTATAAACCATTTCCTATGCTACTTGATCAAATCCATAGCATTTGTGGTATCTTGACATGAAGAGCATTCTGTAACAACCTTGGAATGAACATGAAGAAGGCATCATTGGCTCTCCTATAATTGGAAGTCTTATGCTGTAACTGAGGATATATATTCTAGATTTTTTCTTTTCCCAATTCTCCATTGTAGCTTAAACCTTTATACTTGTCCTTATGTACCAACATGTACACCAAATATAATGTCATGGTGAACTTCACAGTTTCTTGCACACTTCTCAATTGAGAATCAAAATTATTGCTTATGATCCTTGCCCAGTGATAATTCTTATTTACCACAATTCAAGTGATGGGGAAGAACATCTAGGACTAGAAGATGTGAGCTTGATCAGTTCCCATTACCCTACCTAGAAGAGTTATCATACCATAGTACTCCATTTTAAATTCACTCCTGTGCAGCTACTTGGGCAGCTTCGAATAATGAGGCTTCAACTTGAGTATCTAGGAGTTGTTCATGATCTCCAACACTCTATTTGGGTTCTCATCATAAAACTTAGTTGCTTCACCAATGTTTATCTCCTCAATCAAGTGGTGGAGTGAAGCAATAATGAAGACCTCTACAATGGAATCTTCTATGAGATTTTCCATGATCCTTCCTTGCGGTAAATTAATGATTCTCTTGCTAGACTCACAATGCTTTGCACATTCTAGGACCAGCTCTAGGCACAGCTATGTATGAGGGAAACCAACAGCTTGTGGAAGGCTAGTGTGAGTGAGAACTTGAGCTAACTGAGTAGGTGATTCACCATGCATCCTTTTCTGAAAATCTTCATAGTCAACATGTCCCATGTTTGTGTCTCCAGTAGATGACCAAGTTGATGCAATGAAAAGATAGTGTGAGTGAGAACTTGAACTAACTAAGTAGGTGATTCACCATACATCCTTTTGTGAAAATATTCATAGTCAACATGCCCCATGTTTGTGTCTCCAATACATGACCAAGTTGATGCAATCTTGGTCTTTGGCCAAATACCCTTAAAATCATACTTCATTATTTCTTGCCTCTTCCTAAACTCTTCTTGAACAAGAGCAGCCTTTGTCTTCTTTTCGGGACTCATTTCACCTTGCATCTGTTAGAGGAAAAGACCAATTATTAAGATGCAACTAATAACATATTCCATTAGTGTAGAAAATTATGATATCACTAAGTACACATTGAGGACACCATTGAGAAATCATGGGAAGATCAATCCAGCTCATTAATGAAAGACATGAAAGAGTAACATATGAGCAACCAATGAATGCAAGTTCTGATGTTGTTGATCCATCCCACCTTGAAATGATAATAACCAATAATATGCAGCCAATAATTTCATTCCAAAGATCAATTCACACCAAATTGAATGTTAAACCATCAAAGAAGCTCATTCAAACCCAAGTTAGAATCCCTAGATAAGGTAGGATTGAAGTTAGGTAATCTGAGCTAGCTCATATTTTCTAGCTAGACTAAGGTTCAACCAATCTGAGCTAGCTCAGATTAGCTGAAATTGGCCAACTTAGAGGATCACAACTTGGACTCTTTGTTGAATGAAGTTTAGGAGTTGAAATAAAATTGAGATGATGATTCTTGAGGTTAAGATCGCCTCAAAACTTCATTTTTGAAAGTGGGATCAAGGCCTGAGAAGTGACTTTGAAGTTTTGATCATGGAAAGGTGAATTTTAGCTAATCCAAGAGACCTTAGATTATTCGACCAGATTAAGGCTCTACTTATCCAAGGTCCCTTGGATTATCCAACCTTTTTCCCAGGTTGAAATTTTCTAGGGCTTAAAACTTGTTCAACTTAAAATGTTAAGCCATGATCATGTTCGATATTATTCTTTGAGTTTATTGATTGCATTGATCAGGTGTAATAGCTAGGGTTAACAAAACCATCAAAATCTAGCTTATCACAGGCAAATCCACACTAGGGCTTTGAAATGTGATGGACAAAAGTCTATGCGTTTGAAAAACCTTTGAATCCTATCTTGGAGTCAACAGGGGACCTATTTTCTAAGCAACACTAGCATCATAATCAATAAAAACCCCAATTCTTAAGTGTACCTAAGAAATCCATTAGGAATTGTTGAGCAACAAACCCCAAACCTAACCAAAGTTTAGCATCACCATCTATAATGTAGGGTTCAACAACAAGGTGCAAATCATAGAGAAACCAATGCAACCATGATTAAAGAGGAAATAGATGAATAGGATGAAAACCCCTACCTTTAGAAAGTGTAGGACCCAAAGGAATACTCATCAATCCACATGAACAGGTTGAATGAAAGTTAAAATAGAGTAGATTGCAGGCTGAAATCTCATTAAAACTAGCTCGAATCAATCCAAAATAGAGGGGTACCAAAAAGGAGAGCACATGCAAAGGAGGGAAATGACATGACTGCAAACAATCTGAAATGGGAAGGATAAAGTAGAAAACTTAAAGTACAAAGGAAGCAAGTTCATCAATCATCAAATAGTAAGTAATCAAAATGGTCGACCAAATGGTGTTTTATTACCTGAAAAAACTCACTTTTAATGCCTGACTATATGGAATTCGAAAAAAGTGCCCAAGCTCAGAATTTTGACCAATCCAAGGTACCTCGGATTAGCTAACCAAATTAAGGCTTGGCTAATTGGAGCTAGCTAGGATTAACTGAACCTTCTCCTGGACTTAGCCAATTTCTTCCCAAAAGAGAAATTTCAAGCATGGATTACTCAATGGGGCCTAATAAAAGTTCAAAGCTCATAGAGGGCATCAAGATGAGACAAAATGTTGAGCACAAGGGTGAAGCAAGACCAAAATGACCAAAACGACCTTTCTCTTAAGGGGACAAATTCAAGACTCTATGATGAACAAATGACAAATGCAAGGTAGGAAAAGAGGGTCCTCAACCCCGGTGGGTCGTGTATGTGAAAATGCACAAAAAATGAGGACTCTGCTAGGGAAATGCTTTGAATCATTTTAGTAATAAACTAGAATTAGGAACCCATAACTCTAGTTTTGATCCCTGCATCAAGTCACTTAATAGAAAATGTTTCAAAGCCATTTAGACAAGTAGACCCTTGGATGCCAAAATCATAGTGTGTGTGCATGTCTGCATTTCCTTCCTTCATTAGTTTCTCTCTATTTTTTTTATTTTGATACTCTTTTATTTTCTTTTCAACTTGCGAACAATGAAGTTCACTCTCAGGGCTGAGAACAACAGTGGCACTGAAGTAGAAATAAGATTTTCACTTGGCCAAGCCTTCCAAAGAACTTACAACAACCTTAGGACTTTAAGATGTGTTCATATATGTAAGATTCAAGCATTTTCTAGGGCTACTTAATCTGAGGGAAAATTCAATTTAGCATTCAATACCTTCAATAGAAGATTTCTACCAAATCAAACTAGAAAAATGATTATAGTTTGCAAAAGAAATACTTGAAACAATCCCAAGTACCCAAGAAATCAAAGTGAAAATGCAACAGACCCTGAAGAGGAGAGGGAGACCCAAAACCAAAAACCAAAAAACCAAAACCAGGGAAAAACAAGACCCAAAACCAAAACTGAAAGGAGCAAAGCAAACAAAAAGAAACAAAAAACCTACACTATGTATAGGGGAAAGAGTTGTAAACAACTCGAGATTGGAAGTAGTGCTTTAGATATTTCCCATTGACAAGCAATGGGACATCTTCTCTAGTGAGATTTTTCAAGCAAAAAGTATTCTCCCAATATTTCTAAGATCTGAAAAGGGCCAATCTAGAGTTTATCAAAATTTTCGTGTTCTCCCTTTTTGTCATGAGCCTTATCCTAGTATAGGACCAAATTAGAGATTTTGAAGGACTTAACATGAGCCCTTCAATCAAACCACCTTTTAATGACACCCTAATGCTTGGAAAAGTTCTATAGTTCTTTATCTCTTTTCTTCAAGGTGTAGAAGCTCAGAAAAATGAGCCTCACATCGATCTCCCTCATCATAATAACTATAAATTAATTACAGAGTGGGGATACTAAACTGGATAAGAAATTCAGGTTCAAAACCATATACTAGGTGGTATAGGGAGGTCCCTATAGAGCCCTTTAGTCTCGTCTAATCTACCCAAAGAGAAAATCTGAGTTGGGTGTGCCAATCCTTAGGATTCCTTTCTAGTAGCTTGCAGATGACAATCAAAAGGTTTTTATTAGTGGATTCATCCAAATTGTTTCCTTGTGGATAGTAATTGGAAGAAAAATTTATGATTATTCCATGATCAAATGCCCACCCATAAAATTTTAAGGAAGCAAATGTAGGACCATTATCACAAAAAAGAGCAACAGGACAACCAAAACGATTAATGATACCTGATTTGAGGAAGTTAATTACCACTTTAGAAGTATACTACTTACAAGAAAGAGCTTCAGTCCACCTAGTAAAATAATTAGTAATAGTAATAATATACCTGTCTCCCATAGAGGATGGTGGGTTGATTGGACTAATGAAGTCCATTCCCCTTTGTGAAAATGGTTTTACCTCTATGACTAGCTGAAGTGGAAGGGCTACATACTTCTCTTTGCTTGTTGTGGTTTGACACACATGACAGGTTTGTTGGTTCTCAGTTGTCATCATATGGTTTGTCCTTGATGACAAAATCCCTTTCACTCAATTCTACTTGTTGACAGTTTCAGATTGGTTTCTCATGTTTTATCTTGGTACAATTTTGTCTATATGGTTTACTTGTCTTGGCATTCAGTGGATAGTTTACATTTAGCATTTTAATATCTTATGGTATTGATCAATTTGAGATTCATGCAGTCTTTGGTTATCTTATTTGTACATTGTTTTGGTGAAAGAAAAAAAACATTTCAGCATGAAAATGCTAGGGTCTCCTCGATCCATTTTTTTGATAAATGTCTATGTTGCCTATTGGCAAGACATTTCTAATGTCATGTCGATTGGATTTTTTCATTCAGGCAGCTTTGGCAAGTGTTACACTGTCGGTATGTGGTCACAATGAAATTGTTATGTCTCACTGACCATATGCATGTGGACATCTATCAAAGAGACATTCATGTGGTTTCGGTGACCAAGGATGAACTTATCGGCAAGAGTTTTGTTATCAGGGTAGTGTCTCATCAAACTTGAAATGTCTCCCCAACTAGTACATATGGAGGTTCATCGGCAGAGCTGGGTGGTATCAGAATAGGTCTCGATGAAGTGGTTTTGTCTCGTCAACATCACATCTGGGGTTTCGTGTTGGCCAAAGATAATGTATTCGGTATATAGTCTCACCGAAGATTTTTTGTCTCACCGACCGATGCATTGAATGTCTTATCAGCATAAGGTTATTGCTTTGATGAAATGTTATAATGACTCCGTAGTGTCTCACTGATGTGTGCAAAGGGTTACTTCGACCAGACTATGTGATATTAGGGTGAGGTCTTGGTGAGTGACCTCCGGTCTCACCGTATTTATGAACAACTTCTATGAAAAGGCTCGTCGGCGAGAAAAACCATGTGTCACGATGACCAATGTGTATCAAGTGGGCTCTCAAAAAAACAAAGTCTTGTCTACAAGATGTCTCTCCGATATCGAAAGGCTATAGTGATGGTGAATGAAACAAAAGGGCATTTCGGTGAGAGAACTTTTTTTGTCTCAATGACCCAAAGAATGTTTCATGGCTCTCAACATGACATAGGATATTTGATATGATTTCTCCCTGATGGTTGAAGGTTACAATGACAAATAGAGGGATGACTGACAGCAATAAAGTTTCCTTCGGCATAGGTATTGATTTGTCTCGATGAATAGGAATGTTCATGTGGGCTTTTGGTAAGACACAGGATGCTCTATGAGATGTCACCCTGACTATACATTGTCTTAGCAAAGGTTATTGTAGGACACATCTCAGCAAGAGTTTGTTTTTGTCACAATGACATAGAATGGCTAAGGTTTAAGTATTTCAGTGAAACTCAATGAAATCTACAAAACATCTCCCTGATTATGGATTGTCTTAGTGACACAGGATGAAAGGATAACCTTCAGTAAAAAAAAGAATCTTCTATGAAATGTCTCCTCAATAGCAAAATGTCACAGTGAGACATAAGAGATAAAAGGGCTTTCGGTGAAACTTAATGTGGTCTGCGAGAGGTCTTCCTAACTTCACTGGGTCACGGCAAAAGAAAAATAAGGAAAAGGAAATGCAGCTCACATAAGGTCATAGTGAATCACAAATAACACATGGCAACTATTGTCTCAGTGAATGATTAACGAAGACTCATACACTATGGCCGAAATGGATTTTTCTAAGTATAGTTGCATGCCGACATCTTTGGTTGGCATCAAATCTTTGGAAAAATATTCTCTGAGAATTAAGAGGTTATGATTTTCTATTAGTGGGCAGTCATGGCTTTGATGAAAATATTTCAGTTACATTTTGAAATCTCCTGATTCAATGCAGAAATTAAAGCTATCTAGATAGGCATTACTCTGATTTTTAGCATCATCTACAGATCATCATTATTCAGCTTCATATTCTAAAATTAGCAAGAGTGCTTTAGAATCTTGTGAAAATGATTTTTGCATATTTCTTCATGACTGGCATACTTGAAATGTATATAAAAACTAGTGTTGAAAATAGTGGAGGTGTTGTTGGTTCTGAGAGATAGTTATTTTGGCTGTATCAAGAGATGTATTGGAAAAATCTGTAATACAAGAGTTGGATTCTTAGGGTATTAGGGATATAAGAGTGTTGAGTTTCTTGAGCTTACTAGAAAATAGAGAGATCCTCTAATATTACTATTATTCTAAAACTAATTTGATGGGTTGGTGCTCCTTGAAATTGGTGTTTCAAAATGAGGGGTTGGTGCTCCTTGACTTGGTGCTTAGAAATTAGCCTATAAGGCATTGTGAACAATTGTTTAAGAGGATTAAGCCTACAAGGAATTTTGGGAGTGGTTTTTATACCCTAGGAGGGTTTTCCACTCAGAAAAATCTTGTGTCTCTTTGTTCTTCTGTGTGCTCACTGCTTTATTGTGTTGTTGTTTCAGTTCACTATTGGGATTATTACTTTTCTCAATTTTGTTTATGAATGATTACATTCAATTCATGAATGCTTTAATCAGAGTAATATTGAGATCAAATCTGAGCTATGTTTTTGAATCTTTGAAAATTGGTCAAATTTGTTAAACCACTGATTCACCCCCCTCTTAATGTCATTTTAACTCCAACAAGGTTCTCATGTAGTTGTGTGCATCCTTGAATAATGTTGGCTAGTAGTAGCCCACTCTTAGGATCTAATTTGTAGTAGATGGTGTAGAGCCATGACCCGTGTCATATCTATCATAGAATTCAACCATTACTGTTGTAGCTTACTCCTTCCCAAGGTAGTGAAGATAAACACCCTCATGATTTCTCTTGTATAGGACAACCACTTTCATCATGAAATTATCACTTTTTATATGCAAAGCTCTTCGTTGCACTGTGTTGAGGTGATCTAGACATTGTTTATTCAAAAGATAGTAGATAATTTCATCATGCCAATCACCTGGTGAAATGTCCTAGAGCTGATAATGTTGTACTGTGAGATCAGGATGCATTTCCACTATAGTATTAGTTAATCCCTGCCCTCTTACTAGTTTCATAGGTTTAATTTCAATGGCATACTCCTGTAACATCATCACCCACTTAGCAGTCTAGTCCTCCAATTTGTTTTGCATCAACAAAATCTTTATTGTAGGGTTCGGTACTATTGCAAAGACCTTATTTCTCAAAAAAAAGTGCCTAAATTTCTTCACAGCTCTGACTAAATCATAGGCCTACTTTTACACATTGGGGTATCTCAACTTTGCATCTTTTAAAGGAGCACTCATGAAGGCTATGGGATACTCATCTCCTTGGTCAAATTTATGGGTCAAAATGTCAGTACAAGAGTGATATGAAGTGAAGGAATATATGTAAAAGGGTTTGGAGTAATCAAGACTTGGGGCATCAACTATTGCCCTTTCAATTTCTACAAATGCTTCTTTCAATTTTACGTTCCATTCAACCTTCACGTCCTACCTCAACATGGTATTTAATGGCTTTACTATTTCTACTAAGCTAGTAATAAACTTTCTGAAAAAATTAATCTTCCTAAAGAAAGATTTCATTTCTTTCTTGTTGGCAGGAGGTTGAATTTTCAGTATGGCTTTAATTTTCCCTAGATCAATGGATATACCTTTCTCTAAAATAACATGACCAAACAACTTTCCCTTAGCCACTCCAAAGACACATTTCTCAGGGTTAAGTGAAATACCAAATTCCTTGCACTTCTGAAATGCATTGTATAGGTCCACAATGTGGTCACCACGCTTCTTCAAAAAGACTATTAATTCATCCATGTCGATAATGAAGCATATACCAATGATTTCTTTGAAGGTGATGTCCATGGCCCTTTGAAATGTCGCTCCAACATTGATTAATCTAAAGGGAATCCTCCTATAAGAAAAAGTCCCCCATTTTGTGGTGAAGGTAGTTTTATGCTTGTCCTCATATTCCACCATGACTTGATTGTACTCGGAATACCCATCCAGAAAAGACATCATCTAGGATCCATTGACAATCTGTAATACTTCATCTAGTGATAGGACTAGGTAATTGTCTTTCTTTGATGCATGGTTTAGATTTCTAAAGTCAACACACAACCTGATTTCCCCATTCTTTTTCCTCGTTGGAACTAGGTAATTGTCTTTCTTTGGTGCCTAACTGGAAATGTAATGTGAGCGGATAACAAATTTTGAACCTCCTTTTGAATGATGGGCTCCAATAAGGCATTGATTTGTCTTTTCCTTTGTTTGAATGGTTTGGAGTTAGGCTTAAGGGGAATGGTGTGTGTAATAATGGAGGTATCATATGCTTTTAGGTCTTCATAACTCCAAGCTATAACATCTTGATAAGCATGAAGTGCATCTATTATTCCCCTTCTTTCTTCTAGTCTACATACCTTTCTGATGAAGACATTCTTAACATCATCAGTAGTTCCCATATTATGCATGTCACATTGACCCTTGATTGAATCTTTCTTACTTTTCTACTCTAAGTCTCTGATCTTGTCTAGATCAAATATCCTTTCTAGTTGAACCATTCCTCATGGGATTGCATTTGTCTTCAGATTGATGACTCCTTTGAGGTCCATTTCCTCTTCTTGGGGTTCCACCTCATCAATTATTTGGGAAGTAAACACATTAGAACTTGTGACAAATATAGAATGTGCTTATCACCTTCAAACACTTGGAAATTAGTTATGTTGTCAGGCACTAAGGGTACTGGCGTAAGTTCCACAGTAAACTTCTTCAAACCTGAAAGTGACAAAGGCTACAATGTACTTGTCGCTTGTGCTATAGAATCCACAATCTAATTCTTACTATGAGGTATTAACTGAATGGTCAAATCATCAAACCCTTCAATAAGGTCCCATACCCTATGTTTGTAATTAGTCATTCTTCTATCATGAAATGAGTACTGCTTTCTGACTTGTCTAGCAACCAACTCTAAATATCTGAATACTTGTAGAATCTTGATGTTCTTTCTTAGCGCCATAAGAAATCCATGAATTAAGGCCTCATATTCAGCCACATTATTAGTGTTGTTGAATTGAATTCTATGTGTTGTAAAGAAGGTCTTACCTTTGGAGCTGATTAGCTCAAATCCTACTTCCAACATCCTATTTCAACTTCAATCCATCAAGACTAAGTGTCCAACACTCGGAAGTCCCTATATCTTTTAATTTATCTTTCATCTTGCTACTACCATGTGGCTCCTCATATGGTATTGATTTCTTACCCATAGAGGCATCCTGAGTGCTTTTTATATTAATCATAATAGTAAGAGTGGGATTGATGCATCTCTATATTTGCTCCACTTCTATTTGGCATAAGCAATAATCAAGCTCCTAGTGTGAGGCATTATGGAATCTACACCAATTTGGGAGAAGTAGCTCTTCAAAATTTACATTTCTTCCCAATTGGATTTTATCTTCCATACATTTGATGATAAATTCTTGAAAGTTGTCAAGTAAGCTGAGTTGATTGTCATCCTTATCAATATTGTCTTCCATGGATTCAACTAATGCCCTAGCACTACTAGATTTTGTGGTAAGTTCCCCCAGTGTGCTGTGCAACTTGAGAATTTTTCTATGTCTGATTCTAAAAAAGGGGTGCCAATACATAATTCCTCATGCTAACTTCAGATACCAATATCTCATTAGAAGTATTCTAGTATTTGGTGATTACACACTTAATTCTAGGTTCTCTCTCAATTCTGATTTGATTTTAGACTCCTTTTTAGGGTAGCCACATATGAGAATGATCTGTGGATGTGTCTCCATTCAGTGCCTTGGTAAAATCTCTACCCAAGATTAGACCATAAGTATCAAGGATGTTGGCCACCTAAATATTAACAACTTGTTGAATTCTAGGATCTAAGGCAATCTGCATGGAAATCATGTTGAGTTCTCCCAATATAGTTACCCTTGTTTTTTCCAAGTGACCTTATTTTGGGAAGTGGTTGGAATAATACCTAGGGATTTGCAAACAACAAAAAGGCATAACATTCATGCAAGTCCCTGAGTCTAAAAGACAATTGTGTAAGTTCTTCCCAAAGATGTGAATAGAAATTAGAAAAGGGGGGGTTTCCATTTTTCCTTCGAATAGGATCATCTAAGTGTCAGCTTGTGCAACTTGACCTTTACCCTTTTCTTTCCCCTTATCCCCAAACTATGCTTGAATTTTTTCTTTGAGTATTTGTGAACCAGTGGTTTTCCCAACTACTTTGTTAGCAATTATTCCTTGAGGGACTATGCTTGATTGGAAAGATCCTAGAACTGTATGTTTAATGGCAAGCACTCTCAATAGCTCAAAGGTAGAGAGACTTACCTTAATCTTCCTGAGCTCTTCAATCACATACTCACTTAACTGCTCCGTGTTCATATCAACATTTGTTTCCTTGAAGTTTCTCGCTTTCCTTTCTTTCTCTCCATCAACACTACCTTCCTTAGATGCATCAGGTTGTCACCCTTTTGAGAAATATTATGTTGGAACATAAGGGTAAGATGGATTGTTACTAGCATTAGGATCCAATAGAATGGTGAAATTATTTGGAGGGATTGATGAAGTAAATGGTCCTCTAGCCTAGGGACCTCTATTGGCCCTACTCCTCAAATCATACTTTCTGGTCAGTTGTTGGAACATTTGTACTTCCTCAACATCAACCTCTTCTTCATCCAAGGGACCATTATCATTTTTGGTACCTTCATTGAATAATTGTGAAATCTCATCTCCATTAAACACTTGTTCTGTTTTATTCCTTTGATAACTTGACTCTCCTTTAGGTTCATTCTCCTCACCTCTTGGGAAAGGAGCACAATTCAACACTAATATTGGGGATTGATAAGGATTGGATGGTACTAACTCCTAACTACTAACATTATTTTGTACCTCAAATTGAAAGATTGATGTCATCGTTTGGAACTCAAGGCAGTCTAACTCAAAAATTTGACTTGTCTTGTGGAACCTACGCCAACCTGATAGAGAAGCTTCAACCAGATACACACCACTCAAAGGATTTTCTTGATTAGCTAGCTAATCCAATGGGGTCAAGACACTTCCATTATTTGGCCTTGTGTTCCACATTTTGTTCTACCTAGGTGGTTGTCTTCTATCAAATCCTTGTCCACCAGCTTGATTTCCCCTATCAAAGTTCTGACTAGAGGATGGTCCTCTATCAAAAAATTTTCCTCTGTCAAAATGTTTCCCTTGTTAAGAATCTCTACTATCCCTATTATAACTAGACTGTATGTTCCTTTAGGAATCCTAGAGCTAACTATTTTGATTTCTCAGATAGGTGACCTCCATATTTAGCTTTTGCACTTGTTTGGTTAGCTCATCCAGTCTCTCCTTATCAGTATTATTGTAGGGAATATGATTCACATTATTCTGAGGATATCCTAACACTACACCAAATCCTAGAGACTAATTTAAAACTTTAGAATTCTAAAAATATGTGGGGAAACCAGCCTATTGTTGTGGATGAAGGGGCTTATTAGCACCTTGCTAGGGATAACTTTCCATAAGTGGGACTTGGTTTATGGTGGAACTTGGGTGTGGAATCAAAGAAAATTGTGGCAATGGATTCATGATAGTGTTATGACTAGCAAAAGCTTGATTGAGTTCCTGAACTTTTCCTGGTGAGTAGTAGGTCCTAATGATGGAAAAGGCCTAGACAAGTGTTGCCTTAAATCTATGTTAGCTCTAACAACCTTAGTGTATGTAGTACACAAGCTATCTAGAGGATTGGTTCTCCACTTAAGGAAGGTGGATGTAAGGCTATCCAGAGCCTCATAACAGACTTCCAAAGAAATAGTGTAGTCCACAACATAAGGGGCTTGCAATCTAGTATAGGCACAATGGAACCTATTGCTAAATGATCATATGGGCTCATTTATTTCCCTCTTAACCTTAGTAAATTATAGGTATAGCTCATTAGCACTAATGGGAATCTTGAACTTTTGTAAGAAAGGAGTCTCTAACTCAGTCCAATTATGAATTGATCCAGCTAGTAAATGATTGTACCAATATAATGCATCTTCTCTTAAAGAATAATGAAAGAGCTTGCATGCAACATCCTCATAGTTGATTCCCCTATCCCTAAGGTAGGTCTAGAAAATTTTGATGTGTTCCTCTATAGTCCTATTAGGATTCATTAGTCTAAAAATTAGATAAGAAATGCTTAGGATTCTTGGGCATGACATTGTAATTGTTAAAGGATAGGGGAGATGGGTTATTAGCTAGAAATGCCATTGGTGGAAGTGGAGGTGGTAAGGGTTGATTTATGGGTGGTTGGGATTTTTGTGGTCGAGGTTGTTGAATGGGAACTGCTTCAGAGTCCAATGATGAATGGTCAGATGAAGGAGATGGAAACAGGGAAATAGATGAAGATCCTTCCTCATTTTGGGCCCTTCTTGACCTAGTACGAAATGATAGCTCTTGAAATATTCTTCTCCTAGTATTGATCTAGTTCATCTTCAAAATATTTTAGGAGAAACAATAGTCAAGAAGTACTCCAACTTGCTTATTTAGGTCCTTTGAAATGTCAATTTGTTGGTGGTGTGCTAGAAGGAGAGACAAGCACAAAATGAATGATGACTATAGCAATGTTGATCTTTCCTCGTTCATCCCTCCTTCTAGTGCCAATCTGTTGATGGTGTTTTCTACACAACAAAGACTTAGACAAAATATGATATCCTATCTCTCTTGAAAGGTAAATCTCTATCAACAAGCCTCAAGAGATAACCCCATTGTATCTAATGTCAATTCTTGACAATGCATAAACAACTCAGATGATATGTGAAAATGTTGGTAATCACAAGGAGACTTACGTAGCAATGACTGGAAGTTTCAAAATCATCAGATTTTGTAATATATTGATGCCTTCAATCCTAAAACAAACCCAAATTTTGAAAGAAATGGAAAAAGGTAAAAGGGTTTGAAGAGATTTGCTAGAAAGTAAACTAATCCTAAGATTAATAATGCAAATGAATCAATACTTGAAGTGTACCAATCCTTTAAAACTAAATTCTGTTGAACCTAGCTTAAACCTATAGTATCACAGAAGTAGTGCAATGTTCTAAGGAATGAAAGGATTTTCAAATCATAAGCATTCATGCAAATCAACTTTGTCAAATTATTGAAATGAACAAACACCTACAACTAAACTCAATGCACAAAATCAAGGCCCGGGCTACCCTTGCATAGCAACTTGCAATTAGTAAGCTACTAAAATTATGGACCCACAGATCACTCAAACACTTCAAATATTAAACTCAAAACACTATTGCATCTAGTTTTAACTCTAAAATCTAACATGCAAATGATAACTCTATAGAAATTTGAAACATATGGAATAACAAAAACCATGTAAAATGATACAACATAGGAAATATCACCAAAAGACAATGTCTTCACTTATATTGCACCATCTAGATTTGTAACAATTTAGTATTCTCAAAGTTTTAGTAGTTTCCCTCAAAGAAACTCTAACTTCTAACTCAACTACTACTATTATAATAATGCTCAAATTTTTTGACAATGTCTAAACCCCAAAAATGAATCAAGAGCTTCAATTTATAGGGAAGAATCCACTTGGGTGCCCTAGAATAGGTCTCACAATAATGAGGCATCCATGCATTCAAATTTGGAAATTCAAGGTGTTGGTGTAAATAAGTATTTTACTTAACCTTACTTAGGGAATGCATATCATTATAGGTTGCACTTGTGATACCTAGTTATTTGCATCTTGCATCTAGGTTTGTGCATACATTGAGAGATATTAGTTGGACACTTAGGGAAATGTGTGTAGGAGAAATTCCACTCTTTGTGGTGTGATCTAGTTATCACCTTTTTGTCTCCACTTTTCGTGGCATGATAATTCCACCTTTTGTGGGTGATCCACCTTTCATGGAATTATCTAATATTTCTTTCTACCTACCTTACACATGATTGGGAAATTTGTCTCATTCATGGCCCTTCGTTGTGTCCTAGCTTGACTTTATAAGTAAGCCTTGTACATGCTTGAAATTATCTTCTTTATGCATATTGAGAATGCAATCATCATATTCTCTCATATTCTTTCTCTCTCTCTTATGCTATGTTTAGTCTCTTGATCCTGTTGTTGTGGACAAAAAATGCCACTAGAACCTACCAGTGGGGCCCATAGGTACCTTAAAACCCCTTGAACATGCACTATTTCAGGATTGTAAATAAAAATCACCACTTACAGCCTATTGTACATCAATCCTATGTGGTATTACCTCTTCTAGTTCTCTCTGCCTTGTCAACATCCAACTTTTTAATCAAATTTTAATTGTTTCCATAATCTTTTCTGCTTCTACTACATGTCTAGAACTGGAATGAATCTAACTCTGGCCATATATCCCTAAAATTCATGCAAGTATAGTGGAATTACCCTATTCCAATATATTTGCAACTCATGTTATTTATCTAACCTAGATATATAAATTATGGTGTCCTCTAGATGTTCTTTCATAACTAGTGCACCATCAAAAGGGGTATAAACTTCATGCCACCATGCCTGTAGTGTTGTCAAATTCATGTTTTTCTATCCAAACTTTTTTCTTCCTATCACAATTTCTAGGAAAGAAATGAAACTATCATGTATTTCTTTTATCTTCCCTTGTATCCTTGCAATCTTCTTTAGGAACTTGGACAAGATCTCCTTCTTGTAATTCTAGGTATGCAACCATCCTTTCACTTTGTCAAGTACATCTCGAGGGGAGACATCTAGCTATACCAAGTCATCTTTTGGTATTTGTAGGACCTTCCTCAATTCCTCCATAATGGACTCATCAAACTTCTTGTAGTCTTTAGTAAATTATGAGATATGTAGAAGGAAATCAGAAGCATGTGTATGAACATGGAGAATTTGTTCAATTGCCCCATATCCTCTCTTGTTGATGTCTTGTAGACACTCTTGATTATTATCAATGAAAACTTTTCAGCCTCTCAATTTCGGATAATGCCTCCTTGGGAAACAATCCTTCAGGAATTACACTTTCACTGCCTATGACCTATATTGGTTTCATTAGATGTTGGACATGTCTCTAGATGTCATTCAACTGCTTCTTAAACTTTTCCTCTATCATTTCACTATCCAATCTTCTAAGAATTTCCTACGAAGAGTCTTGGAATTCTTTCCTTTCCTACTCTTTAGTAGTTGGCCACACGTTAATGGTCTAGATTCAATAGTCCGATGACCAGACTTCATACTTGAACTTGTTGATTGATGAAAGCACCACATGTACAATTCTGTTATTAAACTCATCATGTGCAATATTTGACACTATCTACACCCTTTTTCTCTGCTTGGGTTGTCCCCACTATTCCAACAACATGTTCCAACTCAAATTTTCCTCCTACACAATTATAGGCTTCTTACTTATTCATTTCTCTAGCCATTCTGAGATGTTGAACTATTCAACATTCTTCTCCACTAGGGAAACCTCTTATTCATATTTATCCTTATGTGGACTATTTAAAATTTCTTCCACATCTTTTTCAATTAAAGGTTGATCCTCCTTCTCATTACTTGTATTCCTTGTAGGGGGTTTGGATTTCTCCTCCCAAAGTACCCTAGGCTCCACATTCCTACTGTGTGCATCAAATACTGATGGTCCCAACTTTTGCATCATTCATTTCCATTGCTCATTAGTAGGGGTGGAGACCTCATCATCTTTTGACTCATGCTGCCTAGGATTGTTATATATTATACCTTGATCACGGATTGCATCCTCAGATGTTTGAACATTTTGAGGAGGAGAGTTGTTTCCAACATTCACTTCTTCCTCTTGATCATTGATAACAAGTACTTCTTCACTTCACAATCCCTCCTCCACTTCTTTTTGTGGGAGAAAAATCCATCTTAGGAGGGCTCTTTCTAACATATATTTGGGGCTTTTCCCTGAAGGTGTCTATCACCATGACTATGCTTGAAGAGGGTGCATTGGTGTTGACACATGCCTTCCTAGACTTCTTCTATCCTCTCCATTTTTTTAACGAGTCTCCTTTTCCTTACAAGATGAGATGCTTCATCTTCTATGATTGTAGTATCGTATTGATGCATCCTCTTGGCCATGAGAGGTGATTTCTCACCCTGCTTAACCTATGTTTGGCTTCTAGTTCTCCTCTTTATTACCACTAGTTTTCCTCCTCCCTACTCTTCATCACCTTGGGACTCAGATACATCATCTTTTCCTCCATTGGTTCCTCCCTTAGAATGAGGCTCCATGTTTCCCATCAAGTCATATGTGAATTTGACAACATCAACCTCTAATTATTGCCCCTTTTCTTTTACCCATTGTCTTGAGTATTCCTTGACCAACTCAGTTATTTGGTCAAGATCTGTTACTTGCTCCTTAAAATAATTTATTTTTTGGAAAAGGATTGTTTCTATAAGGTTAATAATCATGTTGGTGAATTAAGTTAGCATCATCATCCTGCACTTGATCGAGAACTTCCACTATCCTATACATCCTTATCATCCTAAGAGGCATCCAAGAGAATATCCTTCTAAGAACATCAAATTTATCCCTACAGTTTGTGAGGTAGTCCTCAATTTGGTACACGTGTCAGAAGGTCCTGATAGCCAGTTTCATGACTTTACCATATGGGTCAAAATGGTTCCTATTTGTGTGGGAATAGAGTTCAAACTATTCCATCTCCTTCTCTAAATTTTGGGCACTTTGAATGGAGGGACATGATTCCAAAGTCCCAATTGTTAGTGGAAATTTAGACCCTAAACCTTTCTTTTTTTTCTCAAAAAATATAATTTCCTTGAAGGGCACCATATTCCTTGTTAGCCCTAGCATCAAAAGCTTGTTGGTTGGTTATCTACAAAATATAAGTGGGATGACAAGAGATCCATGCACTCGTATGTATGAGAAATTGGGAAACTATATGAACCATTTCCCATGTTGCTTGATCAAATCCATAGCATCTGTGGTTATCCTAACATGAAGAGCATTCGACAACAACCTTGGAATGAACATGAAGAAGGCATCGTTGGCTCTCCTATAATTGGAAGTATTATGTTGTTACTGAGGATATACATTCCAGATTTTTTTTCCCAATTCTCTCTTTAAACTTAAACCTTTGTATGTTTTCCTATCTACCAACATATACACCAAAATGATGTCATGGCAAACTTCCCAATTTCTTTCACACTTCTCAATTGAGAATACAAATTATTGCTTATGATCCTTGCCTAGTGACAATGTGTATTGGCCACAATTCAAGTGATCTGGAAGAACATCCAGGACTAGAATATGTGAGCTTGTTCAATTCCCATTACCCTACCTAGAAGGGTCATCATATCATGGTACTCCATTTTAAATTCACTCCTGTGCAACTACTTGGGAAGCTCCAAATAATGAGGCTTTGACTTGAGTATCCAGGAGTTGTTCATGATCTCAAAC
This sequence comes from Sequoia sempervirens, assembly GCA_007258455.2. Taxonomy (NCBI): domain Eukaryota; kingdom Viridiplantae; phylum Streptophyta; class Pinopsida; order Cupressales; family Cupressaceae; genus Sequoia; species Sequoia sempervirens. The sequence continues at coordinate 101,379,179 of VDFB02193867.1, forward strand.
ACTCTATTTCAGTTCTCATCATAAAACTTAGTTGCTTCACCAATGTTTATCTCCTCAATCAAGTGGTGGTGTGAAGAAATATTGAAGACCTCTACAATGGAATCTTCCATGAGATTTTCCATGATTCTTCCTTGTAGGCCAATGATGATTCTCTTGTTAGAGTCATAATGCTTTGTGCATTCTAGGAGAAACTTCGGGCATAGTTGTGTAGGAGGGAAACCAACAACTTGTGCCAAGCTAGTGTGAGTGAGAACTTGAGCTAACTAAGTAGGTGATTCATGATACATTCTTTTTTGAAAATATTCATAGTCAACATGCCCCATGTTTGTGTCTATAATACATGACCAAGCTGATGCAATGGTCTTTGGTTAGATTCCCTTAAAATCATACTTCATTCTTTCCTACCTCTTCCTAACCTCTTCTTGCACAAGAGCAACCTTTGTCTTCTTATCAGGACTCACTTCTCCTTGCATATGTTAGAGGAAAACACCAATTATTAAGATGCAACTAATAACATATTCCATTAGTATAGACAACTATGATATCACCAAGTACACATTGAGGATGCTATTTAGAAATCATGAGAAGTTGAGTCCAACTTGTTAATAAAAGAGACATGAAAGAGTAACACATGAGTAATAAATCAATGCAAGTTCCAATGATGTTGATCCATCCAACCTTGAAATACTTATAACCAATAATATGCAACCAATAATTTTATTGCAATGATCAATTCCAGCCAAATTGAATGTTAAACCATCAAAGAAGCTCATTCAAACCCAAGTAAGAAACCCCAAACAAGGTAGGATTGAAGTTGGGTAATCTGAGCTAGCTTAGATTTTTTGGCTAGACTAAGGTTCAACAAATCTGAGCTAGCTTAGATTAGCTAAAATTGGCCAACTTAGAGGATCACAACTTGGAATCTTTGTTGAATAAAATTTGGGAGGTAAAATTAAATTGAGATGATGATTCTCAAGGTTAACATCACCTAAGAACTTCAATGTTGAAAGTGGGATCAAGCCCTATGAAGTGATTCTGATGTTTTGATCATGGAAAGGAAATTTTTGGCTAATCCAAGAGACCTCAGATTAGTCAACTAGATTAAGGCTCAACTAATCAAAGGTCCCTTGGATTAGCCAAAATTTTTCCCAAGTCAAAATTTTCTAAGGATTAAAATTCATTCAACTCAAAATGTCAAGCCATGATCAAGTTTGATGTCATTCATTGAGTCTATTTATTGCATTGATTGGGTGAAATAGCTAGGGTTAACAAAACCAAAAAAATACAACTTATCACAGGTGAATCCACACCTAGGGCTTCAAAATTTGATCGATGAAAGTTTATGCATTTGAAAAACCTTTGAATCCTATCATGGAGTCAACAAGGGACCCATTTCCTAAGCAACACTAGCATCATAATCAATCAAAAACCCAATTCTAAAGTGTTACTAAGAAATCCATCAGGAATTGTTGAGAAACAAACCCCAAACCTGACCAAAGTTTAGCGTCACCATTTATAATGTAGGGTTCGACAATGAGGTGCAAATCATAGAGAAACCAATGCAACCATGAGTAAAGAGGAAACCAATGAATAGGATAAAAACCTTTACCTTTAAAAAGCACAAGACACAAAGGAATACTCGTCAATCCACATGAAGAGGCTGAATGAAACTTAAAATAGAGTAGATGGAAAAATGAAATCTCATGAAAATTAGCTCGAATCAATCCTAAAGAGAGGGGCACCAATAAGGAAAGCATGCACGAAGGGGATGAATGAGATGACTGTGAAAAATATGAAATGGGTAGGATAAAGCAGTGAACTTAAAGCACAAAGAAAGCAAGTTCATCAATCATCAAATAGAAAGTAATAAAAATGATCGACAAAATGGTGTTTTATTTCCAAAAAAAACCTAGTTTTAATGCCCGACTGTACGAAATTCAGCAAAGGGGTCCATGCTAAAAATTTTGTCCAATCTGAGGTATCTCAAATTAGCCAACCAAATTAAGGCTCAACTAATGCAAGCTAGCTTGGATTAACCAAAATTTCTCCTAGACTTAGCCAATTTCTTCCCAAAAGAGAAATTTCAAGCATGGATTACTCAAGGGGGACTAATAAAAGTTCAAAGCTCATCAAGAGCATCAAGATGAGATAGAATGTTAAGCACGAGGGTGAAGCAAGACCAAAATGGCCAAAACGACATTTCCCTTAAGGGGACAAAGTTAGGACCCTATGACAAACAAGCGATGAAAGTAAAGTAGGAAAAGAGGGTTCCCAACCCTAGTGGGGCGTGTGAAAAAATGGCCAACAATCCTTAGTTTCCTCTATGGCAACAACTAAAGGATAAAACTTAGTAGGAAAAACCTTTAACATTTTTTCAACTATCCTTGTCTCTTCTAATGTTTCCCCATGAGATTTTATTTGATTTAGTAGCCTAACAACATGAGTAAAAAATAACTCCACAAACTGAATCTTTCATACTTATATTTTCAAATTCTCTTCTAAGTAATTGGAGTTTTGTAGCTTTAGATTTGTCCTTACCTTGATAGGCTATTTATAGTGTATCCCATGAATCATTTTCTTGTGTTTCTATTGAAACTCTTGGTAGTATGCTTTCATGCATTGTTTGATGGATGTAGAAAATGGATTTTCCATCCTTCTTTCTTTGATATTTCAAGAGATCTTTCTCTACATGTGTGAGTGAATTATAATTTGCTTGGTCTATTGGTTCTGCATAACTATTCTCAACAATTTCCCAAACATCTTGAGACCTAAATAGGGATTTCATGGTTAATTACTAATATCCATAAATTTTTCTTGTGAAAAGAGGGGTTTGTAGGCTAGACAAGGAAGCACTAGATGTTGATGTTGTGGAAGCCATTGATGGCTATTAAACAAGAAATAAGTGTAGACCTAGAAAAGAGAATAGAATTTTGAACCAATGGCTCTAATACCAAATGTGGGTAAAGGGTAGAGGAGCAGAAATAAAATAGAGCAGCAAACAAAGAGCATACAATAGTAAAAGAAAACTAATTCAACTAGAATTAAAAGCTGCTCAAAAAACACATAATTAACATAGTAGAAAACAAACAACAATTAGATTTATATAAATTCATTAATCTAAATAATACAGTGGCTACAATTCCTCGCTCTTCTTTACACCATATTCTCAGATGCAGAGTTGTGTTGCTCTAATTTCTTCTTCTTGCATTATGCAAAATTATCAGAAAAAGGAAATAAAACTAAAAACAATGGTGCAAAACTAAGAAGTAATAAAATATTACTATTTTTACTACCCACAAAGTGTGTGAGAGTAAATAGGGAGTTAATGCACAATCAAAACAAATCTCTCAAAATCTTCTCCAAAAAGTTTCTAATTAAAGTTGCCTTTAATGCTGGTACATAGCCTTAGCTACAGGGAATTGCATAATTAATTAGTTGAAATTACATATCTCTATCCATAATTAGTTAAATGTCTTAAATATATTTGTTGAGACTCTCCAATTGATAGAATCTTCTCTAACTTAAAAATGGTCACTAAAAGAAATTACCGTCTCAGGATTCTCAATGTGCTCATATACAACTAAGCATGAAAGGGAGAATAATAGATTAGCTTTGCAACAAATATTGTTTAGAAGAAATTCCTTATCCATAAGTTATCTACAAAAATATCCTTTGTATAAAGGAAAATAATTCATTGGTATATGTATGTCACTACCAATTTCTTTTGTCAAAATAGCCTACTTAAAAAGACCGTTCATTTAGTGGCTAAGATTCTTGAACAAGATACATAGATTCTTGGAAAGCATTCAGTGGCTAAGATTGTTAAGGCGTCAAATAGTGGAATTTTGAAAGGCATATTTGTCTTGAATACTTAAGTATAGCCTTGAAGGTTAAAGAATGGGACCAAGAGTCAGGGTAGAAGGCGGTGTTTTCTACATGTTTATTGTTGTGCTCCACTACTGGGGTTCCTACAACTTTCTATCAAGACTAGCCACCCTCTTTTCTCTAGCTTCAAAATTGATTTGTGTTAATGCCAGCCTTCCAAAGCAAAGTTAGTTCTAGAAATCTTTAGCGAAGGGCACTATTTGATGCCTTATTTGTTATCTATAAATTGATTCTCTTTTGAAATATTGAAGAATTCAAAGGGAGCATAAAGAAATTTAATGTCCTCTCCTCTCTTGTGATTCCCTTAGGGACAATAAAATGGAATATAATTAAATATTATAGTAAAGCTAAAAAATTGAAATTTATTGAAGTTTATTTTTAACAAAAAGTCAAGAGACATGTAAATGAAGAGTTATGTCTATTAAAAAAAGTATATAAGATCAATCAAAGAGAAGGGGACATAAATTGGTGATGATATATTTTATATTATTATTTTCCCTCATCGAATAGTTATGAACCAAGTTTCTAACAGTCTAAGGATGAAACCCTCTAGACCTTAAATTAAGGGAAAAACCCCTTAATTCTTATAATTGAGTTAGTGGATGGAAACCCCTAATTTAGGAGGACTTTATAAACATTTTTGACATTTATTAAGGATAAATCACTACAAATCAAAGAAAGATTTACAATAGAACTAAGATGATAAGTACTACATTTTCTAAAATATATTCTAACAATCAAATATAAATTATTTAATAAGTTATTAAGTTGCAATTTTTAAGTTAAATTCATACTTATAATTAATTATGCAACTCTTATTGAACTAGGGTTTATTATACTTAAAGAAATTAGAGAAAATTTTAAAAAGGGACATTACAACTAATTTCTTTTCTTATTAGCTTTTACAACTTCTTAATATGTGCTTTGTCAATAATTTTATTCTTTCCTCGACTCATTTTGTACTTGTTGGAATGCACAAAACTAGATAATACGTTAATTAGTATTTGGCCAAAACATAATACTAATGGATCTTTTTAACCCTAGCTAGATTCTCTTTGCAACCAATTACAATATTTGTTAGTTTCCTTGAGAAAGCATTTTACGAGGATTGGAACCTTTGCTCCCTTTTTGTAATGTCCCCAATTGGGAATGCCCTAAATTTTATCCTAGAATCACAAGCTTAATGTAGTTAGGGTTATAACTTACCACTCAAATGCTTCAAACAAGATAAATCTTTTTTTAATTCTTGTAATCATTTTAAGTAATACTGAAAATATGTTTCATATGATCAAAACATAATAAATGGCTTATCTATTTAGCTATAAAAAATACATAATTATTTCAAGACTATCTAGACTACCAATATCCATAATGCATAGTGGAAATTTTATTCACAATAGGGCCTAGATGAGAAGTAGGATAAATCCATCTGAAGCTATCCAAGTATCTCCAATGCAAGGTCAAAACTTTGACAACTTCAGGAACTTTGACATCTCTCTCCAAACTTTCTCCTTAATGTGCCTTGGTCAAACCCCGTTTTGGTAATCAAACCTTGAAATAGAGTGAAATATGAATAGAGAATGATGAATGAACAAAATTTGATGTTGTAACTACCAATCCCTAGTAATGAAGTGCTACAGACATGTATGAGATGGCTTCAATGGATGTAGATCTTGAATCTTGCTTGAATAGGATAGATCTTGAATGAAATGCTAGCTTGAATCATAAAACCCTACATCACAATTATTAGCTCAAAAAAAATCATGATGAATGAAGTCTTTGACATGATGCTTTATGCTTGAATAATGCTCTAAAATTCTTGATAATCTACTCTTGAAGACTCTTGAATGCTCTTGCAAACTCAAACTTGATATTAGGATGAATACTTGAATATTTAGATGAAAATGACTGAAATAAACTTGTATTTATACTTAATTATGCAAGAATTCCCAAAATTACAACACTACAATCTGACATCAAATCTAGAAGGATAAAATCCCCAAAAAAAAATTGAATTAATTTTGAGTTTGGGTCACACAAGACTCATTCACCCAAGGTGGTGAATGAGTCCCATCAAGCATAATTTATGGGATCATTTTTAAAAATACTTAGAAATGTGTGAAACTAGGTTAGGGACCCAAAACCTTAGGTGGGACTCATTCACCCAAGGCGGCGAATGAGTACAAGATCACTAAATCTGGGCCACACAAGCTAAAAACACCTAAATTATAATTGGATGTTGATTTGTGTTGGGATTACCCTAAAAAGATGCATTAAATGAGGCCTATGGATGTAAAATAAGGCCAATTAAAACATAAAGAGGTTTAATTATTAATGGTAACCCTAGAAAAGTGTGAAAGTGTGTTACAACACTTTACAACACTCCAAATAGGGCATGATTAAGGCACATTTTAGTTAAAAAGAGGCTTATAAGGTTTAGTTAATTAATAAAACCTTAGAAAAGTGTGAAAGTGTGTTACAACACTTCACAACACTTTTAGCAAGGTAGCATTTTAGTTCATTAGTTCACAAGGGCCTAGGACCTAATGTGAGTGTGTTAAACACATTAGAAGACTAAGTCAAGGCATCATTAAGACCAATTTTAGGAGGGCCCAAATAAGTGTGAAAATGTTACGATTTTTTTTTAACACTACATTTAGCCCCCAATTTAGTGAGAGGATGAGCTTGCTTCAAACTCACACTAAATTAGAAAAACTTGCATCAAGATGGGTCCAAGTGCACCAATACCAATAAAATATGATGACAATGATCAATAGGGATGATCAAGCCCCTAGGATTGAGATCCCATGGAAAACCATCATAGGAGTTCACAAAAGAACATATATGAAAATGATATAAAGAGAATCATAAAGGGAGAAACATACACTGCCAAAGAATAAAAAGAAAAGGTAAAATAAAGGGGGTGGATTGAGATTCAACCATTTGTTCATCTCAATGTAGATTAGATCTAGGTTGTTTGTCCAAAAAATGCAAGCTCACTTTGAGGCAATGGAACTTCAAGTTGTCTGATGGGTAAGGATTTGAAAGAAGTGAGACACATACACACACATTCATTATTCACTCAAACTCACATGTGAGTGGCTAAGGGAAAGTCATGCCTTGGTCAGGCTTCCCATCAAACCATACCAAATTTATAGCTCTTGATAACTTTAATAAGGTTCCACACAAAAATGATTTTTGAACTTCATGAGGCAAGAAAAAATTTGTATACTTAGAGCTCATGAACAATGAACTTTGAGCTTCATGAGGCAAGAAAAAATTCATACACTTGGAACTCATGATCAAACAAGGTGGCTCAATAGGCATGCAAGGTGTATTATGCAAGGTGGCCATGCAAATGCAACAATAAGGAACATTCAAGGGAACCTTGCTTAGTTCATGTAAAGTCTTTAACTTAGGGGAAATTATTCCTAATATCTCCAAGAGGGGACCAATCAAAGAATAGAAAATTCTCAACTTAGGGGATGGAGTGTGTCACATCAAGCCACTAAGAATAATATAATATGCTAAGAGAGATGACACTCTAGAGGGACATCACACCCAATGTCACTACAAACAAAAGAAACATCACATGAAGTAAGAAGATTGCACCATGAAACATGAAAAATGAAAAAGAATAGTGCTAATATATGCCCCCACTTAAAAAAAATTACTAAACACCATACTATGAGAAATTACTTTAAAGTATCAAATGGAAAAATTAAGAAGACATGTGAGCTTACTTGGAAAGCCCTATGCCAAGTCATATGTTTCCAAATGAAGCTACACCATGAAAAAGAAAAGGGAGGGGTTGCCCCCAAAATAAAAACACCAAACACATAAGGGATCTATGGATTTGGGGTTAGTATGTTCTTTCTACAATGTTTTTAAGAGAGCTCAAAACTATCCTCATTCCCAAAATACACATAGAACTAGAAGAATGACAAAAAGAGAGTGAAAATAATGAAAAAAAATTTAGGTCAACATGGAAGGGACATGAATGTCTCAACATCTTGCGCCATCCCCAAAAGGAAAACACAATAAAAATAAAAAAGAGAAAGGAAAACCATTTGGGTCAACATGGAAGAGACATGAATGTCTTGACACCTTGTGTCACTTCCAAAAGGAAAACACAAGAAAAATGAAAAAGAGATAAAGGGTATGTGTAGGATCATGATGGGTATGTGGCTGACGACATCTTTTTTACCTAAAATTGATGAAATGAAAAGGGTTTTTAAAGGAGATTCTTAGCTTTCCACCAATATAAATTATTCTTTACTTTGAATTTAATAAGTAATTATTATTCATTTTCTATTTGAATTACAACTAAAGTTTTGATTGATATGCTGATTGAAAAACATCTATAGGTTTCAAACGGTATCATATTTTTTGAATCCAAAACATGCGTTACATTCTATGCTTCACATAATATAGGACTACAAAAAGAAAAATTGAATTTCATGAAGTTTTGACTAAGTTAAGGTGGTCAGACATATGACTTTTTAATATTTTTTTAAAGTCATAATAAAAAATTCATAATTAATTATTTTCTTGGAAAAAAATTACAAAAAAATATGCATCACATTGAGACATGATTCCTCTACTTATATGTAAAATATTATAAAAATTATTATCATTCTATTGTGGTTAGGGTGGTCAGACAGACACATACTTCTTATTTTTTCCTTGAAATTTAAGTACTACTATATTGAAATTTCAAATTTTCACCAAATAGATATTTAAAAAAAAACAAAAACTTAGTAGTTTAGAAACTATATTCAATTTTCTATAGATTCTATTGTTACATATTTTTTAAATAATAAAGATAACTTATTCTAATTTTTACGTCAAGTTGCCTAACTCTGATTTTTTTGATTTTTTTGCCACTTAAGGGCTTTTTTTTCCATGATGATCCTACACATACCCTAAAGGAAAATATTTTGGGTCAAGATGGAATAGACATGGATGTCTCAACACCTTGCATCATCCCCAAAAGAAAACACAAGAAAAATGAAAAGAAATAAAGGAAAAAAGATAAAAGACTTATGACATGTAGAAGAATTAAGGTACAAATAGAGGAATGCCACTAAGAGAGAGATAAATTCAAATAGAACATCATAGGGGATCACATTACACACATGCAATCACATAAAAGAAAATTAAAGGTGGTCAACTAGCCAAAGGGACAATAGCAAGTGCCAAACTAGGGTCATGACAAGGTTCAACACTCTTCTTAGGAGAATTGTCAATTAAGCTCAACAACATTTGTATTCAATTCATTATGCACCTCTTCATCAATTTTAGCAACTTCCTCATCATCATGTAAGTTAATCACAACAGGAGTTCAAATGATAATGTCTAAAGAAAGGTTTGGATCTTGTTGTGGTGGAATTGTAGGATTGTTTTGTTTTGGTCAAGGGGGAGGCTCATCATGCATTGCTTCAATAAATTTTGGATTTTGATTTTTTTTTCTAATTTCTTCATGAAACTTGTGAGCAAGGGCATGACATCTATGCCTATGCTCTGTAGCACCTCTATTTCTTTTAGTCCTATTTTGAAGTTGTGTTTTCATAGGAACGGGTCAATCGACCATAGGTTTATTTTCTTCCCTAAGAGGAGGAATAGAAGGAACCATGGGAGGTTGTTCAACCACTTTATCTTTGACTTGTAAACTTGTTTTATTCTAGGAGGTGTGATAAGATTTTTTTCATTGTCTCTTGGTATTTTGTAGGAATTAGGTGAAGTTTCTATCTAAGGTTGGTTTTAATCATTTGGAATTTCATTGGGTTCAATCATGGTTTCGTCAAGGATCATAGGTTCGATGGTATGTTGAGGCATGTTTCAAAAGGATAATTATGTTATTTTATTTTCCTTGAACTTTTGATAAGACAGGAAAAATAAGTCTTCTCATAGTTTTATAGGTTGTATAGGCTCGGGTCAAAAGAAATATAAGGAAAATTTTCCATGGGAGGACAAAGGGTTAATGCCACTATGGTGGATAGTGAATATTTAATTGTCAAAGGGAAAATTTAAGCATTTAGGTACAATTGAAGGGACTACATTCATAGAGTGAAGCCATGGATAACCTAGCTTCACACAAAATTGATCTGACTATGGGATGATGGATAATGAAATATATAATGTTTTTGATGCTACTCGTAATGGTAAGCTGATCAATCCCATCGTAGGGCAAGAAAAACCATTATGTGTCTTGATCCATGCTTTTAGTTTATCGTATATATCTTGATAGAGTTCATGCGGAAGTAATAATTCCTTGGTGATCATGTTCTTTCCATAGATGAGATATGTTAATATCTCATTAGTGGGCTTATCATAGATATGATTGGCTATGTAAAGAGGACCATTGGGTGCATGTTTAAGTATATCCTATGAGGAGAATAGAATCTCAAGAGGCTTTTTAGGTTGGCCCTTACGATGTTGAGTTTTGACTAATGCAACCAAACTATCAATATGATTTTATTTTTGTTGATTAGTATCCATAGGAATTTTTTGAATTGTATCTATGTTCTCATCATCTATGTCAACATTCATTACATTAGTCTTTGTAGTTTCACTAGCTTTGACAAATGAAATATTATGTTTCAACATGGGTTTGATAAAGATTTGTAAGTTTTGGTTAGGAGGGGCAACAAACTTATTTCCTTGATAACTAACATCTCCAATAGAAAGACGACCAGAATTAATAAGGTCTTGCACAAGATGTTTAAGATGCTTACAATGTGAACCATATATTTTTAGGTCTATGTACACTTCTCTTGCACTCTTAGGGTTTTTCACGTAAAAGGAGAGAGATAGTCCAAAAACCTAGGTGGTTCATTGAAGATTAATGCAAGTATGATGGAAATTTGCCTCAATGAGGTAAACTAAATGCAAATAACTAATAAAATCTATTGATTATTAAGTGAAAACTATTGAAATGCAACTTGTTGAAAAACAAATTGTGATATGAAAAACGCCTAGAAATTAAAGCAAACTATAACAAGATTTGATGAAACTGAAAGTGTGTGCCTGAGAACTTAATGCAGACTAGAAATTATTTCTGGAATGCTATTGATGTTGGAAATTAGGCCTACAGGAATGATGAGGGCGCAACTCGAGACACAGAAAATAACCCACAAACAAGAGAATAATTTTATTATTCAGAGAATGGAGCTTCTTACATGCAGAGGATCTCAAATCCCCAAGTTCTACAACACATGCAAGCTACAGAAAGCTACAGAATAACCGTTTCGCAACATGCGAGCTTGTCCCCAAAAAGTTACCCAAAAATTAGGAAACCCGCCCATAAATAGAGCTCCTCATTAGTTTGGAGCTGAAACAACATTCAAATTGAGTTTAGGTGGTTTGGCACCAAAAATTTACAACATGAAGTTCAAATTTCAAAGGAGCATTTGCAATGGTATCTTCAAGAAAGTGTGCCAACTTCCCGAGGCCATAACTTTTGATCTGGGGCTCCAATTCACGAACCGTTTGAACCGTTAGAAAGCTCTCGAAGTCAAGAATGCACTCAAAATTGCTACACCAATTTTGGAAAGTTTTGGGGCCTATCCAGAAGCTCTAAGTGCCTCAAATCCCACTTGGAAGATTTTTAGGTGCAAATTTGGGCAACAAAAACTGCCATATCTTTCCACCTAGGACGAGAAAATAAAAACCGTGAATTGGAAATTTTATTCTGATGAAAAGGGTATCCAGAAATGTGAAAACATCTAAAAATGATAAATTTGAAATTTAACTATTTTTGGTGATGCAAGATTGCCCTTACACCACTGGATGCTCCTGCATCAAGGAACTCATTCGTCATTTTAGGAAAATTAGTCCTAGATCTGGGAAACTGTTTCAGAGCACGTTTCAGACAAAAAAGTATCCAAAACTACAAAAAAAACTATTTAGGCTTGGTAGTGGGACTCATTCACCATCAATGTTGAATTAGCCCAATTTTGAATTTTTGAAAATCTGAAAGTGGAAACTGAAGTCTCTAGTCTGCTCTTTGATTCCCAATATGTGTCTGCCTTTGAAAGCCTGATTTCCAAACCTGAAAGTGACTTTTTTGTTGATATTTTGACTTGTTCAACATGGAGATATCTTCAAAAGCTTCGTAACTTGATCTTCAATGATTTCCAAAACTCCAAGATGCTTAAATCTACAAACACATAAGAAGAGGAGAAATGTTGGATGTTGGGGCATGGGATTTTTCCTTGGTCAAACCCCTTTGTAGGTAATTAAACCAATATGAAGAAAGAATGTAATGAAGCATGCAATAATAGAGTTAATACATTGCCATGAAGTTTGATCTTAAATTTCTGTAGTAATAGAGGAAGATTCTACCCTTGAATGTCTTTGGAAGCTATCTTGATGACTTAGAATGATAAAACCCTAGCTTGCTTGACTTGAAATGGAAGAAAAATGATGAATGAGTTGTGAATGAGTTAAGAGATTATGAATTAGGGATTAGAAGGTTGTATTTGTAGGAAATTCTCATAATTTACCAGTTAATTGGATCCCCAAGGCCAACATGAAAGAATAATAAACTTAAATTCCAAAAAAATTCTGCTTAAAACTCAAAAATAACCCAAATGGGACTAATTTTCCACCTTGGGTGAATTAGTCCCACCTGGTAGGGACTCATTCACCCATATGGGCAAATTAGTCCTGGAGGGGTCCTTTTTCCAGCTAGGTTGTTAGGGAATGAGGAATTCTAATTCTTATGTTTATTTTATTGGAAATTTGATCAAATTATGCCTTGGGATGCATAATATGGGGTCATAGGGCCCTATTAATAATGATGTAAAGGTAAATTAGGGATTGGGACACAAAATTAGACTTGAAAGTGTGATTAAATACACTTTACAACACTAAAATGAGGTCCACATAGCCTAGGAAGGCACAACATCCAATGTGAATGTGTAAGACACATTACAACACTAGATTAACATTAAATTTATTTTACAAGCCTTCCATATTGGTGTGAAGATGCAATTAAATATATTTTACATTGTTGAATTCAAGTAAAATGGGTTCATTAAGTCTAGAGAGGTGTGAAATGTTGGTGTGAATAAATGCCTTGTACCTAGCTAATTCACTCACTAGGTAAATTAGGGGACATATTCACATGATTAAGTTTACTTAGGAAAAAGATTCTTTCTAGAAGTCTTAGTTGTATTATATGTAACTTATCTTATATAGCTAGGATGCATCATTTCCTAGGTGATTAGGTTGTTGGTTGTCTCATGTCATAGGATTATGAAATTTGTCAACATCATGTTCATTACTACATCTCAACCTTTCCTTTATAAGCAAGGCATCTCATGTACATTGATATAGAAATTCAATCATATTCAACCATTAATCAATCTTGCATTGTGAAGCAAGATTTCTTGCCATTCCCTCTCTTGTGGAAGTGGTTTTTGATGTAGAGGAAAAGGAAGAAACAACAATACTTAAAATAATTCAATCCTTTACCAAAATCACTTCAATTTCCTTGAATTTTTTCATGGCTACAAAGCCCAACTCTCCAAACTTGACCCTAAACCTTTATAAAACTCAAACCAGACCTTCATACATCTTCAAAATCATCATTTTGATAGAAATAAACTATTTACACAACCTTATTTCTCTGTTTTATTAGATTTACCAATTATTTGCACCAAAAACTCAAATTTTGCTTGAAGGGAATCAAAACACTAAATCGGGTGTAATTTTCAAACCAGATTGAATATCGAAAAAATAAATACATTTTTTAGCACCCATTTCAGCCATTAAAAACATATTTCATTTTTAGGTACACTTGTTTTAGAACATAGGCTTGCTGTCCGGACTTCTTTGTTACAAATTAGACTGAAATAACCAGATATGCATGCAAACAGTCACTTATAACTTTCACATATCAACAAATTAATCCAATCGCTCTAGTGAGTCTTTAGAGGATATCATTATAGAAATTTTCTACAATTTTTAGCAAAATCCAACAGTTAAATTTTGAGAAACATGAATTTTACTGCAAACTATTACCCTAGATCAGAATTTAGATTGTTTTTAACAAAAAATAGCATAACTTCTTTAAAAATGAACCAATCTGCATGAAAAAAATTGGAAATGGAAGATTATTGTTCCTTATAAAACTTAGAAACATTTATTCCATCATTTAAGGCTGTACAAATCCATACAAAGTCTGGAAACTATGAATTTTCTGAAGAAAATTACAGAAAACTATGCTTTCTATTATTCCATTTCAAAATTTCAATCACCCACAGGCTTATGAACGCACAAAGAGCCTTTTTAAAGACATTAAAACATGAATAATAAATTTCCAACTGATTTCCAACTTCCCACTAATGTTTAGTCTCTAATGACCTCTTAACAACTAATTGTTGCTTAATGCAACTTTTTTACATTTTTTTTGCAATTTTGAACTTTTGTGTTGACAACTTTTGGATACATTGGCATATTTTAAAATTTTCTTAAATGACCTCCTAAAATAAATGATAAATGACTCAAATAACCTTAATACAATGTAATAACACAAAAATTGAATCAAATTCGTAAATTTCCACAAGGAGGCATAATTGTGTCAAGGTGCTCTTGCACCATACTCCCGACCAAGAAAAGAATCCAAGTCCACTTGGATTGATGTTCTCCACAAAATTGCATCCTTCTATGCTCTACCACTGATTTTCCTTGCTCTTAATCACCTTCATCTTCACCTTTGGTTTAAACTTGTCCATGCAAATTAGTGATCTACCGTGCTTCCCCTTTGAAATCATGTGCCTTACTCCTTCATACATCTCAAAACCATGCTTTTCCCTTTGTCCAAAGAATTAGTAACACAATCAAATAATATAAGGTGACAATCATGATACCTCCATCATGCTAAAACTCCTTGCAAACCTCTATGAACAATTCATCCATGATCATTCCCTTAACCAACTCAATGTCCTTAACCTCTGGAATCAAGTATATGCTCTTGATCTTCTCTTCATCTTCATGGCTTGGATTATCTACAACTTCTTCTTCAATAAAGTATTCCTTTGCATCTTCAAAGGATTCTTGTTCTTTCATTTTGATTTCCCTTTTCCTCTTTTTGATTATCTTGTGAATAGGCCATGAAACTTTCTTGTGTATTTTCAAGTGCCAACTCATTAAGTGCTTCATCTGTTGTTCTATCTTCTTTATGGATTCTAAGAACTCTCTATCCATCCTTTGCATCTCTTGTTTAATCTCAGAAATCTCTTTATCAAACTTGGCTTGTCTCTTCTTCTTCTTTCTCTCTTCCTCTGCTTGCAAATTCTTTCTCAAGTTCTCCATCCTCTCAAGCAAGATTTCTCCTTGCTTCACAACTCACTTTCCTGCAAACAACCAACAAACCACAACTACAAACCACAAACCACAACCAACTTATCAGCCCATATCTTTCCTGGGCTCTGATACCAATTTGATGTAGAGGCAAAGGAAGAAACAACAATACTTAAAACAATTCAATCCTTTACCAAAATCACTTCAATTTCCTTAAATTTCTTCATGGTTACAAAGCCCAACTCTCCAAACTTGACCCTAAACCTTTATAAAACTCAAACCAGACCTTCATACATATTCAAAACCATCATTTTGACAGAAATGAACCATTTACACAACCTTATTTCTCTGTTTTATTAGATTTACCAATTATTTGCACCAAAAACTTAAATTTTGCTTGAAGGGAATCAAAACACTAAATCAGGTGTAATTTTCAAACTTGATTGAATCTAAAAAAATAAATACATTTTTGAGCACCCATTTCGGCCATTAAAAAAATATTTCATTTTTAGGTACATTTGTTTTGGAACACAGGCTTGATGTCTGGACTTCTTTGTTACAAATTAGATTGAAATAACCAAATATGCATGCAAACAGTCACTTATAACTTTCAGATATCAACAAATTAATCCAATTTCTCTAGTGAGTCTTTAGAGGATATCATTATAGACATTTTCTACAATTTTTAGCAAAACCCAATAGTTAAATTTTGAGAAACATGAATTTTACTGCAAACTATTACCCTAGATCAGAATTTAGACTGTTTTTACAAAAAATAGCATAACTTCTTTAAAAATGAACCAATTTGAATAAAACAAATTGGAAATGGAAGGTGATTATTCCCTATAACACTTAAAAACATTTATTCCATTATTTGAGGTTGTAAAAATCTGTACAAAGTGTAGAAATTGTGAATTTTCTGAAGAAAATTATTGAAAACTATGCTTTCTATTATTCCATTTCAAAATTTCAATCACCCACAAGCTTATGAACGTACAAAGAGCCTTTTTGAAGACATTACAACATGAATAATTAGTTTCCAACTAATTTCCAACTTCCCACTAATGTTTAGTCTCTAATGACCTCTTAACAACTAATTGTTGCTTAATGCAACTTTTTACATTTTTTTTGCAATTTTGAACTTTTGTGTTGACAACTTTTGGATACATTGGCATATTTTAACATTTTCTTAAATGACCTCCTAAAATAAATGATAAATGACTCAAATAACCTTAATACAAGGTAAGAACACAAAAATTGAATCAAATTCCTAAATTTCCACAAGGAGGCATAATTGTGTCAAGGTGCTACTGCACCAGTTTTGGTCACAATTGTTCTTGGGGGTGTTGGGAAGTCATCATTTACTCCCACATGAAAGTCTTTTACAACACTTGTACAAGACATTGTTAGATGCATTTACAAGGGTACACGACCTAATGTGGATGTGTAAAGCACTTTTCAACACTAAATCAAGGCCTAATTATGTCTTATTTATCATTAATTATTCCCAAATCAAGCAAGTTACCTTTTTTCTATGATACGCAATGTTTTGTATCATGTTCATTTTGTCAGTGATAATGGAAATAAGTGTTTGATATAAAGTTCAGAGGTAGAGGATTATTAGGATCGAGTGTTTTAATGAGAGGGGAGGTAATCATTTGTTGCTCTAAAAGTTGGGACATTGTGTTATGAAGGGTATCAGGTAAGGGAGTGAATTGTCTTTTCAAGTCTCCATAGCTAAAGGGTATCATGGTCTTAACAAAAACTACTTGGTTATTGACATTTTGAATTGTTTGTTGAGGGGGATTAAATTGAAGGAAACATTTGTTCTATTTTCTAAAAGGTTGAGAATTATTTTGGTTTGCAAACTTAGACTTCTCAGTATGGCTAGAAGTGGATTTTTTATCTAGACTACTAACTAAATTTTGATAATCATGTAGGGTAGTACACAAGTGCATGAAGGAGGGAAATTTCATCATGGTAAGCTTGTCTTGTATCTTTATTTGCAAATTTTCTATGAACATCTTTTGAAGGTGAGGATTGAGAACCTTGACATCAATTTGGGAATAAAGAGATTGATAGTGTGAGATAAATTCAATCATCTTTTCTTCTTTTTGCTTACATCTCATCAAGTTGGCCAAGGTCATCTTAGGAGTCATATGCACTTGGAAATGGTTTAAAAATGCCTCAACAAGTTGATTGAATGAACAAATTTAGTTGTTCAATAAAGAAGAGAACTATTCCAAGGTATTATATTTCAAGGTGCTAGGGAAAAGCTTAGCCAAAATTTTATCATCAAGGACAAAGTCACTACATAAAGCATTATAAGAACTAGCATTGTTATAAGGATCTTCCTTTCCTCAATATTTATCGAATCTAGGCACCTCTACAACTTGTGGCATCAATGTTTGCAATATCTCCAAGGATAGTGGACTACTTTTGACATAATATGCAGGTAGGCCATTTTGATTTTGGTTGATGGTGGAAATCTATTTTTGAAAGGATGAAACGGTTTGGAAGAGTTGATTTATTAGAGGGTCATTACTTGTGTTATGAGATGGAGGTGAGAAAGGTGGGGGGTGTATGTGTTCGAGAGACAAGTGAATGGAATGAATATAGGTGGTAAATTGGTAGGAGATATGATGTGCAATGCCACAAAGGTACTAGGGATGCTAGTGGAAATACCCAAGGGTGGAATCACATTACTAGTTGGTTGCATTATTGTTGTGAATTGAGGGTTGGTATAGGTAGGTATTGAGGTAATTATTGTTGGAGCAGGAATTTGAGTTCCTCCTTGGATTGTGATATTGCTTGTAGGTAAAGGACAACAAGTGGTTGAGGTGAGGTGATTTCCAAAGATTTGAACTTATTTTTTCACAAGGTCATGTCCATATTCACTTTCAAGCATGCGGTGAATATTATCTATAGTAGGGATGGAAGTAGTTGAAATGTTCTCATTTTCCACTTAATGTTGTAGGTTTGCTAAATCTTCATGAATTTGAATTATGTTTTCTTGCTGAACATTATCAATCCTTGTTTCAACTTGTATCACACTAATTGAAGGCAAGGAGTTGTTTAGGGTATGGTCCATACCTAGTGTACTAGTGTCAATATTAGGAGTGAAAGAGCTAGACAACCCAATATCCACAACGATTGTGCTATCATGGGATGAAATGAGTCTCAAACTTCATCTCACTATAGTATTAGCAATAGGACACTAAATAATCATACAAGGGATACTAAATGTAAGATTAATGAGAATGAAATATAACCTAAGAACAACGAAATGATTATAACAAAAATTTTGGAAACAAAAATCTATAAATAGCAAGAAAAGATCAGAAATAATGTTTTAAATGCTAGAAAATGTAGTGAAAAAACTACACTAGGATTGATTCGCCCAAGGTGGCGAATGAGTCCTAATGGGTATTTTTTTAAAAAAATCAAAAATAATCAATTGATTTTATTCTTTTCATGTTGTATGATCTGAATCCTAAGTGAAAATGTACATTTTGTATGAATTTTAATGAAATGAGATGCAAAAATGAAAGCTATATGAACTTTCACTAATGCAAAATTAGAAACCCTAGAATGATAGTTAACTAATGCACACCCTAATGCAATGTTAATGCAAGAAAGATGTAGGATGATAATGCACTCCAAATCAGAATTATGATGTTCTAAACACAGATTCACCAAAATGAAAGGTGGAAAAATTGTTTCTTTTCTTGGGTTTAGGACATAGAATGAGAATCTTCACTCTCTAATTCAAGAACAAAGCCTAGAGATCTCAATGCAAAGGAGAAAGAGATTTGTAATACGGTTGTCCTAGGAGATGAACCTAAAATAATGAGGGGTTCACAACCAAAATAGGGCTTGTAAAGACAAGATGTAAAGTAAGATGTAATGCCAAACCATAATATAATGAAATGCTTCACTAAATGGCCTAGAAATGAAAATAAAATAGAATAACAAACTATAGGATGAATTATGTACACTTAGAAATCTGAAGATGATTGGAAGGAGCTATGAAAAGTTGGAAATTATAAATTGAATCTTGAGTGGGACTCATTTTCCAAGCTAGGTGAATTAGTCCAAAATCTAGGTTTCTGTGCAGGAACAAGAATGTAGAAAATGGGTATCCGAATATGAAAAAATATAAATTTTCACCTAAACTAAGACTCATTGACTAGAAGTGGCGAATCATTCCAATGAAGGAAATTTGAAACTTCAACATCTAAATCTAGTCTTCAAGGTCTGCTCTATGCTTTCCAACTATTTTTTGGATTTGAAACCCTGATTTGCAACCTGTAGAATCTCTTGAAGTATCTCTAATGCAAGGTGACAACTTTGAAAACTTTAGGAACTTTGATAACTCTCTCCAAATTTTCTCCTTAAGGTGTCTTAAATCTAAATCTTCAAATCACTCACTAAAAAGAGGATTTTTTTTGTTTTGTTAGAGGATAGGGGTTTGCCTTGGTCAAACCCTGTTTTGGTAATCAAACCTTGAGATAAAGTGAAATATGAATAGAGAATGATAAATGAAAAAAATGTGATGTTGCAACTCACCAAACCCTAGTAATGAAGTGTTGCAAAAATGTATGAGATGGCTTCAAAGGATGTAGATCTTGACTATTGCTTGAATAGGATAGATCTTGAATGAAATGCTAGCTTGAGTCATAAAACCCTACATCACTATTGTTAGCTCAAAAACAAACATGATGCATGAAATCTTTAACATGATGATTGATGCTTGAATAATGCTCTAAAATACTTGATAATTTTCTCTAGAAAATTCTTGAATGCTTTTGTGAACACTTGAATGCTCTTTCAAACTCAAGCTTTCTATTATGATAAATACTTGAATGCTTAGATGAAAATGAGTGATAGAAACTTCTATTTATGCTTAATTATATAAGAATTCTTAAAATTACAACACCACAAGCCAACATCAGATCTAGGAGGATAAAATCTTGACAAAAATTTTGAATTTAATTTTGATTTTGGGCCACATGGGACTCATTCGCCCAAGGTGGAAAATGAGTCCCAAAAGTCATAATTTATGGGAAAATTTTAAAAAATGCTTAGAAAGGTGTGAAACTAGGTTTGGGACCCAAAAAACTAGGTGGGACTCATTCAATGAGTTCCAGATCACTAAATTTGGGCCACACAAGTTGAAAACACATGAATTATGATTGGGTGTTGATTGGTGTCAAGATTATCCTATAAAAGATGCATTACATGAGCTTGTGAATTCAAAATAAGGCCAATTAAAGCATAAATAGGTCCAATTATTAATGGAAACCATAGAAAAGTGTTAAAGTGTGTTACGACACTTTACAACACTTTAAATAAGGTATAATTAAGGAAAATTTTGTTTAAAAAGAGTTTTATTAGGTTTAGTTAATTAATAAAACCTTAGAAAAGTGTGAAAGTACGTTACAATGCTTCACAAAACTTTTAGCAAGGTACCATTTAAATTCATTAGTTCACAAGGGCTTAGAACCTAATGTGATTATGTTAAACACATTACAATGCTAAGGCAAGGAATCATTAAGTTCAATTTTACGAGGAGGGTAGAAACAAGTGTGAAAATGTTACCAATGACATTTTTTAACACTAAAAATGCATGTCAGCTAGTGTATCCCATCAGATCTCATGGTTCTCCATGCCAAACTCCACTAGGGAGTCAGTCTCAAATACTCATTGAATTGTAGCTAATCCTCATCTAATGTCATATACCACCCTCTCACCATGGATGTTTAGTCATAGGACTCACCAAACATCCTCCAAGGTCACAATAGCCTCTCCCATTGGTAGGTGAAAGGAGCTTGTATTAGAATGTCATCTTTCTACAAGTACTATTAGAAGGCCCTTGTTAGCCCACACCATAGGCATGAATGTCACATGATATAAACCTAATCTTGTTAGTGTATCCTACTTCACAACAAGATGATCCTAAAGAACAAAGGAATTCAGTCGTCTCTCACACATATAAATAGGGCCTATTCTCACTTGCATGCATCGAAAAGTGCATCATGTTAATCATAATGTTTAAATAAGCATATGACCTACTACTTATCAAAAAAATTGTCAAAAACTACCTAAAATAGTTATCGGACCATCAAATGTGTTGCACTGTCCTTCATCTGTGTCATTTTTCAATTACGTTGTTTTTTTACCCTTGCATCATTCTATCATGCAATTATGTTGCACCATTGTAGTTGCATCATTTCACCCTTTAGTTGTGTTGTACCACCACAATTATGGTGTTGTAAATAGTTGTGAGCTAATTTATACCCACTACCTATTGAAAGTTAAATTTTGTTGCTTCTATGCTTGGGAGATAGAATAAAAATATTCACTCTCTCATTCAAGGAAACCCCTAGAAATCTCTATCTAAAGTATGTAAAGTAGAAAGAGATCTTATAATAGGGTTGTCCTAGGATCTTATTATAAACTAAAGAGGGGTTCACGAACAAGCTAGGGCTTGGAAGCACTAATGAAATGTAGTATCTAATGCTTAACCCTAATATGATGTAATACTCCATTAAATGACCTCAAAATGTATGTAAATTAGAACAAAAAATTGGAAGATAAGAGGTTTGCACCTGTAAACATGAAGAAGACAAGAATGAGATCTGAAACACTAAAAATACAAAAATTAGGGTACACTAGGAATCATACACCACTCTGGGTGTATCAGTCCCAAACTAGGGTTTTTGGTCTAAAATAGGTTTTTGATAGTGTAGATTCAGGAACTACAAAAATCCAAAATTTTTGTGTGTAGTGGGACTCATACACCAAGTTTTTGGTGTATTAATCCCTCTCCACTTTTTTGGGAATTCAAAGTTTAAATCTATGTTTCAATCTCTTCTCTTTCGTTCCAAAATGATTTTCAAATCTTGTACTGTAGAAAAATGGCTCTTAGACATTTCATGGTCTTTTACGTCTTTCTCTCATGATGATTGGTCTATTTTTCTTTTATTTAATGTTGCAATGTAACTTAAACATTCACATTAGGTCCTAAATATTCAAATTATGGCATCTTGTGAAGAAGTTGCGAAGTGTTGTAAAACATTTCTACACTTTTCTAGACTCTTTTCATTACAATTCACCTAAAAATCACCTTTTCATCACTTATCAAGTCCTATTTTGAAGTGTTGTAAAGTCTTGTAACAAGATTTCATGTTTTTCTGGGCTTAATTTCACTATTTACACCTTTCTTATGCTTTATTTGACCCCTTTATACACTCATAAGGCTTAATTAAGTGTGTTTTTGAATGTAAACCCAACAAAAAACATTAAATGTGACTTAATTCCCAACACCCACTTTCAAGTCCAAGGTGGGACCCATTCACCATGGGTGGCAAATGAGTCCCTCTTGACTCAAAATTCAAAATATTTCAAATTTTCATTTAGATTTTTATTCAAAATTACCTTATGTCAGCATATGGTTTATTATCATTGGGTTACTAAGGAACAAGTATGTATAAATAAGTGTTTTTCTCCTCATTTTAGATCTTCTCATTCACTTGCATTCACAAAACATAAATTAGAATTTGAACACTTAGCATCATTGAATCAAGCATCAATCAAGTATCTTGGAGCAGCCATTGACATAAATTCAATTTCTTCAGCATGGTTGTGGTGAGTTTAGGGAATTTTCATGTTGTTTATTCATCTTTCCCTATTCATTTCATTCCATTTCTTCATTAAGGGTTTGATTACCAAAGTGAGATTTAATGAAGGAAAATCCCTATAACCTATCCCTTAACCATTTTTCCCCTTTTGCATGTGTGTTTACAGAATTGTGTATGCAAATTTATCAAGAAATTAGGTGTTAATAGGTGGTCAAGAATTCAACAAAATGTTTCAAGTCAAATACATCCTATTTCAAGTTTGGACACAACCTACATTCCATTTTTTATAGATTTGACACAGTGAACCTGACAAGCAGACAAGTGCAGATCCGGAGCTACAAAATTCACCCTTGATTTCACAATTTTTTTTGAAAGGACTGATTTTCCATCAGTGGAAAATGAGTCCCACCTTAAGCCTGGAAGAGTATATTCTATCATATTCCAATTCCCAACAGCCAGAAACCAATTTTTAAAAGTTTTTACCAGAAGCAGGACCGGATCGCCATCAGTGGTGAATGAGTCCCATTGGTGATTTTCATTATTTTTTTCAGCATTCAAATCACTCCATATTCATCATTCATTTACTAGGTGCACTCTATTTATCCTTCTTTAAATTATGTTTTGTATTTATCCATGTTTTAGTTCATGCTTGCATATCACACTGTGTTTTCAAACATTATATATTTCATTAGTTTTGCATTCATAATTAGTCAATTACATTTCTTAGTTCCATTTAGATCATCTCATTTAGCCTTAATCACATCATACATTCCTTATTTTGAGTGAACCACATTGATTTTGTGCAGTTTATCTCTCTCCTTTTAGGTGAAAGATCCTAAGAGTGCAAGAGTAGCTTATAGACCTCATCCCAAAATCCATGGTTCATTTTGGTGAACCTGCATATTGAGAACTTTATCTTTTTGATTTCAATTGAATCTTACATCCTATGTTTCATTTGCATCAACTTCAATTAGGTTTTGTTTTGTTTTTACATACTAGGGTTTCTCAAATTGCATTAGTGAAAGACTCATTTAGACTTCATTTTTGCATATCAAAACATTAAAGAACTTGAAAATTTGCATTTGGATCTGAAAATCATTAAAATCACTTTAATTTTCTTTTAAACATAAAAAAATATCATACTTGGACTCATTTGCCACCCTGGGAAAATTAGTCCACCTACACATTTCAAACAACACTTTTAGACATTTTCTAGGAATTTACTGCATTTTTGTTCTTTGTTGTTATTTCTATATTTTAGTTTGCAATTTTTTTGTTATTTGCATTTTTCACTCCTAAATTTCATTGCATTTACATTCACCCTATCCTTTGTGGTACTTGTATGAGCATTTGGTGCCCCATTGATAATATTTTAGTGAGATGAAGTTCTAGACTCATTGCTTCCCATGATAGCACTTTCGTTGTGGACCTTCGGATCTCAAGAGCTCCTACTCCTCATATGGAAAATGGTGCATTAGGCATGGATAATATTGGATCTCAAAAATGTAGGTTACAAATCCTAAGAGGATGTAAGACTTGCAATGCTTTTGAACCAATGAATGGAGTTAACCTATATGGTTGATAACTTCTTACACTTCAGGCTCTGCTAAACCTAGGAGGGTAAACCTTGATAACTGAAGTAGATAAAGTATTGTGTGATTTAATCAGATTTAAGAATCTATCCACAATAGCATAAAGGTTGAAATAGATGGAAGCTTGGTAACTAATCTATTTCTAACATGGTAATTGGTAATTTGTAATGTGAAATTGGATAAGTAATGTATAAATGAGATGGACCAGTGCTTTATTGGGTATGTAGAGTCAATGAAGTTCTATAATGGGTGGTTGATGTTGGTAACTATTCTAATTGTTTAGAACTTAATTTTATTTATACCTTGTATAAATGTGCAAATATGTGACTGACATACTTTTCTTATTAATCCAATTGATCTTATCAGGTTATTGTGATTTATTAAAAGGATTTTTAATCCTTCCTTGAAGGATACAATTAACACAATCACACAATGACAACAAATGTGATTGAAAAATAAGGTATATCCATAATTTGAATAACAAGATAACATCAATGTGGAGATAGTATGACAATATTATCAATTACCTAACTCTTCTTATTGATCCAATTGCTACCCTTGAGTTACTGTAACCAATTAAAAGGATTTTAATTCTTTGAAAAAAACCAATTAACTTGAATACACAATAACAAAAAATGTGTTTTGATGAAATTGAAATATCAACTTGGATATGCAACCTAAAATAACAAAGAAGAAACAATTGTGGAGACAACTAGATAATTTCTTTTGAATTAACAAAAAATTGACACCAATATTTGAGCCACATAGAATTAAAGATCTTTCATTATCTTTAGCCAAAATTTATGCATGCATCATGGTCCATACACTATAATCTATGTGAAAAACATTCTTAAATTATTTGCTCTATGTCTTATTTTCTCCCTATTCGCTATATCTTTTCTAATCACTATATGTCCAACTTATCTATCAAAACCTTGAAGAGGAAACACCCCTTTGTCAATGTATTTTTGAAATTGACAATAATTAAACATATAAAAATAGTCTTTAGTAAGCCATAAATGGAATTTGGTTATGTGATCTAAATAATCTCGTCTCAAATGTGTA
Source organism: Sequoia sempervirens (assembly GCA_007258455.2). Taxonomy (NCBI): domain Eukaryota; kingdom Viridiplantae; phylum Streptophyta; class Pinopsida; order Cupressales; family Cupressaceae; genus Sequoia; species Sequoia sempervirens. The sequence continues at coordinate 101,404,674 of VDFB02193867.1, forward strand.
TCAGTATCTTTAAAGGCATTTCTTGTAGCTATCTCCATGATCACCATTTTCTCTAAATGTTCACATGCCTCATCCAATGATGAATGATCACCTTTGATAGCCTCCAGTGCTCCCTAAAATATCAACATGCATTCATTTATCCACTTGTTCCTATCTTTCAACTCTCCATCATTTTTGAATAGGGAAAGCACTCCTTCCTTTGCAGCATCAAAAACTTGCTTCATATCTCCTTGAAGCTTGTCATAGTACCTCTGGTGCATTTTCATGAAATCCTTGGCATGGGTAATGGCTCCATCATCAAATGTACCTTTCTTTTGTATTTCCTGGATTTTTTCTGAAATTTGGTCCTTTATCCTTTTATGCTCCTAGATTGCAGTATAACTTTTGAAATGGGTTCCCCAAAACTTGTTCATCCAAGCCATTAAATTAGTGTGCCTTTTCTAAAATATTGCAGAAATTACATCAAACCTAGCTTTATTAACTTGATCATGCATGTTTGATTCTCCCCCCTTATCCTTTGATTGGAAACCCTCTCCTTGATTTAGTACTTTGGTAGTCAGGTAGAATCTATAGTCTATTTTTTGGATGATTTCATGAACTTTGATGATTAAATGTTGGTATTTGCATAATGTTTACCTTAAATCATTGACATTTGACATTATCCTATCTCTACAAGCTTTAATGATATTTTCCATATTATGTGGGTTAACTATATTGATTTTTCATGTGATTAATGAATTATTCTTAGAGTGGTTATAGATGTGTAGTTATTATGCATACTGACCTTGCCATATAGATTTAATATGCCAAGTTGAGGAAGACACCACCAGCTAGGCATGCACCATAACGTCTAGCTAAGGAATCGATCCAAGTCAAAGGCAACCGATGATAAAAGATTCTTCATGTAACTGAATGTAATTGCCTTGTAGTGGACCTTAATGATTGAGCATGCATGGGAATTACTATTGTACTGGATCTATGTCTAGACTTGCATGTCTGACTAGATTCCATGCATGTGTAACCACCATCATTCCACTTTCCCTTGTTTTCCCTAAATGGTGTCCTCCGAGTCATGGAGTTGACTGCCTTGTTTAGCTATACTATCAATAATGATTTGATGCTCCTTCTTCAAAGGTTGCATGATTTGATATTGTACTCTCATTCTCCAATTTTAGTGATACAAATACATTACTCTCTTGTATGCATGATTTACAGTGAATAAAATAAAGTTTTGAGTTCAAGCACTTGAGTTCTTATTAGTTTAGAGGATACTTATCCAAGGGGGCCCACTTGGTGAGTAATCTATCTTATTAGTTTAGCATTAGTTTAGTATTACTTATTTTTTAGTACTTATTTGGAAATTGGGCATTGACTATTCCTGTAACCACTAGAATTCCATTCTGTGACCTTTCCTACAACCAAAGCAAATAGAGTAGTGTCATGTTCATTTCTCAAATTTATATTATTCTTATGCATTTCAACTTAGCATAGTCATTTATTGATATTTGGTATTTGTCTCTTTCCCCTTCAAGCAATTTTCTTTCAATATTGTGTTTCTTAGCTATAGAATACAATGGCTACTTTGAGTTCCTAGTGTATATACTGTGCTAACCCATTTCAAGTTCATGTCCCTAGGTTTACAAGTTAAATGCACCTTTATGATGATTGAGATAGCTATTCAGGTTAGATTTTGAATCTTAGAGTCATGGGTGTAAATGATTAGTTATTAAAATAATTGTAGGAGGCCAACATTTTTGGCACTATTATTGTGGATGGTGTCAAGCTAGGGAGTCTTTTTGAGTCATTGGTAGTTTTCCTTGTTGTAGTGTTTTTGGAAGTTATTCTTTGTATGCCTTCATTTAGGAAGTAATGTTCCACCTATTCTTTACCAATTTTTTGTGTGAGCTAATTGATAATGAGTGATAACGCATGGATAAAAGAAGGAGAAGGGATTCTTATGGGAGATTCCTTCCTAACAATCATAATCCACTCTAGCTAGTTGAATATTAGAACCTACCAGAATAAGAAGAAGATAGATGACCCTTTGCTAATGCATATCCTGATCTAACTAATTTTGAAGTCTCCTCTGAAGATCAAAATCAGCTTGAGAACCCTTTTGCTTTGGAACAACATCAAGCAAGAATGGGTGATGCAAATAGAAATAGACCTAACCAACCAAATTTTCCTTTCCCCATTTCCCATTAGAATGAAGTTGCAAATATCAAGAACATTCCTACCTCATCTCTCAAAAGTTTTATGGACTTGTCACAAAAGATCTTGATACCTTCTTATTTGAGTTTGACATAATCTATAGGATTTATGATTATACTACTGATGCCCATAGGCTTAAGCTATTTCCTACCACTCTGAAGGAGGCTGCATTAAGATGGTTTATGAGCCTAGGTAGAGATACTATGGAAACTTAGGAAGACATGAAGAAAAAATTCCTTGAGAAATACAAGGAATATTGCAGGGGCAATGACATGAGAGGAGGTGACATTTTTTAGGATGCAGCAAAAGGAAGATGAGAGCCTAGAAGATTACATTGCAAGGTTCTTATTTTACCTACAAAAGTCCCCACACCATGCACTTAATCAGTACTCAAAAAAAAATATTTTCTTGAGAAGAATCAATGATAGTTGCATTGATGCCTTGGACCTCATGCAAGGAGGAGATATCTCCCAATCTCCTTGGGAGGATATCAAGAAAATATGCCAGAATTACTCTAGGGAAGCTTCAAAGAAAGGGAGAGCTTATCAATATTCCATGGGTAAGTCAACTACTGGTGGAGTTTCAAGAATGAAGATCACTCATTTGTTGTCAGACTTCAAGCAAGACATTATCAACAATCTATCTACTCATCTAGATACACTTCAGGCCAAGAAGAAGCAAGAAGAGGTAGAGGCAATGTTGATAGAGTATTGCCCCCACTACAGAAAAAAGGACTACAAATGTAAGATGGTGGCTAATCTTGAAAGCAAGCAGGTTTCACCTGAGTTCAAGCCAATTAAAATTGAAGAAGACCAAGTATACTATGTTGCACAAAGGAATCCTTGGGCTCCAAGACAAGGTATGCCACCAGATCCACTATCCTATGCTAGACCATATTTAACTCATATTCATTTGGTAACCAATGGTAGCCCCTATATCCACCTAGTTATGGAGGATATCCACTATAGCCTTGGAGTAACCCTCCAAATTCTTGGCCTATTCATTAGAGTTCTCCACCCCAATGTCAACAACCATAGGGGAATTGGCAGCAATTTCAAGGGCAGTAGCAACCATCTCTCATAAATTGGCAGCAAATAAATCAATGGAGAGGATAGCAATGGCCTACTCAAACAACTAGTTACATACAACCACCTTCTAAGCCCCAAAAATCTACTATAATGCCTCCACCTACTAATCCAAGCTTAAATGCACCAAAACCCACTCAACTACTAGCTCAACCCACACCCAATCCAAATAACAAACCACAACAGCAACCTACACATTCTGCTAATTCAAATCAATTCCCTACATATGTTGTGAGTGTAAGTGATATCCACCTACATTTAGGAACCACTCTACTAGCCCCTTCCAAGCCCATCATTACTAAGATTCCTATGGAAGAGGAGGAGGATCCTCTGAATAATCCTATTCTCCCAATTGTACCTAAAATTTCTAAACCAGTCCAAGCCAAGTAGACTGAGAAAGAACCACCATTTCCCCAGAGATTGGAAGTTTCCAAGAAGAAAGAAGAAAAGGAGGATTCCACCTTTGATATCTTAGATCAGTTGAACCATATATGTGTTCAGATACCCCTATTTCAGGGCATGAAGGATGTTCCAATCTATTGAAAAGCAATCAAAGAAGCCTATCTCAAGAAGCCAAGTAAGAAAAAAGAAAGACCCAACTACAACTCATGTGGTGGGCCAACTAGTTGACATCATGCTGGGAAAAGTGACTATTCCCAAATATAATGACCTGGCAGTCTTGTGGTAGCAGTTGTCATAAATATGATCCAAGTGAAGAATGCTTTGATTGATTTAGGGGAAAAAATAAATGTAATGACCAAAGACATCCTACAACAGCTAAACATTATAAGTATGAGATCTACTCCTACTATTCTATAGCTTGCTGATAGTTGTACTATTAAGCTTGATGGTGTAGTGGAAGATCTTGTGGTAGTGCTAGACTCCTGGGAATACCCATCATATTTTATGATTCTTTCTCCTAAGGCTACACTAGGTGGGTATCCCATCATTCTTGTAAGGCCTTGGTTAGAAACTATAGATGAATACATTGGATTTCAGTCAAGTGATATGACCATTTCAAATGGGAGGATAACTAAGAAGTTTGTTCTTTATCCACTTTCCTAGCCATCACATGATGAAGATAGTCTTGTATGGCCACAAGTTGGTGAAAAGGTCGAGGAAGTTAAGTTTGTGGCACAACTTATGATGCTAGGTAGAATCTCTTTCATACAGTTCCAAGATGAGGATGAAGTGATGGATAACATCATTCAAAACCATTATGAAGTGGAGGAAGCATCATCTTCTACTTTGGTTAGGATACTTCTTGTTGGTTATTTTTTCTATAAACCAGGTTAGTCTCCTATTCTACCTATGGAGTAGCCAAATCAAATCAAGGGGAGCTCAGAGGACCTAGACCAATTGACAAGATTCAGTCAAAGACTGAGATCTTCTCCACTTTAGGCTCTACAGAACCAGAGTGGGTATATCCGCACAATTCCTCAAAGAAGACTAGACATTTCTTTTTATAGCCGATGACTCCTGATGCCAAGTATTGAGAACCTCAAATATGGCTTGATTCTCAATAACACAATACTTGCAGTAACTAGGAGGTAGGGAAAGACATCAAACAAGATTGATTAAATAAAATGAATGTTCTTAAGCAAGATAACTGAAACCCTAGAGACAAATAGCTTATATCAGATCAGTGCCATATCCATTGGGCTAGGAGTCAAGACAATCTACAAACAAAAGGAATGGTTACTTGGACAAATAAAGCCTATGTGAAACTAACCTTATTAATCCCACAGCTAGTGATCAGTTCTTAAAGACTACTTATCAAATCCTTTAATCATACATATAAATTTTTGAGATGATGAAAGCAATTTAACCTGTTCCTTGAACATGAGCTATTATCAAAACAGACAATGCAAGAAAGTATTACAAAGGCTAATGGAATGATCCTTGATCAGTTTCATTAACAATTTAGATGTATAATCCAAAGGAGAGAATCAAAGACCTAAACAAATACATTTGGGTTGTAGTATGCATCCAAGAACCTTACAATTTACAGACTCTAACCCTAGACCTCAAAATTTGGTAAAAACCTAACTCTGTGACTTAGTGCTCTTTTAGTTCTAATTTTAGTATCTAGCCGAAGACCCTTACAAATGATTCAAAAATTCCTTTTAAACAGTCCAGGGACCACCATATAGCTCAGAGCCACATCAACATGCCATGCCAGAGCCCAACTACATCGTGACTAATCAAAACCCACGTTGTGACCTTCAACAACTTCTCTGGTCTCATAAATACCTCTGGTCAGATCTCTATCAGGAGGGACATTCCCACATGAACAAAGATCCATCAACTTGCACCAAATCCACCACCAAATCTGCATGCCCATACCATCCTATGCAGTCCTTGTCCCAAATTCGCATTGCCATGAATGCTAGCCCAGGAGAACCAGTGACCAACTCACTATCGCCATGAATGCTCTAAGATTCTGGTTTTCACGTGCATTGTCAATACCAAACCATGACCATGGTTTAGTTTGAAACTCGACCATCAATCACCTGAGATTGGATGGCCATCACATTCTTCACAAGATGTATTGATCGATCACTTTGTATCAGCGAGCCGAATGAGAGCCCTTGATCTCTATCATCAACCACCGTGGGCCATTAATCTATGTGGTCCTTTGCATGGAATACCTAACATTTGGCCATTGATAACCATCGAACACCTATATCATTCTGATTAAAACATCACTATTCACATTTGGCATGTGCACATTTGTGGCCTTTAAGTTGCTCGGGGGGTGAGGGTGGAGAAGTTGCAGAGAGATGGCCAAGTCGGCCAGAGATCTTGGCGAAGTCACTGCGGCTGAAGGAAAGTCATACCGAAGTCACCAAGCAAATCGGCCAGACAGAAGGAACTCGGGGAGACATCAGGCCAAAGGATGGATGCTACACCGAACACCCATCATAATAGGCGAGAGATTGTGGAGTTGTGTAGACATCTCATAGAACATTCCGTATCTTGTCAAAACATCCTAAGCTCACAATAGATCACCATGACATTAATGATCTCACACCGACTGAAACATTTGTCTTTTTGTGCATCGCTATAATATTAAGATATTAGGAAGACCTCCTATAGAGCACACCATGTCTTTCTAAAAGTCTTCATTCACTTGTGTGTCATTGAGACAACTCAAAGCCTATGTCGATGAAGACCCTTAGACACCTGTTCGCCAAGAGAATTTAAGACTCTCACCGAAAGCCACATATTGAACCATCGTTGGCAAGACCTAACCCCATCGCCATGACCACATACCAAAATATAAGTCTCACCGAAGCATTAAATCCTTCGCCACTAGTTGGTGTAACCAAATGAAATCACTAAGACCTTTCAACAAAAGGTATAACTCATGCCAAAGACTTCCATATGCCCTTGTCAGTGAGACCAAAAGGAGTTCTCCAAGATGTTACATTGAATGCTCCAAGTCTGGTTGAAGTGAATCCCATAAGTTATGTCAGCGAGTCAAAGACACTTCACCGAGACTTATTCTGGAAACCCAAACTCTTGTCGAGATGCTTCCATCCACCATCAGTCGATGTGACATTTCAATTTTGATAAGACCTTATCCCGATTGCATACCATAAGCCGATAGAGAGTACTTTCTGTCATTGAAATATAATAGAAGTCTTTTTGACCATAGCCTAAATGATAAATTCAATTGCCAAGGCATCTGAAATGTCTTGCCGATAGGAAACTCAGACATTTCAAATTGGATTAGGAAGACTGGGTGTACTCGGCAAGATGTCACAGCAAATTCACCGCGGGGTTGGTGAAAATGGTAACAAGGGGCTGGTTAATGACGAGACAAAGGGGCTCAGGGGGAACTTAAGTTGCAGATGCACTAGCTAGGCAGGTCAATGAATCAAAAGGCCAGTGGAATAGGAACCAAACAAGGTCAGAGCCAAAACCAAGAAAGAGACGAAGTCAGAGCCAGAAAGAGACGGAGTCAGAGCCAAATTGGGGGAAGAGACAAAAACCAAAATGACCACCGAGACCAAAACCCAACTTGGATCCACCTCCGCAAAATACAAAGGAAGGGAGATGGGAGCAGAATAGAACTCGAAACTAGAACCCCTGGAAAGGTTCCAAAACCTATTCTCATTCCGATCCCGCACCCGCCAAAGGAAATAAAGCAGCAAAAAACACAAAGGGAAGAACGTGAAGAGGAAAATGACCAGTGACTGATGCAGGGCAGAAAGGAAAATAAACTCCAATCACGTGGAATCAGAACTAGGACGGATGTGTGAACAGGAACTAGAACTTCAAAATTTGGAAAAGTTCTAGTTCTGTTCAAGCATCCATTCCACCTCCGATAAAACAAAAGAAAATCCAAGGCAAGAAAATAGAAAGGGGAACCAAACTAAAAGCCCAAAAATGGTGAAAAGAAAAGCCAGGAAAATCCCTAACATAGGCCGCCCCACCGGAGAGATGAAAACTAGCACGCTGGGCTCAACCCTTATGGGAGCCCATTTAACCCACGTGCTAAAATGAAAGATAAAACTCACAAGCCAAGGATTTGCAATGAAAAACAAAGGCACACAACCAGAACCTGAAAGAAAACCAAAAAAGGCTCTAACACTTCTTCCTACTCTTCCTACAACTACTGTTCCTATAAACAATCTTCCTACAGCCACTCTTCCTACAACCACTATTCCTATAGATAGACTTCCTATAGCAATAGGTATGTTCCATACATTAATTTTGTATGAACTAAAGGTGCCATGTATTAATGAAGCAACCATGATAGAGTTAACTACACAAGTCAAGGTGTTAGAGGGAATATATCTAAATGTTAATAGTAAATGGAATGAAGAACAACAATTGTTATTAGTGAACCTATTAAGGGTCCATCAGCATGCATTTGCATGGGATTATCATGATATGAAGGGACTAGATCCTAAACTTTGTACATGAAAAATTTATATCAAAGATGATTGCACTCTAGTAAGACAACCACAAACAAGAATTAACCCTGCACTAAGAGAGATTGTGAAAGGAGAATTGCAGAAATTACTAGATGTAAGATTTATCTACCCCATTTTAGATAGTTAGTAGGTGTCTCCATTAGTGATTGTGCCCAAAAAATGAGGGAAATCTTGAGTTTGTGTTGACTATAGGGAACTTAATGTTGCCACCAAGAAGGATCACTTTCCTTTACCCTTCATTGATCAAGTTTTGGGCACATTTGCAAGAAATTAACACTTCTCTTTTCTAGATAGATTCAATGGCTACAACCATATCAAAATTGCACTAGAAGACCACATTCACCTATCCCTAGGGGACCTATGCCTATTCGATACTCCCATTTGGCTTGTGAAATACACCTACAACTTTCCATAGGGTAGTAACTTGGATATTCTTAAACATTTCTTATGATTGCATGGAAATCTATATGGATGACTTCACCACTTATGTTGCTGATTTTGATCAAGCATTGGAAAATCTCAAGAGAGTCCTATAAATATGTGAGGATCAAAAATTTTCCTTAAATAATGAAAAGTGTTTCATGATGATGCAAGAGGGTTTAGTTCTTGGCCACTACATCTCCCATAAAGGAATTCAATTAGATCCTACAAAAATTGAGGTAATCACAAATCTTCCTACACTTGCAAAATAAAAGGATGTTAGGAGTTTTTTGGGTGATGCAGGATATTATAGGCATTCTATCAAATATTTTAGCAAGATAGAAACAATGTTGTATACCCTTCTCACTAAAGATGTTGAATTTCAGTGGATTGAAGCTTGTGACAAGGCATTTTCTAACTTGAAGGCAACTTTGACTCATGCTCTTGTACTCAAGGGACCTAATTGGGAGCTTCCTTTCCACATCCACACTAATGCATTAGATTATACCATAGGATTAGTCTTAGGAAAGAGGGAGTTGCTGAAAATTTTATTTACTTTGTCAGCTCAAATTTATAAGGAGCTAAATTTAATTATACAGTGATAGAGAAAGAGATGTTTGTAGTAATCTATGCACTAAAGAAATTCAAACATTACATAATAGGCTACCAAATATTTATGCACATTGATCATGTGGCCATTTGATAACTCATGAATAAACCTTTGATCATATGAAGATTACCATGATGGTTATTGTTGATGCATGAGTTTGATATAACCATTGTGGATAAGCCAAGGAAGGCCAATGTTGTTGCAAATTTTCTTTCAAGGTTAACCACATCAGAAGACAATTACCCCATAGATGGCTCTTTTCCTGATGAGCATCTATTCTCCCTCAACATACAAACACCCTGGTATTTTGACATAGCCAATTACTTGTTCATAGGTAGAGTTCCTTTTCACTTCTCTCCAAAAGAGAAAAGGGAACTTATTGAAAAATCTTTTCCTTTCTCTTGGATTGTTGTATGCTTGTTTTATACTAGGCCTAACCATGTCATGAGGAGATGTGTGAGAGAAGATGAGACATATGACATCTTGTATGCATGTCACATTCAACCATGTGGAGGACACTTTGCAGCCAAAAGGACAACAATGAATATTTTCAACATAGGGTATTACTGGCTAACACTCCACAAGGATGTAGGAAGGTATACTAGAAAATGTGATAGATGTCCAAGGATGGGCAGAGCAGCTAGATTTGATAAAATTCTACTTTTCCCTTAGGTATTAATCACACCCTTTGACAAGTGGGGATTGGAATTTTTGGGACCAATTGACCCTCCATCAAATGGTAAGTCTCACATATTGGTATGCACTGATTATGTGACAAAATGGATAAAGTTAAAGCTATGAAACATTCAAGGGTTAACAAGGTTGTAGAGTTTCTTGTTGGATCTCAGTTGTGTTCATTTTTTTTCCTTGATGACAAATCCACTTGGTTTGAGTCTCATGGTTTGACTGCTTCAGATATGGTCTCCTTTAAGATATTTATGCTGTACATATTCAGTTTCTCAGTTGTCTTGACATGATGCATTCTTGATGGCTCTTGATGATTACAGTTGGTTAATTTGGTGATTCACATGGTTCATGGCTTGTACTTTCAATTTTCCAAGTTTTAATTTTTTACATATTGCTATTGATATTTATTATGGTGTTCATTGTGAAAGGGCATGAATTTGTTTCAAGGCATGCATTTACTTTAGATTTATATGTCATTGCTATCTTGACAAGTCATTCAGGTTGATCATGGTTCAAATTATTCAAGTTGATCTTTCTCATATGTCTATTATATCTTGAGGTGACAAAACATTCATAAGGACTCAACTTTTGGTCTTGATTATCACATGTTAATGTGATTGAATGTGTTGGTTATGCACATTCGTACTGCATATCTCATGGAATGTTTGACTTAACAATTTCATTGTGTCAAAGGTTCTTTTATTTCTCTACATAGGCATTATTTGGTGAAATTTATATACGAGTTGATTATTTAATGTGGCATACAATATAAATCTTATTTGGTTTAATTTGGTGCATTGTATTGGTGTTTAACTTGGCATATTGGGTATCCATATAATTTCACTTTGGAGATATCCTTGGTAGTGACATAGGTAATATTTGGTATTAGGTTTTATTTTTGCATCAAATCCTATCGAACTTTCATCAAACACATGGATTTTATGTCGGTCTCTTGTCACTTAATTGGAATTGACTTCGACAAGTCATATGGGGGTAACATCATTTGTGTCGACATTCTTGGTAAAAGGTTTTGACAACAGATTTAATCTCATCATGATGTTTTATTAATTTCATGAGATTTTTTTTTTTTGCAGACTTCAATTCTCATTATTTTTTTGGAAAGTCATTGAAGGACTTGAGAAAAAGGAAAGATTAGGGCATAATTCTTTTGTTGGCTCTTGTTTGCAAAAATAGGGTCGAAACCCTTGCTTTAGCCACTGCCATGGTTTTTTTTTTCTATTGTAAATCACACATGGTCAACACTAGAGGTATTGTGGATTCGATGTTAGTTTGGTCAAAGAAGTTTGGGAAAATACAAGCTCAATAGAGGTGAAGGGAAATCATGGGAGTTACAAACGCTGACAACAATGGTTGTTGGCATCAAATCTCTCTGGTATTTATTTAATTTTCTTGCTACATGAATAGGTATCTCTTCCATCATTTGATGTTTGTTTTACAAAGGAAATTACTAGTTTTGCTTGCATCTAAAAAAGATAAATGGTTAGATAATAATCTATGTTAGAAATGCATGATTAGAGTTTGGTTATACTTTTCCCATCATGGGTATTCTAAAAGTATTGTTTATTTTGGTTTTTGGTGAAGATAAGGGTTTAGTTACAAATTATTTTTAGACCCTTGTAGTGATTTTTTTTTTGTGGTGCCTAAAATAAAATGGTTCCAACAACTAGTTGGGTAAAAGATAATTTTGAAATCGACATTGTTGAAGATGTTTTGATATTCTCTTTGCATTCCATCTATCATTATTTTCTAGGGATCTTGAATAAAAATATGTTCTAAAATTAGTTACAAACATGTTCATTAAAGATACAAGAAAAATGCAATACATATCTTTGTATTCATATAAATACAGTGTTTCATCACTATGAGTTTTCTTATGTGATTATGTGATAGTGTAACTTGTTGTATCAAATAGAAAAAGTGAAAAAGCTTTGTAATACAAAATAAAATTATGATGCAGAGCAATGATGTCTCCTTAATTTCTGTAATATTTTAGGGATTCATTGTTTTTAATCTTTAGGGTATTAGATAGATTAAGGGTGTGGGGTTCTATGAGCTTATCTTCAAAACAGAGAGATCCTCTATGTTATTGTAATTTTGTAATCTGAAAAAAGGGGTTGGTGCTCCTTGAAATTGGTGTTTCAAAATGAGGGGTTTGTGCTCCTTGAGTTGGTTCTCAAAAATTATCGTATAAGGCATTGTTAACAGTGGTTTTCAAATAAAATCCTGAAAGGTAGAATTTAGGAGTGGTTTTTCTACCCCAGGAGGGTTTTCCACCCAAAAAATCTTGTCTCATTATCCATTTGTGGTGTCTCTAGTTTACTAAGATAATGTTGTATTGTTTATTGTTTTGTTGTTACATTTCTCATTTTAGTTTATGAATGATTGCATTCAACTCAAGAATGTACTTATCATTGAAATATTGAGAACAAACGTGTGGTATGGTTTAATTTTTGAAAAATGGTAAAATATGCTAAGACACTAATTCATCTGCCCCTCTCAAAGTAATTTTTACTCCAACATTTCTTTATGAAGATATTTTCACAAGATATGGAGTCCCAAGAGAAATAGTGACTCTTCAAGGAGCTCAATTCACATCAACTCTTGTTGCATCACTAGTAAATGAGTACAATGTAAGGCACAAAAATTCTACTCCTGATCACCCCCAGACTAATGGCCAAGTTGAGGTGACCAACATAGAGATTGAAGCCCTTCTAACTAAAAAAGTAGTTGTCCATAGAAATGATTGGGCCAACAGATTACTAGAAGCTATTTGGGCCTATAGGACAACCTAGAAAACAATTGCAGGCTTCACCCCATTTGATTTTTTGTATGGAAAGATAGCCATAATGCTAGTTGAACTTGAACATAAGACTCTATGGATTGCAGTAGATTTGGGGATGGATATTTTTGAGGCATAGAGAGAAAGAATCATGTAGCTAAATGCTTTGGATGAAATAAGAAGAGAAGCCCTGCAACAAACAAAAGTAGTGCAAAATTAGAGGGTCAAGTGGCATGACAAATATATCAAGGACAAGAAATTCAAACTAGGAGATTGGACATTGCTCTATGACTCAAGATACTAGGACAATGCTGGAAAATTGCAGACAAAGTTGCTAGGACCATACGAAGTTGCCAAGGTCTTTCCTAATGGAGTTGTTCAACTTACTACCATTGACCCTGCTAGATTCAAATTACTTGTCAATGGTCATAGCCTCAGGTTATAGCACAAGCCAGCCTCCAAAGAAGGGTTCCTGTAACAATTCATCCAACATTCAACACTAGAACTTCCCATAGCCGAAGGAAGTGGACCTAGTGTCCCTCCTTCAGGGTAATTAAGGTACATGGTTTTCATAATAAAGAATTTCACTTATGTGGAAGTCCATTTCTTCATCCATCTGCCCATCCACCCATCCATTACCACCTTTCTCTCTCTTCCATCACTTCATTCCACTTCACCTCATTTTACTTCATTCATTGCTCAATTTATTCTCCAAAAAGGTGAGTGTTGCTTTATTCACGATCTTTCCAACAAATCTTCAACACATTCAAGTATGTGTGTATTAATTGCTATCTTTAATCATCTTTTAAGTGTGTTTATTTAATCACTGTACATTAGCATATATATTCACATAAATGTCATTATTTATTATCAATCACCACTCCCATCTCATATGTGTGGACACATGTCCAAATTTAGGTTGGGATGAAGGGAAAGAAAAAAATGTAAATAAATTTTGAATTTATTGTCCATGTATCAAATCATATTAGGCTATGTCAGAATTTTTTTTGAATGAGCTGATTTGAAATCCAAGTAAGAGGATAGCTTGCATGTGTGAAGTGACAATAGTTGCAGCCACCATTTCTTCCTATCATAATTTCCCTTTATCACTAATTTTCTTTCCATTATTGCCCTATTGTAATGTTGATTTGTAAGAAAGAAGGAAAAAAGAAAGAAAGGAAATTCAACTGAAACTGGCACTAGAAATTTAGCACGTTAGTACTGAAATTTAGTAGATACTGTAGGAAAGTGCATTTGGTTTTCAGATGGGAATTGCAGGAAAGAAGTTGCAAAGCATTTTCTTGATTGTAGACAATGGGAGGTGGGTTAATTCGAAATGAACCCATGATGCATTATAGTTTATTGCAGGATGCATAGTGCCTAGCATAATTTAGAAACTATGGATGGTTAGATTACTTCTTGAAGTTGGATGGCTTTGATGAAAGCATTGCCCTTGAATTTTCCTAGACATTTTCATAAGGAAAAGCCATAGTAAAAAGGTTGGAAGTCATGGAAATAGAGAAAATAATTGCAAAGGTCACAGGGTTACCAGTTGATGGTGAAAATTTCCATGCTTCTAGAGACACCAAATTAGCTAGGGCTGATTTTTCATAGCCAAATGACCCCCCATTGACCATAGAAAAAAAGGTACAAAGAGAATGTCTTTGTCTAGGCCATGGAAGCAGATAGCTATGTATGTCATCAAATACATCATTTGTGAGGGTCACCAGTCAAACTTGCATTTTTTCCACTTCAAGCTTTTGAATCACATGAGGTATGGAAGCAGGATGAATGTTCCCAACATTCTATACAATCTTCTCTCAATTATGGTGGTTGAGACCCAAAAATGTAGGGATAATTTTGTTTCCCACCATTGCTTGATTAAATTGTTAGTTGAAAAGTCTCTACATGATGTATCTAGGATAACTTTGGAGGAATTTATAAATGTTGATCAAATTAGACCTAAGGACTTACAACATAGGGCTTTACCTCCATCCCATAGGTCTAGCAAGAAAGTAAGCATGACTAAATCCATTCCTCATGCTTCGACCTTTGGTGCTAGCTCTAGCATGAATCTTCCTATAGTAGAAGAAACCATAGAAACTAGTTCTTCTATAACTAAGAACTTAGAAAAAGGAAGCTCTTCCTCAAATTTTGATGATGACATCCCACTTGAAACCCTGATGAAAAATAGGGCATAGCAGAGAGGGGTAGAAATGAGAAAAGGTAAGGTTAAGACACAACCCGTAGAAGGAAAAGTGCCAAGTTCTAAGAAGAGGAAGGTTGATACTATTCTTCCTCTAGCCAAAGGAAAACATGAGAGACCTCATAGGAAATCAAGGCCAGTTGGGCCTATGATTGGTATGCCTCCATAGGAAAGCCCTAAACCTAGTGAGACCTCACATGAGGACCCTAAACCTCCAATGGAGCTAGAGAATGTTGAAGAAGACATATTTAGGAGAGCAACAAATATAACACTAGCAGATCTTGCTAACATTGTAGAAGAATTGGAGGAAAATGAGTTCTTGTAACATGAGCAAGATGTCTTGAAGAAAGAAGTCCTACAATAGTAGCCAGAACTAGAGTAGGATTTCTTATAGCCATAGTAAGAACAAGAGTCCTTGTAGCAAAAGTAAGAAGAAACAACACCCTTGCAGCTAGAGATAACTGGAAATCCTGAGTCCATGCAAATAGTGCCTTATGAGGAGCCACCATCAACAAAAGGACTGGTAGGAATTCATAATCCTCTATGCTTTACATGACATAAAAAAAATTTGAATTTATGAAAAGAAATACAAAGAAGGGAGGAAGAATGGAAAAAGGAAAAATAAAAATTGAAGAAGGAAATTCAAAAGAAGGGTGAAGAGATTGAGGATAAAAATGCAGAAATTGCTACCCTGAAGCAGATGGTGGATGATATGGTAGCTTTGGCACCAAATATTTTAGAATGTACGACCCCTCAAATGGTCTATTCTCTACTCCTGAAAGAGAAGTATCTCTCTTTTAAGATGTCAATAATTTCCTCAAGTTTGAATCCTTCTATTGATACCCCTATGAAATTTTTCAATGATTATAGGATTGCCTCCCCTGAAATGAAGAATTTTCTATGTGAATTTTATCTGTATACTTATGTTCTCACAAAAGACTATGATTGGAATTCACTACCATATGTTGGAGATGTTCAATTGAGAGAATTCATGTCTTGGGTACAAAATGAGATTAGTTGGGGACAACAACATGGTGCTTATAAGCAATTGGAGTCTGATATCCCTCTTCCTGTTAAAGCTAAATCAAGCAACCCAAGGGATATTTATAGAGAATAACATAGAATGATACTCAGACCAAGTTATGGCAATAGGATTATGCCTTGGATTGAGGTAGTTTATAGTGAGTATGAGGTAAAGAAAACAAAAAATGAGGAAACCATGAGGAGATGTTTATCACAAAGATGGAATAGTTTGACTGATGAGCTAAAACAGGTTGAGCCTCATTCCACCCATAATTATGCTATAGAACTAAAGAGGATTGATAAGGATATTTAGATTGGGAGAAATTAGGGATATTCTTGGCTTCCCCTAACTTTTCAACCACCCATGCTCATGTGGCCTATGCCAAATTTTAAATTCTACTAGTATGACATTTCTACAGATAGGCATAGATGGAATAGGTTTGAAAGATTTGGAGGATTCTATTGGGATCTTGATTCATGCACTGCAACCACTGATGTTGGACAACTCTTAGTTGCAAATTTCAGAGACTTGACCAAGCAGAAGAACAACTCTTCCCCTATTGGAGGACCAACAAAATGTTAGGTTGGGGTGAGTGATGAGCCTAGTTTTTGGTCTAGTTTTGGGTAGAATCTATAGTCTATTTGTTGGATGATGTCACGAACTTTGATGATTAAATGTTGGTATGTGCATAATGTTTCCTTCATGCCATTGGCATTTGACATTATCCCATCTCTACAAGCTTTAATGACACTTGGAATATTATGTGGGTTAACTATATTAATTTTGCATGAAATTAATGAATGATTCTTAGAGTGGTTATAGATGCACAATTATTATGTGTACTAACCTTGCCATGCAAATTTAATACGCCAAGTTGAGGAAGACACTGCTAGCTGGGCATGTACCATAACATCCAGCTAAGGAATCACTCCAAGTCAAAGGTAGCTGATGGCTAAAGATTCTTCATTCAACTGAACGTAACCTCCTTGTAGTGGACCTTAATTATTGAGCATGCATGGGTGCTACTATTGTGCTAGATCTACATCTAGAATTGCATGTCTGACCAAATTCCATGCATGTGTAACCTCCATTGCTCTAATTTCCCCTATTTTCCCTAAATGGCATCCTCCCAATCATGGAGTTGACTACCTTGTTTAGTTGTACTATAAATAATTATTTGATGCTCCTTCTTCAGAGGTTGCATGATTTGATATTATACTTTCATTCTCTAGTTCAGTGGTACAAATACATTACTCTCTTGTATGCATAATCTATAGTGAATAAAATAAAGTTATAATTTCAAGCACTTGAGTTCTTATTAGTTTAGAGGATACTTATCCAAGGGGGCCCACTTGGTAAGTAATCTCTCTTATTAGTTTAGCATTAGTTTATTATTACTTGTTGTTTAGTACTTAGTTAGAAATCTAGCATTGACTATTTCTGCATCCACTAGAATTCCATTATGTGACTATTCCTATAGCCAAAGTAGACAGTGTAGTTTCTTGTTCATTGCTCAGATTTTTATTCCTGTTATGCATTTTAGCTTAGCATGGTCATTGATTGATATTCAACATTTGTCTCTTTCCCTTTCAAACAATTTATTTTTAGTATTGTGTTTCTTAGTTGTAGAATGCAATGGCTACTTTGAGTTCCTAGTGCACATACTATGCTAACCCATTTCAAGTTCACTTCCCTAGGTTGAAAATTTAAATGCACCTTCATGATGATTCAGATAGCTATTCAGGTTAGATGTCCAATCTCTGAGTCATGGCTATAAAGTCTTAGTTATTAAAATCATTGTAGTAGGCTAGCAATCCCTCCAATGTATTTTTAACCAGCTTTAGGATATCATTATCTTTGTGTATCCTCTTATTATTCATTTTTTACATATCCCTCTCCTTAATCAACATTTGGATCTAAGCCTTGTTTAACTTGGCAACATTAATGCCGATTTTGACTGTAGCTATAGGTTCAACTTCTCCTACTTTGAGTGTCATCACATGGCCAAATTCATTTTCAATATCAATTATTATGGATTTATTGTGTGGAGGATACAAGGACCAAATCATGATAGTGCTCTCATTAGGATTATACTTTGATCATGTGTATATTTTTGTAGCTCCTTTTGGACTAAGCTTATGTGTAGCACCATTATCATGCAAGAAACTATCAAAAACTAGGGCTGAATTCAAATCTAGACGAGGGAAGATCATTACACTAGACTCCTCCAATAATTTATTTCCTCTCTCTGGAGTCATATCCTTCATCTCATTTTCCACATTTAATTTTAAAGTATTCAATAATTGGTCTTCATTGCTTGGTGTAATGTTTGTAATAGATTCTCTTATTGACTTCTATTTTTTCTTGTACAAAAATGATCTAAATTTAGGAGATTTAATAATTTCATCATCAAGAACAAAGTATTTATAATCCAACTAACTTGTGTCTATGTTAGAACCTTCTTCAACTTCTTTCTCTCTATTGGGAGGTTGGTAATCCTCAATTCTTAGTTTATAAATTTTATCAATTGGACCCTGAGGTTCCCTCTAATCAGATAATTCCTCATGAGGATAACAACTCTATTTGTTGTATTTCTTTCATCCTTTGTTCATATTGGAATCATGCAACACTAAGAGGGGGGTGAATCAGTTTTGTACAATTTTTAACCTTATTGATCTTATCTTCAAAGCACTTATAACATTTAACCAAAAGAAATATGCATGAACATAAAGTAAGCAACCACCACACCATAACAAAAGAATTTTTACATGGAAACCCTATTAGGGGAAAACCCATGGTGGATGGTCAATCCACAATGTAATCTAGGTGTACTCAAAAAGATGTTTACAAAATGGGAATGCACTTGCATTCATGCATACTGTCTAGAGCTCACTACTCAAAATCATAAAGGATAATTGTCTTACAAAAATTTTGAATACTTCCAAACATTTGAACTAAGAAAGATAGCATCTACAAATGCTTGATTACAATTTTGGTTAGGATCAACAATTAAATTTTGCTCTTCTACTCTGTTCTGCTTCAACTCACAACAAAAATCTTTAATGCACAAGTGAAACTATACTTAATCACTTTCTAGATCTTTTGATATTTGCAACATACATCAAATCATATCAAACACATATCAAAATGATATAATCGATCACTTATATATATTCACTAGAAGGGATTTGATTGCTTTGTGTCAGCTTCAACAAGATAAGAAAATATTCCCAGACTGTCAACTTCAAATCATTCATAATATTCAATTGAAATCCATAAGAGTCAACCACAACATAGTGAGGACACAAAAAAAATGATTAAACACAAAAAACTTAAGCAATAACTCTTCAAATATTCATGACACGCTATATTCACCAAGTTGACCTTCGTACACTAATGAACAAAAAATTAAACCATACCTTTTAACTTACATCCAAATCAATCCGAGGCACCAAGATTTATAAATAACATAGATTATGCATTGAACAATACTCCTTGAGATCCACAATACAAAATAATAGTAAAAAATATGCATGTGAATCGAAGAACATAGATTTATAGGATGCTTTGTTCAAGCTTAATAGATAAACACTGATCCGTAATCTGTCTACTAGTATGAGAAAAATGCAACGTGTGCATCAACTAGCTAACAAGGGTTGCCATCAATGACAACACCATAAATAATGTGCAGTGTCTCTTGCCAACACTCTCCCCCTTTGGCATTGATGTCAACACTTAGTGAAAAATAACTAAGTGTCTGATCAATACCAACAAAAATACACTACCAACCAAAACTCCAAAAAGATCTTCAAAACTACAGCTCCCCCTTGGATGAATGCACATTTTGCACTATTCTATTCTCCCTCTTTGACATCAATGGAAAAGATAGGGAATCCACATACAAAGCAAACAATACTTCAAACTACATATGTACAAATTTGTTTTTAACAATTTACACAAACTTTAAAATATCTACAAAATTTGTTTTCAACAAGTTCAATCTTGAGTCCCAACACTTCTTAAGACTCTCCAAAATAGCTATGTGACCACAAAGCAAATAATATTGCATCTTAGCTGATTCAAGGTTTATAGGGTCACTAACTGCCAAAGCATATTGTGCTTCCTTCAAAGCACTCAACATAGTTTCCATTTTTGGACCAATTAAACCTCTAAGTTCACAAGCTCTTCCCACAAATTTGTCATTTTCATGCTTCAGACTCTTGATTTTATCAAGTAAAGAGATAACTTGACCTTCTTGCACTCCAACAGAAATAGTTAAAGGATCAAAATCATTAGCAATAACAAGTAACTCTTTCTCATCATCCTTAACCTTCTTCTCATCGTCCTTAGTAAGTTTTGATAAAGACAAACATGACTTATAGAATTTTCCACCTACAGATAGAGCATTATGAACATTCATTGCACAAGTAGCTAACAAAGATTTATCTTTAGCTATCATACCTTTTAGACTACTGAACTTTTTGTCATCAAACTCCTATACCTTGACCATAGTTAACTTTTCAAGTGACTAAAAATGAGTACTTACCGAGTTTATAATCTTTTTCAGCTCACCAAAGGAGGAACATGATTGATCCTTAACATGAGTATGAATGATCTTCTCTAGAATACCTAATGCAAGATTAAATAATTCACTATCCTAAATGTGGTATTTTAGAATTTCTTCCCTAGTATTAGCTTGTGCAAATGATGCAACTTTCATTTTCTGAATTGGGGATAAAACGGATAAATGAATAGGAGCATCTCCCAACTCAAGATCAAATTATTCCTTTTTCTCATCCATAAATATCTTCACTTCTTTTGCAGTGTATCTTGCTTCCATTGGAATTTCCTTAACTTTAGTCTTCTTTTCCTCAACCACCAATTCTTCAACCATAGATTTTTGCTTGTCATTTGGAATTTCAATCTCTTCAACTGACATATCCTTTTCTTCAACCAACACATCTTTTGGAGCTTCATTCTCCATAGGTGTTTATGTATGGTGCACATCAGGAGGAATTTGAGTAACCTCAACTATAATCTCTTCATTTACTAGACCAGATGAAATGTCTTCTACATGCTCTTCTTTCGAAACAACATCAATCCTATTATTTAATAGAACTTCCTTCATAATTCTCTCAATTTCTTTTGCAACTTCATCTTTCCTACCCAACATAAGTTTGTTTATCCTTGGCTTTCTCTTGAATTTTATTTTTTGCTTCTTTCAAGATTGACAGCATTTCCTCAATTGACATTACTAGAATTAGATTTGCAAGAATCCATTCTCTCATATCCTCATCTTCAGTTCTAGCACTGACTCTCCTCATCTCCAAAATTTCATACAATTCTTTATTGTACCATTATTTCAACAAGAGTCATATTGAAATTGTTCAAATATTTTATTGTAGCCTCCTCAAGGAATCTTTGACCAACAATACCAAAAGTACCATACACTTCACATAAAGGCTTGATATTTCCATCCTTAGTTATACCTCTTTCAACTTCCTCTATGGGCATACTTGGTTTCTCAAGCTTCATATTCTTCTTTTCTTTCCCCTTTTCAATGGAGGGTTTGTCCATAGTGATTGTTGTTGCTGCTTGGGTGCCCATTTTCTTTATTTCCCTAACTTCTTCATCAGATTCTATCTCTTCATTTTTTGAAATAACTTCATACACTCTTGTGCTCTTATCCTTCTTCCTCTTACCAGATACCTTAACTTGAGCTCTTTTAGGGGATAAATTATTCACATGAATGAATAGAGGTGCAAAGATCCTTACTAATCTAGTTTGGGCAGAGGATGTTGTCGGACTAGCAGATTTAATTTTAGTAGACTCTTTTCCTTTTTTTCTTTCAGCTTGATCTCTCTTCCTTCTAGCTTCTCTTACTGCTTATGTAGATATTCCCATGCTTTTTACAAAGACTTCCACTTCTTTCCTTACTCTTTGAGCTATCATTGGCTTTTTTAAATACTCATGAAATTGCATGTCCTTTTTTGCATATGTTCCAAACCTTTCTTTTGTTGGATCCATAGGCTTACTCAATAGATGTGCATATAATTCCAAGATTACTTCCTTAACTTCATATCCCATTGACATAATCCAAATGGTTTTGGGATCAACTGCTTCCATTAAGCATTGATCAATATCCACCATAAAACAAATTCTGTCCTTATACTTCCCTGCTTGCATTTCACTCTAAAATTTCTTGAGATATCCCTAGATTACACTTTTCCTAACTTGACTATTACCAAGGTTGAATAACATGTCTCTAATCTAAGCATCTATAGGCTTATCACTTCTTTGCACAACAACAACAACAAATTACCATATTTAAAAGAATTCTTCTTGTCTTTCTTTATATTGCCAAGATTCTCCATATGTCGAGTTTGAAGCAATTCACATAAGTCATATTTTTTCATTCTCCCTCACCATATGATAAGTTGCATATATGGCAGTATCGAATACAATTTTTTCTCTGTTGGAGTGATATATCTTATAACCAATGACCATCAAGGAAAATTTCACATCCACATCAATGATTTTATCAATTGTCATTTCTCTTCTATCAAATGTCAAACCAGTCACATCAGTGACTATCTAATTCTTCATAGACTTCAAAATTGGTAGACCATCGAAAGATTTTAGACCCATAACAACTCTTATAGCTTCTTTTTTAATCTTTAAGGGTTGATGCAACCACATAAATTCAGCATGGACTCAACTCAAGATGTACTGGACCCATTCATTTTCATCAAACATGGAAAATTTCACAATCTATGTGAATTTCTTCTCTTCTAGGTTTTTGAATTTGGGCTTAACACATAAATCCTCCCCAACAATGTGTTTGGAATATAGATTCATCAACTACGAGCTTCCTAATTCTTCAATATTAGCATGAATGTATGCTCTAATGTCTTCAATATGTAAAACTCCATACAACATAGATGGAAATTCACCTAAGGGCTCAGTCTCAACAAACTTGAAAGGATGCCATTTGGATTTTTGATGGGATTTATCCTTCACTTCAACTACTAATGGAGTAGCTATTTCAACAAATTCATGAGTTTACAAGTTTTCCTAAAAAATACTTTTTATCCAGAGTAGGGTTTGAGCTTTGAATCACCTTCACACTTGAATTCTCCCAAATTTTTCCAAAGTTCTCTTTAGAGCTCTTAAAAAAATTTATGTTCAAAGTGCAAAGTGACAAATGAAAGATAGAAATGACCTTTTTATCATTTGCACACCTAATGTTTTCAACATAATAAATTATTTTTCCCTAACTCATCTGGATACCTTGTTTTCAGACACTATGAAAGATAACTCTTATGTGGACCTTCAATTCTGCATAAACACTCTCTCTAATTATTCAACAACATCTATAGATCACCAATGCAATCACTAAGCCCATCCACATTTTAGTGTCAATTACCAATAGGGGGTTTGAAATATTTTCTTAATAGACCCCCCTAGGCCAAAGGCCTAAAAACTAATTCTCAAAGGAATTACCAAAAGTTGATTCTAGTGCTACCTCATTTTCTATAATAGAGCGGCTCTTCTTCACCCAAGTTTTCTTCATCTACTTTCTGATCTGATCTGTAGTAACTTTCCCTTTTCCTTTTACATCCTTATGCATGTTTCTTCTTTGATTTACTAGACCTCTTCTATAGAATCTAGCAATGTGACCAGTTTTGTTGTAATTGTAGCACACCACATTTCTTTGTCTAGACCATTTGTTCCACTAATTTTCTCTTGATCTACATTGATTAGAAATATGGCCAAATCTATTGCATGTATAACATTTGACATCTCAATAAAAGTTGTTCATCACATTTCAGCATTCATTTGACTTATGACCATACTTGTTATAGTTAAAGCACTGACTAAAGAATGATGGGCCATTTAAATTCATTCTACTTCTGCATTAAGCTGCCATATGACCAAATTTATTGCAAATAAAACAATAACCATTGAACCTTTGAGCATTAGGTTGTCTTACCAGACACCTTCCAGCACTGTTTCATCCAATTTCCTTGTCTAAATCTCCTTTTTCCATAAGTCCTTTGTCCAGATCTAGAACTTTCTCCTTCCCCATATCAAAAACCTTGCTTGTCACCATCAGTTCTTTGACCTTTAATCAATTCATCAAGCTTGGTTGAGCTAACCTTGAACTTCTTCTTGTATTCATTTGCAATAGCAAGTTCATCTCTAAGATCAACAATGTGCTTTTCGAGCTCTTCCTCATTAGTTTTGGTTTGTTCTAACTAATTTTCTAATTGAATGAATCCATCAATAATTTGACTGCATTCTTTAGATTTCACTTTGAGGGATTGGGAAAGATTTTCTTCATTCTTCTTTATTTCTTCAATCTCCTTAGTCATCCTCATCATAATAGATTCCATATCATGCTTCATAACTATATTCTCTTTGGAAAAAATTTCACATTCTTCTATCTTTTCCTTTAGGGCTTGACTCAGTTGTTCATCTTTAATGTGTTTACTATCATCTTGTTTGATCTAATCATAGAGTTCCCTTCTCTTCTCATTGGACTTATTGATTTTACATTTCAATGATTCAATGAGTCTCTCAGCATTTAGAAGATTTTCTTTCAATTCTTGGACTTTAAATTTTGAGTAATCAAGATAATCTAGGGCCACCATAAGTTGTTGTTGTAGACTAATTGAATCCAGTGAAACACTTTCCAAGATCTTCCCCATGCTGTTAAACTCCTTACAAGGAACTAAGCTCCGATATCAATTTTTGGAATCAAGAAACACTAAGAGGGGGGGTGAATCAGTGTTGTGCAATTTTTAAATTTATTGATATTTTATTCAAAGCACTTATAACATTCAACCAAAAGAAATATACATGAACATAAAGGAAGAAACCACAACACCATAACACAAGAATTTTTACGTGGAAACCCAATTAGGGGAAAAACCATGGTGGATGGCCAACCCACAATATAATCTTATTATACTCAAAAAGATGTTTACAAAATGGGTTCATGAACTTGCATTCAAACACATTTCAGAGAGCTCACTACTCAAAATTAGAAAGGCTAGCTACCTTAAAAAGAATTGGAATACTTCCAAAGATTTGAACTAAGAAAGATAGCATCTACAAATACCTGATTATAGTTCCAGTTAGGCTCAACAATCAAATTCTACTCCTTCAAACTAATTCTGCTCTTCTGCTCTATTTTACATCAACTCACAACAAAAACATTTAATGTGCAAGTGAAACTTTGCTTAATCACTTTCTAGATATTTTGATATTTGCAACATACATCAAATCATATTGAACACATATCAAAATGATATAATTGATCACTTATATATATCTACTACAAGGGATTTGATCACTTCATGTTAGCTTCAACAAGATAAGAAAATATTCACAAACCATCAACTTCAAATCATTCATAATATTCAATGTGAATCCATAAGAGTCAACCACAACATAGTGAGGACCCAAAACAAAATGCTCGAACACAAAAACACTTAAGCAATAACTCCTCAAATATCCGTGACACACTATATTCACCAAGTCAGCCTTCATACACTGATGAACAAAAATTTAGACAACCAAACCTTTTAACCTGCATCCAGATCTATATGAGGCACCAAGATTTGTAGATAAGATAAATTATGCATCGAACAATACTCACTGAGATCCACAACACAAAATAATAACAAAAAATCTTCATATGAATCAAAGAACATAGATTTACTAGATGCTCTATTCAATCTTAATAGATAAACACTAATCTTCAATCTGTCTACCGGTATGAGAAAAATGCAATGTGTAGATTGACTAGCTAACAAGGGTTGCTATTAATGACAACACCATAAAGCATGTGCTATGTCTCTTGCCAATAGTTCCACCCCCCTGTTATATTCATCAAAGGCCATTTCAGCTTCCCTTTCTTCCATGTTTCTAATCATGCCATCATATGGGTAGGGTATATGAACATATCCACACAAATTTACTTTCTTTATGGAAAAATCAATGTATCCCTCAAGATTAAATTCCCTTTCTTGGCACAACCCTTTTCAAATTGAAATGCAATAATTTATTCAAAATCATGTCATACCCCTCTTTTGACAATACAATAAAATCTCCAAAGCACAAGGTACTTGGCATGAATTCCTAATTCTCATAGGATCCTAAATTCATAATGCTTGAGTAGTCCATTTATTTGACAATCTCCAAATAGGCAATTCTATATGGTACTATTTTTGGAAGAATAAAAGGTGTATCCTCAAAACCATAAACCCTGATCATAGTGGCATCAACATAATAGTACCATTCACCCCAATTATGACCAAAAATTATAGGTCCATTAAAATCTCTGGGCCTAATAAATCTCTTAATTTTATCAGACAATGAGTAATCAAAAGGATGGTTACAATATCTATACAATATTTTGATGAAGTATTCCTCAAAATGAACATAACTACAGTTGACAAATCAATTATCCCAAACAACAATCCATAATTGTATTGGTAGTGGTTTACGTTCTTTATTAGATTGTACAATATTTAATTCTTCTAGCCACATCCCTATATTTTTCCCATAATACAATATCATATGCATGAGGATGGAATAATTCTTGAAATGCAGCATGGGGGATCCATTTTTTATTGTCATTAAACCTAATTCAATTCCTTTGAAACTGTGCAAAGCATAATCAAAAGCCCTTTCATTATGACACTAAACATTAGCAACAATCACCATTGGTCCTATTGACATGAACTCATGGGCTTCAATTCCTAATACTTGGCATATTGAGAAATATGTGTGTTTTAGGTAGGGTTCGAATAAATCAACATGAAAAGGAGACCCATCATTTTCATCAAGTGGAACAAGACCTCCATCCTTCTTAGGTCTATGTAATGGACATATCCACCCTCTATAAGTTGTATCCATTCTTTACTATTCTTTCTCCAAATCCTCATGCACAATAGACTCATCACATGTGTCATTTAGGTTAAAAATTTCACAAATTGCAGACTTGGACACATGTATGGGATGTTTTTCCTACAAATTGCAAATAGCTTTGAGGTTTATATTGTAGTGCTTAGCCAGAAGTTTTATGAGTTCTACATTCACAAATACATTTGGGACAACCAATTTTCCCAGATTAAAGTTCCATGGATTGCACACTAGCTCAAATTTATCTCTCCAATGATAATGAAACATGAATAGTTTATATCCCCTAACAAGGGTCCACACATCCCGTATATTCCTGCATTTATCTTCAAATCTTTCCACATCGGCCCCAAACCAGGCAACCAGTCAATGAGGTCTTGGTTCAATCTTCTTTCTTTTGTTTTAGGTGCTTCCCTTGTTTCAATTTTCTTCTTTTTTCCTCTAGATTGACTTCTTTCACCTTGCTACTTGCTACCCTTTATTTTCCTAGAAATTGTACCCTCCTTTTTCAAGGTAAAAAAATTCAATTAATATTATAGAGAGGTTCGCAAGCTTACTTTAGAATTCTTGGTTGCACTGAATTTTCAAACTTTTGTCCACTCTCCCATCCTTCTCACTGCCAATTCTAAAAATCCCTTTTCTTTATTCTTCTTTTAATCAAAGAATATTTACACAATTCATATTTGTGTGGCCATTAATGTCCACCCCTAAACATGAATGTAATAGGTTTTTTGAATTTCATAATGTTAAAACGAAATGATTATATCAGTAAGACTTCTTCAATTTTTGGTCGGTCAATGTATCTAACTTATTGACACCTTTATTTTATTTATTCTCAATTGATTTCCAAGACATAACTAAATGTATCTTTGATATAGAATACCCTTTTGATTTTTTAGCCATGGTCAAAAAGATTGAATAATTCTTCTACTGATATTGAATAACTAGCCATCGTTCCTTTTTTACTCACACCACTTCAGAGAGAAAGTTGTAAAGTTTACTTGATCTCAAAGTATTTTGGGTCATTAGATGTCCTTTAAATCATCACCTAGTGTCACTCCGATAAACTTTCATTCATTCTTATCACCGTCAGCATGAAATGAACCATCGCTAAGAGAATAGAAAGTTGTCAATATTTTTTTAGTCTCTCAGACATATTTCTTTCATCGATATACTCCTTTGGATGAGTCAAAAAGACTCACTCAAAAAATTTCTTCATTGATGTAACATGTGAGGTCAAAAAGAATAAAACTTACTCTGATTATGTATTGTTGTGTAGTTTTTGCACTTAGAACCCACTGAAAGTAGGGACCCTCTCTTGCCTTGGTATTTGGTGCTTTTGATCCTCTGATTATGAAAGTTTGGCCACTGTGAAACTACTTGAATTTTACTTTGCTCAAGCAAATGATCTCTTAAAGTTGTTCTTTGAAAATATTAAGTTTTTAGGTGTTTTTAGGTTTTTCATTGGTTTTGGGAATTTCCTTCCTGAGAGGAATTCCCTAATTTTCATCCATGCTTTGGGTACCTGATGAGGACTACTTTGCATTGTACCTCATAGATTTTGGCTCTTTGTGGAATTCTATGTCCACCAGAAATCCTAGAAATTCCTTCAGGCCCTTAGATCCCTAAATTTCCTTCACCTTCTTGGATCCACAAAATTTGAATTGGGTTGTCTTGTAACCTAATTTATACTTGATTGTACAGATTCTACAACTTTTGTTTAATGTAATTTTTCAGGGTTTTTGTGCTGAAAATTGGCATCATTTTCTTTACATCCAATCTGAAAGAGCTTGATTTTGAGTGTTGCATGGAAATTTGGTGTCCAAGCTTTGGATTGCTGACATTGGTGGAATTTTTTTGGTGTCCTTTGCATCTGCTTGAAATTGAAACTTGTTACCAGTAGTTTTTATCTTTAGTTTCACTTCACAAATGGTTTGTACATAGTGCCTTTGCTTTTGATTAATGAGTATGAATGGTTTTTGGTGTTGTAGGCGTGTATTGAGTCTAATTTTGGCATGCTTGTGGTCTAAAATTTAAACTAGGGTTACCCATTGTTATTTTTGATGCCTTCCCTGAATATGATTTTTCCATCCCTTTGTTGGATTGATAGTGCCAGCCATTGCTAGACTTGACCTGCAAATTCAATCATGTGCATGATACTGATTATCTTTAATTTGATCTACAGTTCCTTGAGTTTGGAAAAACTGATGACTTGGGTGAATTTGAGCCTTTATTTCTCACTTGCATTCGATAACCACTTGCTTTGAGGGCTTTAGAGGAGTTTTTCACGGTTTATTTGAATGAATGAGTGAATTGAGATTGAGACTAAGCGCTCATATTGAAATACTAGGGTTTTGATCTTTAATTTCATTGCCAATGATTATCAAATTTCCCTTAGATGAATTAGAAATATGAGTCCATCAATGAATTATTTGATAAAAATAACATCTAAGCCCAAATCCTCAAATTCGTGATCATTCGATCAATTCGGGTGACATGAAGAGTTTCAAGATTTTTAGTGTTTCATGGAATTCCTCTACCTTAGGAAATCTCTGAATTTCCATCATTCCTTCATTTTCCTAAAAATGTGTGATGTCATGCTAGTTTTGTAGATTTTTAGTCCCTCATGGAAATCCCCAAAAACCTACCAAGTATGAAGATTTAGAGAGATGAATGCATTAATGTTGAGTGATTTTCACATTTCATGATTGATTTGAATGATTAAAGGATGAATAATCCCATTTCTTAAGTTATGATGTTAATTGACTTTTAATTAATGATTGTGCCTTCATCACTAATTTTTGTTTGGCTAGGAAATCCCCAAATTTCCTTCTTGGCTTGATTTCTACAAAGGGGTGAAAATCCCAAACTTTTAAGAAACTGTGCTTTATGATGTTTTATGGGATTTTGATAATTTTTTGGACAAATTTGAATGATGAATATATTTTTTGTGATAGGCTAACACCAATTTTAATGTTGTAATGGTGATTTATTGTAATCTTTTGTTGAGTGTAGGTAGAGTCAAGCAAGGCAATTGCTAGCAAGGTCAAGGGAAAACAATTGGATCCTGATGTCGAGGGATCCTCCATCTTAGAAGCTGAAAGGATCAAACTGGATATGAAGAACAAGATTCCTAAGAGCAAGTTAGCTTCCATTTGGTCAGAAGTGACTGACACAAATGTGGGGAGATGGGACTATGAGGAGTTCAAGGAAAGAATGGCAGTGCAGGATCCTCCTCTATTGGCAAGAAGATTGGTAAGCTCTAGGTTACCTCATGTGGATGGATTTCCTTCTATAGTTTAGTGTTATGAGTTGGTTTTGGAATGTGCTAGACATTATGATCCAGGAACACAGAGAGTGATCAACCCATAAGGTAGAGTGCTTGCTAATTTCTCTCCTATTTTAGTAGACCAAACATTTGATAAGCTGAACAGATCCCATGTGGTGTAGTTTGATATTGAGGTAGCCAAGAAGTACTATGCAGAGGATACAAACAAGTCTTTACAAGTTATCAACTCTTGGTTGGAGAAACCAAAGGAACATATCTCCAAGCTACCAAAGTAGTTGTTTAGGACAAAATCACTCTTCTCAATAGGGTGATGGGTTTAAAGAGTGCAAGAGTATTTGAGAATTGGATGTTTTACATCATAGTGAGAATGCAGTAGGATGTAGACTATCATTGGGAAGGTATAATTAGTGCCATGATTCATGAATAGTCATGTAATGTACTGTAGACCAAGAGCATCACCATGACATACTACTTTGTTTATGCCTTGGCTACAATCCATCAATACAAGGGATTGAGCACTCAAGGGGTATTTGGCCAAGATGTGATCTATGAGATCTATCCCCAACTACATTTAGACAATTCTAGTTACAAAAGGGTGAATGATGCATTCAATGTGTATATTACAAGGTTACTCCAAGGAGCAGAGCATGAGAGGATTTTTGATGCTGCTAAGGAGCTTATCCAGAAGTTTGGGGCATGATTCATACCATTTCCCACCTTCTCCTACATAAGGATTTATGGTTGTCAGAGAGCTCCCTACAAACTACCTAGGTACCCAAAAAATCACATCATACTCCTAGAGGTCATAAGGAAATATTTTGACTTTGATGCAATTGTGAAGGACTTGCACCAAATTGGTTTTAGCAATTATTTTCCTTTAAGGATAGGAGGTCATATGGTTTGCCCTTCTTTGATCATAGAACAATCCTCTATGGAAGAAATGAGTACTCTTGGCTTGGAATTCCACTCTAAAAGGTATAGATTTGATAGAATAGGTGGTGCCCAAAACAGAGCTAGCAAAGATTTTAGACACAAAGATGATATTGAGGACTATTGGGCTAACTATAAAGATGAATTTGAGGTCTAAAGGAAGAAGTTCTCTAGGTTACCAGCCAACTTGATTAGATTGTATATCATTAAGTCCATCCCTAATTAGATTGATGATGATGGGGAGGTGATACAAATTCATGGCTATGATCCAATAAAAGATAATCTAATTGGAGAGACTGATTGGTTAGATGAAGAAAAGAAAAAGTTGGAGAAAATTAATGCTCCTGTGATCAAGTACACCAAGATGTGGATCAAAAAAAAAAATTGGGAATTGGATAGTGAAGGGAAGTAGCACACATATGATTTGATGGGGAACTTGGAATATCATTCCACTTCTGAGGATGAGAAAGACTCAAAGGGAAAGGGAAAGGTAAGTTCTCCCTTCAAGATCAAAATCAAAGGTGTCCAAGTAGAGGTTGAAGAAGAAAAGAAAAGGAAGCCTATGGCCAAGAGGAGGAAGACTGCCTCTAAGGAAAAGACATTTGCTCAATAGGAGGATCATGAAAAATAATGGAAGAAAGATGCCCCTCTAACAAAAATAAGAAGAATGGCAAGAAAATCTATAAAAAAATGAGCCCCCTAAAGGACAGAGTGAGGAAATAGGACCATAGTTAATAGATGTTAAAATTTCTATGGAGAAGACACAATTCTATACCAGGAAGGCCAGAACTCCATCTCCAAAAGAGATTCTAGTGAAAGAAGGTGCTCTTGCAATTCCCTCTATTGTGCAACAACAAGAAGACACTTTTTCCCCTCCTTCAATTCAACAATTACATAATGAGGAAAAGGAGTCAATAAAGGTAGTCATTGAAGATATTCCTCGAGGTGAAAATGCAAAAGAATTCAAGGATGGAGATCTTCACAGTGAAGAGGTGGAAATTGGTAATATCTTGCAATCCTCCTTGGTGTCATATGAGGAATCACCTATTGGTGATGAAGAAGAGAAAACCATGGAAAAAGAGGAAGCACATGAGATAAATCCCTCTCCAATCCAAGTGGTAGCAGAGAAACTTGACCAAGAGGAGAATCAAAATCTAGGGGATGATAAGGAGGAAGATAAAGGGGAAGAAAAAGGTGAAGAAGTCCCTATAGTCCAAGATTTGAATGTAGACTCCCCCATGAATTAACAAAAAAAGGAGAAATAAGATGATCAACAATCAGATGCCTCTACTCCTAGTTGGCTTAGTGAGAGATTGAAGAGCAAGTAGATAGTTGAGAATGAAACTCCTAAAAATTGTGATGAATTGTTAGATAACATTGGAAAAGGAAAATAAAAGAAGGCTAAGGTGATTTCCAAGATCACCAAGGATGAGGCAGATAACAAGATAATCCACATTGCTACTCCTACAGAAAATAAGAACAAGGGTGAGATAGTTCCTCAAGATTACACCATTTAGATAATAAACTTAGGGCCTAAAAGAAAGGATCGGGAGAAAGAAGAGTTCCAAGAGTCCTCTAGGGCTATTATAAGAATCTTGGATAGAGAAATAGAGAAGGAAAGGCTGAAAAATAATTGAATGATGTGTATAGGTATGTGTAGTATCTAATGAAGCCTCTGCAGGCTATAGGAAGTGAAGTAGTGGTACCTGAAGGATTGTTGTCTAAGGAGGAATTCACTGAGCTTGAGAGGATGAAGGCTCCCACATAGGCTACCCATGAATGATTTCAAGGGGTAGGACACCAAGGATACAACATGATTGAGGAGATTGTGACAACTTGTGGAGATGCACATAGGTCATTTGAGTGGCTGCAAAATGTGTTGGGACAGAACAAAATTGATGTAGACCTTCTCCTACATAAGACAAAGACCATCATGGATTATATTGAAGAAAGATTAGTAAGTGATGGAATCTTGTCTTCTTCAAAGGTTTTAGAACCTTAGGAATGGTATGATTCATGAAAGATTAGGCAGAATGTTTTGAACAGAATCCATAAATAGGGAAAACAGATAGGAAATACATTGAAATATTCTATAGTAAATGTATTTCATTCTTTGAGATCATAACTGGGAGGAAGAAATTTGCACTAAATCATTTCCCCCTAGAGTAGTTAAGGAAGTGGTAGCATGAATTTTATGCCCCAAGTGATGATGGTCCAATCACAACCCACCATTTAGATGATGCATCCACCTATATTACTGTCATGAAGAAATATTAGGATTTCAAGGTGGAATGGGATAAGGTCGTAAAGGAATCAATGGGGGAAATCAAATCCATTGAGATAAGGTTTAAATTATTGATTATTCTACCATTGGCCAACCTAGAGGATATTTTCGTTAAGGTGGAAGATAAATTGGATAGAGATGAAGACAAGGGGTGAATTAATGAATTATTGCATTGAAATTTTTGCTTCCCATTTTTCCCCCTTTCATCTTCTACATGCATTGGACCAAGCCACATTAGAGAATCCAAGCCGACCTAGAAGGAGCCTCAAGCATTTAATGCTATATTTTATTTTGTTTCAAGAACTTCTAGGCTGACCTATTTGTGGCCAACCTTCCTTGTAACCCTAATTGGGTTGACATATCATGAAGTCTCTATAAAATGGAATTTTTCCTCATTTGTAAAGGCTAGTTAGAAGAGAGTTAGACTTTGAAGCAAGTAATAGAGAAATGGCTAGAGCTAGGAGTAAATTTCTAAAGCAAGTGTTGTAACACAAAATACTGGAATTGTTGCTATTATTAGATGATTTAATGCAATTGAAGACATTGTGCTTTGGGGATCTCCCTTGTGTTGATTTATCTTGCATGGTTCTTGTTATTCTATCTTTGGAGATTGCTTGAAAATATTTGATATATGTTATATTTGATTCAATGGTGTTTATGGTTTGATGCTTGGAGTGTTTGTAGCAACCACTAGTCCATACTTTTTGCAACTAGCTAATTTTGGGTTGCTTTCTAAAGTTACCCTAAGCCTTATATTCATGTGCTTACTTCAATTGTGAATTGTTTACTCATTTCAATTGCAAACAAGGTTGGTTTGAATGAATGCTCATGATATGAAAATCTTTAATTCCTTAGAATATTGCACTGTTCTTGTAAGATTGTAGATAAAATCTAGGTTAAGCAAGGATTAGCTTTGAGGGATTGGTCCATTTTAGGTTTTTTCCATTTGCATTGTTGATCTTAGGAGTAGTTTTAATCTTAGGAATCTCTCTCTTTAACCCTTATTTTTTGGTATTTCTTTTATTATCTGTGTTAGATTTAGGACTCAAGTATTACCATATTGCAAAATTTGATAAATTTCAAAGATTTAGTTTTTTTTGTAAGGTCGCTTGTGATTACCAATTTTTTCACATCATCACCGAGTTGTTTTGCATTGTCAAGACCTGACATTAGAGACCTTTGGGTTATCTCTTTAGGATTGCTAATAGAGATTTACCTTTCAAGAGAGATAGGATACTTGTATCTTGTCTAAGTTTTTTCTATGTAGAAAACACCATAAACATATTGGTGCTAGAATGAGGGCCTAAATAAGCAAGCTGGGTCATTTTCTATCTGCCATTTTGGTGCAGGAGCACCTAATAGACACATTTTTCAAATTCAACATCAAGGAAGACATTAGGAAAATAGGGGGTATTTGAGTCATTTCATGATTGAATAAGGCCTTTGAGCCCATTAATGATGTAATTAGGGGTATTTTATGTTAGTTCAAAAAATACAAAAGGTTGCATAAAAATGTATTTATTGTCAACAAATTGTTAAAAGTGCAAAACTTGGCAATTAGGGGTCTAATTGGTAAAAAGTTGGTTTCCAATGTCCAACTAATTAAAATTTTAGTTGGAGGATGTTGAGAAGGGTGGTTAGATGTTAAATAAGCCTCTCATGGTAGAGGCATGGTTGTTGAATCATTTTCTTTGAAGTTCTAATGAAAAAAGTGGTTATTTTCTAGAAATTTCTATGTGTAAATTGCTGCTAAAATGTGTGCTACGACCTCTATGCAATCTGTACAGGCTCAAACCTATTATGGTTGGAAAGAGGAGAGTGTAAGATTTCATTTGGTGTTGATTTGAGCTAATTTCATTGAGTATAGCAAAATCTATAGCCGTTTTAGCAGGGGCAGGTCAAGAAACCCTCAAAACTAGGGGTTGGCCAAAAAATGCTTCTATCTTCCACTCCCACAGTGTATAGTTACTAATTTCTTGTGGTATGGAAGGTATTTATGTATATTTTCATCTTTTAAATGTTTTGGAGAATGGATAAATGTGTTGGGAAAGTTACAAACTGATCTAGGCCTAGTACCTTCATGTGACAGGCCTAGCTTGTAAAGCAAAAATTTGAGTTTTGCTTGTTTTGAGAGATTTTTCTTCAAGGTGGCACTTAGGAATGATTGAAATGGTTGTAAGTATCCTATAGGAGTTTGAAAAAAGGATTTTGGGAGAAGGGGTGAGCCTAGGTAATCAAAAACCAGTCAAGTGCACTCAATTAGGCCTCTTGAGGACAACGATAGGTTGGTCCATGGTTGCTTTTCCAACCATTGTTAAGAAGTAAAATTTTGTAGCCTTGTAGGGGCATAATATACTTGCCTAAGAATAGTAGTTTACATCAGATATAGGTTTGTGGGTGAGAATTAATTGGACTGTCCTACCAGGCAGTGCTACAAGCAATTGGGGGTAAAGAGGCCTACTAGTTCAAGAATGAATTCATGGGGTTTCCTAAGTGCTGATCATGGCTATGGTGTTCTTATTGTGATCTATTAGAGAATTTTTCAAGTGATTATAGGTCCCTCAAAATTTTGAGATTCAAAGACCCTTGGTGTTTTGAGTTTTCCTTATAGAAGGACAGTGATTTGATGGTGTGTTGATAGGAGTATTTGAGAGAAGCACTCATAAAGAACTTATGCTATCTGAGATTGGTGTACTTCGCTGGTCACTTTGCATCACATTTCTCTTGAAATATTTTGAAGAAGAACTAGATCTACACCAGGAGAAGAGGAATTTCAAGGATTGCAAGCTCCTACCAAGTCAATAAGGACCGGAAGAAGGGGAGAATCATCATCCACCCAACCACTTACATCATCATCTTCATCCTCATCTTCATCAAGTCCATCTTTATTTGATTTTGAAGTGATTCCCATTAAACAACCTCAACTAGTCATAAATTAGCCATTATCACCTCCACCCCCACCAATGGATTTCCTAACTAATAATCCATCTTCATTATCCTTTGATAATTACAATGTCACACCCAGGAATCCTTAGCATTTCTGTTCTAAGTTTCACACTAATGACCCTAATAGGACTGCAAAGGAACATATCAATATTTTTAAGACTTGTCTTAAGGATAGAGGAATCAACCATGAGGATGTTGCATGTAGTCTTTTCCCTTAATCTTTGGGGGAAGATGCATTCTATTGGTACAATCATTTTCCTGCTAGGTGGATTCATAATTGGAATGATTTAGAAACTAGCTTTTTGCAAAAGTTCAAGATTCCTATTAGTGCTAATGAGTTGTATCTGCAATTCACCAAGGTTAAGAGAGAGGTTAATGAGCCTATAGGGTCCTTCAATAATAGATTCCATTAGGCATATACTAGGTTTTAGGCCCCTTATGTTGTAGACAATTCCACTACTCTAGAGGTCTATTATGAGGGTCTAGATAGCCTGACAACCACCTTTCTCAAATGGAGACCCAATCCTCCAACCACCTTACTTGGTGCATGAATAGAAGTTGTCAAGGTTAGTACAGATTTAAGGCAACACTTGTCTAGCCCTTTACCATTGTTAGGACCTACTACTCACCCAGGGAAAGTTCATGCCCTCAATCAAACTCTAGCTAACCATACACCTATTATGAAACCAATACCACAATTTCCTTTGGTTTCACATCCGAGGTCCCCCTATGAACCAAGTCCCACAAATGGAAAATTATCCCCAGCAAAGTGTTAATCAACCCATTCACTCACAATAGTAGGCCAGTTTCCATATCTATCTACAAAATTTTGAAGTTTTGAATCAATCTTTGGGCTCTAGTACAGTGTTAGGATATTCTCAAAATAATGTAAATCATACTCCTTATAATAATCTTGACAAGGAGAGATTAGATGAGTTAATTAAATAGGTGAAGAAGTTGAATATAGAGATCACCTATCTGAGAAATCAAAATAGTCAATTCTAGGCTGCTCAAAGGAGTATGTAGCCCAATTATAATAGAGAAAATAGGGATTCCAAACAAGGGCAACATTCTAACAGAGGAAGGAATTTTGATAGAGGAATGAATTTTGAAAGAGGGCAAGCTTCTGGGATTTTTTTGATAGAGGACAGGTTGGAGGACAAGGATTTGATTGAAGACCACCCCCTAGGAAAAACAAGACATGGAGTACAAGGCCAAACAATGGTGGTGTTCCTACTCCATTAGATCAACCTTCTACTCAAGAGAAGCCTTCTAGTGTTGTGTTTCTAGTAGAGGCAGGTTTGTCCAGTTGGTGTAGACTTCATAAAACGAGTCAACATTTTGAGCTAGATTGTCTAGAATTCCATATTATTGCTTCTATTTTTTAGTACAATGTGGAGAATAATGCCAGTAATCAAGAGTTAGTAACATCCACTCCTTATGACTCACTTGTGATAGTGTTGAATCATGCTCCTTTTCCACGAAGTGAGGAGAATGGGCCTAAAGAAGAATCAATTAAGCAAGAAGATGTAGATCAAGTGTGCAATGGAGAAGAGATTACACAGTTATTCAATGAAGGCACTAAAAATGACAATGGCCCTCTAGATGAAGAAGAAATTGGCATCGAAGAAGTACAAGTGTTCTAATAGCCTATCAAGAAGTATTACTTAAGAGAAAGGCCAAAAAGGGGTCCAAAATCTGGGGGTCCATTCACTACTTCTATTCCTCCAAACAACTTTACTACACCCCCAAACCATAATGCTAGCAATAATCCAATGTATCCTCATGTGCCTAGGCAATATTTATCCAAAGATGGGCAAGGACAAGCTGATTCATAAATAGAGAGGATCATTGAAGTAAGCAAGGATAGGGAAGTGGAATACCTCACAAAGGTTCCTATTGATATGAGCACATAATAGTTGGCAACACATGTGGCAAAGGAACTTAAGAAACTAAAGGTAAGTCTTTCCGCATTTGAATTATTCATAGTTCCTACTATTAGAAATGTAGTTTTAGGAGCTTATGGTGCAAATCCAGTATAACAAGATAGGATAGTTAGTGGAACAACTAGTAAACTACATAATTCTCAAGTATGAAAGGATCAGAGGCAAGCTCAAACACTACCACCTAGAGACAAAGGGAAAGAAAAGGACAAAAATTAGGTTGCCCAGGCCAACACCCATTTAACTTTCTTCCAAGGTAGAACTAAAACTCCCCAATTTCTGATCTTAGTTTGTCTCTTTGGCAAGAATGTACTCAATTGTCTACTAGATTCAGGTGCTTCCATGAATGTGATTCCCTTTGTTGTCTATAGAGCCCTAGGAATTACCCCTGCTATCTCTCAAAAGAAGGTTACTCAACTAGATAGAAACAAAGTTAATGTGGTAGGAGAATTAAACATGATCCCCATGCAAATTGCTTCAGACCCTAGAATTCAATAAGTCATTAATATACAGGTAGTAGACGTACTTGATACTTATGGTTTGATTCTAGGAAGACACTATAATAAGGCCTTAAATGGATATGTATCAACTAATCAATCTCATATGTAGCTTACTTGGAAAGGAGTGCCAAATAAAATTAGAATAGAAAGGGAGCCTAGGATGAAGTATGTAATTATAGAATATTAGAATACTTCTAATGAAATATTGATATCAAAAGTAAGCATGGGAAATTATGTCTTGGCAACCCCTATTGAGGATTCAAACACAGAAAATATTCTTATGTTGTATACCACACCTATTGATCTTATAGTAGAATCTAGTGGCACTGGAGCCTTGGTGGAACCAGCTGAAGATGATGATGATCTTGAAGATAACCAACTTAGCTTGCTAGACAACTTTCAAGAATTCATCCAGAAGTGCATAGAGGATCAAATGCACTTGGGTAGGGACATGAATTTTGAAGAGTTGTTGCTTCCAAATTGGTGTAGAGTTCACAATGTTGCCTACTCTAAACTAGAATGTTTCTTGTACTAGACAATAGTAGAGTAGATATAGAAGTGAATCAATCCCACTCTAGTAGTTAGAATTAATATACAAGAAACTCAAGATGACCCCAAAGGAAAGAAGGTGTTGCCTTCTAAGGAACCTTCTAGTAGTAGCAATGTAAGGAATACAAAAGGATCTGGAACTACTAGTTGTTGTACATTAAGATTTGATGGATCCAAGTCAAAGCAAGGTGTCAGAGTAGGTTTTGAGTTGATCAGCCCTAAAGGTGAAACTTTCTTTGCTGCTCACAGACTTCAATTTTATTATACCAAGAATGTAGCAGAATATGAGGCTTTAATTCATGGATTGCTTATGGCACTAAGGAAGAAGGTTAAGATTTTTCAAGTCTTTTGGGACTCTGAGTTAGTGGTTAAACAAGTTAGGAAGCAATACTCATGCCATTATGGAAGAATTACCAATTATAGGTAATAGAGTATGGGATCTCATTGAAGGATTTGATGCCTTTAACATTAAGTTGGTACCTCGCAGTAAGAACCAAATAGTAGATTCCTTGGCTCAAGTAGCTAGCACTTTGTAGCCATTATCCCTCTATGGTCTAGAGAAGTTCACTGTGGAGTTAACTCAAGTACCTTCAGTACTTGACAATGTGACCCACTTGTAGGTATTTGAAGATGACAAGCATATCCTAGATTTCAGCACAAGCTCTGATGTGTTCACTTCATATATCATCAATGAAACTAAACCTCAAGAAGCAGAAATGGACCTAGAAAGGGTCATTAATTTGAAGACCAAAAATATTCCAAGGGGAATGGTGTAGCTAGAGAGGATTTTTGATCTAGATAGGGTAAAGGATCAAGAGAAAGAAGCTAAGGAGTATTTTAGTAGTCAATGTGATACATACAATATGGGAACTCCAAATAATGTGAAAAATGTCTTCATTGGCAAGGTGTCTACTCTAGAGGAAAGAAAATGAATAATTTATGCATTACATACATATCAAGATGTGATAGAATGGAGTTATGAAGATCTGAAAACATATGATACTTCAATTAGTACACACACCATTCCTCTTAAGCTAGGAGCAAAAAAAATTTAGGAAAAGGAAAAGACCAATCAATGCCTTTTTGGAGCCAATTATTCAAAAGGAGGTGCAAAAGTTACTCTCACAATGAATCATATTCCAAGTAAGACACTCAACCTGGGTTGCCAATTTGGTTCCAGTAAGAAAGAAAAATGGAGAGATCATACTATGTGTTGATTTTAGGAACATCAATAGGGCATCAAAAGAAGACAATTATCTAGTCCCTTCATTAGATGTTCTTTAGATTGTCAATGGATCTCAAATGATGTCTTTTCTAGATGGGTACTCTAGATACAACCAAGTAATGGTATAGTATGAGGATAGGAATAAAAATTCCTTTACTACAAAGTGGGGAACTTTCTCTTACAGGAGAATGCCTTTTGGGTTAATCAATGTTGGAGCCACCTTCTAGAGAGCCATGGATATTTCCTTTAAAGACATCATTGGTAAGTGCATAATTATTTACATGGATGATTTGACTCTCTTTTCCAAAAAATTAAGTGATCATATAGAAAATTTATGCAAAATGTTTCAGAGGTGTAGAGAAATTGGCATTTCACTCAACCCAAAGAAGTGCATCTTTGGGGTTACTGAAGGAAAACTATTGAGAGAGGAATTTCTATTGATCCTAAATGAGTGGAATCCATCCTTAAAATTCAGCCACCTACTAGTAAGAAGGAAATGAAATCATTCATTGGAAAAATCAACTTTGTGAGAAAATTAAACACTGGGTTTGTAGAAATAGTCAAGCCATTAAATGCAATGCTGAAACAGGAGGCCAAGGTTGAATGGAGTTCTAAGGCAAAAGAAGCATTTGAAAAAATTAAGAGAGCCATTGTTGAGGCTCCAGTTTTGGTAAGTCCTAATTACGTCAAGCCCTTCTACATATATTCATTTTCTTTTGACCACTCCTGTGTTGGCATGTTGACACAAAATTCTGATCAAGGGAATGAACACCCTATAGAATTTATGAGTGCTCCTTTAAAGGATGCAGAATTAAGGTACCCAAGTGTGGAAAAATAGGCATATTGGTCAGAGTTGTGAAGAATTTCAAACATTACATTCTAAGGAATAAATTCTTTGCAATAGTTCTTGATCCTACAATCAAGTTGTTGTTGATGAAAAATGAATTGGGTAACTATGTTGTAGGAATATTATATTAAAATTCATGCCATGAAGTTGGCGAGAGGACAAGGGCTAACCAAGACAATGACTAAAATGAGTCCAGACCTCACAACTCACCATTATCACCTCCAGAATGTGTCTCTAGGAGATTGGTATGATGACATTATTTATTATCTATTGAACCTTTTAGTAGTCATTCATAAGCTATTAGAGAAGAATCCCAAGGATTGGCACACTCAACTTAGATTTTTTATTTGGGAAAAACCTACAAGACATAAGACTTCCTTAGGTCCCTCTCCATATCACCTTGTGTATGGTTTGGAACCTGCATTTCCCATCTAGTTAAATATCCCCACTTTGCAGTTTATTAATGAATATTATGATGATGGGGACAAGCATGAAGCCCGCCTGGCTGAATTGTTACACCTTGAAGAGAGAAGAGATGAAGCCTTAGAGGACTTTTCCAAACATTAGGGTGTATTTAAAAGATGATTTGATAGAATATCCAAGTTGAAAGCCTTTATAATCTCAAACTTGGTTCTTTACTAGGATAAAGCACATGATCATAAAAGGGAGCATGGAAAATTTGACAAACTTTGGCTTGACCCTTATCAAATTTCAGAGATTCTGGGAGATAATTCTTTTCACTTGAAAACTCTCACTGGAGAGGATATCCCACTACCTATCAATGGGTAGTATCTAAAGCATTACTTCCAATCTTGAGTTGTTTGTATCTCTTTCCTTGTACATAAGTAGGTTAGGTTTCCTTTCTTTTTTTCTATTTCTACTTTGGTTAGAATATGTTTCCCTTTTTTCTTTGCTTTATTTGTTTTTTGCTTCTAGTTAGTTTGGGTTTTCTTTGGTTAGGATAGGTTGCTTTTGCTTTACTCTTGCTATCAATTATATTCTCTCTCTAGGGCTTTTTGCACCTACATGACAACCATTATGTTATCTGGGTTTGTTATGAATAGTTTTTTACAAGCTTCAATCATCCTTCCAGAGTCAGTTGGTGAAAGTCCTTTATTTAGTGTCATATGTATTAAATGTTTTGAGTAGATGAGTTATGGGATTAAGATAAATCTAGAATATAT
Source organism: Sequoia sempervirens (assembly GCA_007258455.2). NCBI lineage: Eukaryota > Viridiplantae > Streptophyta > Pinopsida > Cupressales > Cupressaceae > Sequoia > Sequoia sempervirens. Next base: position 101,447,289 of record VDFB02193867.1, read on the forward strand.
TTGGGTCTCATATTTATACATAGATATTAAATATTCCAAGGTTGCATATAGTCCTTATGAAGTCTAGTCAGGTGAAAAATCTTATATTATACTCCAACGCCACTATGGTTCTCATCCCTGAGTGTGAGATTCATTGCTTACAGGGTGAAAGGGAAAGTTTAAGAGATCTTAAAAGAAAATATCAAAAGAAAAAGAAAAGAGAATCTTGAAAATCAAAAGAAATATTCACCTCATTAGGAATATCCTAGTATCTCTACCGGGACTATGGACATCTAGTTAGTAGTAGAGCAATGCTTGGGAGGACCACAACAATAACCTTGTTAGGGCTATGGATGCTTGACTGGAAGTGAAGCTCTATCTAGGATGCTTTTGGAGTTAGAATCTTTAGCCAGGTCAAATCAAGTTTGGTTCCTATGGCAACTAAGGAAAGGGAAATGAATGCATGTGCACACACTATGACCCTAGTACAAGAAAGGTTTGCTTTCCTTTGAATTATGAAGCTTTGTTAAATAGGTGACTTGATGTGAGGACTGAAACCAAAAATTTTGGGTTCTTGATTCTAGCTTGTCATTGAAATGATCTAGAGCATTTCTCCATTAGAGTCGCCATTTGTTGTGTAGTTTTTGCACACATGCCCCACTAAAAGAAAGGACCCTCTCTTGCTTTGGTATTTGGTGCTTTTGATCCTCTGATTATGAAATTTTGGCTACTTTGAGACATGCCTGAATGTTTACTTTGCTCACACAAATGATCTCTTAAAGCCATTCTTTGAAAATCCTAAGTTTTCAGGTTTTTTTTTAGGTTTTTCACTAGTTTCAAGAATTTCTCCTTGGGAAGAATTCCCTGATTTCCATCCATGCCTTGGATACCTGATGAGGACTAATTTGCATTATACTTCAGATATTTTGGCTCTTTGCAGAGTTCTATGTTCATTGGAAATCCCTAAAATTTCTTCAATCCCTAAGATCCCCAAAATTTGTATTGGGTTGTCTTTTCACCTCATTTATACTTGATTGTACAGATTTTGTAGCTTGTTTTCAATGGAATTTTAAGGGATTTTGTGCTGAAAATTGGTGTCATTTGCTTTGCATCTAATTTGAAAGAGCTTGATTTTGAGTGCTACATGGAAATTTGGTGTATGAGCTTTGGATTGTTGACTTTGGTGGCATTTTTTCTAGTTTACTTTGCATATGCTCAAAATTAAAACTTGTTACCAATAGTTGTTATCTTGAGTTTTGCTTCACAAATGGTATGTACACAATGTCTTTGCTTTTGATTAATGAATATGAATGGTTTTTGGTGTCATAGGCGTGTATTGAGTCTAGGTTTGGTGTGCTTGGGGTCTATAATTTAAACTAGGGTTACCCATCATTCTTTTCGATTCCTTTCCTAAATCTGATGTTGCCATCCATTTGTTGGATTGATAGTGTCAGCCATTGCTAGACTTGACCCATGAATTTGATCCTATGCATGATACCGATTAGCTTTAATTTGATCTAGGATTCCTTGAGTTTGGAAAAATGATGACCTGGGTGAATTCAAGCCCTTATTTTTCACTTGCATTCGATAACCACTTGCTTTGAGTACTTTAAAGGAGTTTATCATGGTTCAGTTGAATAAGTGAGTGAATTGAGATTGAGACTATGTACTCATGGCAAAATCCTAGGGTTTTGATCTTTAATTTCATTGCCAATGATTATCAAATTTCCCTTGGATGAATTAGAAATCTGATTCCATCAATGAATGATTTGATACAAACAACATTTGAGCCCAAATCCCAAAATTCATGATCGTTTGATCAATTTGGGTGAAATCATGGTGAAATCAAGACTTTTAGGATTTGAGTGCTTCACGGAATTCTTCTACCTTAGGAAATCTCTAAATTTCCATCATCCCTTCATTTTCCCAAAAATGTGTGAAGTCATGCTAGTTTTGTGAATTTCCATCCCTGATGGAAATACCTAGAAACTTGACAAACATAAATATTTAGAGAGATGAATGCATTAATGTTGAATGATTTTCACATTTCATGATTGATTTGAATGATTATAGAATGAATAACCCCATTTCTTAAGTTTTGATGTTAATTAAGTGACTTTTGAGTAATGATTGTGCTTTCATCACAAATTTTTGTCTAGCTAAAATCCCCAAATTTCCTTCTTGGCCTGATTTCCACAAAGGGGTGAAAATCCCAAAAATTTAAGAAACTATGCTTTATAATGTTTTATGGGATTTTGATGATTTTTTTGACATATTTGAATGATGAATATATTGTTTGTGATAGGCTAACACCAATTTTAATTTTGTAATGGAGATTTATTGTAATCTTTTGCTGAGTGTAGGTTAAGTCAAGTAAGGCAATTGCTAGCAAGGTTAAGGGAAAACAAATGGTTACTAATATTGAGGGATCCTCCATATCAGAAGCTAAAAGGATCAAATTGGATATGAAGAGCAAGATTCCTGAGAGCAAGTTAGCTTCCATTTGGTCAAAAGTGAGTGACACAAATGTGTGTAGATGGGACTATGAGGAGTTCAAGGAAAGAATGGTAGTACAAAATCCTCCTCTATTGGAAAGAAGATTGGTAAGCTTTGGGTTAGCTCATGTGGTTGGATTTACTTCTACAATGTTGTGTTATGAGTTGGTTTTAGAATGTGCTAGACATTATGATCCAGGAAGGAAAAGATTGATCAGCCCACAAAGTAGAGTGCTTACTAATTTCTCTCCTATTTCAGTGGCCCAAAAATTTGATATGCTGAACATATCTAATGTGGTGTAGTTTGATATTGAGGTAGAAAAGAAGTATTATGTAGAGGATACAAACAAGTTTTTACAAGTTATCAACTCTTGGTTAGAGAAACCTAAGGCACATATCTCCAAGCTACCAAAGTAGTTGTTCAAGGAAAAATTCAATTTAGAGTACTATGATGCAATCACTCTTCTCAGCAGGGTGATGGGTTTAAAGAGTGCATGAGTATTTGAGAATTGAATTTTTTAGATGGTTGTGAGAATGGTGTAGGATTTAGACTATCATTGGGCAAGTATAATCAGTGCCATGATTCATGAATAGTTGCATAATGTACTATAGACCAAGATCTTCGCCATGACATCCTACTTGGTCTATGCCAAGTGGCCAAATTCTATCCATAAAAGGGATTGAACACTTGAGGGGTCTTTGGCCAAGATGTGATCTATGAGGCCTATCACAAACTGCATTTAGACATTTCTATTTATAGAAGGGTGAATGACACATTCACCATGTATATTACAATGTTACTCCAAGGAGTAAAGCATGTGAGGATTTATGATGCTGCTAAGGAGCTGATATAAAATTTTGGGGCATAGTTCATAAAATTTACCACCTTCTCCTACATAAGGATTGATGGTTGTTAGAGATATCCCTATAGACTACCTAGGTACCCAACTAATCACATCATACTCTTAGAGGTCACAAGGAAATTTTTTGACATTGATGCCATTTTGAAAAGAGATAGTAGAAATTGTAGACACAAAGATGATATTGAGGACTATTGGGCTAACTATAAAGATGAATTTGAGGTATGAAGGAAGAATTTCTCTAGGTTAATTACTGACCAAATTGATAAGATTGTATAGCATTAAGGCCATTCCTAATCAGATTGATTATGATAGGGAGGTGATACAAAGTCATGACTATGAGTGAATCAAAGACAAGCCAATTTGAGATACTAATTGGTTAGATGAAGAAAATATGGATTTGGAGCAAATCAATGCTCATCTGATCAAGTACACCACGTTGTGGATCAAACACAAGATTTGGGAGCTAGATAGTGAAGGGAAGTAGTACACATATGATTTGATGGGGAACATGGAATCTCAGTCCACTTATGAGGAGGATGAGCAAGAATCAAAGCACATGGAAAAGGTAAGTTCTTCACTCAAGATAAAAATCAAAGGTAAAGAAAAGGAAGCCTATGGCCAAGAATAGGAGGACTACCTCTAAGGAAAATACATCTTCTCAAGAGAAGCATGAAGAAGGACAGAAGAAAGATGATGCCCCTATGACCAAAAGAAGAAAAATGGCAAGAAAATCCAAAAAAAAATGAGCCCAATAAAGGATAGGGTGAGGAAACAGGACCATAGTTAATAGATGTTGAAAGTTCTAGGGAGAAGACACAAGTCTATACCAAGAAGGCTAGAACCCCATCTCCAAAAGAGAGTCTGGTGAAAAAAGGTGCTCCTACAATTCCCTCTATTGTGCGACAAAAAGAAGACAATTCTTCCCCTCCTTCAATTCAATAGTTGGACAATGAGGAAAAGGAATCAACATAGGTAGTCGTTGAAGATATTCCTCAAGGTGAGAATGCAGAAGAGTTCAAGGATGAAGATCTTCACAGTGCAAAGGTGGAAATTGGTAATATCTTGCAATCCTCCTTGGTGTCATATGAGGACTCACCTATTGGTGATGAAGAAGAGAAAACCATGTAAAAGGAAGAAGCACATGAGAGAACTTCCTCTCCAATCCAAGTGGTAACAAAGACACTTGACCAAGAGGAGAATCAAAATCTAGAGGATGATAAGGATGAATATAAAGGGGAAGACAAAGGTGAAGAAGTCCCTATAGTGAAAGATTTGAATGGAGACTCCTGCATGAATCAACTAGAAAAGGAGAAGCAAGATGAGCAACAGTCAAATGTGTCTACTCCTAGTTGGCTTAGTGATATATTGAAGAGCAAGAAAATAGTTGTGGATGACACTCCTCCAAACTAGGATGAATTATTAGCTAACATTGGAAAGGGAAAAGAAAAGAAGGCTAAAGTGATTTCCAAGATCACTAGGGATGAGGAAAATAATAGGATAATTCACATTGCTACTCCTACAACAGAAAAGAACATGAGTGAGATAGTTCCTTGATATTACACCATTTAGACAATAAACTTAGGGCCTATTAGCAAGGATTAGGAGAAAGAAGAGTTCCATGAGTCCTCTCAGGCTATTCTAAGAAGGTTGGATAGAGAAACAAAAAGAGAAGGAAAGGCTACAAAAATAGTTTAATGATGTATATAGGTATCTGTAGCATCTAATGAATCCTCTACGGGCTATGGGAAATGAAGCAGCAACACCTAAAGGATTGCTGCCTAAGGAGGAACTCACTAAACTTGAGAGGATGAAGGATTCTACACAGACTACCTATGAATGGTTGCAAGGGGTAGGACACCGAGGAGACATCATGATTAAGGAGATTGTGTTAACTTGTGGAGATGCACATAGGTCATTTGAGTGGCTACATAACATGTTTTGATAGAACAAAACTGATGTAGACCTTCTCCTACATAAAACAAAGACCATCGTGGATTATACTAAAGAAATATTAGTAAGTGATGAAATCTTGTCTTCTTCAAAGGTTTTAGAACATTGGGAATGGTATGAGTCAATAAAGATTAGGAAGAATGTTATAAAGAGATTCTATAGACAAGGACATCAAGCAAGAAATATATTGAAAGATTCTACAATAAATGTATTTCATTTTTTGAGATCATGACTGGGAGGAATAAATTTGCATCGAAGCATCTGGCCCTAGAGCTATTAAGGAAGTGGTGGCATGAATTTTATACCCCAAGCGATGATGGTCCAATCACATCCCATCATTTAGATGATGCATCCACCAATATTGTTGTCATGGAGAAATATAAGGATTTCAAGGTGGAATGGGATAAGGTCGTCAAGTAATCTAGGGAGGAAATAAATCCATTGAGAGAAGGTTTAATGTATTGATTATTCCACCATTAGCCAGCCTAGAGGGTATTTTCCTTAAGGTGTAGGATAAATTGGATTGAGATAAAGACAAGGGACTAGTTAATGAATGATTGCATCAAAATTTGTGCTTCCCATTTTTCCCCCTTTCAACTTTTACATGCATTGGACCAAGTTGCATTGGAGAATCTATGCCGACTTGGAAGGAGCCTCAAGCATTTAATGCTATATTTTAATTTATTTTAGGAACTTTCTAGGCTAACCTATTTGTGTCCAACCTTCCTTGTAACCATAATTGGGCTGACATATCATGAAGTCTCTATAAAATGGCATTTTCCCTCATTTATAAAGTCTAGTTAGAAGAGAGTTAGACTTTGAAGCAAGTAATAGAGAAAAGTCTAGAGCTAGGATTAAATTTTTGAAGCAAGTGCTATAACACATAATACTAGAATTGTTGCTATTATTGGATGATTCAATGCAATTGAAGACATTGTGTTTTGGTGATCTATCTTGTATTGATTTATCTTGCATGGTTCTTGTTATTCTTTCTTTAGATATTGCTTGAAAATATTTGATATATGTTATATTTAAGGTTAGATTTGATTCAATGGTGTTTATGGTTTGATGCTTGAAGTGTTTGCAACAACCCTTGGTCCATACGTTTTGCAACTAGCTAATTTTGGGTTGCTTTGTAAAGGTAGCCTAGACCTTATATTCATGTGCTTAGTTCAATTGTGAATTGTTTATTCATTTCAATTAAAAATAGGGTTGGTTTGAATGAATGCTCATGATCTGAAAATTTTTAATTCCTTAGAAGATTGTACTGTTCTTCTAAGATTGTAGATAAAATCTAGGTTAAGCAAGGATCAGTTTTGAGGGATTGGTCCATTTCAGGTTTTTTCCATTTGCATTGATGATCTTAGGAGTAGTTTTAATCTTAGGAATCTATCTCTTTAACCCTTATCTTTTTCTATTTTTTGTATTATCTAGGATATATTTAGGATTCAAGTATCACCATATTGAAAAATCTAATAAGTTTCAAAGATCCAGTATTTGTTTGTAAGGTCCCTTGTGATTACCAACATTTTCAAATCATCACTGAGTGTTTTTCATTGTCAAGACTTGACATTAGAGACCTTGGGGTTATCTCTTGAGGCTTGCTAATAGAGATTTACCTTTCAAGAGAGATAGGATACTTGTATCTTGTCTGAGTTTTTGCTGTTTAGAAAACACCATCAACATATATTTCTGCTTGATAATCATTATTTTTCCATAGCTTCAAAAGAAAGTGTATCTCTTGCCAATAAGTATTCATCGGCATGAGATGTGTGCTCAGAATGACTTGAGTATTTTGTTCCAATGGTCATATTCTTGCTAATATGCATTCTTTAGTAAGACAACAAGTATTGTTCTCCTGAAAATGCAACCTCTAGAGTTAATGATCATTGTGACTTGGTTCACCTTTTGCTGATATGCATGGATTATTCAAATTGAAAGGCTATGGTTTATTGATCGGAAAGACATGTACTCAATCTTTCCAATATGGACTAGTTGTATTAAAAATCTTACTCTGTGACGATGAAAGGGATATATATGTGTCAAAGGTCAAATTGATGGGATCATTGGTGAATGTGGATTATGAAATGAATCTATCACACAAATCTTTAAAAAAAAAAAATTATCATTAAATTATGGTGTGGAAAATTTCAATGGTATGTGAGAGATGGATGAGTGATTGTCATTAAATGTGTGAGATTTTTATAGTGCTAATAGTGGCTCCATTTGGGGATGTATACTCCTTGTGTGTATAGCAAGAATCTAGGTCTCTAGGAAAGTAGACCAAATGCCTTTTAATATAGGATGAAAATTAAGGAAAACTAAGAATTGTGGGAGGTGGAAATGATATAAAGTCCTATACTAATGTGCACAAACAAAGATTAATTTTAGAAGGTTATTCAGGAATTTTCCATGCACTGGAAATCCTTGGTCTTCACCTATACTATTGTGCATGGAAGATTTAAAAAAAGAAATGCTTCAAGAATTGTCCATGCACTGAAAATTCTTGTTCATGTCCTATCATGTTTTGGAGATAATATGAATCTTCTCTAGCCTTTCCAACAATGAAAAATTTTCCTAACCATAAGGTATCAAATTTTCCATGCTTTCCTTTATCCTAAATCCTAGTACTCCACATGAGGACCATGTCATTTATTTCATTTTTTTTGTTTTTTTTTCCTTTTTATCATACAAGTATTTCATTTGCAATTTCTTCTTCATGTTATGATATTGTGCTTGGTTTTTTATATCATCAAGTTCCATAAATTCTTCCATTCACTCTACCATAGGTTCAGGTATGTCTAATTCTTCCTACAAGATGAACCTACTCACTGGCAGTAGATTATGCAAATGAAGCCTAGCTTGAGTCCCATACACAAGTTCAAAAGGTGATTTCCCAATTGCCTTCTTTATGGTAATTCTATCTTCCCATAAGGCCAGTCTCAACTTCAAATCCTAGACCTTCTTGTTACTATCCAACATCCTCTTTATGGTCTTCAAGATGATTTTGTTGCTAGATTCAACTTGTCCATTCACCCATGGATGATATGGTGAAGAATATGAGATTATTCCATAAGATTGGAATAATACTTTAAAATCATCTAATCTAAAACACATCCCATTGCCAGTTCTGATTCTTGTTGGCACCCTGAACCTAGTTATAATGTTTTCTAGTAAAAACTTTGTGAGCACTCTGCTTGTTGCTTGTTTAGTAGGCATAGTCTCCACCCATTTTGTAAAGTAGTATGTGGCTACTAATATTCATTTGTTTCCTCGACTATATATTTCTACAATTTCTCCTATAAAATCAATTCCCCATTGGTGGAATGGAGCCTCAACCTACATAGGTCTTAGAGGAAATGCCCCTTGACAGTTCAATTTTCTAGAAAACTTCTGACATGCTTCACATTTCTTGGTATAATCATATGCATCATTGAAAAATATAGGTCAGTAGTAACCTACCCTTAATACTTTATGTGCAGTTGTTTTTGCTAAGAAATTCCCTCCACATACCCCTTCATGCATCTCCATGAGAACATGCCTTTCTTGATCTTTATCTAGGCACAACAATAGAACACTATATCTATTCTTCCAATAGAGGTCCCCTTTCATGAATACATATTTTGAAGCATGTAGTTTGAGTGTTATTTTCTTGTTATCATAAAATCCTTCTGGACATTTCAAATGTTTAAGATAGTACACAATATCAGTGTACCATGGTGTGAGTTTACTGATAGTGATCATGTTATCCTCATCATTCAAATTGCACACTTTAGAAGCCTCAATATTTGTTTTAGCCATTCGTCTCACTAGTCTTCGTCCTCTCACAATTTTGGTTATTTGGAATTCAATATCAAATTATTGAATTCTATTTATCCATCTACATCTACAACCTGAAACTTCTTATTGCACAAATGCATATTTTACTATAGTGCTAGGTACATATGCTATCACTTTCACTCCTGCAAAATATGGTCTAAATGCTTTGACAAATTTTACTAATTCATATTCCTGTTTCTCTATAATTTCATATTTCACTTATGCATTTTGGATGGATTAACTAAATAAAGAAATAGGCTATTCATGCCCTTCATCCTTTTTCTATAACATGACTGACGCAACTATATGAAAAGAAGCAAATGGAAAGATTTGAAAGGGCTTACTAAAATCAAGGGACTTCAATACTAGAGCTTATTTTATTGCTCTCTTGATAGATATGAATGCATCTAGGGCCTCAACTATCTAGTCAATTTTTGCACCTTTCTTGAGAATTTTTTATATTGGTTTGACTATTTGTGCAAAGTTTGATATTAAACCTTCTTACAAATTTTTTTTCCTGAAGGACTGAATAGCCTTGATTGTTTTAGGAATGAGGATTTTATCAATGGCTCCCACCCCTTCTGGATCAATCCTTATGCCCTTTTTGGATACTATATGTCCCAGTAATTTTCCTTCTATTACTACAAAATGATATTTTTCAGGATTTAAGGAAATGCCATATTCAATGGCTTCAATGAATTTTTTTTCCAAATTCTCAACATGATCTTATGCTTTATTTGAATATGTAGTTAAGTCATCTTGGTACACCACCATAATTACATTGATCAAATTAGCAAATGCAACATCCATAGCCCTTTGGAAAGTTTCTCTAGCATTTGTGAGTGCAAATGGCATTCTAACATACACATATGTTTCCCATGGTGTGGTAATGGATGTTTTTTACTACTATAACTCCTTAACATTTACCTAGTTATAACTATAAAATCCATCCATCATAGATAACAATTCATACCTAGTGACCTTCTACAACATGGCCTCCATGTTTGGGAGTGGGTAGTTGTCCTTAAGAGAGGACACATTCAATTTTTTGAAGTCTACACAAAGCCTTATATATCCATTTTTCTTTTTGATAGGTACTAAATTAGAGACCCAAGATGAATGTCTAATAGGCTTGACGATTCCCCCTTTCCTCGCATTTTAGGCTCCAAGGTAGGATTTATGGGCCTTTGTTTTTGTCTTAAAGGTTTAGCATTTGGTTTCAATGGGATTTCACATTGGAAAAAATCCTCTTTGTATGATTTGAGATCATCATAAGACCATGCAAAGACATGCTTATACTTTCTTAATAGTGCAATCAAATTTTTTTGATTGTTGGACTTATCTTTCTCCCAATATATACCTTTTTAGGGGCAAGATCAGTCCCAAGGTTGATCTCTTCAACATCCTCCCATTTTACTAGTTTTTGCTTCATGAGGGTTTGGTCATTCCCATCAAACACTCTTTCCAACACCACAAGTCCCTTAGAAAGCTTATTAGTTTTAAGCTAGACAATTTCATTTCCAAATATAATATGTTTCCCATCTACCTCTTCTATGAATGCATTAAAATCAATTTCTTGTGCTTCATACTAATCAATGTAATGTAAGAATTTGATTAAATTAGTATCATCGTTAAAAACTTTCCAACTATAAATATTATTAGGGATTGCATGTCTTGTCTTGATCTCAACTTGTGAAAAACCTATGAGAGTGATATCATCTTTCTTCAATGCTACATTCGCTAAGAAGTCTACCATCAAATTCTTGTACCTATCTATCCATTCAATGGTGTCCCATACAATGTTCCTGTACTACCTTATCCTTTTGTTTTTTGTGGCATACTTCGATCTTGTGAAATAATCAACTCAGAATCCCCACAAATTGTTAGTAACTTAGTCTTGTTCTTGACAACCATGTTCAACCCAATTAGTAGAGCCTCATATTTTGCTATGTTATTTGTAAACTCAAATGTCAATAAGAATGAATATTTGAATGCAGTACCTTCAGGTGAGATGAAGACTACTCCTGCTCCACTACCATTTCTACTACATGCTCCATCAAAATACAGTCACCATACACCATTTTCATTCTTTGATACATCTTTATCAATTGGATTAGTATTCAATAATTCAGGGTGTGAAGGCTCTATTCTAAAACTTTGCAAGTCCACATCACATAAAAAATTCATCTAATTCTTATCCACATACTCCACAATATGGTTGACTCTTGGTTCTTTATATAATTTCAATTCTTCACCATTTATTGGTATTGTGGCATAGGAAAAATCAAATTGTGCATTCCCTCCAACCAAGGTAGTCCATTGTCTCGACAGAAGAATCCCAAAATGTGGGGGTGTGTCTATTACAGTGATGTCAATTATATATGTTGTTTGAGGGTAGGCAGCCATCTTTACCTCTACATATTTCATGATTCCTACCACTAGGACATGCTTGCTATCCATTGCATAACATTTACAACCTGTGGTATTTACCCACATGCCAAGTTGTTTCATGACACCTACTGGCATGATGTTAATTGCAACTCCTAAATCAATCATGAAATTCTTAACCATTTTGTTGTTTATGAGAAAATTGGTAAAAAATAGGTCAACTTGTGGATGATTCACCAATGTATCACCAAGATATACCTCAGGAACTCTCATGTCTCCCTACCTACCACTACTAACTTTGGTGATTTCTTTATTCTCCAGACTTGTATTTTTGTTAATTCCACTAGATATTAGTTGAATTGCATTGTCTCTATATTATTTTATCTTCATCATTTCTAGTGGGAGTACATACATCTTTACCTAAGACAATGTGTTAGCTCTCAAAAACAGAGGTAAAATACCTCTAAAGGTTGTCAATCTCTCAATACATTTCAGGGTAACAAACAAGGCCAAGTGATTTGAACCTTCTTCTATTTAGGTGCTATTGCACCTAGGTGGGTCTACCTTTATGAATGATGCAAAATTGATCTATGTGATTCTTCCTAAGAAATTTATCCACAATGGAAATCTAGTGTGGAGAAATGAAACCCTAATTTGGTATAGATTGTATAAGTAGTTTTAAAATAAAGATCAATATGTTTAGTTAGCAGATATAAAAGAAAAGTGAATGAAATGAAAAGTATGAGACTAGTGCCTATTGGGTAGAGGGAGTGAAATGAAAACCTAAGATGAGTGGCTTACTTTAACAAAAACTCAAACTATTTGGCATATCAACATTATTTTATAACTTGTATAAACATGTAGTAATGTAATTACTAGATTTTTCTTAATGATCCAAATGATACCTCCAAGTTATTGTGAATCAATAAAAGGATTTAATATTTTCTTGAAAGAACCAATTAATCACACCACACGAATACAACAATTGTGCAATGATAAATTGAAAATATACTTGATATATTAATTTAAATAATAGAGAAATATTTGTTACCTATTTTTCACTACAAGCTCAATCAGGTAGAGCTGAATCAAATTTATCAATTATAGGTACATAAATTTTCAAGTTTTGCTGATTTAAGTATTCATTGAACATCATAGAGATCAATTTACATCTGAATCATAGTTTTATTGTGCAAGCATTTGAAACAAAAAATTGAGAATTTGCATAATAATACTTTTTATTCATTTTGTAAAAATATTGAATCTCACACAAGCTGCAAGAGTAACTGAATTTGATTATGACAATCAAATGATGAATACAAAATTCAAAGAAAAAATACGCTATTGAACATAACATAAGCATAAAGAAAAGGAGAAATTCATCATTTTCTGTAATGATGAATCACTTTCGCTGATGTCTCCAGTCGTCGTGTCTCCAAGCAGTTGTAGCCTCATTTCCTTGCAGCATGAACCTACAAAATTGTAAAGGAGTGGCATTAGAGTTATACTCTAAGCAATGATGAATTACATTTTGCCTTATGCCTATGCTACCAACAGGAATGTATTTTGTGTTAAATCAAGTATTCACTAGATGAAAACCTAACAATCAAGAAAAACATAACTCAATGGAAGTTTTTAGCTTCTTTTATTTTGCTAACATGTTTGTTTCAATGTGTAGGATCAGGTTCATCATGTTCATAATCATCTTATCAGATGTGTGGAGTAAAACAGGCTCCCACAAGGGTAGATCCCAACATATCAGGTAGATACCTCTCATCTATTTATATATGAGAGCTTTATATCAGTCATAGTCATGAAGTAAGACTATTATCATAAAAGAAATTCAAAGAAAAACTCATGGTAGCATCTTTCAAGCCATATGAATCCATATCATGGTGGAAATTTAATAGAGAAAGTCTATATCCACTCTTTGTTCAAATGCATTGAATACAACTAAAAGATACAATGTCATTTCATTGTGAGTTTGAATGAAAAAGGATAGTTGAAAACATCATTTATTAATGGAGCCACAGTCATGTTTTGAATGCAGTGAAATTTTCATGTGACAAAAAATGCATTAATAACAGTCATTATGACTTGAAAGTAACTAAAGATACATATTGAATCTTGTATAAGCTCACCAAGAATAACAGATTCCAGTCATTAAAGAAGCAATGATTAAATATCAAATGGGCATAAAATCATATGGAGCAGTCCCTTTTGAGCAATCAATTTGGCGAAGGTTTGGTGGCAACCCAGGGTCATTGTAATCTACACTAGAAGCAATATAATAGTGATTTAGAGCATAATGGGATACAATTAGTGGAGTAACATTAATAATGCAAGGGTGCTTCAACATTCACTAAGTTGCCAAGGACTTCAATATTATAGCCATTATTAAAGCATCAAAAGAAACATTGAAATACCAAAATATGGATGTCATTACTTTTTGTCATTGTTTATTCATTTAAGTTAGCAGAGTTGAAATAACATAAGGGAAATATGGTACAAGAGGATTATACTCATCAAAGAAGTAGAAAATTTAGGGTCATCATCAACAATCAAGTATTTATTACAAAGAAGACAACTATTATGATTTGAAAAGAGTATTAAGATTTAATACACTGTGCAATTTCAGCTTTATCATTAAGGAGGTATCATGTTCATGATGGAGCAGAAATTTAGCATTGAGAAGCATCAATACAAGGGTCATGATTGTAGCAATCTAGGAAAACCATCTCTAAGCATGTCAAAACCTGTAAGTGCAAATGATAGTTCTTTTTCTTGCAAATGAAAAGTCATTATAGCTACATTCAATGAGTCAACAATGTTAAGAATAAGTGAAGTGCAGCAGAATAATGGTCATCAAAGATATATTGCATCCTATGAGCTTCATAAAATTATCACAACAAGATAGTGAAAATCTTGCAACATGGGCAGTAATATATAGAAGCTTCAACTGAGAGGTCAGTCCAATGAAATGATCAGCAACCATGCAAAGACATAACTCTATAGTTTCATCATTGGAAGTAATCTCATAATTGTAGTCCATAAGCACAACACAGTCTTATGATGGTTATGCATAACACAAAGTTTTAAAAATTTCACAGTCACAGCTTATTATTCTCAACATTTTTATACTTCTCTAGGATTACTGACAGGGATAAGACCAACGGTAGCCTGTAAAGGCTATGTAAATTCAAGAATCATTCAGAAGAAAATATATTAAGGAAAAACCCAGGATCCTTGTATAGTCGCGGCTAGCAAGTGTGAAGGAAATGAGGGAGCATAAATTTTTTTTTCCAAAATAAATGCACATGTGGGTCAATGTCTTAGGGTTTGTAAGAAAAGTAAATTAGGAACACTCACCATGGTGCACCAGACTAGTATAGAAACAAGTTCCACTGTTGAAAAGAATGAGAGGGCGCAGGCTTTCAAACAGATCTTTCTCTCAAAGAGCTCATAACCAATGTCTTATGGTGGTACCCAAAGAAATAAAGAGAGTACAGAGGTCACTCAAAAATGCAACATATCTTAGCCATAGCCTCAAAATAATAAAATGATTTATTTGTTCTATTCAAAGGATATGTAGATTCAAAATTTAAAGAATACATCAGAAAATTGATTATGGTCAAGTTACCCCCAAATCATGTGGTCGCGCCCACAAAAGGATATGAAAATCATGGAAAAACCTATCCTAGGAATTGGACATTCCAGCAGGTGACTAATACCTCTTCGTGGTCATTCATTTACTTGTCAAACCAGGGAACATAAAATTTAAATGGAGTGGCACTATATGTGCACTAAGAACCAATTTCAGTCACAACTTATTGAAAATAAATACTTGCAAAGAAATTCTACCTATGCTACAAGAAGGTAATGCAAAGTTCTCTTAACTCAACCATAATCTAACCAAACCAGAAATCATAATAGCTATGATTGAGAGACAGACTATAAACTAGCCTTATGCTGCAGGAACAAACACAGGGATGGATTCTCAATGCTGCAGGAACAGTATAAGACTGGGCTTGTGCTGAAACTTCTAAAATGAAATCTAACTTGAATTAACAAAGGATAAACAACTACTCTCCTACAGATACTTACTAAGTGGGCCCCCTTAGCAAGCATCAACTAATTTACATAGAATATTGTACTCAGAACTCCATCAACTTTTATTCATAACGTGAAATCATTTACATTGATTATTCTGCTTTAGAAAACTAACAAAATTTTTGATTCATATTATGACTCTAACTCTTACATAATCTGCTTCTCTATCCATCTCCTTACTATTCACCCATGTAGGAGGAACACTTATTTTTAAATTAGGAGAACAACTAACTAACTAACCCTAACAGAGAAACATGTGGATATAAAATGTATCCTAAAATCAAGGAATAGACTTCATAAATGAGTTTATCCGTTCAACCTGATCCAGAGAGAATTAGCACTCCACTCTTTCCAAATTAAATGTCATTTAAAATCCTTCCCAACAGTTTCAGTCAAAGAGTCTTCACTAGAGCTTCCTCGAAGTCATGCAGGAAATGGACTTTATTGCAAGGCCGAGATTGGCTAAGCTTGACTCGATCATACTTTCTTCAACAACCTGCAAAACACAAGGTAACATATATAAAAGAAAAGGCACATAAACACATACACAATAACCATTCATTAATCACATATTTAAATCTATTTCATCATTCAAAAACTACATATGTTATACCAATCATTTGGGAAGTCAAATGGGGTAATAAATATAGACATATCAACATGATAGGCTATAGGAACATGAAAGTGTATTGCTATAGGATATCCCCCAATAAAAGGTTTCAAGAGAGTTAAACAACCATGAACAACAAAAGTAAAGGTATTAAAAGTACACCATGATATCCAAATTATGAGCATATTTTGGGCTCATCATTTTTCCCCTACTTAACCCAATACTGGTCCTCCAGCATTAAACTTCCTAGTGGTCTCTCTGAAATTAGTGGTTTAGGCATGACCCTGAAATGGAATTCCAAATTTGTAACAAAAACCTCTGTAACTCTGCCACCTTTCATACCTACAGGCTTCTGTATCTTCATTAAGATTTGTAGCTTGGTAGGGATAAAGGGGCCACATTAGTATAGGAGGTCTAAATGTTAATGGCAACCACAATTCAAACCTCTTTTGAAGTCCCAGCTGTATGTATATGGTTAATCATTTAAGAGCTGCTGTAAAATTTAGGGGACTATGAGGCTCAAACTTTCTTAATCCAACAGTTAATCTTTCCTACCTCTTCTCAATTCTGGAGTATGACAGTCTCCAAGATGAGTATGTCTATTCTTAAAATTCATCATATACCTATTTTCTGAGATCCAATATTTTCATCCTAGTTATATCATTATTAAAACCATATGCCACAGTAAGCTAGATTTTCAACATTGTGTGGGGTTCTGAACTCTTGGGGTGCAATGGAATAGGCTCATTCCTTTTGGCTTCTTCATATGTTTTCCATTGCCTACAATAATTTGCTTTATTTTCTACCTAAGACATAAGTGATATCAAATGGATGTCACCAATATACAGAAGGGGATTCCACTCTGTTTCAAATGGAATTAAAAATCCATGTAAATAAAATTCACACAAAGAATTTCTGAGCCAATTAGGGGCTACCTAGTATGAATCATAGAATTCTTTAGTAGTGTGAAGAATAGGATCTTGATTTCTAAAAATTATCATTAGTTGGAACCACAAGAACTATTCCTTGAGGCACAGAGCATAAACTTTGGGTGGTGGTCTACATTCCATAATCTAACCAGTTACCTTCAACATTTCATTCATTTTCTCCTTTAACTCCTAAATTTTCTGTTTCTACCCTTCAATTTCCTTTTTTAGTTTCTTCTTTTCCTCATCCCAAAGACTTTGTTGTATTTGAGCCTTGGCCAGGTGGTAGAAACTCAAGGTTTGTAATGTAACAGTCTCCATGTAGCTTTGACATATTCCAAAAATTCAATTAAAAATGTCTTTTTATAAACAACAATGGCTTGACAAGTTGCAGGGGAAATTGAGGATTCATTGGACACTTCCAATGGTTTAGTCTGTTCTTCCTCTTGCTATAGGATGAATTCCTGTTGCTGTAGTGGAGAAGACTGTGCTTCCTCCAAAATCTGCATAGCCACAGCAGTCAAGTCATCGAGACTTGGTACCCCCCTTTCATTATGCTCAACTTCCCTTGTCTCAGCTTGTTCTTCTTCAAGAATAACAAATGAACTCTGTGTAGCACTCTCAGACACATTCTGAGAAACATCATATTCAGACTCTCCAGATTCTTCTAAAATTATAATAACCTCAGGTTGAGGTGAAGCAGGGGATACTTTACATTGTGTTCTTGTGGAAACTCTTCTTAGCAATGTTGCGGCTGCAGCAGGTGCTCTCATAGCCTTCCTCTTTTTGAATTTCCTAGAAGGTTCTGCCTTGTCAAAGGATGATGGTGAACTGGTGACAGAAATAGGTGTTGTTGTAGGAGACACTGCTACAGGGAAAGATGTAGAAGAAGAGTGTTTCCTTTTCTAAGAATGAGGGTCAGATTCTGAGGTTTGTTCAGCCCCAGATGATTCTCCAGCCTTTGTTTTTCCTCTCTCTCTCCTACTGGTAGCCTTAGCTTGCACCCGAGAAGATGACTCTGGTGTGAGAGCTATAGGATCAGGTGCTATAGGAGTAGAAGTTGCTTGCCCTGTTCTCTTACTGGTAGATGCTATTTCCTCTTTCCTTTTCTGAGGCTATGGGGTAAGTGCCCTGGGGGGTTCTAGATGTTGCAGGCTTTTCTAGACAATAAATTCTTTCTAGGAAAGAGGTGATACATCTCTCAAAGAGAATTCAATCAATAATTTTATAAGGCCATGGTGAGCAATACAATTATCTTTCCCCTGTTGGGTTCTGTGGGCACATTGTTCCAAAAAATTTAACAAAAAGTTTAGAACATTAACAGCTAATCCATGCCTCATATGACTTAGCAATTTGAAGTGGTAAGAATGTAGGTAAGAGAAATGGCCTTCACAAGTTAAATACTTGATTATGAAAGAAACGTATTTTGGGTATGGAGGAGGCAATGACACTCGCTTGCATCCCTGCTTTGAGACCTCCAAAAGTCCATTAGTGAGTAATGAAAATTTTTTCCTTGTAGAGGCAACATTCGAAGAAAAATTTTCTCCAATGGCTAGGAGCCTGATTATCTTTGCAATTCTTTCTTTAGTTACAACAACTATTAGACCCCATACAGTAGCCTCCCTTTTAGAAAGGGTTCTCAAAAATTCACCTGCAGCCTCCTCATTAAAAGCATCTAAACTCAAAAAATAATTCAGCCAACCATAGAGGCTAAATGCCTGGACTATTTGAGGATTTTGCATTAATAACTCATGAGCTACAGGCTCATGTCTTACCAGCTAACCACCCATGTTCACAGTTTTTCCTTAGATAAACTCAACTCTTTTATGAAAATAAAAAAATTTCCTATTCTATTCTGGTTCTTTTCTGTTCTGCCATCACTTTTCTCTTCTTTTTCAAAAATAAACTTTTTAAACAAGCAATTTTTGAATGTGATTTACAATGAAAAACATGCAATGAAAAAGACATGCGATCATATTTGGAAAGCACCAAAAAAATAATAAAGAAAGATTATCAAAGTAGTTGTGACAGGGTCAAAAGGACAAGTTTGAAAAGTGGATTATCCCACCCCCTACTTAAAGTACGACATGTGTCCACACATGTACTAGGGGATAGGTGGAAATCAGGTAATAATGACTGATACAGACATAGTAATAAATGAATAGAATGAAATAAATCAAAAATGTGATAATGAAAAGATATTGTGTACCATTCATTAAATGCTTGTATGTATTGAGAAAGTTGACGGCTTTGGCATGAGATGATAGTTGGGAATGAGATCATAATTAAAGGTGGTGCGGATAAATGAGGTGGATGGGTGATGTGGATAGATGAGATGAATGGATGGAATGGTATGAAAGATAAAGAAGTGAGATGTGGCGACAAGTGGAAATGAAGAAAAGGGGTTCCCTTAAAAAAGAAACCTTTATTACGAGCATGCATTACAAAGTAACGGAGGAGCTATAGGAGAAAGGCTAAAGCCTTCGGCTGCAAGAGAATTAGTGGCAGGAATCTGAATGAACTGCTGCATGAATTCTTCTTTTGAGACTGGTTTATGGTACAACTAGATGTAGTGTCCATTAACTAATAGTTTGAATCTAATAGGATCAATTGTAACAAGTTGAACTAAACCATTATCAAATACATTCTCAATTTCATATGGGCCCAACCATCTAGTTTGTAATTTTCCTGGACTATCCTTATATCATGAGTCATAAAATAGAGTCGAATCTCCTACTTTGAATTTCTTCTCCTTAATGTATTTATCGTGCCACCTTGTTCTCTGATTTTGTATTATCTTAGTGTGTTGCAAGGCATTCTTTTTGAGCTCATCCAGAGCATTGAGCTGCATTATTCTGTCCTTTTGTGCATTTGTTAAATCCATGTCCATCTCTAGTTTTGTTCTTAGAGTCTTATGTTCAAACTCTATTGGCATCACAACTGTTTTATCATACACCATTTCAAAAGGTGTATATCCTATAGCAGTCTTCCAGGTAGTACGGTAGGCCCTTATAGCTTCTAGTAACCTTATGGCCCAGTCCTTCCTATGCAAATCTACAGTTTTAGTCAAAATGGCCTTTATGTCCCTATTGGTGACCTCAACCTGGCCATTGACTTGGGGATGATAAGGAGTTGATTTCCTATGCCATATATTATATTCATTGACTAAAGTTGTGATAAGTTTAGAAGTAAATTGTGCTGCTTGATCTGTCACTATTTCCCTAGGGACACCAAACCTAGTAAATATTTTATCATAGAGGAATTCAGCCATTTTATTATCCCTAGCATGTTTCATAGGCTTAGCCTCTACCCATTTTGTGGCATAATCTATGCATACAAGGATGTAGGACTTACCATTGGAAGGTGGATCAATTGGTCCTACAAAATCCAATCCTCACTTGCCGAAGGGTGCAACTACATCTTATAGAAATAGAGGCATCTCATCAGATTGATTTGGTTTTTCCATCCTTTGGCATCTATCACATCTCTTGCTATATTTGGCTGCATTTCTATGCAAAGTTGGCCAATAGTAACCAGTATTTAAAATTTTCATCATTATCCTTTTGGCAGCAAAATATCCACCACACGACTCATCATGGCTGGCATGTAGTATATCATGAGTGTCCTCCTCTGGTACACATCTCCTCATAACTTGATCTGGCCTTGTATAAAACATGCAATCTACAATCCAAGAAAAGTTAAAGCTTTTCTCTGCCAATAATCTCTTTTCCTTAGGGG
Source organism: Sequoia sempervirens (assembly GCA_007258455.2). Taxonomy (NCBI): domain Eukaryota; kingdom Viridiplantae; phylum Streptophyta; class Pinopsida; order Cupressales; family Cupressaceae; genus Sequoia; species Sequoia sempervirens. Next base: position 101,468,167 of record VDFB02193867.1, read on the forward strand.
AGAATTGAGGAGGAATTCTTCCTGTGGCCAGATAATTTGCTATATCAACATACCATGGCTGAATAACTTTGATTGCAAATAGGTGCTCATCAGAAAAGGAGTCTTCAATAATTGCCGAGTCATTTTACCTTTGATTTATAGAAAGGAAATCAACAACCATATTGGCTTTATCTAGCTTCTCCACAATTGTAATATCAAATTCCTACATCAGCGATAACTATCTTGCCAGTCTCTCAGATATTGGGGCTTTGTTCATGAGATACCGAATTGCGGCATGATCAATATGAACAAATATTTGATAACCGGTGATATAATACTTGAATTTATTAAGGGCATAAATGATTGCCAACATTTTTTTTTGTAACAGTGTAGTTCAATTCAGCCCCTTGCAGATTTTTGCTTATGTAATAAAGTGCATATTCTATTGAACCATCCTTCTACCCTAACACTGTGCCAATGGCATAATCTAATGCATCAATATGAAGATGAAATGGAAGTGACCAATCAGGTCCTTTTAGAACAGGTGCATGTGTAAGGTCAACTTTTAAGTCAAAGAATACTTTTCACATTCTTCAGTCCAAGAAAAATCTGCATCTTTCTTCAGTAGACTGTATAAGGGGCCTATTGTTTGGCTGAAGTCCTTAATGAATCTTTTGTAGTATTTGACATAGCCTAGAAAGCTCTATACCTCTTTTTGCTTGGCAGGAGAGGGTAGCTTAGAAATTGCTTCAATCTTAGTAGGATCAACCTGAATTCCTGCAGCAAAGATGTAGTGACCAAGCACTATTCCCTCCTGCATCATCATGAAGTACTATTGACTATTCAGTGATAGGTTGTGATCTTCACATCTCTATAGTAATTTCTCCAAGTTAGCTTGAGCTTCCTCAAATGTTGTACCATAAATAGTAAAGTCATCCATGTATATTTCCATTCAAACATATGAGATGTCTGAGAAGATACTTATGACTACTCTCTAGAAAGTTGCAAGAGCATTACAGAGACCAAAAGGAAAAATTGAATAGGCAAATATTCCCCAAGCGCATGTAAAAGTAGTCTTTTTTTGATCCTCAGGAGCAATCTTGATTTGATTGTACCCACTAAAGCCATCTAAGAATGAGAAGTACTTTTTCCCAACTAAATTATCTAAAACTTGATCAATGAATGGAAGAGGAAAGTAATCTTTCTTTGTTGCCAAGTTGAGCTCCCTGTAATCTACACATACACTAAATTTTCCTCATTTCTTAGGAACAATGACCGATGGGGAAACCCACTGACTATCAGAGATTGGGTAGATAAAGCTAGCTGCTAACATTTTCTGCAATTCTTCTTTAACAATTTCTCTCAAAGTTGGATTAATTCTTCTTTGAGGCTACTTGATAGGTTTTAAGTCACTATTAATATATATGCGATGTGTACAAAGTTTTTGGTCTAAACATTTCATATCCCCATAGTCCCATACAAAAGCTCTTTTATGGGCTTGCAACATTGTGGCTAGGGAAGTTTGTTGAGAAAGAGGCAATTTATTATTAATATGTAGACAGCAGCCTAAAGATACTTCTATTTGTTTGGTGAAACCATTTATTGAGGTTGCTGATAAAGGTGGTGCCTGTATATCACATAATAGCAAATCATGATGGCTCTCAAGATCTAGTTGCTACAGGAAACATTGTTGAGAACAGCTGTCCAAAACAGATGGGCTATTCAAACCAGAACTAAACTACAAAATGTGTAGAAGCAAGTTATTTTTAGTCTAAAGCTGGAAAAATAGATTAGTTCATAGCATCATTAACTAAGCTAATGAATTGACTTCTTCGGATTCCTCTCCTAGATCTGGTCAAACTGGTTGAGACAAATCTGGCAGAGGTTGTGCAGGGGGTATAAAGCCAATTTATTCCTTGGCTGACCATCAGAAATTGTCATGTCTCCTAAACAACATCCTATAAGGGCATCAGCTGTAGCTAACCAAGGTCTGCCAAGGATAATAGGATATCCTCCTAAGGTTTCCTTAGTGTACAATATGGTGAAATCAGCAGGGTATTCCCAAGATTCAAGGGTGACTATGACATCTTCTATTACTACATCAGGTGTAATGGTGGAACTATTAGCAAGCTGCAGGATAGTCAGTGTAGACCGAATATTTGAAATATTCAAACACTCTATAGTGTGCTTAGTCATCACATTAATGGTTGCACCAAGGTCAACCAAAACATTCCTTATTACTTGACCATTGATATTTATTTTTACTACAAGACTTCTAGGATCAGTATATTTTGGAATGACAACCTTCCCCAACATAATATCAGCTAACTGTCCTAAGACATGGATAGTTTGGGGATCCTTTTTCTTTCTTCCTTGTTTCTTTAAACAAGCCTCTTTAATGGCTTTTCCATAAACTGAAACATCTATAATAGCTTAAAAAAGAGGAATTTGAACTTGTACATTCTTTATCTGCTCCAAAATATCAAAGTTGGGCTCTTCAATGGTCTTGGGTGTAGTAATCTGCAACCTCTGAGGAAAAGGTGGTGTAGCCTAAGGCTGCAGGAGAGGTTCCTTAGAGGGAGTAGCTGATACAGGTATATCTTCTCCATGATTAGTAGGTTGTTTAACAGCAGAGTCTAGAATCTCAGTAATTACAGGTGGCTATGGAGCAGGGAGAGTGGTTTCAGACTTGAGATGGATATCATTGATATACAAGGTATAAGCTGGATACTGGTTGGCTTTTGTAGAATACATAGGTTGTTGTTATTGTTGCTTATTATTGGGATTTGACAATAGTTGGGTAGGCATAGGCATTTGTTTTGGAGGACCAATATTTGCTACATATGCTATAGGAGGAGGAATAAGGGCCAGAGGTTGTGGCTACTGAGACTGTAGGAATCCAGAGGGGTGGTTTTGCCATTGTTGAAAACTTCTCTATTAAGGGTTCTACTGCTAGTTACCTAGAGGTGGAGTCCATTGTCCTTATCGGTGCTACCAACTTCCTTGAGGGGGTTTCCATTGAGGGCTCTGATAGTTAGGCTAGTATGGTTGAGGAGCATTCCAAGGTGGAGATGGGCCATATGTAGGTTGTCATTGGTTATTATAATTGGAGTAAGGATTACCAAAAGTCAAAGGATCTTAAGGCATACCTTGTCTAGGAGCCCATGGTCTCCTTTGTGCGATAAAGAAGACTTGGTCATCATCACCTTCTGTCATCTTAAAATCAGTAGGTAATTGTTTAGCCTTCATGTTGGCCACCATTTTGCATCTGCAGTCATGTTTCTTCTGTCTACAATGTAGACAGAACTCAGCCAAGATTGCCTCATCCTATAGACACCTAAAAATGACCTAGGCTTGCAAGCTTGATTTTTACCACTTTCGTCCTAGCATAATTAAGACATTTAATTATGTCATTGGTCCACATTCAACTATTGATTAAATAATTCATAATTGTTTAATTAATTCATGTATTTGTATTCATCATGATTATTAAATAAATAAATTATATTTCTTTATTAAATACGTCATTAATTGTCTCAGTCTTCCCTTAATTAAATAAATTTCTTAATTTATTTAATTTTCTTTCTTCATTAATTATTCCTGATTATTAAATAAATGAATTTCATTTATTTATTTGATATGTCACTAATTGTCACAATTAAATAAATTTATTAATTTATTTAATTAGTCTTATCTTCCAAATTAAATAATTAATTTTAATTATTCAATTGCTAATTTCACTTTTCTCTCATTTTAAATAAATGAAAATATTTAAAATGATTTCATTTAATTTTCACTCTTTTTAGTAAATAATCTAAAAAAGATTATTTACTTGTCACATAAAATTATCATTTTGAATTAATTAAATTCAAAAGGATATTATTCTTCCAAAAATGAAGTAATCGGGCAGATTCTTGATTTTCCAAATTGAATCTTCAGTCCAAATTTTATCTTCTTGATTTTTCGAATCTCACAAATCGAGCAATCTTATCTTCTTGATTTTTTAAATCTCATAAATTGGGCAATCTTATCTTCTTGATTTTTTTAAAATATTCATTTCTTTAATTAATTTATCTCATTTATTCTCCACCGTCGATCTGATTATCTGAGATATTATTCTAACCGTTTGATTAAGGATTTTTCCCTAACCCTAATTAGGGATTCTCAAATTTAATCTGGGCCTCTCATTTTAGGTTCTCGTCATCAATTAATCTCGTCTGTCCACTCAAAATGACATTTTCTATAAAATGTCATTTTTCCCTCACTTTTGGATTACACACTAACATTTTAGATTTATGCACATATTATATTCATTTATTAGCTTGCACATTTAAGGCTTCTCATTTTCAATTATTGTCATTATTTGATCAAAGTCTTAGACATTGTCATAGTCATAGGTATTTAGACATTTTTATGCAAATCCTTCAAGGCTTGTTGTAGGACTTAGACATTTTCAGATTGCTCGAACAATGAATCTGAGGGCAACATCATCTAACAAGTAAGAAGGTGCTATGGAGGCAATCATGGGAATTACGATTTACAGGTATAACCGTTTTGTTTTCAATTTCCTTTGTGCTCTATAGAACTTTGGGTTTTTATCACTTTACATTGATTTAATTTGATCTAATCTAATCTTAAATTCAAAAATAACTCTTAGTTACATTTGTGAACCCGACATTTTGTAGAGAAATTTGTGTATTTTTATTTTTTTCACTGTTTTGTAGGTTGCAGCCAAGATGTCATAGGAAATCCCGTCACCTTCATTTGAGCATAGAAAAATGGACAAATAAAATATTTTCAAACATTTTTTGGGTTTTGTAGATCTCAGTCTCAACTTTCTAGAACTTCAAATGGTTTCAAATTTCATTAAGATTTGAGAAAGTTATGGATATTTTAGTGATCACTATTTTTTTTAATTTTGTTTTTAAAACCCGCATTTTCTTTTGCATATAACATTCTTTTTGTGCAGAATCGTAGAAAATATTTTCTGGGTTTTGAAGGTTTAATTTTTAGCTTTCCATGGATATCTACCACTTAAAATTTTGTTAAGTTTGGAGGAAGTTATCACTATTTTAAATTTGTTGTTTTCATTTAAGTTTTTATTTTTTATTTTTGTTACTAATCTTTGTTGGTAGTATGTGGCATTGGAGTTTTTTGTGGGTCAAAGACATATATGCAAACTATTGACATGTGATTTTGTAGCTACACTTATCAAAGACTTATTTCTCAAACAACATGTTTGTGATTTCTAGTGTAGAAAACACTTCATTTTGGTGCTTTTAAAATGAATGTGTGTTTGTTTATGTTTGATTGTGCTTGAAGGTGGTAGGTGATTATGCTCTCACCTTATGAAAACTAGGTGATCAGAAAATTAGACCCATCTTATGTTGTGTCACCCTTACAATTTAGTAATCGAAGTATCCTCTCCCCTTGTGCTTTCGGGCGATCCTGGGTGTAAGAGAAACGGTTACTGACTCTAGAACTTGGGCCTGTTCTGATAGGAAAAAGTACTCACCCTAGGATGACTCAGACTGCTAGCACTCTGACACCGAGGGACTTCCAATTGGTATACAAAAGTGGGTTCTTGGGGAAAGCCCAAGAATCATGAGTGTGGTTCCGACGAGATGGATCTGAAAGGGGACTCTCGCCGCATGGATCATACCCCACAAACGGAATGCCCGAATTAAAAACCTATTATCTTAGTGTCCAACCATTCTATTGGTTGTTGCTTGGTATAGTGTAGGGTACAGTATCATGCCCGAAGACACTCACTACTGATCCCCTTGAGTAGAGATAGCAATTCTTGGGATGTCACTACCCAAAGAATCTAAATTTGGTGTGCTTGAATGACGTTAATGAGCCATGGAGGGGAGCCAATGCCACCAAAATTCTAAGCTATCCACTCTTGAGAAGGAAAGGTGTTTATCACTAATCTGGGGTATATCAGTGGGCTATATCAAGTATACAAACCCTTGGCCTATTGGCCTTTTTAGGATTGTGCTTATCTGATGTGTGATTGGTGACATTCAAAATGCTATGTTTGTCAAGTGTTTTTGGTCTTGTCACAGTTCGAAACAAAACATTCATCAAACAGACCAAATTTTCCATCAAAAAAGACAAGACAAATTTTTTGCATCTATCAAACTACATTTAAATGTTTGAAGTGCAATCGCCCTGATCAATCACATTTGCATATCCAAGATGCAACTGAAACTTCAAACGATGCATTTTCCTGTCAAAAGTTAAAACTTCACATTCAAAACCTGAGGTCCTCAACTTGTCCACCATTTGTCAAACACTGTCACCAAGAAGATTCTGACAGAAACCAAACTTGAAATTGCTCAAAGTCTTGACCATTAGTTTGCATTAGTCACCATAGGTTTCATTATCCTTCATTCTTTTCATTGTATACATTTGACATTAGATTATCCCTAGGTTCATATTTGCATACTTAGGATTAGGAAAATCTCAACAGATGACGCAAAGTCATTATTTTTGAAATTAGGCTCTCTTGGACCTAGTTATCAAACCCCCTTTTTAGCCATTGTCCTCTTTTGTGAGATTTTTTTTTTCCCAACTCAAAAGTCTAGTTAGGAAAAACTCACTTGTCATTTAGACCTGGTCAACTTGTCATTTCCAACAAAGTCCTTTAGCAGTCAAAATCGAAAATAAAGTTCGAGCTTAGAAGTGCTTAGATAACCTTATCTTACATTACTACAAATTGCATATCCTATTCACGAAAATCCAAAAACATTAGTCATTCTAGTTGTCATTTTAAATTTAGACTTCACGTAGTGTCATACTTGCATTTAGTTGTCATTCCCATTTGAGCAATCTCATTTATGGTCGAAACTAGACTTCAAAAACAAAAGAGACAAATGGAAAACTTTCAGCAAGACCCCCCATTTACTATCAACAATCCTCCACATGACCCAAACTGGACCTTTTATGATCCATTTTCTAATTTAGACAATCAACCTCCAATAACAACGCAATCCTCATCAAACAGTCCATTCGAACAATTCTTGCAAAAGGATGAAAATGGCCAACTACTTCAGGAAAACATAGAGGCATTGACACAAGACCTAGAGGCCTGTCAGCTTGCTGAAGCAATGGTCCGTCAGGATAGAGATAGATTCTTAGCTATGCTCTTGAGTGAAGGAGCTAAGTTACCACAAGGATTTGATGTTAACACATTAAACTTGACACCTCCTGACCTTAATGCCAACAACACACATAACATGTCACATAGTGGTCAACTTCTAAATACTTCGAGCAATACTTCCTTTGGGACCACAATGACAATGCATACCACTCCCAATGTCCCAAACACCACCAACATCCCCAACATCAAAAATATCATGACAGTAAATGCCACGATAGTAAATGCCATGGGGACATCATCAAGTCACAACAATCCTCTCTTGATAGCTCCATATACTACCATGAACACAACTTTGTCATATTCGTCCAGTGATATTTCACAAAATCCTTTGGGAGGAGGCACAAGACATGTATTTATCCAAGGTCAACAAAAAAACATTAACATGACAACCCAGTCAAATGTCATTGCCTATCAAGGTACAAACACAAACATTCCCCTTATACAAAATCAACAATTTACACAAGGTGGCCAAATAACACAATCCATGACATCATTGACACACCATAACATTCATGGTCACAACATCCCCCAAATAATGACACACATGGCTAGGGGACACATCCCAACCTACTCATCTAGCATTCATACTCATCAACATGCACCCAATCATAACCTTCAATATCAGCATGCACCCAATCATAACTTCCAATACCAACAACATGTCAATCCCCACACAATCCACAACAATCCATACCACCACAATACACCAATATTCATGCACAACAAATAGGAACACATGGTGTACCAGGCAATCCAATGTACGAAAATATAAACAACCTCAAAACAAGAATGAGGGACATGGAGAAAATTATCCAAAACATGTACATTTCAGGCAAGAAATCAGAAATATCATATGACCTAAATGTATACCCATTTGACACGAGCTTATACATGCCTCCATTTCCACCAGGATACGTGTCACCCAACTTCAAAAAATATAGAGGCAAGACAAATCCCATTGAACATGTTCGCGAATTCGCCACCAATTGTATGGACATTGCCTACGAACAAACATACTTGATGAGACTTTTTTCTAAAAGTCTCTCAGCTCAAGCCCTTGAATGGTTTTCAACTCAAAAGGATATCTAGACATGGGATGAGCTTAAACAAAAATTCATAAGAAATTACACATACAACATTGACATGGATACCTCTATCACTAGCTTGTGCAATCTCACGCAAGAAGATTCGGGTGAGACGTTTATCCTGTTCTTTCAAAAATGGAGAAGCCTCACTAGTCGATGTCACATTGACATCCCAAAAAGGGAAAAAGTCAACATGTTTGTCCAAACACTTCTAGGGCCCCTAAAATTCGCATTGCAAATACATTATTGCACAAACTTCATAGAATTGGTCAAAAAGGGAGTCCAGATTGAGAAAGCCCTTATCATAAAGGGAGAACTAAGATATGGTTCCAAAAACATGAACATCAATCCACCCACCGACAAAAAGAAATATTGGGTTAAAAATAAGTATGTCACAAATGACGGTGTTGTTGACGCCAAGACTGCAAACACTGTAGGTCCTGTATTGGCCCTGAAAGGGGTTCAACAACAAAACAAACCAACAATGACATTGACACCTCCTCCCAATACTTCTTCAAACAATCAAAGTGGTTAAAATAATCAGGGACAATATCGTCAGATGAAACAATTTCCTAGGGGTCGCACATACACCCATTTGGGTGAACCCATTGAAGAAGTCCTTAAGAAATGCCTCTTGCATGGGGTCATCATACTTCTGGAAATTAAACCGTATGACCCAAGATAATTCAAACCAGCATGGTGGAATGACAATGCACTTTTCGAATACCATCGAGCAAAAGGGCATACAACCTCTAACTGTTCACAATTGAAAAAAATAATACAAGACCTTATTGAAAATCGCACCATCGAAGTAGGTGGATTGCAATTCACCTCCAACTCAGTCATACTATCCACAAGAATCCACTGCAGGACCATGGTTCTCATAATGCTTCCACTTCAAGTTCATAGAACCAAGCTAACTTCACCCGAGCCAAGTATGATTATTCTAGTGGACCAATTATAAATAATGTCAGAACTGATGATGAGTACATCAATACCATTATGGTCAAGAGAGCACCCCAGTGTGATGCTACTACTCGAAGTGGCAAGGTCACTATAGCTAGTCCACCTCCCACTAGACAAGCCAAAATCACTATACCAGGCCCATCTACTAAACAATCACAACTTGCTTCATCTACTAAATAGCCAAAACGTGTCCCAACCCCACAGCAATGGAAACCCAAAATTCAATTCAACCTCATCGACCAGCTAGGAAAGACTTCCACACAAATATCTATACTTGAGTTGTTGCATATCTCTCCCACACACAAAGAAATCCTAGATAAAACTCTCCTAGAGTCGTCGGTCCCCAAGGACATCGATGTCAATCAATTTGAAACTATGGTGGGTTATCTCACTACATTGCACCATGTCACCTTCTCAGATCAAGATTACTCATCACATAAAACCAACCACAATGACGCATTACACAGAAACTTTTGTCCACAAGCACAAAGTTAGACGGGTTTTAGTAGATGGCGGAGTAGGGTTGAACATATGCTCCCTTAAACTGGTTAAGGCTCTAGGGTTCTTTGATGCGTGTGTAGACCCAACAAAAAGTATAGTGATCAAAGCATACGATGATGAGGAATGCTCTTCATGGGGTGTTATCTCTCTCCCTATCAGGGTGGGACCAGTCATTGTAGACACAACCTGCCAGGTCCTAGATTTGGAACTACCATATAATATCTTACTTGGCCATCCATGGATTCACGCCTTAAAAGCCATTCCATCTACATACCATCAATGCCTAAAGTTTCCATTTGACAGCACAGAAGTAACCATATACGGAGACCCTGACCCTTTCCAATATTGTACCAACTTAAGGGGTATCTCCAAAAATTGAGTACTTATTAACCAAGAAGCACCTGGCTCCTCGTCATCCAAGTATATCAACCCTTCCACACTCACGTCATCTTCCACATCCACTCTATCCACGTCTTCTGCCATACCACCTTCCACTAGCCCTAAGACTGAATCAACTGTCAAAATCCAAGACCTCGGCTGCAGAGAGTTCAAACTAAATATAGCATATAGCATAACTACAATACCCACGCCTCCAAAGATATATGGTTGGCCATGTTTCAGAATGGAACCTCAAGAAACCTTCAAAGTTCCACCGAATACAATTTTTATCAAGTGGGGAGACATGAGTGATGAAGACCTTGCTGACATTACAGGATGGATCTATAAGGATACTATCACATTACCTCCATTACCAGTTCAAAGATATGGAAAAGGTTACAACATCATGAAGGCTAAAGGCTATGATGGTACTAGTGGCCTTGGAAAAAATAAAAATGGTCAAAGGAACCCATAGAACCTTTTCAAATTCTGAAGTATCTTAGTATACCTCTGGACTTTCAAATGAGTGAGTGCATGCTTCTAATAGTGTCAAAACTACTAGGGAAACCCTCACTGAAGCAGACTCCCATGAGTGGGAATTTGGCTTAGAATGATCCCTAAGTGACTATTGTCTTGATGATTTGTTTGTCGAACTAGGGGAATTGACCTCTGAACAATGATATTGGAAAACATTCAAAATTAAATAGGCACCAAATAGTCAAAGTCCTACTACCACCTCCCATGCTGTGCAACACCCATCATCTAAACCCCATCAGTCCAATCCATCCGAGGTATCAAACGACATCGACAACCAGGGCTCTAAAACCTTCACTCCCCATTTTGACAATGAATATGACACTAGTGAAGGAGAATATTGGATAGAGTCCGATGTCGAGTTGGATGATGATAACCTCATCTACAACATCACCGAATCCATCTACATGATATCTACATCCTCACCACAATTTACCAGCATTGATGATGGCATCTCCTTAGTTTACCCTGAGCTAGTCGATTGGGACCAACAAGGACCGCCAGTTCTGGACACATTTTAGAATGATGAGGCAATTGCTGAATTCATGGGATTATGAGAAGGCATACCCAGTGGGGACCACAAATCCAGATTCACCATAGATTTAGAATACACCGCATACTTCGGTGAGACTGTTCAGTCTTCTAGTCGCAAAAGTAAAAATAAAGTAAAAAATGAAACAACTCTAGTTGAAAACTGAAAGGCACCTCTTGACGATAAAATAGTAAAAATAAAGGACGTATATGTGGGTGAAAACCTCTCTAAGGTGCCCAAAGATGGAGGACTAGTCTTTCTCCCTGTGCAACAAGAGAAATTGGCTATGCTTATTGAGGACACAATAGAGGATAACATTTCAACTGCAAAAGACCCCAAGATGGTCCTATTTGTTGCATCATTGACTGATGAAGAGAAACCAGAATTTCATAAATTCTTTGCAGAACAAAAAATAAATTTTGCATGGTCCTATGTTGACATGCCAGGATTGGACAAAGAACTAGTTTTGCATCATCTGCCACTATTACCTAATGCTAAACCAGTCAAGCAGAAGTTGTGCAAAATGCACCCCCAAGTCACCCTATTGGTCAAGGTGGAGTTAAAGAAATTGCTAGATTCCAGATTCATAAGGTCTATTGACTATGCTGAATGGATTTCTAATTTAGTCATGGTCACAAGCCAAATGGGTTGATCCGTGTATGTACAAATTTTTGAGACCTAAATAAAGCATGTCCAAAGCATGACTTTCCTTTGCCAAACATTGACATTATAGTGGACCTTACAGTAGGGTATGAGATGCTATCAATCATGGATGGTTTCTCTGGTTATAATCAAATCTGCATTGCTCCTGAGGATCAACACAAAACAACATTTATTTGCCCATGGGGTACATACTGTTGGAACTTCATGCCCTTTGGTCTGAAAAATGCAGGTGCCACATATCAAAGGGCTATGACCATGAAATTCCATGACATGATGCACACAATAATGGAGGATTATGTAGATGACCTATTGGCCAAATCAGCAACAAGGAAAGATCATTTGAAGGTACTCGACATAATTTTCAAGAGACTTGAAGAGTACAAAGTTTGGCTAAACCCTAAGAAGTGTGTTTTTGGGGTCACATCAGGTAAACTATTGTGATACATAGTTTCCCAAAGAGGCATAGAGGTTGATCTGGAAAAGGTCAAAGCAATCATAGACATGCCTTTGCCTAGAGGGATTAGTGAACTTAGAACTCTGCAAGGCAGAGTACAATCTATTCGCCGTTTCATAGCCCAATTGGTAGATAAGTGTCATATGTTCTAGTATCTGTTTAGAAAAGGTGTCCCCTTTGTATGGATAGATAAATGTCAAGAGGCCTTCCAGCAAATAAAATATTACCTGCTATCAACACTAGTCCTCATGCCGCCCATTCATGGAAAGCCATTGATTCTATACATCTTGACTACTAGTTCAGCACTGGGGGCATTGTTGGCCCAAAATGATCATGAAGGAAAAGAAAGAGCAATCTATTACATTAGCCGCACTGATAGGCTATGAGTTGAACTACACATACATTGAATATGCATGCCTCACTGTTGTCTTTGCATCCCAAAAACTAAGACACTATATGCTCAGTCATCAGACACAACTGGTCACCAAGATTGATCCACTGAAATATCTACTAAGTCGAGCAGCATTAATAGGCCGGTTGGCAAAATGGGTCATGATACTAAGTGAGTATGACATACAATATGTTGAATGTAAGGCAATAAAAGGATAGGCAATAGCAGATCAACTGGTAGATGCACCAATCCAGGTCACTCATCCATTGGTAACTAATTTTCTCGATGAATCCATTTTTCATGCAGAACCGGTAGCACCATGGAAGCTATATTTTGATGGGTCTCATACTAGTCATGGCTCAGGTGTTGGAATCTTGTTTATCACACCACAGGGGGATTCAATTTCTAAGTCATTCAGGATCGCTTTCCATTGTACAAATAACATTGCCAAATATGAAGCACTAGTCACAGGTCTCAAGTTGGCAATTAAATGGAAAATTTAGACATTGCTTGTATTCGAAGATTCCCAGCTCGTGATCAAGCAAGTGAATAATGACTATGAAACTGTGAGTGCTTTTAAAAATCTGCAAACACTAAACTCAAACAAGGGTTAACACCTACAAATCCTTCAAGAACCCTCCTATGAAATACATTGCAAATGTTCCAAAATGCCACAAAAGATAAAGAAAAGCCAAATGCATAATGAAAACATTCAACAAATTACCTATTCCATAGTTGGATTGGTGTCACATGTGCTAGTGACCCTTTCCCAATCCTTGATCAAAGCTCAAATTGTGTAAATGTAAATGGAGATGGTGAGTGATAATGAACAAGATCAAATCTCAAATGAAGAGAGTAACCTTGCAATAGATTGTGAAGGATTTGCTTGAGGATGATGCACCTATTTAAAGATTTTCAAAATGCCAAATGTTGAAGAGGGACCAATGTGGGATCAAAAACAAGCCAATGAGTTGAGGACACTTGTCATCATGTGATTAGTTGATGTATGTGCAAGATTGGGAAGAGGCTCAAGAGGGGGAATTTTGAATTCAAATTTGCAATAAATTTTGAGAGGGGGACAAGAAAGGAGAGAAAATAAATGCCCTGTTTGACTTGTCATGTTGAAAGAAAATGAGATTTTAATAAATCAATAAAATTGATTTATTGTGCAAGTGGCTAGATCTAGATAATGCAAGTGGGATGTGATTAGCATTAGATTAGGATTAGATGAAGATTATGCTGATTTAATGCTGATTAGGTGAGTTGACATTTTGGACTTAAATTTCTGATTTATTTAAATCAGAAAAGGATGAAATATTATTTAGGATTTAATTTAAATGGCTTTTTGATTTATTTAATTAAATGGATGATGCAAGATGAAGGTTGAATGATAAATGTTTATTTGATAAATGAGATTATTTAATGAATGGTTTAAAGTGATGAATTTGCCTAATGTGAGACCTAATTTGACTGAATCCGATCGAATGCATAATGTGAATTTTGCATGTCTACATTTTGCCCCTTCAAGCAATGTACTTGTTGGGCGCTGGTTCAAAGAATAAACTTGCCGTGATCAAAATTTAAAAATTTCATGATCTTTTTGGATGCCCCAGTGGAAAGTACACTGGTACATTGCCCCCTCGAGAGATCGAGCGAAAGATTCGATTTGAGGGTCGATCTCACGATAAAGAGGTTCAAAATGGATGGTTATGGATGACAATGCAAATGAGATGATTTTAAGATGCTTAGAATAACAAATCTATATTATCCTAAACAACTTAAATGATGATATGATATGAGATGGATGAGATTGATGATGTGATATGCCGTGATTATGCAATGGATGAGTTATGAGAGACTAACAGATCTATATTATGATGATGATTATGCAATGCATGTGAAATGATCGATGTTTCCTATAATGTATGATATGAATGATATGTGGTATGCAGTATATTGATGGTTT
>VDFB02193867.1:101482880-101661926 GCA_007258455.2 Sequoia sempervirens
ATAGGTACGGCTTCAACCCACTTGGGTGAAGTACGCAGCCTGCAGCTTATAAAATAAACCGTGACTCATTTGATGAGGTGGGTGTGATTTTCCCAATGAGATCGAGTCCCCACCGTGAAAAGGGCCATGGTGTGATGATTGATGAAGCTCTTGAGCCGAGCATGGATGAGGTCCTGCATGTCGACATCAGACACTTCTTGGACGATTCATGTGCCTTCCTCTCATTCATGGTAGGCCAGTAATACCCCATCCTCAACAATTTCTTAGATAGGGTCATGCCACTCGAATGAGAACCACAGATGCCGTTGTGCACCTCAGTTAGGGCAGTCGAAGCCTCCTCAGGGTTAAGACATCTTAGTAAGGTTCCTTCTATGCTTCTACGATAAAGGATTTCTCCTAAAATGACAAAATGAGATGCTTTCTTGATAAAGGTTCGTCTAAGGCTTGAACGCAAATCGGCGGGAATGATACCTATCCTAAGGTATGTGTAAATGTCTTGGTACCACTGATCATTCGAACCAACGATTTCACCCAAAAATTCTGACTCTGGTACCTTGAATGCTGGTACGAGAAGCTGCTCTACCAAGAAGTCGTATTTCGGAACATTTGGAGGGATCTCTAAGAGTGATCCAATAGTTGCCATTGCGTCTGCTGCTCTGTTGTTGGTTCTTGGTACTTGCTCAAATGTGATGTCAACAAAATATTCCTTGAGATTTTCCACCAGCCTTTTGTATGGAGTTAGCTTATCATCCTTTGTTTGGTACTCATTGTTCACTTGATTTATGATAAGTTATGAATCTCCATATACCTTCAATGTCATAATGTTCCATTGTACTGCTATCCTGAGACCTATAGTTAAAGCCTCATATTCTGCAATGTTGTTTGTACAAGGGAATGCTAGTTTGTATGATCTTGGTATACAATCCCCTTGTGGAGTGATGAAGAAGATACCAGCTCTTGACCCATGTTGTGTGTAGGATCCATCAAAGTATAGCTTCCAATGAGTAGCTATGTCAATGTTGAAAATGGATTCATCTGGAAATTCTGAAACAAGTGGGTTCTCCGCATAGATAGGTGCATCTGCCAGTTGGTCTGCAATGACCTGTCCCTTGATTGCCTTGCGCTCCACATACTCAATGTCATATTCTGCTAATATCATTACCCACTTAGCCATTCTTCCTGTAAGCATTGCCTTTGAAAGAAGATACTTTAAGGGATCAATTTTAGCTATGAGTTTGATCTTGTGTGCCAACATGTAGTGTCTGAATTTTTGGGATGCAAACACCACTGCTAGGCAAGCTTTTTCAATGAATGTATAGTTTAACTCATGGCCCACCATTGTACGGCTGAGGTAGTAGATGGCTCTTTCTATTCCATTTTCATCATGTTGTGCTAGGAGAGCACCAAGGGCTGCTGCAGTTGCTGAGATATAAAGGATCAATGGTTTGTTCTGAATTGGAGGCCTTAGTACTGGAGGTGTTAATAGATATTCCTTGATTTTGTTGAAGGCTTGTTCACATTTGTCATCCCATTTGTACGTTACCCCCTTGTGGAGTAAGTGAGAGTAAGGGATTTGTTTGTCTGCTAATTGTGCTATGAATCTACGAATTGACTGAAGCCTGCCTTGGAGACCTCTCAGTTGTTTCAATGTCCTAGGAGCTTCCATTTCAAGTATTGCTTTCACCTTTGCCGGATCAATCTCAATGCCTCTCATTGACACTATGTAACCCAACAACTTTCCTGATTGTACGCCAAAGATACACTTCTTGGGATTCAAACGAACCTTGTATTCTTCTAGTCTGTCAAAGATAGCACTCAAGACCGATATATGATCCTCCTTCTTTTTGGATTTTCCCAGGATGTCATCAACATAGTCCTCAACTGTTTTGTGGATCATGTCATGGAATATTAGTGTCATGGCCCTTTGGTATGTGGCCCCAGCGTTCTTTAAGCCGAATGGCATTACGTTCCAACAGTATGTGCCCCAAGGACAAGTGAAAGATGTTTTATGCTGGTCTTCCTCTGCAATTCTTATCTGATTATAGCCTGAAAATCCATCCATCAAGGAAAGCATCTCATGCCCCGCGGTCATGTCTACAATCATATCAATGTTAGGCAACGAAAAATCATCCTTTGGGCAAGCCTTGTTCAAGTCCCTAAAGTCCGTACAGATTCTTATGGCTCCGTCGGGCTTTGATACGGGTACCAAGTTCGATACCCATTCTGGATAATCAATTGGTCGAATGAATCCCACATCTAATAGCTTTTTGAGCTCCATTTTGACTAACAAAGCAATTTGAGGATGCATTTTGCGAAGCTTCTGTCTCACAGGTTTAGCTTTAGGATAGACTGCCAAGTGATGAACCACTACCTCTGGCTCCAATCCTGGCATATCAGCATAGGTCCACGCAAAATTTATCTTCCTTTCCTTTAAGAAGGTAGCCAACTCCTCTTGTTCTTTGCATAATAATGACTCAGCGTAGAATGTAATATGAGGAGTTTCTTGTGTTCCCAGATTGATGGGGTTGCACTTTTCTGCTAGCATAGCTGACTTTTCTTGGTGTATAGCTGTAAGAGGAAGATTGAATCCCCCATCCTCAGGCGCCTCAGAGAGGTTTTCACCATTGGATGCGTCCTTTCTTTTTACTTTTTTAGAGTCAGAGAGTGCCACAAGGTGGTTTTCACTCAAGGACTTGGAGATTATTCTCAATTTTTTATTTTTGCGACTGAGGGATTCAATCGTTTCTCCATAGTATGCATGTGTATCCAGCTCTATGATAAAACCTGCCTTATGATCCCCACATGGAATGTCATCCCTAAGTCCCATGAATTCTGAGAGCGCCTCATCGTTTTCAAACATGTCAAGAATTGGTGGTCCTCGTTGGTCGTAATCAATCAGTTGGGGATAGACTAATCGGATTTCATTGCTTTGGTTTTCAGACTCATAAGACAAGGTGCTAATCATAAGGACATTAGTATCCTCAAACAGCAAAGGTAATCCTATTTCTGGTGACTCAGTTAAATCAGTAGGCATTCCTAAAGTCATGGAGGATTTTGGAGTAGCTACAGATTCCTGAGGAGGCATTCGGTTCCGTCTATCCTGGGCACCTCGACCAAGTACAGTTACCTTAGGAGTAGGATGACCAATGCCAAGATTTTTTATTTGCTTCTCAGGTATAATGGGTATTACACGCCCGTTATTATCTTGGCCTAACCCTTGGTTCCGGTTATAGCCCATTGAGAGCATCATCTTCATACCTCTGTTTCGTTCGTCCATAGGCAATTCAACTGCCGGTATATCATCTCGATAAAGGAGATGAGATAGGTCCCCCTCTAATGTTTCCTGACCAAGATCTCCTGCACTTGTGAAGGTAGGGTTTCGTTCATAGGATCCTTGAGATGTTGAAGCTTCTTGTGATTGTGGACGTCCTCTTGATCTAGGAGATTGTGGTAGCTCTCCTACTACAAAAGCATTCTTAGGCATTGAATAGTTTCCACAACCATCATCTTGTATTATGACTTTGATATCAGAAAAGGCGGGGATGGCGGGGGTGGAGGGTGTCTCTGTCGCAGAAGTGAGAGTGGCGGGATCCACGTAAGGTGTTGATGGGCCTTCATCGTTCTTGGGTACTTGCGGGATCTTGTAGTATTTTGCCTCTAGATTTTTGCAGTAGGCAAATGGCTCAGGATCTCCATGGATAGTAACCTCTTGACCTTCATGTGTGAATTTCACACATTGATGAAAGGTTGAAGCTACAGCTTGCATTGCATGTATCCATGGTCGCCCTAGGAGAATGTTGTATGGTAAATCGAGGTCCAAGACCTGACAGTTGGTTTGCATGATGGCGGGTCCAACCTGGACAGGAAGCTGAATGGTGCCTTGGGATACCCTTTCCTGGTCATCGTATGCTCTTATTGTGATGCCTTTTCCTTTGTCAATTGAATCCTCTGAAATGTTCAAATTCTTTAGAAGCTTTAAGGAGCAAATATTTAAGCCCGCACCTCCATCCACCAAGACTCTCTTGACTTTCTTTTTATTTACGTACACCTCCAGATGAAGTGCACGGTTGTGAGATGGTTGTGTGGGGAAGTCTTGTTCAGAAAATGTAAGAATGTTAGGTGTGGTGATATTTGCGACCATAGCTTGGAATTGTTCTGCATCTAGATCTGCGGGGACAGTAGATGACGCCAAAGCTTCTTCTAGAATCTTTTTGTGTGCAGATGAGATTTTGAGTAACTCCATGATGGAGATATGTGCAGGGGTTCTTTTCAATTGATCCAAGACATTATAGCCACTAGGGTGAGACCTTGGATTGGATGTGGAATTTCTGCTTGGTTGGGATGGTGCTGCAATGGTAACCTTTCCACCTCTTGTGGTGACTCCACAATCGGCTTGGGCCCCTTTGATGGTGATGACTCCACAAAACTCGTCTAAACAAGCAACAACACCCTCGTATGTGTGGTTGACATTTTTATAAGCCCCTTTTCCTTTGTCTTGATCTTTGTTTCCTTTGTTGCCATGATTCGGCATCGGATTCGTGTAAATCTTGAGATCTTTGTTTCCTGATGGTGCTTCCACATCTATGATTTTGTCATCTATGAGGTCTTGAATTAGATTTTTGAGCCTCATGCAGTTGTTTGTCGTGTGTCCCTTGAGTTTGTGGAAGTCACAAAGATAATTCTCATTATACCATGGTGGCTTGACCGATGGTTCTTGATAATTATTATGTGTAGGGACCGTTATCAATTTTTCATCTACCAATCTTTTCATGATTGCTTCAGCAGGTTCCCCAAGGAGTGTGTATTTTCGTTTGGGGAAGAACTTGTTTCGCTGTGGTCCTCCCTGATTATCAATGTTGTTTGTGTTTTGGTTATGGGATGGTTGGACCACAGTATTGACTTGTCGATTGCTTTGATTGGTATTTTGGTGTTGTTGTTGTTGGGATGGTGGATTGTTCTTCCGTGGGGCACTAATGACAACTTTGGCGTCAACAACACCATCATTGGTTACATTACGATTCTTTGCCCATGTTCGTGGTTTGTCATGATAATTGGATGATGAGCGGCCTTCTTGATATGATGAAGTTTCTCCCTGCGTGGCAAGGGCTTGTTCGATATTGAGCGCCCTAGGTATCAATTGGTCGTAAGTGGTGATGTTTTGCATTTTGAGGTGGAAGGCCAAGGGCCCATCAAGATTCGCAATGATAGTTCCCACTTGTTGTTCTTCAGGCATGGACCACTTGCTTTGATTAGCTTTGGATCGCCATCGTTGTAAGAAAGCACCGAATGATTCATTTTTCCCTTGTTTGAGAGATGATAATTCCTGTAAGCTAACCTCCATGGGAGTGTTGAAGGAATAATTATGTATGAAGGCATCTATGATTTCCTGGAATTTTTTGATTCCAGAAAGTCGAGAAAACCAATCAATAGCATTTCCAGCCAAGCTTCTTGGGAATAATCTCATCAAGTACGTTTCGTCGTAAGCCACCTCCATGCAATGTACTTGGAATTCCCTGATGTGATCTTCAGGGTTACCCGTTCTGCGATATTTGTCAAATTTAGGGATCTCAAACCCTTTTGGGAATGGTTTCATTTCTACGCTCCTATCAAATGGATAAGGGCATAGGTTTTTTTGTGGTTTTGGTGTCTTTCCTGATTGAAGGTCAAGCACTTGTTGTGACGGAAATTTTATTTGTGCGGTGACATCCAATTGTGGATCAGGAGGTGGAATGAAGGTGTTCTGGGGGGGTGGAGTGGGTGTTTGAATGGGTGGAATGTTTGCTTGTTGTGCCATGTATGCTTTCAACAACGCTTGTTGTTGATCTTGTTGTTGTTGCGCTAATAGAGCTTGTTGTTGTGCTTGATGTTGTTGGTCCAACAATGCTTGTTGTTGGTCAGCTAGGGCTTGTTGGGCTGCTTCTTGTTGCTCTTGGTATTGCTCTAACGATTTCTGATATGCGAGTTGTTGGGCTGCTTGTTGTTGTGCAAAGTACTGCGCTTGTGCTTGCACTCGTGCTTGGGCATCTTGGGCATCTTTTGCAGCTTGAGCAGCTTGTGCGGCTTGTGCAGCTTGTGCGGCTTGTGCAGCTTGTGCAGCTTGAGCAGCTTGTGCGGCTTGTGCAGCTTGTGTAGCTCGTTGTTGTTGTTGCAACAAAGCTTGGGCTTGTGCTGCTTGTTGTGCTTTTTGTTGTTGCAGCGATGTTTGAGCTTGATTTTGCTGTGAAGCTTGAGAAGCGTGCGTGGCTATAGGTGCTTGCTGAATTGTTTGATATTGTTGGAGCAATTGTTGGTATGCTTTGAATGCAGCATTGTAATGGCTTACTTGGCTTGGTCGCAATGGTGGTGGTGGTGGGATCGGAATTGTGTTGGAAGTTTGAGATGTGCTTAGAGCGATGGTGGTGGTGGGAGGTTGTGATGTAAGGGGTGTGATGGGGGTAGTGGAAGTTTGAGGTATAGTGGATGTAGTGGTTGGAGTGAATGTGGTGATAGGTGCATTTGGGATGGGTGAAGTGATAGGAATGGTGGGACTAGGTGAAGTGGTAGGAATGGTAGAGATGAGCGAAATAGTGGGTATTTGAGAGACCGTATTTTGATTAGCTATCATGTGTTGGTTTGATGTGGATGGTGTGTTCGAAAGATGTGATGTACCCCCTTGGTTGGATGAATTGATTTGGATGGGGCGATTTATGTTAGGGAAAGGTGGAAATTTAGGTAAAGGGGGGATCCCTAAACCAAAATATGGTGTTGACGTGGTGGGAGGTGTGAATGATTTGAATGGTGGAAAATTTTCTTGTGCAAATGAAGAGACAAATCCGTAGGGTCTCTCTATTTCGGATGAGCTTGCTTGTACCAAAGGTCTAGACACTTGCGTGTCAAGGGAAAATGATGAGGTGGTATGGTAAGGAACCTCAGATGTATCGATAAATCCAAGTGGGTTGTAAAGTGGATTTTGATGCGTGTTGAAGAGGGTATCATCCTCATTGATAGTAGGTTCTATGGTGGTAATGGAAGTGGTTGATTGTGGAAGGGTGTTTTGGTCATTTGGTACAAGAAGCTCATCCTCAATAGTGTTGAGAATTGATGGATTTATTTTAGCCATTGCGCGAAGAAACTTTTGTAGTTTTGGTTGTTTGAGCATCTCAAGAACTTCTTCCTCACTTAGTTCTGTTGGTGTGATGTCCTCCATCAAGACCTCTTTTTGTGGATTTTGTGTAGTGATAGTGAGGTCTGGAAGTGGTGTGTTTTGGATTTCTGGAATGTTTTGGCTTAGATCACTTGTGGTTGATGTTTCTTGATTTAACTCCATGTTCCTCTTGTGTTGTGATCTTGTTTGAACCATAAAAGAGCAAACTAGGATGTGTAAAAGATCAAAGATGTGAAGATGAAAGGTGTATGATATATGGGTGAGAATGGAAGTTTTGAATTTGTATTGAAAATCTTGATGTGATGCTAGGTACTTTGGGTTTGCTTTGATTGATGTTTAGACTTTGAATTCTGTCTTTTGAATGTTGATGTTTGAGCAAGAGATATCCCCAAGATGTTTGGATGATGATCTAAAAAAGATAACTAATGCTCGTAAAGGATAGTTTGATCTAGAAGTGAGAATAGGATGTGTCTACTCACAAGCTAACCAAAAGATAATCCAAATTAGTGATGGGAGAAGGATGCATCAATCCACCATTAATTTGAACAAAGTGATAATTCAACTAAGCATGTGCAAAAGGATTCATTCACACACTTGAGTTGAACAAGTTTGATGTTTGAAGAATTCAAAGTATCATGTTTGAAAAGTTTTGATGTCTACCAAAGGAGCCTAGCATAGTTGTTTCAAGATTTTCTCAAAATGTTGGTGAGATGTTTATGGTTGATGATGTTTTTGATGGATGAATGTTTGTTTTGATCTTAGAATGACCCTAGTTTAGACTTTTGCTTAACAAGACCAAGGTATTGAAGAACGTGTTATGCCCTAAGCAAGGTATCCAATCCCTTGAAACAATCTTGGATTTTGTGTGTAGTAAAATGAATATAAAGTGGGGTTGTCTCTTGAAGCATGTCTATAGAAATTAGCCAACAACTTTTCTCTAAAATCATATAACCTTTTGAGTCTTTGTTGATGTTGTTTTGGGCTAAGTTTCCTTTTCTTGGGTTTTTGTATCTTGATCTTGTGAGAAATCATTGAAAAGACATGTGTGGGGCTCAATTGCTTATCTTTGCTTTTAATGACTTCTTTTTACCAAATACACTTTCTTGATTATGTTTCAAACTAAAGATGTCCTATGTCAAAATTCCTTTTCTTCTCACAAAGTGTTGTGTGGGAGTTCCAAGAAATTGAGGCAAAGGGATTTCCTAGGTTAACCCTAGTTAGAGCAAATGACGATATAAATTCAAGTGATGAGAAACCTCTAAGGACATAATCCCAAGGGAAGGCAACAACACTTAAATTTGTCAAAAGGTATTTGCTCTATCAAAAGGGGTTTGAAATTTGCATGATCATGTTTAAGTGTTTGTTTCAGGTAAAATGTTTTCATCACACACTCCACGCCAGCAATACCATGTCTATGGATGTACAATGTTTGTTGAGTCCCCAAATTTGGACAAGTCCAGCTAATGCCTACTTTAGCTGATGGTTAGGATGCTTGACCCCACTCCGCTCCCCCACGGCACTCACTTATACTCTGGCACCAAGCATCAACACCCATGAAACTCCCATGGCATGCTTTCCATCTCTACTAAAAGCCGTGAAATTGTAGTGCTCTGAATCCACCGCCTTTTGCACCAACAAACAGATTAAGGATTTTGGAAAATTCTAGCACAAGGGTTTTAGTTCGGACTTTCCATTTGTGGAGATTGACCCATACGGCGAGAGTCCCTTTTTAGATCCATCTTGTCGAAGCCAACCATGTGATATTGGCGTTTATTCCAATACCCACATTTATATCCCTATTGGAAATACTCTTGGCTTTAGAGTGTTATCGGTTGAGTCTTTCTCTTGGGCGAGTAATTTTTCCCCAAGTCAGGCCCTCTAAGATAAAAAAAAAGCGAGCAAAGACAATAATCCAGACCTCGACATCTTGATGGCACAAAGAAAGAGAATGTACTAAAAATGCCCCTACTCACACTCTCAGACAAGATGTTCACTCTTAAGCCCAAATGAAGTGTTTAAAGCAATAAAATGTATTTTGAGTGTTTCTCTTGCACCCTAGATCGTGACGGCTTAAGGGGGAGAGGATAATGCGACTCAAAAGACAATCACACAAATCAAACACTTGTTCGTTTTATACCCTTCAAAGCAATTGTGAATTCGTTTTAAGCACCAAATGAAATATGAGGATTGCTTGTTCAATTTTTAACCCAAAACGAAATCTAGTAAGTGTGTTCTAAGGTTCGTTTTAAGCCCTTTGCAATAAAAATAAAATTGTTCGTTTTAGCCCCAATTGAAAACTAATGTTCTAAAACGAAAAGGAAAACAATTTCGTGTAGTGTTGATTAAACACTTAAAGTGTTAAAAAACACATTGTGTTTTCAAAAAAAATTTCCCTCCTTTCGTGAAGTAGTATTGATCAAACATTTAAAGTGTTTAAAAAACACATTGTGTTTTCAAACAAAAATCCTCCTCCTTTTGTTTTCGTTTGATAGCCTTCTCTTTCGCCTTGCACCTTTTCGCCTTCATTTGTTTTTGTACCTCCTTCGCTTTTCCTTTGTTCGCTTTTGTACCTATAAACAAAAAAGACAATTTATGTGAGAATCCAACTTATTTTGATATAACTTCAAACAATAACATGTTTCTAAATGATGATAACAAAAAGGAAGGTTTATAAATAAGTCATTAATGATCCTATTTTGAGAAGGCATCATACTTGTTTATCACAATTTACATCACTTAAAGGTATATATAAAAAAAAAAAGAATACACCCTTTGAAAGCATCATCCTAAGTTCAAATGTTTACTATTTTGAAGTAACCATAATGATGACTCAATTTATAACTCAATGCTGAGAAAATAAAAAGGAAGTCAAATTTTAAAGAATAAATAGGCACTAAGGTTGTGGCACATTTCAAAATGTAATGATGTAGACATTAAGTTTTAAATCAACTTAGGCCTTAAATTGATCAAATATGAACTTTCGGACAGAATATCTCAAAGAACCAATAAATCTTAAATGTGGTGTGCGTAATTATGCATGTAAATCATAATAAACTTATAAGGATTAACTTGTTGAAGAGGCATAAGAAAAACTTCAATGCATTTTTATCATTCAGAAATGATCACAGTGTACTCTCCTTTTTCTTTTTCTTTTTTGTTTTCTTTCCTCCCACCTGCTTTGCCACGTAGCAAAATCTTCTTATTAGTCATGCAGTTTTGAAAACACAGAAAGATTTTGATCATTCAATTCATATCCTATCAGTACACCGTCGGAGGAAAGAAAGTCAAATTGGTAGGTGTAAAGAAGAAAAGAACAGCTAATGTCCACGCAATGAGTAAGTGTAATTCCACCAGTTTTGACTGTCATTCATCATTATCTGCAGATAGAGAAAGTCAGCAAAAACATATACATTTGGCAGGTGTAAGTAATTTTAAAAATGAGTAAGAAAAAGCAGTCAGCAGGTATGAGGTCGATGCCATAAATACTGAGTAAGAAACCTCCAACTAGCGCACATTTTGACAGTGGATTGATGGGTCTCTAATTGAATCAAAGGACGCGAACTTCTCCAACAGATTTAAGAGTCAGTTACGGAGTCTCCAATTAAATGATAGGACACAGAAAAGGATAGCTACTTTCCCATTAGCAATTGCATTGATTGAAGATCTCTGATGGCGATGGGTTAGTGAACACAAATCGATGTTGTCATTAATTATCTTGACCATATAAGGATAGCATTTATTTCCAGAATACAACGAATGGCTATCTATCATATGGCATTTGCTATGTTCTCACTTTTAGTTCCTACATATTGAATGTACCAAAGGATAGTTTGGCTGAATGCGACCAGATAGTCATCAATGAGATTATACGCTGAAAAGTGGACTTACAACTCAGATCTCATTCCTTTCCAAACATCTAAAAATAGGAATCAATCTAATTGGCAGGTTTAAAGACAAGTTCTTCAGCCGTTGTCAGCAATCTGTGGCATACAACAATAACATATCTACCAAAACGTCCTCCCTCAGTAAGTTATTATAAATCATTCAAATTAAAGTGATAATCTAACATGCCTTATAAGCGAACAAGACAAGCAATATGTCTACACAATAAAGAGAACATTCAAAAACCCGTATCAGAAAGACATTAGAAGAGGTAGTATATCTGTGCCATTTCGAGCCATATAAAGACTGGGTAACATGACGCCATAGTTAAGGAAGGGGACTTTTTGGCAGAAAGCTGAGTTAATGCGCAGTCCCACCAACTCCACTAAAGTGATTTCTCTGCTGTACAGAAAGCAAATAGATGTCTTTCTTGCGAATGGCTAGCAGTTGTGTGTGAAAGGCAATGGATATCGAATGAGAATTGAGTGAAAGGTGAATGAGGATCAAATGATATGGATACAGTTTTATTCCTTTTCAGAAAAACAAAGCAGTATGAATTAAAAAAGCATCCTCCCCTGCAAGATAAAAGCACATCTATTGTAAATGGTATAAGATACAATGTGTCCAGGATACCATAAATGAATGCTAATAGTCAGACATACTGTGACCCTCTACGTGATGCAACCAACACCATTATTTCCTTGACCATTTTAAGCGAAGTAGATATTTTGAATGACTATGACAAGGACGCAGACCTGGAAAGACACCTTTTATTTAATCACTGTGGCAGCAAAACAACAAACATACACAAGCTTTTTAAACACAGATTTTGTTTGGAGATTATATCTGTTACTGTCTAAGATATAAATCATAATGTATTCATGTGTTGATTTTGTTGGCAGGTGGATAACTTTTCAAACATGTCTTTCTTCCTATTGTTACGAATACTCCATAAATGAGAAACACTACACATATTGAAAATAGGAATTCTCAAACAAGAATCCTCTGTATAATATGATACGAGAATATGTGGAGGACAATTTTCTTTTCCATATGAAATATCCTAATGTGCTTGAGTTTAACAATAGCATAAGTTATCATGCATCAATCAGAAGGAACTTTGAAAAAGACACTGCTCACATAAGATTTAGCTAAACACAAGGTAGTATTGTTAATAGCCTTCTTATTTCACACAATGGAAGCCAAAGTGAAGTAACACAAAACAAGAAATGAAATGCTTAAGTTGATGCCCTCCTTCTAGCGCCAAATGTGAGTGCTTTTAAAAATCTGCAAACACTAAACTCAAACAAGGGTTAACACCTACAAATCCTTCAAGAACCCTCCTATGAAATACATTGCAAATGTTCCAAAATGCCACAAAAGATAAAGAAAAGCCAAATGCATAATGAAAACATTCAACAAATTACCTATTCCATAGTTGGATTGGTGTCACATGTGCTAGTGACCCTTTCCCAATCCTTGATCAAAGCTCAAATTGTGTAAATGTAAATGGAGATGGTGAGTGATAATGAACAAGATCAAATCTCAAATGAAGAGAGTAACCTTGCAATAGATTGTGAAGGATTTGCTTGAGGATGATGCACCTATTTAAAGATTTTCAAAATGCCAAATGTTGAAGAGGGACCAATGTGGGATCAAAAACAAGCCAATGAATTGAGGACACTTGTCATCATGTGATTAGTTGATGTATGTGCAAGATTTGGGAAGAGTTCCCAAGAGGGGAATTTTTTGAATTCAAATTTGCAATAAATTTTGAGAGGGGACAAGAAAGAAGAGCAATAAATGCCCTCATTTGACTTGTCATGTTGAAAGAAAATGAGATTTTAATAAATCAATAAAATTGATTTATTGTGCAAGTGGCTAGGTCTAGATAATGCAAGTGGGATGTGATTAGTATTAGATTAGGATTAGATGAAGATTATGCTGATTTAATGCTGATTAGGTGAGTTGACATTTTGGACTTAAATTTCTGATTTATTTAAATCAGAAAAGGATGAAATATGGTTTAGGATTTAATTTAAATGGCTTTTTGATTTATTTAATTAAATGGATGATGCAAGATGAAGGTTGAATGATAAATGTTTATTTGATAAATGAGATTATTTAATGAATGGATGAAAGTGATGAATTTTCCTAATGTAAGAGCTAATTTGACCGAATCTGATCGAATGCATAATGTGAATTTTGCATGTCTACAGAAACAAAGGATGAGAAGTTGCTTCCCTACAAGAGGATGGTGGACAGTTTCCTGACATACTTCCAATTGATTTATTTTGAACAAATCCCTAGGGCACAGAATAAGGTAGCTGATGTAATGGCTACTATTAGTTCTCTCTTGGACATCCCTAAAAATGTGTCAGAATTTGAGTTCTTAGTAGAACAACTTTGGATACCAGCATATGATATCCCAGAATCAGAAATGGTTTGTGAACTTGTTGGTCCCAACTCTCCTTGGTATCATGACATTTACAACTACTTAAAATCTCAAACCCTTCCACCAAACTTATCCAATAACCAAAGGAAGTCCTTCATTAGAAAATCTGCAAGGTATGCAATTTTTAGTGACACCCTATACCACCGTAGTTTCAACAATACCCTCCTTAGATGTCTTCACATCGACGAAGCATGTACGACCTTACGAGAAGTGCACGATGGTATATGCGGATCTCATTTGAGTGGTCCTACTCTGGCTAAGAAAGTAACAAGACTTGGGTATTATTGGCCGACCATGGAAAAAGATGCAATTGAATACATCAGAACTTGTCACAAATGTCAAATCCATAGTGATTTGGTCCATGCTCCAGCATAGGAACTCCGGCCGATCACTTCTCTATGGCCCTTTGCTCAATGGAGACTCGACCTCATGGGTAAGATTCATCCAACCTCATCCAACGACCACAAATTCATTATTACCACCACTGAGTATTTCACAAAGTGAATTGAAGCCATCCCATTGACATATATTACTAGCAAACAAATATCGAAGTTCATCCTTAACTACATCATTTGTCAGTATGGCCTTCCGCAGTCCATCATCACTAACAACGGATGTCCATTTAAAAACCAAGACATACATGAGCTATGTGAGTGATTCCATATCCAACACCACTTTTCATCTCCATACTACCCACAAGGAAATGACCAAGCTGAGGCGTCTAATAAAACCATTGTCAAGATCCTAAAAAAGATTGTCAATGACACTTTCCGTGATTGGCACATACAAATCAACCCTACTCTGAGGGCTTATCAAACTAGCATTCGTACGCCTACAGGGGCCACCCCATTTGCCCTAGTCTTTGGTGCTAAAGCCATCTTACCCATTGAGGTCAAAATTCCTTCTCTATGAGTCTCCTTGAAGGGTCTAACTAATGAAGAGGAGTACCAACAATCATGCTTGCACGAGCTAGAAATGTTGGAAGAAAGAAGACAAAACTCGTTGAATAATCTCCAAGCATACCAGAACCACCTTTTTCATAGCTACAATAAAAAGGTTATGGTCAGAAGGTTTGACATTGGTGATCTAGTTCTCATGCAGAACCCCAAAAACCAAGTAGATAGAGAAAAGCCAGGAAAATTTGAACCAAACTGGTTGGGTCCCTATATTATCATATCTTCCTTTGGTTCTGGAGCTTATCAATTGGTAACTCCAAATGGGAAATAGTTGACTAAGCCCATCAACAGTTTACATCTCTGAAAGTTCTATGCATAGCATCAAAGGGTGGAGCTGAAAGCCATAAAATACAAAAAAAAATTTGAAAAATGATAAAAATCATCACCTTGATGAAAACCTAGCAAACAGGCGTCTTGGTGACACCAAAAAAATCTAAAAGTCAAGAAAATAGTAAAGAGAAAAATGATTTGTTCAATAGTGAAAACCTAGCAAATAGGCACTTTGGACAAGTACCATGGTGAAAACCTAGTAAATAGGTGCCATGCGTAATCAATCATTGCTCTGCCACCTACTATCACTTTGTCTAACTTGGCCTATGATGAAAGGTATTTTTGCCATTATTCTACAAAACACCACCACATCCTACCCTACCTATCATAGTAGATAGATGATTGACATCAAGTCTTGACGATTATCTGTGTAGCAAGTCAGTAGCATCCCGTCCATATTCCTTGCAAATGGCTAAGCCTTAGACCCGACTGGAGGCAAAATGTTTATCATGCAACTGCAGTGGATGTCACATATGATCACAAAAACATTGGCAAAAAGTCTTGAAAAAAGACAAAAAAATTGGCAAAAATTCTTGAAGAAAGACAAAAACATTGGCAAAAAGTCCTGAAGAAAGACAAAAACATTGGCAAAAAGTCTTGAAAAAAAGGACAAAAACATCACAAAAAGTCCCAAAAGAAAAGACAAACACATCACAAAATGTCTTGAACAAAGACAAAAAAAAAATGGCAAAATGTCCTGAAAAAAGACCTAAAAATCATAAAACGTCATTAGACCGCTCAACGAACACAAACACAATGTCATCTTTTGTCAAATTCAATCAAGTCAATCAGTCTTCGTCATTTGTCCAAACTACGTTGTCTCTGCACATTTTCTACATAGGCAAGACTCATACTTGAGTCTCTGAGACATTAGGTCAGTCCTTTTAGGTTTGTCAAAATAAATTATGGCGCAATCTTTGGTCATCAAGACAAATTCATTGGTCATGTCAAACTACGAGGTCTTTGAGTGTATGACGTAGGCAAGGCCATCTATCAATGAGCCCCCGAGGCCACACTAGGTCAGTCTATTAGGGTTCATGGCATCACACTGGCACACATGTCAAAAAGGATCTTGAAGGAAACACAAATCTTTCTCAAATGAATGAAACTCATCAAGAAAATGCTGGCAATCATTTATCGCAACATGACAAAACTCATCGGCACATATCATTATGACATAGCAACATCTGGTCAAAACAAGTCAAACCATCATAACCCGTCAAACTATCAAAACTCGGTTAACCTTTAGATGTGTCCTTCTAAAAGGTAACCTCTGTTAGTCATGCCTCAGGATGTGTCCTTCCTAGGCATCATCATTGTCATTCGACATTTTCGTGTGATCCTCGCGACATCTAAGGATCACCCCTCTCGACATCGACACTCTTTAGATGTGTCATTCTAAAGAATCATCTATGTCGTATATGCCTCAGGATGTGTCCTTCCTAGGCATCATCATCATCACCATCACATGACATTTGGAGATTAATTCTCTTGGCATCAATTTTATTCAGGATGTGTCCTTCCTAAATTTGACAAACCTAGACATCTATTGTCAGCACATCATCAAAGCTTTAACACTCAGACGTCTCATCATCATTAAACTAGGACATCTTGACATCAGAACAATGAATATCTAGATGCACTTGGCAAGCACTTGACGATTGTCTTTTGGTCTTTTATCATGTTATTAGTTTTTCATCGAGATCCCACTAAGCAAGATTTAGAGAAGCAGTGACATATCATGACGATTGACACGCATGACTACTAGCTTCTCAGCGAGGTCCTGATCCTGGGATTTAGAAAAGCAATGACATATCATGATAGAGACTCTATTTTTGTATTTTGGCAATCATGTCACTAGTTTCTCAAGGATGTCCTAGAAATAGGATTGAGAGAAGCAACAACGTGTCATGTTTTGTACTTGTCTTTTTCTGCTTGTGGTTGATTATGAAAAAAAGACTGGGGCACTCATGCTCTTGGTATAAGTCATGATCATCCTTGTCTGTGACTGTTTGTCTTACGTAATGGTATGACCTTGCACACCTTGATCTATGTCATATCATGGTGTTTGTTGGCCATTACAACAGTTTTCCCAATGATGATTAAGAGCAATAAATATTAAAAAGTCCTACAATAAAGGGTTTGAAGGATTTGGTCTAGGAACTTACATGCATCTCCTTTAGTCATGTCATCTTCTCTCGCCCATCTCATATAAGCATTGCATCCATATCATCATCCATATCTTTTGCACTAATATTCCTTTGTCTCTTCATATTCTAGTCTTCTCATCAATTTCAAGAGCACACTCATGTTCTTGGAACCTATCTGTCCTCTCAAGGGGGCATACCATAACCCTCCTAATCATTCTTCCTCATCTTATTTTGCACTGAGGCATATTTTTGACTTATTTTCTTTGTCACAATGTGGCATGCTACATTATGACAAAGAGGGGCAAAATGTAGACAACTAAAAATGACCTAGGCCTGCAAGCTTCATTTTTACCACTTTTGTCCTAGCATAATTAAGACATTTAATTATGTCCTTGGTCCACATTCAACTATTGATTAAATAATTCATAATTGTTTAATTAATTCATGTCTTTTTATTCTTCATGATTATTAAATAAATAAATTATATTTATTTATTAAATACGTCATTAATTGTCTAAGTCTTCCCTTAATTAAATAAATTTCTTAATTTATTTAATTTCCTTTCTTCATTAATTATTCCTGATTATTAAATAAATGAATTTCATTTATTTATTTTATATGTCACTAACTGTCACAATTAAATAAATTTATTAATTTATTTAATCAGTTTTATCTTCCAAATTAAATAATTAATTTTAATTATTTAATTGCTAATTTCACTTTTCTCTCAATTTAAATAAATGAAAATATTTAAAATGATTTAATTTAATTAACTTTCACTCTTTTTAGTAAATAATCTAAAAAAGATTATTTGCTTGTCACATAAATTCAAAAGGATATTATTCTTCCAAAAATCAAGTAATCGGGCAGATTCTTGATTTTCCAAATTGAATCTTCAGTCCAAATCTTATCTTCTTGATTTTTTGAATCTCACAAATCGACCAATCTTATCTTCTTGATTTTTTTGAAAATATTCATTTCTTTAATTAATTTATCTCATTTATTCTCCACCGTCGATCTGATTATCTGAGATATTATTCTGACCGTTCGATTAAGGATTTTTCCCTAACCCTAATTAGGGATTCTCAAATTTAATCTGGGCCTCTCATTTTAGGTTCTCATCATCAATTAATCTCGTCCATCCACTCAAAATGACATTTTCTATAAAATGTCATTTTCCCCTCACTTTTAGATTACACGCTAACATTTTAGATTTATGCACATATTATAGTCATTTATTAGCTTGCACATTTAAGGCTTCTCATTTTCAATTATTGTCATTATTTGATCAAAGTCTTAAACATTGTCATAGTCATAGGCATTTAGACATTTCTATGCAAATCCTTCAAGGCTTGTTGTAGGAATTAGATATTTTCAGATTGCTCAAACAATGAATCTGAGGGCAACATCATCCAACAAGTAAGAAGGTGCTATGGAGGTAATCATGGGAATTACGATTTATAGGTATAACCATTTTGTTTTCAATTTCCTTTGTGCTCTATAGAACTTTGGGTTTTTATCATTTTACATTGATTTAATTTGATCTAATCTAATCTTAAATTCAAAAATAACCCTTAGTTACACATCCTCCACATGTTTCTTGTGAGCTTGCATGGTATCCAACTATGTAGCCATGTTGTTTATGATGTCCTGCTTGAAATCAGACAACAAATTTGTGATCTCCATCTGAGAAACTCAGATAGAAGAAGGACTTTCCCATTGTAGCTTGATGACCTCTACACTTCTTCACATTTTCTCGAGAGTAATTGAGACATATCTTCATGAGATCATCCCAAGATGCTTGAGTGATATCTTCACCTCCCATTAGGTCCAAGGAATCTATGCAGGTATCATTGATTCCCCTTAGAAAAAGTAATTTTTGAGATTCTTCATTAAGAGTATGGTCTGAATTCTTTTTCAGAGAAAGCAGGAATCTTGATATATAATCCTCCAGACTTTCATCTTCCTTTTGTTGAATTCAGAATATATCATTACCTTTACTACCACTCTTATAGTATTCCTTATATTTTTCAAGAAATTTTGTTTGCATGGTTGCCCAACTATCAACAACACCCCTTCCCAAACTCATGAACCATCTGAGAGCTCCCTCCTTCAAGGTAGCAGGAAACAATTTCAGTTTGTGAGCATCTGAAGTGTAGTTATAACTATGACAAAGGATATCAAACTTGAACAAGAAGGTCTCTGGGTTTTCTATAACTAAGCCATAGAACTTGGGAAGTAATGAAGAAGGAATATTCTTAAGGTTGTCATTGTTTTGTTGAGCAATAATGGGTAATTCAAAATTAGGAGGTCGATTAGTTGGATTACATGCCATGTTGACCTGACCAAGTATAGAAGCAAATGGATTTTCTTCAGGTTCTTCATCAAATGGGCCGAATAGCAAGTCAACACACAAATCTTCAGCAAATGGGTCAATATCTAAGTCTTCGTCATCCTCAAATAGGCTATAAGTTGGTTCAATTTTCTTAGCAATGGATGGAAGGTTAGGGAGAAATCTTCCCTAAGTGTCTCTTCTTCTATGCATATAATGAAAATGGATGGTGTTTTAAAATATTTTGAAAATACTTGAAAAACTACTACTAACAATGACTACAGCAGGTTCTTAGATTGACACCATCCCTGAAAATGGCACCAAAAATGGTCACACCCACAAAAGGATATGAAAATCATGGCAAAACCTATCCTAGGAATTAGACATTCCAGCAGGTGACTAATACCTCTTCGTGGTCGTTCATTTACTTGTCAAGTCAGGGAATGTAAACTTTAAATAGAGTGGCACTATATGTGCACTAAGAACTGGTTTCAGTCACAACCTATTGAAAATAAATACTTGGAAAGAAATTCTACCTATGCTATAGGAAGGTAATGAAAAGTTCTCTTAACTCAACCATAATCTAACCAAAGCAGAAATCATAATAGTTACGATTGAGAGATAAACTATAAACTGGCCTTATGCTGCAGGAACAAATACAGGGATGGATTCTCGATGCTGCAGGAACAGTATAAGACTGAGCTTGTGCTGAAACTTCTAAAATGAAATCTAACTTGAATTAACAAAGGATAAACAACTACTCTCCTATAGATACTTACTAAGTGGGCCCCCTTAGCAAGCATCAACTAATTTACACAGAAGATTGTACTCAGAACTCCATCAACTTTTATTCATAACGTGAAATCATTTACATTGATTGTTCTGCTTCAGATTACTAACAAAAACTCTGATTCATATTATGACTCTAACTCTTACATAATTTTCTCCTCTATCCATCTCCTTACTATTCACCCATGCACGAGGAACACTTATTTTTAAATCAGGAGAACAACTAACTAACTAACCCTAACAGAGAAAGACGTGGATATAAAATGTATCCCAAAATTGAGGAACAGACTTCATAAATGAGTTTATCCGTTCAACCCAATCTAGAGAGAATCTAGCACTCCATTCTTTCCAAGTTAAATGTCATTTAAAATCCTTCCCAATAGTTTCAGTCAAAGAGTCTTCACCAGAGCTTCCTCGAAGTCGTGCAGGAAATGGAATTTACTGCAAGGCTGAGATTGGCTATGCTTGACTGAATCATACTTTCTTAAACAACAAGAAAAGGTGCATGACACATACACAATATTCATTCATTAATCACATATTTGAATCTATTTCATCATTCAAAAACTACATGCGTTATACCAGTCATTTGGGAAGTCAAACAGGGTAATAAATATAGCCATGTCAACATGATAGGCTACAAGAACATGAAAGTGTATTTCTATAGGATATCCCTCAAAAAAAAGGTTTCAAGAGAGTTAAACAACCATGAACAACAAAAGTAAACATATTAAAAGTACACCATGATATCCAAATTATGAGTGTATTTTGGGCTCATCATCATGCATGATCAATTTATACAAGAGATGGAGTCCAATTCTTATAGGTGAATTGATTAAAGCAAGGAGGATTTTTGCATGTTTTGGCTCACGTTCAAAGAGTTCCAATTTAGTTTGAGTTGCAGATTAGTTGCATGTTTTATAACTGCAAGTTCGAGACCGAGTTCACTCATTTTTGCATGAGTTTGAACCTTATTTTCATGGATTTTTGCTTCTACTCATATTTCACCTTGGAAATATTATTTTTCTCACTAAAATTGACTTTCAATTGCTTGTTCATGCACTTTGAAGTGCATTCTCATTGTATATATTGGAAAAGTTTATCTTTTTCATTTTAGTTCTTGTTTTTCAGACTTTGCATTCTACAAAGTGAGATATCTTGTAACTCAACAGTTTAGATTTAATACAGTTTTACAGCTTTACAGGCTGTCATTTTTGTGAAGTTCCCTTCTTTTCATTATCACAATTTAGTATCAGCCTTCTTAGATTCAGGAGTCTTGTATTTATTGAATGTTTAAGATGAAAATTTAATGTGTTTGATTTCAAAGCCTTTAAAT
Source organism: Sequoia sempervirens (assembly GCA_007258455.2). Lineage (NCBI taxonomy): Eukaryota > Viridiplantae > Streptophyta > Pinopsida > Cupressales > Cupressaceae > Sequoia > Sequoia sempervirens. The sequence continues at coordinate 101,504,255 of VDFB02193867.1, forward strand.
TCCTATCATGTTCATGAATACATGTACATAGAAAAAACAATTTTAGTTACAGATCATAAGTTGTGTTGTTAATTTATCCTCTCCTTTAGGTTGTGAAAATATCATTTTCCTTCATTAAAAATGGATTATTAGGCCTTCTGATGAGACACTTATGTAATTAGATTTCCCAATTTCAGTTGTGAATCAATCTACTCATAAGTATTAATTAGGTGCATCACCGAAGTTTAGTTTTAGTTCATGCATTCAATTCAGTCCTTCTTACCCTTTTCTCAACAAATCATTCAAGTACCTAAATTGATCATCATATAGGAAGCAACTTAGAATTTGGAGGTCTATCTTCACCATAGGAATACTCACAGCCTGAAGATAGTTCCCATGTTTCAACAGATTGTTGAATTTAATCATTCATGCATAACAGGTGCAATCTGATTGACAATAGTTTTTGGCACACCTGGTGGGACTCTAAAGATCACTTCAGAGAAGAAATTTAAAGGTTTCAAGCTGCTGTCCTGGTATATACAACAACATATTTTACCTTTCAGAGGTACATATTTATACCTGGTGACTCCGAGCACATCTACTGGTTTCAACAAGTTTAGTGTTGGTATGTTTCAAATTCAAGCTTAATACTCTAATTTCTAGCATTTATATGAGTAGTAATGACAGAGTTTCATAGTCAGCATGTATACCCACTTCCGTTTCATGTAAATCTTGTCAACCAATCACCCTATCAGCCATATCAGGCCAATCATGTTGTTGGTTTTATCCCAAACAACCATGCAACATCAACTTATCAACATGTTCAACATGCTTACCTCCCACCCACCCCTGCTCTGCCTTTAGATCAATATTCATATGTTCACAATCAACTCCAAGAGGTTGATTATATGAAAAATAACATGAAGGAAATGAAGGACATATTGTTAGACATCACAGAGTAGATAGAAGAGTTTAGGAGGCAATATGAACCTGATTTGCAGCAGCAGGAATTAGATTATCAGGCCTACCTTTATTTGCATGAACTAGAGACACAAAGAAGACAGTTTGAAGAAAGGATCGAGTGGGAGTTAGCTGCAAAAGAAGAGAAAATGAGGTTTTTGTTTGCTCAAAATCATGAAGTCCAAACAACTCCCTTCATTCCACATCAACCCTTTCAAGATGAAAATCAACCATTTCAAGATGAGATTTTTGTTGAGTATCCTATTGATTAGGATAGCTCACTTATCATGGAGAAGATTAGAAATGTAAATCCATTGCATTTAGCTTTGGAGGTTTACCATTTAGAGTAGCTAAAGATTGAATAAGAAAGGATTGTGGAGTCTAAACCAATCAAAATTCCAATTTTTAGGAGTGCTCTTTCAATATAACAGTCAATTCATAGCCAAGAGCAGCCTGAAACACCTCATAATGAACTTAGTAATCCTATTTCAAAAGCTAAACCTTCTTGCAACCCCTTTTGTGCTAGAAAAATAGGAAAATCACATGTCAAGCAAGAGGTTGTTGCTATTTATAGTGTGTTTCCAACTAAAAATGAACATAACACCTATATAGAGGAGGTAAGTTCAAGCTTGACATTGAATCCTTTACACTTTGATTCATTTGACAAGTTTTCCAATGCTTTTTATGAGATGAACAGAAGTAGAATGGAAAGGCTATAGGGTGAAAGTCTTCTGCTGCAAAGACAAGTTGTCAAGGTTTCATTGGACAAGACGCCACTTGAGGAGGAAAATTCAATTTCTTTGTTTGACTAGCTACTTGGATTTATTGAAAATGAGGAAGATAGTTTATAGGTGCTCAACTTATTAGTTGTTTTGGAGCAGCAAGAGCACATTGAAGATTTTTGTGAATTTCTAGTCCATGACAGCAAGGATGATAATCTTATTTTGCTTGAGGATATTATTGACTATCAGTTTGAACATAAAAATAAATTAGATCAAGCATCAATTTTTTTTCAGAATTTCCTTTGTATTACACCGAAGAGGCCAACATGAATAAGTTGAAAGTAGCTTGCCTTGAAGAGTAGTCAAGTGTATTAATTGAAGATGATCAATCTCTTCAAGACATATCAAGGTTTGACTATCAAGATCCCACTTGTTCAACTTGTAGAGAACTTTCCACTTTGTTGAATTCTTGTAGCGATCAAAAGTCTAGGTTAGTGAATAATGAAGACAATCAGATGCTAGAAAGTATAGGGGTTGATTCACAAAAAGGGCTTGTTCAAGTAGAGCAAGAGGTGGAAAAACATAGATATTGAAGCACCTTTCAAGAAAAAGGTTTGTGTTCAGTGTAATCAGGTGATTGAAGAGGTTGTTGTTGATAAGGGATAATTCAACAAAAGGAGTTATCAGTTTAACCTCTCAAGAGCATGCCCAATCAGGTATCTTTCTAGGATTGATATTCAAAGTGTACCTAATGTAGTTTCAATAAAAGGACAACAAATTCAACCTATCTTTCCAGTCCAAACCAATAGAATAGCTAGTCATTTTCAAGGGATGAGTGATTTTGTGTACGTTCCTTATGAAGTTTTGCACCAATTTATTGAGCATCTTAAGGTGCTTCATCTATTTTTAGCTATCCATAAGCATGAAAATTAGTATTTGTTGTCAAATAAGGGCAGCTATTTCTCACAACCAGTGAATGGTCATGCCTAAGTACTAATATTGTTGGTTAGTGTAGGGTAGGGTAGAGTTTCAGTTTTGCTTTCAATAAGTGCCCTATGGCACATTTTCATTCTAGTTTTGTCATGTTTTCAATAAGTGTAGTTGTTGCACCTGGTTTTTCAGATTTTTTCTTTAACATAATTGCAGTAGTTTCTTTCAGTTTGTGTGTTTTGAAGCTAATTTATGGTTTTCTAAGTTAAAATAGAATAGAACATGGACTCCATGCCAAATGGATAAGTTATATACTGGTATATTGTGTTTAACAGGCAAACACTCCACAGAGGTCACCAATTTGTTACCTATTTTTCACTATAAGCTCAAATAGGTAGAGTTGAATCAAATTTATGAATTATAGGTACATAAATTTTCAAGTTTTGCTGATTTAAGTATTAATTGATAATCATAGAGATCAATTCACTTCTGAATCATAGTTTTATACTGCAAGCATTTGAAACAGAAAATTGAGAATTTGCATAATAATGTTTTTTATTTATTTTGTAAAAACACTCAATCTCGCACAAGCTACGAGAGTAACTGAATTTGATTATGATAATAAAATGATGAATACAAAATTTAGAGACAAACTACGCTACTGAACATAACATAAGCATAAAGAAGAGGAGAAATTCATCATTTCCTATAATGATGAATCACTTTCGTTGATGTCTTTAGTCGTCGTGTCTCTAAGCAACTACAGCCTCATTTCCTCACTCCATGAACCTGCCAAATTGTAAAGGAGTGGCCTTAGAGTTATACTCTAAGTAATGATGAATTACATTCTACTTTATGCCTATGCTACCAAAATGAATGTAATTTGTGTTAAATCAAGCATTCAATAGATGAAAGGCTAACAATCAAGAAAAACATAACTCAATGGAAACTTTTAGCTTCTTTTATTTTGCTAACATGTTTGTTTCAATGTGTAGGATTAGATTCATCATGTTTGCAATCATCTTATTAGATATGTGGAGAAAAATGAGCTCCCACAAGGGTAGAGCCCAACATATCAAGTAGATACCTCTCATCTATTTATATATGAGAGCTTTATATCAGTCACAGTCATGAAGTAAGACTGCTATCATGAAAGAAATTCAAAGAAAAACTTAAGGTAGTAGTTGTCAAGCCATATGAAGTGATATCATGGTGGAAAGTTAATAGAGCAAGTCTATATTCACTCTTTGTTCAAATGCATTGAATACAGCTAAAAGATACAATGTTGTTTCATTGTGAGTTTGAATGGAAAAGGATAGTTGAAAACATCATTTATTAATGGAGCCATAGTCATGTTTTGAATGCAGTCAAATTCTCATAGGACAGCAAATGCATTGATGACAACCATTATGTCTTGAAAGTAACTAAAGATACATATTGAATCTTGTATAAGCTCACCAAGAATAACGGATTGTAGTCATTAAAGAAGCAATGATTAAATATCAAATGGGCATAAAATCATATGTAGCAGTCCTTTTTGAGCCATCAATTTTCTGAAGGTTTAGTGGAAGCCCAGGGTCATTATAATGTACACTAGAAGCAATATGATAGTGCTTTAGAGCATAATGGGATACAATAAGTGGAGTAACATTAATAATGCAAGGGTTCTTCAACATTCACTAAGTTGCCAGGGACTTCAATATTATAGCCATTATTAAAGCATCAAAAGAAACATTGAAATACCAGAATATGGTTGTCATTACTTTTTGTCATTGTTTATTCATTTCAATTAGCAGAGTTGAAAGAATAGAAGGGAAATATGGTATAGGAGGATTATACTCATCAAATAAGTAGAAAATTTAGGGTCATGATCAACAATCAAGCATTTATTATATATAAGACAGCTATTATGATTTGAAAAGAGTATTAAAATTTAATACACTGTGCAATTTCAGCTTTCTCATCAAGGAGGTATCATGTTCATGATGGAGCAGCAATTTAGCATTGAGAAGCATCAATACAAGGGCCATGATTGTAGCAATCTAAGAAAAACATCACTAAGCATGTCAAAACCTGTAAGTGCAAATGATAGTTCTTTGTCTCACAGATGCAAAGTCATTATAGTTACATTCAATGAAGTGCATCAAAATAATGGTCATCAGAATAAGTGAAATGCATCAAAATAATGGTCATCAGAATAAGTGAAGTGCATCAAAATAATGGTCATCAGAGATATATTTCATCCTAGGAGCTTGATAAAATTATCACAACAAGATAGGTCAAATCTTGCAATATGGGTAGTAATATATAGAAGCTTCAACTGAGAGGTTAGTCCAATGAAATGATCACGAACCATGCAAAGACAGAACTCTGTAGTTTCATCATTGGAAGTAATCTCATAATTGTAGTCCATAAGCACAACACAATCCTATGATGGTTATGCATAACGCAAAGATTTAAAAATTTCACAGTCGTAGCTTATTATTGTCAACATTTTTATCCTTCTCCAGGAGTATTGAAAAGGATAAGACCAAGGGCAGCCTATAAAGGCTATGTAAAGTCAAGAATCATTCAGAAGAAATAATATTAAGTAAAAACCCAAGATCCTTGTATAGTCATGGCTGGTAAGTGTGGAGGAAATGAGGGAGCATAAAAATGTTTTTTCCACATTAAATGCACATGTGGGTCAAAGTCTTAGGGTTTGTAAGAAAAGTAAATTAGGAACACAAGCCATGGTGCACCAGCCCAGTATAGAAACAAGTTCCACTGTTGAAAAGAATGAGAGGGCATGGATTTTCAAAAAAATATTTCTCTCAAAGAGATCATAGCCAATGTTTTATGGTGACACCCAAAGAAATAAAGAGAGTATATAGGTTACTAAAAAATGCAACATATCTAAGCCATAGCCACAAAATAATAAAAAATATTTATTTGTTCTATTCAAAGGAGATGTAGATTCAAAATTGATTATGGTTGTAGCTATAAAAGCCTGAAAGAGCCCTCGAAATAGGTCAAAATTTTTAGAATGGTGGAAAAAGCAAACTTACCATGCACTGTTTCAAGGAATTCCTGTAGAAACCATCAAGAACATTGATGTATGGTGGAGAAAAGTTCCATATCAAGCATTTTCTTTGAAACCCTACTCCATGGTGACACTGCATCAACTCCAGAAGATACCAATTGAAAGTGAAAGTAATGATTGGGGTTGTCGACTGTTTTCCCATGCCTTATTTACATAATAGGATTTCTTTTGACTTTGCTTAAAAATAAATTATTGTCTTCTAATATCCATGGCTTAAAGACTTAGGGTCAAAGAATCTAATGCCATAACCCATTATTCATGCCTGGGATGAGGACTTATGAGTTCAAAACATTTATTGTTTTATCATTAGGATATTGATATGAGTGATTGCTTATATTATTGCATGAATATTGACAAAGGCAATAATGCCATTAAATATTAATGGTAATTTTTCATTATCTTAATATTTAAAATGTAATGTATAAGGGTTGGAGTAAACACACGTTAAATATTAAGATAATCATTTGATTATCTTTAATATTTAATAATACTATCACCTTTCTCAGGATATGCAAGAACTCAAGTAGAGTGGAGTAGATCATTCAAAGATTGGGTAGATATTAAGAATTAGGATAAGGGTCAATCCTTACTAAATTTTATTATAATGTGTTGCATGAATACAATGTAAAGTTAGTTAATTAAATGATGGAGTATAAATCATTTAATTAATTTAACTATTTTAAAATGCAAACATTAATGTCAAGTTACCCCCAAATCATGCATGATCAATTTATACAAGAGATGGAGCTTCAGTTCTCATAGGTGAATTGATTAAAGCAAGGAGGATTTTTGCATGTTTTGGCTCATGTTCAGAAATTTGTAGTTCAGTTTGAGTTGTAGATCAGTTGCATGCTTTATGAATGTGAGTTTGAGACCGAGTTCACTCATTTTTGCATGAGTTTGAACCTTATTTTTAGGGATTTTTACTTCTGCTCTGATTTCACCTTGGAATTATCATTTTTCGCACTGAAATTGACTTTCTGTTGCTTGTTCATGCACTTTGAAGTGCATTCTCATTGTATATATTGAAAAAGTTTAAATTTTTTATTTTAGTCCTTGTTTTTCAACCTTTGCATTCTACAAAGTGAGATATCTTATAACTCAACATTTTAGATTTAATATAGTTTTACAACTTTACAAGTTATCATTTTTTGCAAAGTTTCCTTCTTTTCATTATCATGATTTAGTATCAGCCTTCTCATATTCAGGAGTCTTGTATTTATTGAATGTTTAAGATGCAAATTCAATGTGTTTGATTTAAAATCCTTTAAATTCATATCACGTTCATGAATACATGTACATGGAAAAATAAATTTTATTTACAAATCATAAGTTGTGATGTTAATTTATCCTCTCCTTTAGGTTGTGAAAATATCATTTTCCTTCATTAAGAATAGATTATCAAGCCTTCTGATGAGACGTGTCTTATGCAATTAGATTTCCCAATTTGAGTTGTGAAAATAGATTCCATAATAATCAGTTGTGAATCAATCTACTCATAAGTATCAATTAGGTGCATCACCGAAGTTTAGTTTTGATTCATGTGTAGACATCCAAATTTGGACACTTAATTTGTCCAAATTTATTACTTTTCATCTAAACATCCTCTTATCCAAGTTAATTAAGTAATATTACTATTATTTAATTAATATCCTTAATTCTGCCAAATCCCTAAGGTATTTAATTAATAATTAAATACCTTACCCTCCTTAATCCTCTTTTCATCAAATGAATTTAATTCCTCACATGTCATTTTCATCTAATCCTCAACCATCTCCTAATCTCCTCATTAAGGGTGTGCCCATGCCTAATCCTTGATTAGGATGTGTCACATCCTTCAACTTTTGCAAGTTGGCTTCTAATCCTCATTAACCCCTAATTATCCTCTAATTACTAATTAGTTAAACCTAATTAGTACCTTGGTCAACTCTCCCCATCCCCTAATAAATTTTTAATTCCTTTTTATTCATCCTAGACTCCTCTCTTCCCCATGTGAATTTTTAATTCGCTTTTATTCCTCCTAGAATCCCCTTTTCCCATGCACCTTCTAGAATCTTTGACTTGTCACATCAAGTCACATGTGAAAAATTCCCACTCTTTGGGAACCTTGTCTTATCCACTAGATTCTTCCAATCATTGTAAATTTTTAATTCACTTTTATTCTCCCAAAGCTTTCCCTTTCCCCATGTGATCATTGAAAGGTCACATCAAAGTACTTGGAAGGTACTTTTCCTTCCTCCACATTATGTACCTCTCTTCCACATCACCTACACATCATCCTACCTTTATCCTCTTCACATTCCACATGTCAAAATGTGAGGGCTTGTGAGTTCACAACTCACCTTAGCCCTTCACCTTGACTTTGTTGGATAAATCCCAACCATTGAATTCTCTAGAGAATTCAAGTTTCTCTATAAATACCCCATCCTCTAAGGCATTTGAAAAGAGTTAGCCATTTTGCAACTAAATGCTACCATTTTATGTACTCATCTAGCCACCAACTTTCATCCATTTGCATCTACATTCAAGCATATATTCAAGACTTGCATTTAGCCATATCAAGAGCCATCAAGGAGCATACAAATCAATCCAAATCAAGGGACAACCAAGGAGTTTCAGCTGCAAGAAGGAAGGTATATCCATTTGTCATCATTTTACACTTTCCTCTTTGCATTTATAAATTTCTTAGGCTAATCTTGAGGTGTTTCCTTATGTTTTCTCCATTGCATTTTAATTGCTTAGAAAGGGTTAGACATTTCGGTATCACATTTTTGGCATGCCCGGTGGGACTCACAAGCGGGTTCTTATATTTCACATTTGTTGTTAAGTTTTTTGTAGGAATACATTGTGGAAGGGAGACTACACCCCTGATTTTCCGCAGTGGGGCAACTGCACCCTTGATTTTCTGCGGTGGGGTGATTACGCCCCTGATTTTTGGCAGTGGGGTGACTGCGCCCCTGATTTTCCATAGTGGAGTGACTACGCCCCTGATTTTCAGTAGTGGGGTGACTGCACCCCTGATTTTCTATAGAAGGGCGATTGCGCCCCCTCCTTGCCCAAACTTTTTGGCTAACACTTTTTCTATAGAAGGGTGACTACGGCCCCTCCTTGACCAAAATTTTTGGTAACACTTTTTCTGTAGAAGGGCGACTACGCCCCCTCCTTGACCAAAATTTTTGGCTAACACTTTTTCTACAAAAGGGCGACTATGCCCCCTCCTTGACCAAAATTTTTGGCTAACACTTTTCTTGCAGAAAGATGACTACGCCCCCTAGGCTAAAATTTTTGTGCTAATAGTTTTCCACAGTGGGGTGACTATACCCCTATTTTTTTGTAATGGAGTGACTGTGCCCCTGATTTTCCACAGAAGGGTGACTACGCTCCTGATTTACTTTAGAAGGGTGACTATGCCCCGTTGTCACCGTGAAGCAACACATTTTGAAAGGTAAAACTATCATTTTGGCTTCGGTTTTTTGCTATTTTCAAGTATTAACCCCCTAACACTATTCTTGCAAGGATATTGGTATTTTTTTTGCTAAATTTTTGCAGTATATTTTTGTGAAGTTGATGAAGAAGGCAAGATAAAACATCTAACATTTGCTTGCAGGGCTATCTGTTCGCTCAAATTTTTTAAAATATCCTTGTTGTTTTCCTTAATCTAAGAACATAGTTTAATTAGGGGGAGTAATATTCATTGCTTGTTGTGTCTATATTTTTTATTACCCAAAGGGAGCATTAGCTTGTTTTTATTTTCCCTTTGCACTTCATGTGAGCTTGGGGAGTAATTGGAAACAATTAGTGCTTTCTTTCTAGTGGGACCTGCTTGGGGATTTCATCACCCCAAGGGATGATTCCAACCATGCATACCGGTGGGGTATATAAAGGGGGGAGAGTGAAAGTTGTACCCCAATCCAATCATGTTGTAATTGGCAGAGCGTCAAAGCTAGGGTGATATCTAGATAGACGTGAAGAGTTGGTCCGAGCCCTTCAGTATCTTGCTAGGGTTCTTGACTCATGCTTGTGACGGGCTGGTGTTCACGATTGTGCCTCATGTACCGAGAGTATATCAAGGACTCCCTAGACACCTTGTTCATCCTAGATTAAGAGCACATTGGCCATACCCTTAACACTATTCATAGGATTGTATTTTCTTGAAAGTGTTTTCTTGTGAGAAACCAGTAAATTTTTTGATGAATTGGCCTTATTATTGTCATTTTAAAGTCCTTGCCATAGTCATTTTCATCAAACCAAGTCTGTAATTTTCTGCAGAAGGGTGATTACGCCCCTAATTTTCTATAGAAGGGTGATTGTCCTCCTAATTTTCTGTAGTGGGGTGACTGCACCCCTAATTTTTTGCAGAATGGTGACTGCGCCCCTGATTTTTTGCAGAAGGGTGATTATGCCCTTGATTTTTTGTAGAAGGGCAATTACACCCCTAATTTTCCATAGAAGGGTGAGTACACCCTTGATTTTTTGCAGAAGGGTGATTACGCCCCTAATTTTCTACAAAAGGGTGACTGCATCCCCTGATTTTCTGTAGAAGGGCGATTACACCCCTAATTTTTTGTAGAAGGGTGACTGCACCCTTGATTTACTGCAGAGGGGTGAATTTTCCCTCTTGAACACCCAAAATCACCCCGTTCGGATCTTTTTAGCCTCTATACCATCATTTAATCATTCCCAACCTTTTTCTCATCATCCCAAGCCTTCGTTTTGCCAGTCTAAACCTCCAAAAACCTTCGTTTGATCATTCTAAATTTATCCACAACTTCCTTCATCTACATCATCCTCTTGGCAAACAAACATATCTAGTTCCCAAATCCAACTGGTGAAACCAATCCCATCATATCTTTCAATCCAATCCTAATTTTTAGCACTCGTTCACTCGTTCTTAATACTCGTTCATCTATTTTTAATCTTCCTCTGCTCATTCTGAGAGTCATTCATCTATTCTGAGCACTCGTTTGCCCATTATCAACACTTTTCTAAAAATCATCGTTCCATCACAAAAATCACATAAGTGCCACTTAGAACATCATTAAAGTCCATATCTAGCATCAAATCATCCATCCCAATCACCTAGACTTCATTTTGAGAATTTTAATTTTTGTGCTGAAACTTCTGGAGGCCATAACTTTTGACTTTGGTGTCCGTTTGAGCTAAAATTTTATGGGTGGTTGCGTTATGAGATGGCATGTGGATCCCCAACTAACTAAAAGTACCTTGGACCCCATTTTTCCACATTTTTGAGGCCTCAAACTTTCATCTTGACCCTCAAAATTGCAATTTAGTGGTTTTTTCCAACATTTAAAAAAATCATTATTGTCAATAACTCAGAATGTGTGTCTCCAATTTGGGATGTTAGTTGGAGATTCATCCTATCTTGGTTTTGGGTAATTTTTGGGAAAAAATTGAACTCTCAAAAGTACGTTTGTGAGGTTTTCTAAAATGGAAAAATTTGACAATTTTTGAAAATTGCCAAATTTGGAAAAATTTGATTGTCAGCACCTTACGTTCTTTAAACACAAAAATTTGGTGTAGAATCAATCCCATCACATCCTCCAATAATTATAAGCTTCAACACAATCCTAATCTGAGCTTTAATCTAATCCCAATCTGACCTTAACCAAAACCTTAATTTGAGGTTTAGTCATTTCAACCTTTCATTCATCAATTTTGAACAATTGTTCTCCCTTTTAAATCATTCATTTACTTTTTCCGTGCAAACACTCATATATTTTGAACCTTCATCTATCATCTCAAAATTTGTTTTATCCATTCCAATAATTTTTTTACTCGTTTTGAGTAAACATTCATCCATCTCAAACCTCCTTTCATCATTCTGAACTCCCGTTCTATCATTCTGATCATCCGTTTACTCATTCTGAGCAAACATTCATCCATTTCACACCTCTTTTCATCATTTTGACTATCATTCTAGTGATTTGATCATCCATTTACTCATTCGAAGTAAACATTCATCCATTTCACACATCCTTTCATCATTTCGAACTCTCGTTCTGATATTCCGATCATCCGTTTACTCATTCCGAGTAAACACTCATCCATTTCACACATCCTTTCATCATTCTGAATGATTTTTTTGATGTTCTAATCATCCATTTACACATTCCAAGTAAACATTCATCCATTTCACACCTTCATTTCAATCATTTTGAACTCTCGTTCTACAATCTCGATCAATCATCTACTCATTCTGAGTGATCTATCATTCGTTCTGATCTTTCATCTTCTCATTTTGAGAGTCATTCATCTATTCTTAGTAGTCATTTACTTGTTCTGAGTAATTGTTCATCCATCCTGATCAATCATTTTCTCATTTTGAGTATTTTTTCATCCATTTCTCCAATCAAATCATCATTTTCCCCATCCAAATCCTCTAAACTTTGTTTCAAGTTATTATCCAAATTGACCTAAGTGTCTGATTTGATCATCATCATCAACATCTGCTTAGGATTATCATCTGTCCTAAGATAATCATTATCATCAGCCTAATCAATCCACTTTCAATCTCAAAGTGGATCCAGTGCCATAATCATCCATTTATCCTTTTATCTGATCAATCAGTATCCTAAGTCATCTAAGATAATCTTTGAATAGGATTTGTAGTCTCTTTTGTCATCTTATCCTATCCATCAGTCAATCTTATCAATCATTGATCGATCCAATCCAATCACATCACCTTTGACCTAATCAATCTACTTCCATCTCAAAGCAGATTCAGTGTCAATCGTTAGAATCAATCCCATCACATCATCCAATCATCCTAATTTAAGCTTTAATCCAATCCAAATCTAAGCTTAATCTAAATCTCAATTTGAGCTTTAGTCTATTTCCATCCCAAATCGTTGACCCATCCTCTTTATCCTTTCACCATCATGAATCCTTATCCTCCATCAATAGTGGTCAAGGGAAACCCTAATTACATTGACAATGATAACAAAAGTCTTGTCGATCAAGAGGAATATGACATAGATTCCCTTGACACTATCATTGCTAGTAAGCTTTCTCCACCCACTTTCCAAAATCCAATCACCCTTTCGAGTTATCCCATTATGTCTTCATCCATGCCTAATCATGTTGCTTATGCTACCTTTGACAAGGGATATCTGTCATATCCATCATACCCTTCATCTACATCATCCTCTTATCCAACACCCGCATCCTCTTATCCTAGTCTACCATCTCAATACCCCTATCCTAATTCCCCCATCCACATCCTCCTATCTAAATCCTTCATCTGCATATACCCACTACCCTAATCTTTCATACCAGTCTGCTCACCCTAATCCTACATTCACACCTTCCTATCCCAATCCATCATCCACACCAATCTATCCTAATATAACATTCACACCTTCCTATCCTAATCAAACACCTAGACGAACCTATCTCAATCTTCCACCTCAATCTTCCCATCCTAATCCACCATCCCAATATCCTTCCTACAATCCACCACCTGTATCCTCATGTCCTAATTCACCATTCCAATACTCCTATCTTAACCCTTCATCTAATCTTAATCCCCCATCTATTCCCAGTCTTGCATCCAATCCCTTTCCCTCATCTAATCCCCCACCAATCCCTAGTATTAATCTCCCAACAATCCCTACTCCTAATCCCCCACCAATCCATAATCCTTCATCCACTCCTACCATGCCATCTTAGTGTAGAGTATTCAAGTTTCTCACTCCATAAGTTCTCCAAGGACTTATAGCAAAGAAGACATCTCCCACTCCACAACTTGAAGTTTTGGAATCATGTCATCTCAACCCATCATCCACGGTCATTAGTGATGAGACCCTTCTCCACCCAACATCTATTAGTGATGAAACCATCACATCCTCTGAATCCACTGAGCCCCCATCCCTTACCATCACATCTACTGAATCCATTGAATACCCACCTCCTACTCCAAGAGTCATCAAGCCCATCAACGACACCCAAATCCAATCCACTAAAATCCATTCTAATGACTGCATCAAATCCTCCATCCTTCCATCTCCCCAACTTGAAGAACCCTCTATCATCTTGCCATCCACACAAGATGAGTCATGCCAAGAGTCTAATCCACATCATGCCAACACATCCTCTTCTCCAGATCAAGATCCTACCATCCTATTTAGTCTACCTCAAGATCACAGTCCCCCATCCATTCCACCCCATGATCCCCTTGTCTCCACTACTCCATCTTCATCTCCATTACATGAGCCCACTACCACAAATCCAGATCCTATCATATCCCTTGATCCCTCTCCTGATACCACCCATCCAAATGTTGCTATCCCATCATCTCCCTCTCATGATCCCCCATCATCGCCTAAAACTGCTATCCCCACACCACTTGCATATCCCCTTGGTTCTCTCACATTCTTCCATGGTGGCCTCCTTGCAGACGAAAAATGTAGTGTATATACCACCCATGATATTCCACCTAATAATGGACTTGCATCATGTTTTTAGAATAACACAAATCCTACCATGGATTGCATGCTCGAAAAAATGAACTATCAAGGAAAAGGTTTAGGCCTTCATTAGCAAGGTATCTTAGAGCCCATCCAAGTCAAAGAACAAATTTTCATGCAAGGTCTTGGACCTATTTCCCAAGACTCACACTCTAAAGATGTTGGTACAACCTCTAGACGTCCTCAATGATCCTTTTCCAAAAGAAATGTCAGCTCTTCCCATCGCTTCACCAGATCCTATGTTGTTATCCATCCTCCTCTATCGTATCGCCTCAAAACAACGGTCCATATTCCTCCTTCATTTGCTCCATCCATTTTGGGTTCTTATGTCCCTCCACCCACTATGTATACTTTGGATCCATATATCCCAAGGTCACCTCCTCCATCTTTCATCCATCCAACACCTATCCATGTCATCCATCATACACATCCTAATCAGGATCAACAAAGGCACATACCTACACATCCTCCATTTACATATCATCCTCAAAATCCTACCTCCATCCCTCCATTCATATTACCTCCACATCATCCATCTGCTTGCACCATCCCATTGCTACTAAAATCACTTTGGATGTTAAAGAAAAAATTCATAAATCCAAACATCCACATGAATCTAAGGCTCCCAATGTCCCTTCCAAAAGACATGGTGAAGAGAATAAAAATCTAAATCTAAATCAAATCCATAGGCCACAAAGGCCCACCAAAGCAAAGATCAAAACCATGTGGATCCCAAAGAAAAAATATGCAATTCCATCAAATGAAAAATCTATAAGAACATCCAAAGTTGGTAATCCAAAAGCTAGTCATACACCCCTTTCATCTCCTAAGTCTGTTTTGGGTCCTTATGTTATAAAGTTCACCACCCCATCTCCTCTATTATCCACACATTCTACATCCATTAATCCTCTTATCTTTTCACATCCACCACCATATGTGCCAATGTTGGTTGTGAACACATCTCCCCATCACATATCCACCCCATCATTCCATCCATACCCTTTGCAGCATCCCATCTATTATCCCATGTATCTTCCCTCTCAAATCCCTCTAATTCATCCTCTTGCATAATCTCCTAATAAGGTTGTACTAACATCCAATAGTCACTTCAAACATGGGCTCTTAATACCTCATATAGAACTTGATGCTTGAGTCCTTCATCCATATCCTTATCATGAATCTTCTAAATTCCCTTATCCACATCCCTATCCTTATCCATTTTCATCCCCCTACTATCCAAAAAGTAAAAAAGTAAAAAAAAATCCAAAAAAAAATATAAAAAAATAAAAAAATAAAAATAGTAAAGAGAAATAATTCATCCAATGGTGAAAACTTGGCAAACAAGTGCCTTGCATAAATACCATGAGGAAAACCTAGCAAATAGGCATCATGCGTAAATCCCCATCTACACTTGGGGGCAACTTCCTGATATACATTCCCTCCATCTGCTATGCTTCCAACTATGCACCTATCTTCTTGTTATCTATCCTCTTCATAAATCCCCTCCATCCCACCTATCTTCCACATCCTACCATCATATCCCATTTATCTCCCATCCCTCCATCCTTCTTGTGATCTTGATAAAAATAGGCGATACCTATCTATACATGCTTTGGCCACCTCTTGGTATACATTCCCTTCATCCATGCTCTATTGTATTCCTTGGTCACCCATCCTATCCTCCTCTAGTTATCTCCTTTTCCCATCCACTCATCTTCCATCCCTCATGCCTCATCATATATGACATATCTAGAGTAGAGGCATTTTCTTCCTTTGTGATATAGTCCTTGGAGACATCATCTATCATAACATCCCTTCATCTCCCTATCCATCTATCACAGCATCCCTTCCATCTCCCCATCCTTATCTTCATATCCATCTATCCTAGCATCTCATTCATCTCCCAATCCTTATATCCCTATCCATCTATCACAACATCCATTCCATCTCCCCATCCTTATCTTCATATCCATCTATCCTAGCATCCCTTTCATCTCCCAATCCTTATATCCCTATCCATCTATCACAACATTCCTTCCATCTCCCCATCCTTATCTTCCTATCTATCTATCCTAGCATCCCTTTCATCTCCCAATCCTTATATTCTTATCCATCCAAAAAAATCCCTCCCATCCCCCATCCCTATATCTCTATCCATTCTTTCATCTTTATCCTCATCCCATCTCATAATCCCTTGTCATTGGTATCTTGCTATAGGCCTCCCTCTATGCAACCCAATGCCATTTATCTAATCATCATCCCTCCTACTTCTCTTGCACATATTTCCAATCCCCTATCGCTTTTCATCACTCATCTATCTATCATATCATCCTCCCAAGTCATTTCAATGATTTGGATAACTATCCCATCCTTGAGCTTTATGTGATCGTCATCATCCTATCCAATCCAACCGGTCTATCCTATCTCATCATATTGGTGTCATCTTTTTATCCACTCATCCTATCATCATCCTTTATCCATCATTTATCTTTGGTCTTTTGTTGAACTACGTTGCCCCTATGCTTTCACATAGGCAAGGTCGATCATTTGATCTGCCCTCGGGGATCCTTTATCATCTATCATCGGTCTTTCTTCTTTTTCCATCCTATCATGCATCATGGTCCGTTGTCAGCCTCTTGTCAAACTACGTTGCCTCTGTACTTTCACGTAGGCAAGGTTGATCACTTGATCCATCCCTGGGGCTCCTCTATCATCTAGTGTCGATCTTTCTACTCTATCTTTCCACTTCTCTATCATCTAGTGTCAATCTTTCTACTCTGTCTTTCTACTCCTCTATCATCTAGCGTCGGTCTTTCTACTTTCTCCATCCACTCCTATATCGTTTATCATTAGTCTTTGCTTTTGTCTCTCCGTTCCTTGTCATCTGTCATCAATATTCATCATCCTCTTTCTACTTTTCTCCATGGTCAATCAACCTTTTATCGAACAATGAGGGCTCTGCGCTTTCACGTAGGCAAGGCTAATCTTTGATCGTCCCTCAAGCCCCTAGGTCTTTAGGGTGTGTCAGTCTCATGTGTTGTCTTCCTTGTGTCATGTCATCAAGCTATGCGCTTATCTAGCCAGTTCTTCACAAATGAGATCCACTTGTATCATGAGATCCAATCAATTTTGAGCATCCCGCATCATATCGATCTTTTAGCTTAGTATCCATCATCAGTCTCAATAGGATGCATCCTTCCTAATAGACCTCATCAATCCCATCTATCCCCTTGATCCTATGGCAAAGGACATTTGAAATTGATTGTGATCTTTTGATGCTTTTGGCTTTTTTTTATCATTTGAGCTCCCTATCATCACTTGTTAAGGCCACCATGATCCATCATATTATAGCATGTTTTGATTGGTCCACATAGGGGAATATCTTAATCTTTTTGTTTTATTGTGTCTTCTTGGTTGTCCCATGTAGTACCCACCAAGATCCCTAAGGTCTTGTGTTATGTTGGGGCATCCTTTTGTGCTTGTGGTTATCTCAATACCTGGCCCGACCAAGGTCTTCATGACTTTGGGGTGTTGGGATAGCCTTCTTGTCTGTTGTGTTTGTTTCATGCATTAGACACTAATATGCCTTGGTTCAACATACCCTGGCACTTGGTGTCTTATGCTATAGAAAAAATCAGTGCTCTTAAGATGGCAAATTACATTAGGATTGCATTTCATTCTCCATTCTATTGTCTTGCATGTATCCCCCCATCCATTCATCCTTCATCCTTATCTCACATCTCTATCCAACCCCCATCCATTCCATTTAGCCTAAAACATCTAATCATATCCTTGGTCTTGTTCTTAGTCTTGTTTCAAGCCTTTATTCAATCGTCCTCATCATCATCATCATCATCATCATCATCATCATCATCATCATCATCCCATTTTATGCTTCCATATCCCTTTGGTGTTGTTTTGGGATGTATCCTTCCCTTGTCAACAACACTTTCATCATCATCATTAGGAGGTACTCTTCCCTATCCTTTAGTGGTGTTTTGGGATGTATCCTTACCTCATCAATTCCACTCAGTGGGATCTATCCTTCCCTATCCTCATTGACAACACTCCATCCATCCTCAACCCCTTTTGGCTTGTACCTTGATTAGGGAAACATCATCTTTGTCTCTGCATCCATTTGTGCTTCCCAACCTCCTACCGCCTTTTCATCCTTTCATATCCATCCCTTTGCATCCTCTTCCTCATCTCCCATTTCATCATCTCATCTATTTTGAGAGCACATCCATGTTCTCTTAAACCCGCATGTCTTTTGGAGGGGGCATCCTTATCCATAATCTTCATCTTCACCCCCATCTTCTTTTTTCCTTCCTAGTCACTCCTTTGAATGACTGAGGCATCTTTTCCAATCTAACCATCTCCTTATGGGTTCTATATTTTAATATTCTTTGAAATGATGCTACATCATAACACCATCTCAAAGAGGGGAAAAATGTAGACATCCAAATTTGGACACTTAATTTGTCCAAATTTATTACTTTTCATCTAAACATCCTCTTATCCAAGTTAATTAAGTAATATTACTATTATTTAATTAATATCCTTAATTCTGCCAAATCCCTAAGGTATTTAATTAATTAATATTACTATTATTTAATTAGTATCCTTAATTCTGCCAAATACCTTACCCTCCTTAATCCTCTTTTCATCAAATGAATTAAATAAATATTACATTTATTTAATTCCTCACATGTCAGTTTCATCTAATCCTAAACCATCTCCTAATCTCTTCATTAAGGGTGTGCACATGCCTAATCCTTGATTAGGATGTGTCACATCCTCCAACTTTTGCAAGTTGGCTTCTAATCCTCATTAACCCCTAATTATCCTCTAATTACTAATTAGTTAAACCTAATTAGTACCTTGGTCAACTCTCTCCATCCCCTAAGGAATTTTTAATTCCTTTTTATTCATCCTAGGCTCCTCTCTTCCCCATGTGAATTTTTAATTCACTTTTATTCCTCCTAGAATCCCCTTTTCCCATGCACCTTCTAGAATCTTTGACTTTTCACATCAAGTCACATGTGACAAATTCCCACCCTTTGGGAACCTTGTCTTATCCACTAGATTCTTCCAATCATTGTGAATTTTTAATTCACTTTTATTCTCCCAAAGCTTTCCCCTTCCCCATGTGATCATTGAAAGGTCACATCAAAGTACTTGGCAGGTACTTGTCCTTCCTCCACATCATGTACCTCTCTTCCACATCACTTACACATCATCCTACCTTTATCCTCTTCACATTCCACATGTCAAAATGTGAGGGCTTGTGAGTCCTCAACTCACCTTTGCCCTTCATCTTGACTTTGTTGGATAAATCCCAACCATTTAATTCTCTAGAGAATTCAAGTTTCTCTATAAATACCCAATCCTCTAAGGCATTTGAAAATACTTAGCCATTTTGCAACTAAATGCTGCCATTTTATGCACTCATCTAGCCATCAACTTTCATCCATTTGCATCTACAATCAAGCATATAGTCAAGACTTGCATTTAGCCATATCAAGAGCCATCAAGGAGCATACAAATCAATCCAAATCAAGGGCCAACCAAGGAGTTTCAGCTGCAAGAAGGAAGGTATATCCATTTGTCATCATTTTACACTTTCCTCTTTACATTTATAAATTTCTTAGGCTAATCTTGAGGTGTTTCCTTATGTTTCTCAATTGCATTTTAATTGCTTAGAAAGGGTTAGACATTTCAGTATCACACATGTATTGAATTCAGTCCTTCTTACCCTTTTCTCAAAAAATCATTCAAGTACCTAAATTGATCATCATATAGGAACCGACCTAGAATCTGGATGTCTATCTTCGACATAGGAATAACCATAGCTTGAAGATAGTTCCCATGTTTCAACAAATTGCTAAATTTAATCATTCATGCATAATGGGTGCAATCTGATTGACAACGATATCAACCTTGGAGACAACCTAATAAATTCTTCAATTAACTCAACAAACAATTAATACCATCATAATGCCATTGAATCAATTTTTTTTCATTAACTTCTTCAAAATTTACACATGCATCTAAGTCTCTTTTGACATAAAAAATTGGTCCTATTCTCCCACTTTCTCCTGCCCTACCTAATCTTCTAATTCTTCCTCTAATCTCCCTTCTCATGGTCTTGGTATCTCTTACTTGTTGATGATGTTTTCTGCACAGCAATAACTCATACATAATATAATATCATATCTCTCTTGAAAGGTAAATCTCTATTGGCAAGCTTCAAGAGATAACCCCAAGGTCTCTAATGTCAGGTCTTGACAATGCATAAACAACTCAATGATGAATGTGAAAATGATGGTAATCACAATGGGACCTTACAACAAGCAAAATATTGAATCTCAATTATCAGATCTATCAATAAAATGATACTTCAATCCTAAATTTAACTTAATGATAAAAGAAATGACAAAAGATAAGGGTTTTAGAAATATTTCTATATCTAACGCTAATCCTAAGATTAACAATGCAAATGATTAACACTCAAAATGAACCAATCCCTCATAAACTGATTCCTACTTAACCCAGAAGAATCTGTAATCTTATAGAAACAATGCAATCTTTTAAGGTGTTAAGATTTTCAAATCATGAACATTCATCCAAACAACCCTATTGCAATTGAATGAATAAACCCTCACGATTGAACTAAGCACAATGAATATAAAGGTCTAGGCTAACTTTGAAAAGCAACTAACAGTCAGTTGGTTGCAAAAGGTATGGACTAGGGATTGTTGCAACACTTCAAATATTAA
Source organism: Sequoia sempervirens (assembly GCA_007258455.2). Lineage (NCBI taxonomy): Eukaryota > Viridiplantae > Streptophyta > Pinopsida > Cupressales > Cupressaceae > Sequoia > Sequoia sempervirens. The sequence continues at coordinate 101,525,193 of VDFB02193867.1, forward strand.
ACCATAAACAACATTGAATCAAATCTAACTCTAAATATCAACTTTCCTCAAAGAAATTCTAAAGATAGAATAACAAGAACCATGCAAGACCAGAACATAATTATGGCACCAAATCATAATGTCATTACTTGTATTAATTTATCCACTGTAGCAGCAATTCTAGCTTTTTGTTACAATATTTTCTTGAGAACAACTACTTGCTAACTCCTTCTTTACTTAATTCACTTCTATACTAGCTATCTCTCTATTTGTCTATGTCTATTCTTCTTAACCCTTACAAATGAGGCAAAATTCCATACTTATAGAACCCCCCAAAACATGTCGGCCTAGATAGGATTTTACAATAATAATTAGGCACAACAAGTCAGCCAAGAGAAATTCAAAATGAGATAAATATGCATTAAATGCATGAACTTCATCCAAGTCAGCCTGGGATCTGCAATGCATGGCAAAATAATAGGGAAGCACAAATCTTGATGTATCCAATCATTAACTATCTTCCCCTTTGTCTTTATTCTGATCCAACATTTCATGCACCTTCAAAAGCATCCTATCCAAGTCAGCCATAGGTGGTAAAGGAAAAACCTTAAGTAAACTCTTAATTGATGAAATTTCTTCCCTTGAATGTTTCACCAGCTTACCCCACTAAACCTAGTAAGTTAGGTATTTATCAATCACAAAATGCAGGTGGTGGCATCATCCAACTAATGTTTAGTAATAGAATCATCATTGTTTGGAGCATAAACATCATGCCATCATTTTCTCAACTATTCCAAACTCAAATATTTGAGGGAAATCTTCCTTCTTCCTGTCATAATCTCAAAGAAAGCAATAGATCCATTATAAACACCAGCTAGGGTATCATCAATCTACCTCCTCTATTTGTAAATCTTCTTCAGAACCTATTTCCTACTTTGCAGTGCTTCAAACCACTCCCAAGGTTCAGTAACCCTAGAGGAAGGGAGAATTTTATCATGCACTAGCTTGTCCTTGGTGTACTCCATGATAGTTTTCATTTTCTGCAATAGGAGATCTGTATCTTCCTTGTCTTGAGCCAACACTTCCTTCAACCAATCAGTTTCTCTCATATCATCCTTCCCAGTTGACAAAATATATTTAATCATCTCAGTACCTTTGGTTCACACCCCTTGCAGCCAATTTGTAGTGGCAAGAGTGGAAGCCTTCATCTTTTCTAGCTCGGTGATAGTTTCTTGGGGTAAAGGTTTTGCAGCTGAGGCTAAGGGGTTAATAGATTGTAAGGGCTTCATCAGAACTTGCAAGTATTTCTTGAGATTCTCGTTTTCCTTTTTTAGCTCCTACTTAGTCTTTATTTCTTTCCTCAATCTGCCTAAGATAGTTGCACTAGAACCCTGATATTCTTCAATATCCTGCTCAATAGAGGTAGGACCTAAATTGAAAGTTTTCACATTGTAATCTTTTGCAGCCACATCATCTCTATTTTTATCTGGGGAAGGGGTTACAATGTGTACAACTCTATTGCTTGCCTCATCTCTTTCAATCCTTGAAATCACCCTAGCCTTCTTTTTACTTTTATACTTTCCAATCCTGACTAGCAACTCATCCCAATTGGGTGGAGTATCCTCGACAACAACTTGTTTTCTCTTTATCTCCTTGTCCAACCAATTAGGGACAGTAGATTCCAACTGCACTTCAGTCTATCCCACTTCCTCCTACTAATCCTTAGGTGCTTCTTCACTCAAATTCTATTTCTAAGGAGTTTCGTCTGCCTTGTTCTCATTTTCTTCAATGTGTTCCTCTTAATGTTTAGGTGATGGAACCTTCACTATTTCTTGTTCTCTTGGAGGGGATTTGACCTCTTCAGTTCTAACAGGTGACTCTGCATAAGCAACAAAAGGAGACTGTATTACCTTTTCAACTTCTGCCTCAACATTACAAAGGTCCCCACATGAAATTCCTGTCCTTCAATATCTGGATGATCTTCAATGTTTTTTGACTCACCTAGTTTGATTTGAGCTTCATGGGTGGAAGGAACATCATCATGTTGCTCCTCATGATAAATAACTGGAAGAAGGTCTTCCTTAAGCACACTATCCTTGGGAGGAGTTCTAGACCTCCTTGTGTACACCCGTGCCTTCTCTTATGAGCTTTCTACATTTACCACTGCTGGGGTAACTTCTTCCTCTCCTACCTTGGAGCTTGCCTTCTGTGACAATCTTATGACCCTTCTCCTTTTGGGCATAGGAATATCAACCTCAGGACCCTGTTCTTCAATCCCTTTTTGTTCAGACTTCTTAGTCTTTGTATAGTTCTTAGCTATTGGCTTTCTCTTCTTTTCTACTCCTTGGGCTTCCTCCTCCTGAACACCCTTGATCCTAATCTTGAAAGGAGAATCCAACTTACCTTTTCCTTTAGGATCCTACTTTGTTGATTCTTCAAAAGTGGAGTGTGGGTCCAAGTCTCCCATCAGCTCATAGGTGAACTGCACACCTTCATTTCCTAACTCCCACAACTTATGTCTTAGCCACATTCTAGTGAACTTGGTGACTAGATCCATCAATTGTTTCAATTTTTTTTTTTCCTCTTCTAACCAATCCACATCACCAATTGGCCTATCCTTCACTGCCTCATAAGCATGATCCTAAATCAAGTTTCCATCATCCTCCAATTGATTAGGAATTGACCTCACATTGTATAGTCTAACTGCTTCAACTAGGAGCCTCAAGAATTTTTTCTTCCTTACCTCATACTCATCACTACAGTTGGCCTAGTAGTCCTCCAAATCAACCTTATGGCTATATTCCCTACTGGTCTTCTTTTGGGCCTCACCTGTGATGTCGAACCTTGATCTCTTAGAGTGAAAAGACAAACCAAGAGTGCTCATCTCTTCCTCTGAAGCATGGGCTGAAACAATGGAAGGACATGCCTCTCTAGTGCCAATCCTCAATGGGAAATCTCCACCAAAACTAGTTTTATGCTTGTATCTTTTGACAATGGCATCAAAGTCACAAATCTGTCAAGTTACTTCTAGGAGTATAATGTGATTGGTCGGGTACCTTGGAAGTCTGTAAGGATCCCTCTAGCATCCATCTATCTGAATGTAGGACAAAGTTGGGAACTGAATAAACCAAGCACCATATTTCTTGATTAACTCCTTGGCTTGGTCAAAAATCTTGACATGCTCTACTCCCTATAACAACCTGGTAATATGAATGGTGAATGCATCATTCACCCTCCTATAGCTTGAACTTCCCAAATGCAATTGGGGGAAAACCTCATAGATGACATCATGTCTAAAGATTCCCTTTGTACTCAATTATTTTTAGGGGTGAAATCTCAAAAGTGCATAGATGAAATATGAATTCATCGTGAAGGTCTTAGTCTGCAACACATTGGATAGCTACTCATGGATCACCTTGCTTATCATACCTTCCCAATGATAGTCGGCCTTTTCTTTTTCCATCCTCACAATAGGATGGAACATCCAATTTTCAAATACACTTGCACTCCTTAATCCCACTACCTTGTTGAGTAGTGTGATGGCATCATAATATTCTTTCTTGAATTTGCCATGAATAGCTGCTTAGGAAACTTGGAATAATGAGACTTAGGCTGCTCCAGCCAGGAATTAATGAGCTATTGTGATTTCACAGTCTCTTCTTCATAGAACCCCTTAGCCACTTCCATGTTGAATGCCACCACATGTGATCTATCTAGCATATCGAAGGTTTGAGCAATAAAAACAAGGTTAAGATTTGCAACAACTCTCCCTTGAGGATTGATTATTCTTTGTGTATCACTATCATAGTGTCTTGCACACTCGAGGAAAAGCTCATAGCACTGAACTATGGAAGGAAAGCTAGCTACATGTGATAATCCCGACTCTTTCATTCTTCTAGCCACCATAGGGAGATCATATGCTACCGTTCTTTCTTTGAATTCCTCATAATCCCATAGGCCAACATTTGTATCAGTCACCTTATACCAGATTGATGTAATTTTTCTCTCAGGTATCTTGCTCTTGGTGTCCATTTTAATCTTTTTTGCTTCAGACATTGAAGATCCCTCCACTATCTTGCTAGATTTAGCTTGCACTTGACAAACAATCAACAATAAAAACCATAGGAAAGCAATGCTAATCCATCAGAACACTATTAGAATGAACCTCATACAATCAAGGTGTTATTAAATCTAATTTAAAATGATCATAACAAACTTCAGGTTTCATGACCATCTATGGAATCTGAACTAGAGAGGATGTTGATGGTGTTTTCTGCACAGCAACAACTCAGATAGAATGCAATATTCTATCTCTCTTGAAAGGTAATCCTCAATAATAAATCACTGAAAATCACCCAAACGTCTCTCGGGTGTCAGGTCATGACAATGTATAAACAACTCAGATAATATGTGAAAATGCTGGTAATCACAAAGGGGCCTTACTACAAGAAACTGTATCTTTCAATTTATCAGATTTTTCAATATAATGATCTTAAATCCTAAGTCTAACCAGATGATAAAGAAACAAAAAAAGATAAGGGTGCGAGAATATGATAAGATCTAAACTACTCCTAGGATGAGCAATGCAAATGACATATATCCGGAATGGACCAATCTCAAATAACCAATCCTTGATCAACCCACAATGCAATATCACAAGAACGGTGCAATCTTCTAAGGTATGTAAATTTTCAAATCATAGACATACATCTATAATCATACTTAAGCACAAATAAATATTCGGTCCAGGTTGACTTCACTAGCCTACTACAATCAGATAGTTACTGGGAGTATAGACCAGAGATTGCTACAAACATTCCAAATATGAAATCACAAACATCATTCACCAAATTAAAACTAATCTAATTCTAAACATTAAACCCTAAATCTTCAAGCAATTTAAATGATAAAACGACAGGAACCATGCAAGATGGAATAACACAAGAGATTGCACCAGGAAAACCACAATGTTTTCAATTGTATTAATCACAAAAATGCTGCAACAATTCCACTGTTCTGTTACAATGATTGCTTCAAGAAACATACAAAATGCTCTAACTCTTTTAGTCTTACTTGTCCCTATTATATTCCTAGCTGATGTCTAACCTCTTACAATGAGGCAAGAATGCCTTTATAGCAAGTCTCAAGACATGTCGGCACAACCAAACATTTACAAGATACAAAAAAACTGCCAAAAAAAGTTGGCCAAGGAAGAAAAATTAAACTAAGGCACACATTAAATGCCATCATCCAGGTTGGCCTTGACACAATCCTCAATGCAGCCTCGTCCAATGCATGCCCCATGATAATAGGGAAGCAAAAATTTTGAAATGGGCATTAACTTCCACTTCCCTTATCCTTTCTCTGAGCCGATGATCCTTGGACCTTAAAAAATGCTCCATCCAGTTCGGTGACGGGTGGCAAAGGTAATACCCTAAGCCAACATTTCATGGAGTCAATCTCCTCTTTAGAATGTTCAACAACCTTATTCCAATCTTCCTTGCTGGCTAGATACTTATCCATTACTGCTAAGTAGGTAGCTGCATCATCAAGCTGGTGGCCGGTTATGACACCATCCGAATCCGGGGCATAAACTTCATGCCACCACTCTCTCAGCTGTTCCAGGCTTAGATATTTTGGAGCAATCTTTCTCTATCTAGTCATCACCTCAAAGAAGGAAAAGCATCCATCATATACCACAGTAAGATCTCCATTGATCTGTTTCTTCCGCTTCTGAATCTTTTTCATGACCTTCTGCCTAATCTGTAGAGCCTCAAACCATTCCCAGGGTTCATCCAATCTGGAGGAAGGAAGGATTCCATCCACAGCCAGTTGCTCTTTACCATGTCCCATGATGACCCTTGATTTCTATAGCAAGAGATCCATGTCTTCCTTATCCTGGGATAGCACATGCTCCAATAGTTCCTTAGCTCTGACAGCATCCTTTCCAACCAATAGAATGTCCTTGATCGTATCATCCCCTTTTGCTTGTACATTCTTCAGCCAATCCACTGCAGCCTGAGTAGAAGTTTTCATCTTTTCAATTTTGGAGATGGTTTCCTTGGGCAGAAAACCAGGAGTGGCAGAAGAAGAAGGATGGAGGGACTGCAGGGGTTTCATCACCTCCTCCAAGCATTTCCTTAATCTTTCATTGTCTTTCTTCAACTCATGCTTGGTTTGGGTCTCCTTCCTCAACTTGCCAACGATCACTGCATTGGACCCTTCAAACTCCTCAATATCCTGTTCCATGGATGCCGGCCCAAGGTTGATGGTTTGCACACTATAGTCTTGACCGGTGACCTCTTCTCTTGTTTTATCTGTAGCAGGGGTGGTAATATGGATAACCCTGTTATTCGTTTCATCTATTTCCACCCTTGAAACCACCTTTGATACCTTCTTTTTCTTCCCCTTTCTAATTTTGGATAGCATTTCATCCCAATCCAAGGGAGTATCCTCGACTACCACCTGCTTCTTCCTTGCAAGCTCTTTTTCTAGCAAGTCTGGGGCTGCAGGCTCTACCCGGATTTCTTCTGTTGTTTCTTCCAGCTGTTTTGTAACTTTCTCTTCTTCCTCTGTAGTTATTTTGTCCTCCTCCTTCTCAGGAAGCTGCTCACCTTGATCAATTTCTTTGAGCTCCACCTCTTGTTGCACCGGTGGTGGGGTCCTAAAAGGAATGTCCTCCTTTCCAGGTGATTTGTTTCCCCTATCACTTTCCAGAGAATCTTCATATTCGACTAGTGGAGAAGTACTCTTTTCCTCCTCTTCAACTTTCAGCTCTACTGCCTCACTAAAAAGTGTCCCTTCCTTGAAGGGCTCTGCCTCTCCGCTAGTTTCAAGCTCCTCTGGAATTTACGGCTCAGGCATGCTTGATGGAGGGGAACCAACCTTAGGTGGCTCCTCAACTGGTAGCTTTGTGGGAGATTCCTTCTTTTGTACAGTATCCTTGGGTGAAGGAGTTCTTGATTTTCTCATGTAGACTTTTGTTTTCTCTCCTCCTGAACTCTCTACATCCACAATAGCAGGCTCATCACCCAAAGCAACTTGACCCTTCTTCTTTGAGGTCCGAGTTGTTCTTGTCTTCTTCGGTGGTGGAGGAACATCTTCCTCCTCTGCTTTTCCCGACTCTTCTTCATCAGAAGACCTACTAATCATCAAAGTCTTCCATCTCCTCTTTCCTTTTGGTTTCCTTTTTATTTCAGGCTCACCTTCCTTGGGGCCTCTGATCTTTATCTTGAAAGGAGAGCTCTTTATCATTTTCCCTTTGGGGTCATCTTCCTCGGATTCTTCTGAAGTTGACATGGGATTGAGGTCTCCCATCAAGTTGAAGGTACAAGTTACCTTCTCATTCTCTAACTCCCAAACTTTATGCTTTAACCAGGAAGAGGTGAATTTCATAACTGGGGCCATTAGGTCCTCTAACTCTGTGACCTCATCCTCATTCCAATTGATATCCCTGACTGGCCTGTCCTTTACAGCTTCATAGGCATGGTCCTGTACCAGGTTTCCATCATCTTCTAGTTGATCTGGGATCAACTTGACACTATACTGTCTAACTGCCTCCATAGGGAGCCTGGAATACCTCTTCTTTCTAGCTTCAAGGTCATCCTTGATGTTGGCCCAATAGTCCTCTAGGTCATCCTTATGCCGATACTCCCTAGTGGCCTTCTTCTGCACCTCCCCTGTGATGTCAAAGTTCATCCTTTTGGAATGGAAGGGGAGACCATATGCTGCCAACTCATCTCTTTCCATATGAGCTGATTGAATAGAAGGGCACATTTTTGCCATGCCAATCCCTAGAGGGAAGTTTCCACCATAGCCTGTCTTATGCTTTTCTCACTTTACAATAGCATCAAATTCACAGATCTGCCTCACAACCTCCAACAGAACAATGTGATCAGTAGGATACTGAGGTAACCTGTAAGGAGCAATCGGGCATCCATCAATCCTAAGGTAGGTGAAGGTAGGAAATTGGATAAACCAAGCTCTGTAGTTCTTTATTAAACCTTTGGCCCCATTTGACAGCCTCATGTGCTCAGCATTATGTAGCATCTGGGTGATATGCATTGTGAAGGCATCATTGGCTCTTCGGTAGTCCTTGTGTCCTAGATGCAGCTCTAGGTAAAATTCATAGATTATGTCCTGACCCAACATCCCTTGTGGATTCAAACCCCTATATGGGTAGAATTTGGCTAGTACATACACCACATATGAGGACATGGTGAACCTCTTGGTCTCTAGGACATTGCTAAGCTGTTTGTCAATTTCAACACTAATAAGCCAGGCCGAGTGGTAGTTAGTTCCTTGCTCAATTTTGCTGATCACATGGACCATCCAGTTTTCCAATACTCCAGTAGTCTTCAACCCTGCTACTCCACTTAGGAATGTTATCGCATCATAGATATGTGATTTGAATTTAATCCTATGTAATTATTTGGGCAGCTTAGAGTGATGCGACTTTGGCTTCTTCAACCAAGAATTAATCATCTGTTGGGCTTTGGCTGGCTCATTCTCATAATATGTTTTGGCTGTCTATGTTTAGAGCACATACAGAAGGTAGATCCGGCATGTCGAAAGCTTGTGTAATAGAAACAGGACTGAAGTTCGCCAAAACTCTTACCTCGGTACTAACCACCCTTTGTGTATCAAAGTCATACTACCTAGCACACTCGAGAATGAGCTCATAACATTGAATTGCCAGAGGGAAGCCTACCACATGCACCAGTCTGGATTTCATCATTCCTTGCCTCAAGGCTGATAGATCCTTCTCCGTTGTCCTCTGCTTAAATTTTTCATATCTCCAGGCCCCAACATTGGTGTCAGACACCTTGTACCATATGGAGGATATCTTGCTCTCAGGAAGCTGACTCTTCATATCTAGCCTTAGTCGTTCTGCCTCAGAAATGGATGACCCCTCCGTGCCACCCTTAGATTTTCTGGCAATAGCTTTGCTCGATTCGGCCTACACTCACAAAAGACACCATTAGTATTCAATTATTGTTCATATTCCAACCAAGATATCAGCATAAAATCATAAAAAATGATTAAGGTCTATCGTAAACTGGTAATCCTTGAAGATTTGGAGAAATAAGACAGTCCAAGAAAATCATGTAAACTGGGAAAATACAGTCGGAGCAGAATTTTGGAGAAATCCAACCTAGATGGATTCCTGTCGCCAAGACATGATTAGTCAAACAAATCGTTAATACAGCCAAGAATCATTAGATTATCATGAAATTCATGCATTGGTAACAAGAAATAAGCACTTAGTGTTCACTCCATCAATCCTATCTCTGAAAAATCAAACAGGACAAAGCCAGACAGGGAAACTGAAAAAATCTGGATGGGACAGATTTTCGCGGACAGCCCGAAATGTTCTGGTAATTACCCCAGCCCGCAGAATTAGCCTAAACTGGGAAAATCCGAATGCGCGGAAATTCCGCGAACACCCCGAGAACCTGATAAACGATGTGATGCGAACCAATAGCCAAATAATCACGGGATTGCTCTACCTGAGTTCTAATGGTTTCAAAACCGATAGTAATCAAAAAACTCAGAATGCAAAGGATTTCAAATTCTCAAAACTCTCAAAGGACAAGTCCCTATGGCAAAACAACGATGCCCTAATTTTAATAAAGACCTCCGCCATTAAAACCAGGGGAAACTTCAAGGTTTAAAATATCAGTTAATGATTAACCTAAAGCACTCTGAATCCTCACAGGGCGGGGTCAGCGTAATACAAGGACAAGATCGATCAATCATAATGAAATCATCGTTCTGGGCCGAACACCGAAGAAAACCCTAACCTTGCACAATATGGCAGATTTTGCACCAAGAGGGTAAATAATCTAACCTAGAACCCTTTTCTAAATGGATGTGCCCACTATCTAATGGATAAATGCAAGCTCATAGGGCACAAAAATGGAGATTCTCAAAGAAACGAATCTAACCCTAACTCTATAAATACGGAATCATAATCAAGCAAAGGCCAACCCGAAATTATCATCATTCAGCACAGAAACACTCAATCATCATGCAAACAAATGAAAGGGGCCAATGACAACCTACAATGGATCAAAACGGATGAAATTCAAGCTCGAAGAAGCAACCATGGAGCAAACGAACATGCCCAGGCAACACAAATCTAGATACCGATGCTCAACAATCCACACATAATCGATTTAGGATTAATCTTCAAAGCTCAAACGAAAATATTAATCGCCAGAGCAATCAACAAGTGAGCAATGAAATTAGAATGATGCTTAAAATGCCCTAAATCTGCCCATATACTCGTCTGAGCAAAGGTACCTCAGTCATTAATGAGTGACAAGACATTTCTGACAAATCTGGAAACCCGAGCCCAGGATGGAATTTTGAAAAATCTCAGAATATGCAGAAATCCGGATGGACAGAAATTTCGTGGAAATGTAGAAACCGAGAAAATGCCGAAGTTTGAGATTTTGGCAAAGTCCAGGAAAATCCACTAGGACCAGAAAATCCCGGAGTCAGGCAGAAACTTGGATTCAGAGAATCCAGCCAGGAACGGACAAAGAGCCAGGGCCCGGGAAAATCCGTCAGAGCTGGAAAATCCCGGAGTCAGGTGAAAACCCGGAGTTTGCTTAAAACTCAATTTCAATCAATTCCAGCCTCAAGGCAAGGTCAAAGCTAGCAAGACCAACATGTCAAAACCTCAAAATGATAAGTCCAATAAAACCAAGGGTCAAAAGTCACTAGAAAAGAAGGTCCCTACTCCAAGTGGGGCGTGTGTGCAAAAATTACACAACAAATGGCGACTCTACTGGGGAAATGCTCTTGAGCATTTCGATGACAAACTAGAATCAAGAACCCAGAACTCATGGTTTCAACTCATATATCTAGCCACCAACCCCCATGTTTAAACAAAGAAGCTCCTAGTTATTCAAATTTTCCTATACCAGCGTCTAAGTGTGTGCGCATGCATTCATTACTTACCCTTTGTTGCACCAGGAACCAAACTTGGCCTGAATAAGCTACGTAAAGATTCATACTCTAAAAGTAACCTGGATAGAGCCTCCTTGCTAGTCAGGCATCCATAGCCCTGACAAGGTTATCGATGTGGTCCTCCTGAACATAGCTCTACTGCCAGCCAAGCGTTTATAGCCCCGGTAGAGATATTTAGATCCCCCTGATAAGTTGAATTCAAATCTCCTGATTTTCAATATTTTTTTCTTTTTTCTTTTTTTATTTTGCTGATACTTCTTTTCTTTTCACTCATTTCATTTAACTTGTGAATAATGAAGTCCACATTCAAGGCTGAGAACCACAATGGCACTAGAGCAGAAAAAGATTTTTCACCTGTTCAGACCTTACAAGGACCTGCAATTTCAGGTTTGTTTAATAATTGAAATTATGAGACCCTAATATATTCCTGTTTAAACTGACTAGAAAACCTTTGCCTTAGCATAAGGATAAATGACATTGGGTAGAGAGTTCATACTATGGTGTTCTGGAAGGGTGATTACAGTTTGTAAAGGAGATACCAAGAACATTAGACCTACTTTGTCACCATTAGCATACAGGTACACCCAAAGGTCCCCAAAAGAGAAAGAACCAAGAGCAAGAGCAACGCAGACCAAAACAAAAAAAGCAAAGCAAACCTACTTTAACCAAAGCACACAAGCAAACCAAAAGGGAAACCTACGCTAACCAAAATAAAACAATAGAAAGCAACCTAAACTAACTATATACAAAGTAGAGAGCTACAAGCAACTCAGGACTGGAAATAATGTTTCAAATATTGCCCATTGATAGGCAATGGGATATCCTCTCTCGTAAGAGTCTTCAGGCAGAAGGCATTATCTCAAAGTATTTCAGCAACCTGATATGGGCCAAGCCATAATTTATCAAACTTTCCAAGGTTCCCTTTCTGATCATGAGGTTTATCCCAGTATAGGAAAAGGTCAGAAATCCTAAAAGCCTTGAATTTAGCTCTCCTATCAAACCACCTCTTAACTACCCCCTGATGTTTGGCAAAATTATCAAGGGCATTGTCTTGTTTCTCTTCTAGGTGTAATAGTTATGTTAACCTAGCCTCCCTTTTGTCCCCTTCATCATAAAACTGGTTTATAAATTACAAAGTTGGGATCTTGAGTTAGATAGGGAATACTGGCTCCAGACCATACACTAAGTGATAAGGAGATGTTCCAATGGAAGACTTGAGTCTAGTATGATCTGCCCAAAGGGCAAACCGAAGCTGGGTGTACCAATCTTTTGGGTTCCTCTCTAACAGCTTACAGATCACAGTTAATAGGTCCTTATTAGAGGATTCTGCTAAGCCATTACCTTGAGGGTAATAATTAGATGCATACTTCACAATAATGCCATGATCAAAAGCCCAATTTGAGAATTTCAAAGATGCAAAGGCGGGGCTATTATTACAAACAACAGCAATAGGACATCCAAAGCGATTAAGAATGGTTGATTCTAAGAAATCAATCACTACATCTGATGTACATTGCCTACAAGTGAAAGCTTCAGTCCACCTTGTAAAATAATCAGTGATAGTGAGAATGTACCTATGTCCCGCGGAGGATGGTGGGTTGATGGGGCCTATGAAATCCATACCCCACTGAGCAAAAGGCCTTACCTCAGTAACCGATTGGAGTGGAAGAGTTGCACACCTTTCTCTTGTTGCTGTAGTCTGGCAAGTGTGACAGGTCCGTACATGATGGTGAACATCTTTGAACAGTGTTGGCCAGTAATACCCTGCCCTCAAAATTTGATTTGTAGTGGCAATTGCAGAACCATGACCAGTACCATATTTCTCATGAAATTCATTCATTACTCTTTCAGCTTCCTGCTTCCCAAGACATCTCAAATAAATTCCTTCATGATTTCTCTTATATAGAACAGCTCCTTTCAACATGAAACCATCACTTTTCAATCGTAAATCTCTCCTCTGAACTACATTAAGATGACCTGGAGGTCATTGATTTAGCAGATAATACACTAGGTCATCATACCAACCATCTGGGGAAACCTCTTCAACATTATAATTCTGAACAGTTAATTCAGGACCTATTTCTGCCATAGTCTAAGTGAGTCCTTGTCCTCTTACCAGCTTCATAGGCTAGATTTCAATGTCATACTCTTGAAGCATGGTCACCCATTTAGCTCTATGCTCACCTAGCTCATTCTGCATCAGGAGTAACTTAACTGCAGAATCAGGAACAATTGCATACACCTTATTTCTGAGGATATAATGCTTGAATTTCTTTACTGCTCTGACCAGAGCATATGCCTGCTTTTCCACACTTGGATATTTTAACTCATCATCTTTTAACGGTGCACTCATAAAAGGAATAGGATTCTCATTCCCTTTATCAGACTTTTGAGTCAGCATTCCAACACATGAATGGTTTGAAGCAAATGAATAGATATAAAAGGGTTTGCTGTAATTAGGACTTACCAACGTTGGAGCATCAACAATGGCTCTTTTGATCTCTGCAAAGGCTTCCTTTGCCTCTGTAGTCCATTCAATCTTGGCATCTTGTTTCAACATCGCATTCAATGACTTAACAATTTCAGTGAATCCAGTAATGAATTTTCTGACAAAGTTGATCTTACCAAAGAAGGACTTCATCTCCTTTTTACTGGCAGGGGGCTAAATCTTCAATATGGCCTCCACTCTCTCTGGATCAATAGCAATTCCCTTTTCTGATATGACATGTCCTAGTAACTTTCCCTCTGTTACTCCAAAGATGCACTTTTTGGGATTCAAGGATATGCCGAATTATCTACACTTTTGAAATACTTTATGGAAATATGAGATGTGATCCCCTCTATTCTTTGAAAACACAGTCAGGTCATCCATATAAATAATGATGCATTTGCCTATAATATCCTTAAAATCAATGTCCATAGCCCTCTGAAATGTAGCCCCTACATTAATGAGTCCAAATGGCATCCTCCTATAGGCAAAGGTACCCCACTTAGTTGTGAAAGCAGTCTTGTGTCTGTCTTCATACTAAACCATTACTTGATTGTACTCTGAATAGCCATCCAGAAAGGACATCATCTGGGATCCATTGACCACTTGAAGTACTTCATCCAATGAAGGAACTGGATGGTTATCCTTTTTTGATGACCTATTTAGATTTCTAAAATCGACACAAAGCCTAATTTCTCCATTCTTTTTTCTTACTGGAACCAGGTTTGCCACCCATGTTGAATGCCTAATAGGAAATATGATTCTGGCAGATAGTAACTTTTGGACTTCTTTCTGTATTAGTGGTTCCAACAGTGCGTTGATAGGTCTTTGTCTCTTTCTGAAAGGTTTAGCACCTGGCTTTAGGGGTATAGTATGAGTTATGATAGATGTATCATAAGTCTTCAAGTCTTCATAACCCCAGGCTACTATATCTAGAAAACTGTGTAAGGCTTCAATTATCCCTCTTCTCTCTTCTGGAGTGCATACCTTACCAATGAAAATGTTCTTAACATTGTCCTCAGTTCCCACATTGTGAGTGTCACACTGTCCATTGATTGATTCTTTCTTCGATTCTTGTTCTTGATCTCTGGTCTTGTCCATATCAAAAATTTTCTCCAATTGTACCATTCCCCTTGGAATAGTATTGGACTTTAGATTCAGCACACCTTCCAAATCTAGTTCTGCTTCTTGAGGTTCTACTTCATCAATGATTTGGGAAGCAAAGACATCTGTATTTGTGATAAAATCAAGAATGTCCTTATCATCTTCGAACACCTGAAAGTTAGTAACATTTTCTAGGACTGACGGCACAGGGGTCAATTCTACCATGAATTTTTTCAATCCTAACAAAGATAGAGGCTGCAGAGTGCTTGCTGCCTGGGCCAGAGAATCAACTATTTGATTCTTCTGTCATAGGATTAGTTGGATATTAAAAGCATCAAATCCCTCAATGAGGTCCCACACTCTATGTCTATAATTAGTCATTCTCCTATCATGGCATGAATACTGCTTCCTTACTTGCTTGACTACTAACTCAGAATCTCTAAAAACTTGCAGAATCTTAACCCTTTTCTTAAGTGCCATAAGGAGTCCATGAATTAACGCCTCATACTCTGCTACATTATTTGTGCAATGAAATTGAAGTCTGTGAGCTGCAAAGAAATTCTTACCTTTTGGACTGATCAGTTCAAACCCTACCCCAGCTCTATGTTTGGACTTGGATCCATCGAATCTAAGTGTCCAACACTCAGCAGCGGTGGTCTTCTTTGTTACATTCTTTGGCTTATTATTGCTATGTGATTCTTTAGACAACACAGGTCTCTTGCTTTCACACTCTTCCTGGGGATTCTGCTCATCCGTCTTGACTGCTTGAATTGGACTCATTCATTTCTATACTTTTTCTACTATAGTTTGGCATAAACAACACTCCAACTCTGAATGGGAAGCATTATGAACTCTACACCAATTAGGTAAGAGTAATTCTTCAAAGTTTTTCCTTCTCCTTAGGTGGGCCTGATTCTCCATACACTGCTTGATGAATTCCTGGAAACTGTCCAATAGACTGATATGATTATCTTCAAGTTCCTTTTCTTCTTGAACTGACTCTGTCAAAATAGTAACAGGGCTGGATCCTATTTCTACATCAATAGGCATTGTGTGCAGCATCAATATGTCCTCTGAGTTTGATTCCTCATACTGTGTGGATAACATATAATTCCCCATGCTAACTTTGGATACCAAGACTTTAGTTGAAGTCTTTTGGTATTTTGTAATCATGTATTTCATTTTGGGCTCTCTCTCGATTTTGATCTGATTGGGCACTCCTTTCCAAGGAAGCCACATGTGAGAATGGTCTATAGACACATATCCATTCAAGGCCTTGGTAAAATCTTTCCCTAGAATCAAACCATATGCATCAGGGATATCAGCTACCTGAATATTAATAACCTGTTGAATCCTTGGATCAGAAGCTATTTGCATATGAATCATGTTTAGTTCTCCCACCACACTTACTTCAGTCCTATCCAACTGGGTCACCTTCTTCTGAGAGTCAGCAGGTGTAATCCCTAGAGCTCTACAAACTCCAAAAGGCATCACATTGGTGGAAGCACCAGAATCTAATAAGCAATTATGCAGATTCTTACCGAATATACAGACAGAGATCAGAAATGGTGGTGTTTCTATTTTCCCTTGAAACAAAGTGGGTTGAGTATCTACTTGCGCCACTTGAGTTCTATCCTTTTCTTTTCCTTTATCCCCAGGGGGAAAATTAGTCTGACTGTGGGCCTGGTTTTGTGTCCTCACAGGCTGAGAACTGGAATTCTGAATGATGTTCTCACTAGTAGGTTTAGCCAATGACACTTGATGTGCATCATAAGTACCTAAAACAGCCTTTTTGATTGCGGGGAACCTTAATAACTCAAATGCAGAAAGATTTACCTTTAGTTTGTTGAACTCCTCAGAAACATATGAAGCCATTTGCTCCTCACTCATATCAGTAGAGGCTTCTTTAGAAGGTTCTTCTACTTTATCCTTGCTTGCTTGAACAACCTTTTCCTTCTGTGGGTCAGCTTGAACTTGTCTCTCTTTTGAGAGATACTGCTTGGAAACATGTGGATAAGACGGATTATTGCTAGCATTAGGATCCAGAGGGGTACTAAAGTTGTTAGGAGGAATGGAGGTGGTGAAAGGTCCTCCAGGCTGCAGATGCCTATGAGGCATATCTATCAAACCTTGTCTCTGAAACATCTGTACCTCTTCAACATAAGCTTCCTCCTGATCGAGGGGGCTATTGTCATTCATGGTTTCTTCATTAAATAACTAAGCCACTTCATCTCCATTACAAATCTGATCTATTTTATCTTCCTGGGAATTAGATTCTTCCTCTGGGACATTTTCTTTACTTGTTGGGAAAGGAGCATGATTTAATACTAGCACAAGAGAGTCATAGGGGTTGGAAGGAATAATCTCCTGCCCATTTGCATTATTTTCCACCTCATACTAGAAGATGGAGGCAGCAGTTTGGAATTTTGGACATTCTAATTCTGAGTGCTGACTTGTCTTATGGAGCCTACACCATCCTGATAGGGCTGCTTCAGCCAGATATACACCACTGGAAGGCTTGTCTTGACCGACTGGCTGATTTGCAGATTGATTGACAACTTGATTAGCAGGCTGATCCAATGGGGTAGGGACTCCTCCATTGTTAGGTCCTGTATTCCAAGTTCTACCCTGCCCTTGTGATGGTCTCTTATCAAATCCTGGTCCACTTCCTTGGCCTCTATCGAAGTTTTTCCTCCTATCGTTATTGAAACTTCTATCATTGTTGTAACCTTTGTCCTGATTATATCCCCTATCATTATAGAATCCTCTGTCATTACGTTGTCCCCTGTCAAAATTCTGCCCCTATGGAAACTCTCTGTTCTGATTAGATTGCATACCGTTCTGGGCAGCTTTTAGTTGGCTATTCTGATTTCTTAGGTAAGTCACCTCTAGATTTAGCTTCTTTATCTGTTCAACCATTTCATCAATCCTCTCCCTATTTGGATCCCGATAAGGAGGCTGATTTAGGTTACTCTGAGGAGGGACGGGCATTGTAGTAGATCCCAAAGACTGATGCAACACCTCAAAATTTTGCAAATAGGCAGGGAAATTGTTCGGATGTGTTTGATACATTGGCTGATTAACTTGCTGTTGAGGGAATCTTGTCATAGGGGAAACCTGGCTCATGGGTTGACCAGGATGTGGTACCATAGGTAATTGAGGAACTGGATTCATGATTGGAGTATGATTAGCAAGTGCATGGTTTACTGCCTGAACCTGATTAGGATGCGCAACTGGTCCTAAAGAAGGTAATGGTCCAGTTAAGTGTTGTTTCAAATCTGTACTAAGCTTGACAACCTCTGTATAAGCATCAATCAAGGTACTTGGAGGATTGGGTCTCCATTTTAGAAAGGTTGTTGTTAGGCTATCTAGGGCTTCCTAATAGACTCCCAGTGCTGTATTATCATCTAAAACGTAAGGGTCTTGCAATCTGGTGTATGCACGGTGGAACCTATTATTGAAGCTGGATATTGGCTCATTAACCTCTCTTTTAACTTTGATGAATTGCAAGTATAACTCATTAGCACTGATAGGTATTCAGAACTTCTATAAAAAGGCCTTTTTGAGATCATTCCAATTAAGAATCAAACTAGCAGGGAGATGGTTGTACCAGTAAAAAGCCTCTTCTCCTAGTGAATAAGGAAACAATCTACAGGCAACATCCTCATGAACAATCCCTCTATCTTTGAGGCAGGTTTGGAAAATCCTTATGTATTCTTCTGCGGTCCTATTTGGGTCATTTACATGGAACTTTGAATAGAAATGCTCAGGGTTTTTGGGCATTACATTGTAAGCTTGGAAGAATAGGGACGATGGGTTATTGGCAAGGAAAGCTATTGGTAAGAGTGGGGGTGGAGGTTGTGGTTGGTTAATGACAGGCTGAGGCTGTTGAATGGGAACTGCTTTAGGGATGGGTATGGCTTCAACCTCAGGATGTGAAGATATGGACGATGGTGGTGAAGGGATGGGTGATGATGATTCTCCCCTTTCTCGGGTCCTCCTTGACCTATTGGCGAACTGTAATTCCTGTAAGTCCTCCTCTCCTATGGTAGATCTAGTATTTCTCCTATATCTCTCTGGAGAGATGGCGTTCAAGAAATGATCCAGTGTGCTCATTCAGGCCCTCCTTCTAGTGCCAATCTGTTGATGGTGTTTTCTGCATAGCAACAACTCAGATAGAATGCAATATTCTATCTCTCTTGAAAGGTAATCCTCAATAATAAATCACTGAAAATCACCCCAAGGTCTCTCGGGTGTCAGGTCATGACAATGCATAAACAACTCAGATAATATGTGAAAATGCTGGTAATCACAAAGGGGCCTTACTACAAGCAACTGTATCTTTCAATTTATCAGATTTTGCAATATAATGATCTTAAATACTAAGTCTAACCAGATGATAAAGAAACAACAAAAGATAAGGGTGCGAGAATATGATAAGATCTAAACTACTCCTAGGATGAGCAATGCAAATGACATATATCTGGAATGGACCAATCTCAAATAACCAATCCTTGATCAACCCACAATGCAATATCACAAGAATGGTGCAATCTTCTGAGGTATGTAAATTTTTAAATCATAGACATACATCTACAATCGAACTTAAGCACAAATAAATATTTGGTCCAGGTTGACCTCACCAGCCTACTACAATCAGATAGTTACTGGGAGTATAGACCAGAGATTGCTACAAACATTTCAAATATGAAATCACAAACATCATTCACCAAATTAAAACTAATCTAATTCTAAACATTAAACCCTAAATCTTCAAGCAATTTAAATGATAAAACGACAGGAACCATGCAAGATGGAATAACACAAGAGATTGCACTAGGAAAATTGCAATGTCTTCAATTGTATTAATCACCAAAACGCTGCAACAATTCCACTGTTCTGTTACAATGATTGCTTCAAGAAACATACAAAATTCTCTAACTCTTTTAGTCTTACATGTCCCTATTATATTCCTAGCTAATGTCTAACCTCTTACAATGAGGCAAGAATGCCTTTATAGCAAGTCTCAAGACATGTTGGCCCAGCCAAACATTTACAAGATATAAAAAAACTGCCCAAACAAGTCAGCCAAGGAAGAAAAATTAAACTAAGGCACACATTAAATTCCATCATCCAGGTTGGCCTTGACATAATCCTCAATGAAGCCTCGTCTAATGCATGCCCCATGATAATAGGGAAGCACAAATCTCGAAATGGGCATTAACTGGCACTTCCCTTATCCTTTCTCTCAGTTGATGATCCTTGGACCTTCAAAAATGCTCCATCCAGTTCAGTGACAGGTGGCAAAGGTAATACCCTAAGCCGGCATTTAATGGAGTTAATCCCTTCTTTAGACTGTTCAACAACCTTATTCCAATCTTCCTTGCTAGCCAGATACTTATCCATTACTGCTAAGTAGGTAGCTGCATCATCAAGCTGGTGGCCGATTATGACACCATCCGAATCCGGGGCATAAACTTCATGCCACCACTCTCTCAGCTATTCCAGGCTCAGATATTTTGGAGCAATCTTTCTCCGTCTAGTCATCACCTCAAAGAAGGCAATGCATCCATCATATACTGTAGTAAGATCTCCATCGATTTGTTTCTTCCACTTCTAAATCTTTTTCATGACCTTCTGCCTAATCTGCAGAGCCTCAAACCATTCCCAGGGTTCATCCAATCTAGAGGAAGGAAGGATTCCATCCACAGCTAGTTGCTCTTTACCATGTCCCATGATGACCCTTGATTTCTACAGCAAGAGATCCATGTCTTCCTTATCCTGGGACAGCACATGCTCCAATAGTTCCTTAGCTCTGACAGCATCCTTTCCAACCGACAGAATGTCCTTGATCATATCATCTCCTTTTGCTTGTACATTCTTCAGCCAATACACTGCAGCCTGAGCAGAAGTTTTCAGTTTTTCAATTTCGGAGATGGTTTCCTTGGGCAGAAAACTAGGAGTGGCAGAAGAAGAAGGATGGAGGGACTGCAGGGGTTTCATCACCTCCTCCAAGCATTTCCTTAATCTTTCATTTTCTTTATTCAACTCATGCTTGGTTTGGGTCTCCTTCCTCAACCTGCCAACGATCATTGCACTAGACCCTTCAAACTCCTCTATATCATGTTCCATGGATGTTGGCCCAAGGTTGATGGTTTCCACACTATAGTCTTGACTGGTGACCTCTTCTCTTGTTTTATCTACAGTAGGGGTGGCAATATGGATAACCCTATTATTCGTTTCATCTCTTTCCACCCTTGAAACCACCTTTGCTGCCTTCTTTTTCTTCCCCTTTCCGATTTTGGATAGCATTTCATCCCAATCCAAGGGAGTATCCTTGACTACCACCTGCTTCTCCCTTGCAAGCTCTTTTTCTAGCCAGTCTGGGGCTGCAGGCTCTACTCGGATTTCTTCTGTTCTTGTTTCTTCCGGCTGTTCTGTCACTTTCTCTTCTTCCTCTGTAGTTATTTTGTCCTCCTCCTTCTCAGGAAGCTGCTCACCTTGATCAATTTCTTCAAGCTCCACCTCTTGTTTCACCGGTGATGGGGTCCCAATAGTAATGTCCTCCTTTCCAAGTGATCCGTTTCCCCTATCACTTTCCAGAGAATCTTCATATTGGACTAGTGGAGAAGTACACTTTTCCTCCTCTTCAACTTCCAGCTCTGTTGCCCTACTAAAAAGTGTCCCTTCATTGAAGGGCTCTACCTCTCCGCTAGTTTCAAGCTCCTCTAGAATTTCTGGCTCAGGCATGCTTGATGGAGGGGAAGCAACCTTAGGTGGCTTCTCAACTGGTAGCTTTGGGGGAGAGTCCTTTTGTACAGTATCCTTGGGCGAAGGAGTTCTTGATTTTCTCATGTAGACTTTTGTTTTCTCTCCTCCTGAACTCTCTACATCCACAATAGGAGGCTCATCACCCGAAGCGACCTGACGCTTCTTCTTTGAGGTCTGAATTGTTCTTGTCTTCTTCGGTGGTGGAGGAACATCTTCCTCCTCTGCTTTTCTTGACTCTTCTTCATCAAAAGACCTACTGATTGTCAAAGTCTTCCATCTCCTCTTTCCTTTTGGTTTCCTTTTTATTTCAGGCTCACCTTCCTTGGGGCCTCTGATCTTTATCTTGAAAGGAGAGCTCTTTATCATTTTCCCTTTGGGGTCATCTTCCCCGGATTCTTCTGAAGTCGACATGGGATTGAGGTCTCCCATCAAGTTGAAGGTACAAGTTACCTTCTCGTTCTCTAACTCCCAAACTTTATGCTTTAACTAGGAAGAGGTGAATTTCATAACTGGGGCCATTATGTCCTCTAACTCTATGACCTCATCCTCATTAAAATTGATATCCCTGACTGGCCTATCCTTTACAGCTTCATAGGCATGGTCCTGTACCAGGTTTCCATCATCTTCTAGTTGATCCGGGATCAACTTGACATTATACTATCTAACTGCCTCCATAGGGAGCCTGGAATACGTCTTCTTTCTAGCTTCAAGGTCATCCTTGATGTTGGCTCAATAGTCCTCTAGGTCATCCTTGTGTCGGTACTCCCTAGTTGCCTTCTTCTACGCCTCCCCTGTGATGTCAAAGTTCATCCTTTTGGAATGGAAGGGGAGACCATATGCTGCCAACTCATCTCTTACCGTATGAGCTGATTGAATAGAAGGGCACATTCCTGCCACGCCAATCCCTTGAGGGAAGTCTCCACCAAATCCTGTCTTATGCTTTTCTCTCTTTACAACAGCATCAAATTCACAGATCTGCCTCACAACCTCCAATAGAACAATGTGATCAGTAGGATACCGAGGTAACCTATAAGGAGCAACCAGGCATCCATCAATACTAAGGTAGGTGAAGGTAGGAAATTGGATAAACCAAGCTCTGTAGTTCTTTATTAAACCTTTGGCCCCATCCGAAAAACTCATGTGCTCAGCATTATGTAGCATTCAGGTGATATGCATTGTGAAGGCATCATTTGCTCTTCGGTAGTCCTTGTGTCCTAGATGCAGCTCCAGGTAAACTTCATAGATTATGTCCTGACTTAACATCCCTTGTGGATTCAAACCCCTGTATGGGTAGAATCTGGCTAGTACATACACCACATATGAGGACATGGTGAACCTCTTGGTCTCTAGGACATTCCTTAGCTATTTGTCAATTTCAGCACTAATAAGCCTGACCCAGTGGTAGTTAGTTCCTTGCTCAATTTTGCTGATCACATGGACCATCTAGTTTTCCAATACTCCAGTAGTCTTCAACCCTGCTACTCCACTCAGGAATGTTATCGCATCATAGATATGTGATTTGAATTTAATCCTATGCAATTGTTTGAGCAGCTTAGAGTGATGCGACTTCGGCTTCTCCAACCAAGAATCGATCATCTGCTGGGCTTTGGCTGGCTCATTCTCATAGTATGTTTTGGCTGTGTCTATGTTTAGAGCACATACAGAAGGTAGATCTGGCATGTCGAAAGCTTGTGTAATAGAAACAGGATTGAAGTTCGCCAAAACTCTTCCCTCGGTACTAACCACCCTTTGTGTATCAAAGTCATACTGCCTGGCGCACTCGAGAATCAGCTCATAACATTGAATTGCCGGAGGGAAGCCTACCACATGCACCAGTCCGAATTTCATCATTCCTTGCCTCAAGGTTGACAGATCCTTCTCCGCTGTCCTCTGCTTAAATTCTTCATATCTCTAGGCCCCAACATTGGTGTCAGACACCTCAGACCATATGGAGGATATCCTTCTCTCAGGAAGCTGACTCTTCATATCTAGCCTCAGTCTTTCTGCCTCAGAAATGGATGACCCCTCTATGCCACCCTTAGATTTTCTTGCAACAGCTTTGCTTGATTCGGCCTGCACTCACAAAAGACACCATTAGTATTCAATTATTGTTCATATTCCAACCAAGATATCAGCATAAAATCATAAAAAATGATTAAGGTCTATCGCAAACTGCTAATCCTTGAAGATCCAAAGAAATAAGACAGTTCAGGAAAATCATGCAAACTGGGAAAATACAGTCGGGGCAAAATTTCAGAGAAATCTGACCCAGACAGATTTCTGTCGCCAAGACATGATTAGTCAAACAAATCATTAATACAGCCAAGAATCATTAGATTATCATGAAATTCATGCATTGGTAACAAGAAATAAGCACTTAGTGTTCACTCCATCAATCCTATCTCTGAAAAATCAAACAGGACAAAGCCAGACAGGGAAACTAAAAAAATATGGATGGGACGGATTTTTGCGGATAGCTCGAAATGTTCCGGTAATTACCCCAGCCCGCGTAATTAGCCTAAACCGGGAAAATCCAAGTGCGCAAAAATTTCGCGAACACCCCGGGAACCCGATAAACGACGAGACGTGAACCAATAGCCAAATAATCACGGGATCTCTACCTGAGTTCTAATGGTCTCAAAACTGATAGTAATCAACAAAACTCAGAATGCAAAGGATTTCAAATTCTCAAAACTCTCAAAGGACAAGTCCCTATGGAAAAACAATGATGCCCTAATTTTAATAACCAGACCTCCGCCATTAAAACCAGGGGAAATTTCAAGGTTTAAAATATCAGTTAATGATTAACCTAAAGCACTTTGAATCCTCACAGGGCGGGGTCAGTGTAATACAAGGACAAGATCGATCAATCATAACGAAATCTCCGTTCTAGGCCGAACACCAAAGAAAACCCTAACCTTGCACAATATGGCAGATTCCGCACCAAGAGGGTAAATAATCTAACCCAGAACCCTTTTTCGAATGGATGCGCCCACTATCTAATGGATAAATGCAAGATCATAGGGCACGAAAATGGATATTCTCAAAGAAACGAATCTAACCCTAACTCTATAAATACAGAATCATAATCAAGCAAAGGCTGACACAAAATTATCATCATTCAGCGTATAAACACTCAATCATCATGCAAACAAATGAAAGGGGCCAACGACAACCTACCATGGATCAAAACGGATGAAATTCAAGCTCAAAGAAGCAACCACAGAGCAAACAAACACACCCAGGCAACACAAATCCAGATACCAACACCCAACAATCCACACGTAATCGATTTAGGATTAATCTTCAAAGCTCAAAAAAAATATTAATCACCAGAGCAATCAGCAAGTGAGCAATGAAATCAGAATGATGCTTAAAATGCCCTAAATCCGCCCATATACTCGTCTGAGCAAAGGTACCTCGGTCATTAATGAGCGATAAGACATTTCTGACAAATCCGGAAACCTGAGCCTAGGATGGAATTTCAGAAAATCTTTGAATACACGGAAATCCGGATGGACAGAAATTTCACAAAAATGTAGAAACCAGGAAAATGCTAAAGTTTGAGATTTTGGCAAAGTCCGGGAAAATCCGCCAAGACCGAAAAAGCATGGAGTCAGGCAAAAACTCAGATTCGGAGAATCTAGCCAGGAACAGACAAAGAGCCAGGGCCCGGGAAAATCCGCCAGAGCTGGAAAATCCCGGAGTCAGGTGAAAACCTGAAGTTTGCTTAAAAATCAATTTCAATCAATTCTAGCCTCAAGGAAAGGTCAAAGCTAGCAAGACCAACATGTCAAAACCTCAAAATGATAAGTCCAATAAAACCAAGCATCAAAAGTCACCAGAAAAGAGGGTCCCTATTCCAAGTGGGGCGTGTGTGCAAAAACTGCACAACAGAGGAATTTCGGGGAATTTTGGGCCAGCCGGATTCCAATGAAATAATTATGAAACACCTACTAACAATTAAATCCAATCATTATCAATCAATAAACCACATAGGAGATCTAAATATAGCATGAAAGAATGATAAAATGCATATTCATCCATTAACACATCATGCTATATCAAATTTCTTCATATTCCATTAGATTCTAGGAAAATCCACTAGGGACAGATTTCTACGAAGGCAGAGACACTTCATAAACTTCAGAAAATCTAGGTGACATAGGACTTTGGGAAAATCTGGAGTTAACAGAAATCCACGGATAAGGTAAAACTCTAAAGGTATGTAGATTTTGGAAAATCAAAGGAAATCGGGAAAATCCGCTAGAGACGAAAAATCTCGGATTGAGGATGAAATCCAAACTGCGACACCAAATCATGATTTTTCCTAGAACACAAGATCGATCATGAATTTCAAAGATTTAATCTTAGGGAAATTTTAATATTGGACCTTCATAGATTCTCTTAGAATTCTAGGCCAATTTTAGGGTGAAATAGGATAAAATGGTGATGCCCTAGGTTTCAAACTCTACAAATATTCCATTAATGCACATGCAAGCTCATGACTCAATCATTTCAACCATCAAATGATCGCTAGGGAATTATTCATAGCTCTCAAGCAAGATACATCAAAATGCAAATAAATAAAGGACCTCAAAACTCGCTTGGGAGATGATAAATAAAGCAATGTTGGGCAGCCCTAACCATGAAAATGCTCAAATAATGCAGAGAATCAAACCCTAATAAGCTCTATAACATCAAAGTGTTATCCACAATCATCAATTAAAAGCAAGGCAATAAAAAACATACCATTATGAAGTGGAAACAAATCTCAGGAATAGTAAATGCGAATTTAATGGTTCCCACAAAGAACAATGACAAGAATGCACAAGAAATCACCATTTAAATTGACCAATTCAAACTTAACACCTCAAATTCAATCAAACACTCACATGAATACACTCTGTAGCTCAATTGATGACAAAAAACAAAGCATAGTGGCACAAAAGACCTCAAAGATCAGTTAAATACATTGTTCACCAAAGGTACAGATGACATGAAATGCAATCGACAAGACAATCAGAAAAACTTGGGAACCCGATGAAAGGACGAAATCTAGAAAAATTTAGCCCACGCAGAATTTCACAAAGACTAAAAATCTCCAAACCATAGTTCTCAGCTGAAGTCCAAGCAGGATCAGGGAAAATCTAGCCAGGGAGGAAAGTCCCAAACTTCAGTGAAAACCAAACTTAGCTCAAAACTAAATATCTTCAATGAATAACTTAGGGAAATTACCTAGGAAATGAAAATAAACATTTAAGCACATGCCAAAGCTTGATAGAACCTCAAGATGAAAGGGCCAAGACACCAAACCCAAAGCAAAATAGGGTCCCTATTTTAGCTGGGCATGTGTGTGAAAACCGCACAACATTACTTATATGAGAGGCAACAAGCTTCATACCAAGGGATGTGAATTTTGATAATAAAACTTACCTAAAAATATTAAATGCATTAGAAATAACTAAAACTAACACATTCCAATCTGTTAATCTTCAAGTAAAATTCTATGGTCATCTATGACATGTGCAAGACTTTTAATTTATGATAGATTTTCCTCATGATGATGTCGATCAATCTTCATCTGAGCCCAAATATTTTTCTTTCCATTTGTTTATTGTTAAGTCATTTAGCCACTTGAATTCTTGTGTAGTAGTGAGGTTTGTGAGATGACTTCTCCACCTATTATTGAGAAAATTTCTAGCATCTACAACAAAATTTGTATAACCATTATCCAATGTCATAGTTCCATCCAGTAAAGTGTGAAACTTCTCCAGATTGATATCATCATCACCCCAAATACATTTCAAGCATTGAGGAACCATTCGATCAAACTCATTCTTGCATTCATCCACATCTTTGAGTTGTCCATCATCTTCAATGATGAAAGGACTAAAACTATGTTTTATTGATTCAAAAAAATTCTTCTATTCTCTACCTTCTTAATTTCATTCAAATACTTATGCTCATCAATAACCCCTTTCACTATCTCTTGAGTAGGCTTTAATCTCAGAGGTGCCTCAGGATCCCTTTGTGTTGCTTTGCATAGAATAGTCAAAATATGGTAAGTGGGCTGCCACCTTTTATGTAATTCCTCTAAGATAGGGGAATTAATATTTATTTGTTCCAAATCCTTTACCAAATGACTAAAACTCTCATGGACTCCACTTATCTTTTATTTTAAAACTTCAACTCTATGCTTTGATATTTCCTTCAAGGCACTGAAGATGTGCTACTTGACATCATCCCTATTACATTTCTTCAATTTTTCAATCTCTTCTATCAACTATTGAATTTGTGGATCCTCAACTGGAGTAGGTGGATGATAGGAAACTATTTCATATCTTTTTACCTTTGCGGTCTGTTGCAATGATTTCTTTAATCTGACATTTCCAATGAACAACTTACTTATCTCATCATTTGATAACTTGAGTCTTTAAATCTTTTGTAAACATGGTAGAATGCATAGTGATGGTTGTTGCTTCTATTAGAGTGGTGTCCTTCATTATCTTGACCATTGCAGATCCTCTAATTTATTGTACTACATCTAGAAGCCTTGGCTTCCATGTGTTCTTCTACTTTGTCCATAGGGCAAGGGTCTGGGTGGTAGGATTGTATAATATGCCTGAAAATCCTTCTAAATCAAATTCTGTAACCAGATTTGGATCCTCCTAGGCTCTAATTTGATCTAATAAAAACACTTTGGAGAGCTCCATTCTAGGTATGATCAACATATTACTATTTAGCATCAATTCCCTTCCTTCTTTGGGAGTAATATTGATGTTATCAATATTCAATTTTTCCATAGTATGTACTTGCACCTCTGCATGCTTTGAATCATCAACCCCAATGAGATTAATCTTTAGTCATTCATCAAATTGTTTCATTTTTATTTTTATCCAAAAATATTTGAATTCACTTGTATAGATGAAATCATCATCCTCCATGAACTATAGAGAAGCCACTATTCTTTCATCATCTTGTATCTCATCAAAAACTTCTTCTGGTATTTTGATTTTTGGTTCATGAGGTTTTAACAATTTTTGCTACTTTGCTACATCTTTCATCTTAGCCAGAGTCAAGACTACTTCTTGTTCTTCATGACTTGATCCATAGTCAACTAGTGACTCAATTCTCTATTTCTTAAGAGGAGGCTCATGAGTTGAAGATGGAGGAGATGGGTGAACTAGTGATGGAGGTGGTGTATGTGATGTGGTGTGGACGATGGTGGCTAGGGTGCAAATGGTGGAGCTAATTTCTCTTCTTGATCCTTTTTATACAGTTCAATGGATTTTCCAAGGACCAATTTCATCCTTTTTAACAAATCTAGTTCCTCAACAAAAAACCCCTCAAACTTCTTATCCTTTTTCTTATTCTAGTCCTCCCACCTCATCATCATTAACCATATTTTCCTTGTTTCAAATGCATATGTAAAATATACTAGGTTTCTTATTACATCCTCTTCTAGATCAAATACATGTGTTATCACCCTCTTTGTAACCAACGTCCTTCTTATATTGTTGATGTGACCCTCTAGATCACATGCTCTCCTCTTCCCTAATTTGAGGGAAAAATTAACCTTTATGAATTTTTGCACTTCTTCCAACATACCTAACCCAATTGATAACTCTTCAAAAACTATCAAGTTAGGAAAAAAGGTCCCCTTCCTTTGATTCTTCATGACATCATGCTCCATCCAGAGCATTTTCCACATAAATTATAAAACCAATAATCTTCTAGGCACAAATATTGGTAAAATATGAGGGGCCTCATCACAACCATATACCCTAATGATGGTATAATGTGGCATTAAAAACCAATTAGCATAATTATGAGCGAAATAGTGATCTCATTTGTACTGTGTAGGCCTCATGATCTCCATAAAAGATGGTGGCATTCTTGGTGTTGCAAGGCCAAGGGAAAAAATAATTCTAACAACGAAATCATCTCTAAATATAACAAAGTCACTTTCAATGCACCTACTATCCCAAACATAACACCAATTTTTCACTAGGAGCATAACTCCATTTTCATGTGTGCTCAACTTCATTATTTTAGTCCACTTTGTTTCATTTTTGAAATAAAATTAAATGACACAATAAGGAATAATTTTTGAAAGTTATAGGGGCCTTAGCTTCCCTAACCTATGTCAACCCTTCATGAATTTGTTCCTCAATGATAGAAGAAAAATCAAACTGCAAATTAGATTTAGGGTACTGGATAATCATTACCATCCTCATCAATCTAATTGACATATTCTCTTCAGCATCAACTCCAAGAATTTGACATAGTGCATGATAGGTGCTTTTGAAATAGGTTTGAAAATTAGATACTGGAAAGGGTTCAAATTTTGAAGGTGGAATAGGAAGGACTCTATTCTTGTCACCCCTTTTCATGTGCAAGGGGAGTTCATCAATTTTGAAGTCTTTTTCAATCTCTTATATTCTTGCTCTAGCCTCCCCAACTCTATTTCTATGATAGCCTGTTTGTTTAGGTTAAACACATAATTATAGCTTCCCATGAGATTTCTACCAGACATTGACCATCTAGTAGCCTGAAAATTTTTGATGGAGCATGATATCCACTAGAAAAAGCTCTAGTTAGCTCATTATCTACAAAAACATTAGGAACTATCAATTTACCCTTGTCAAGAGTCCATGGGTTTGATACAGGAACCTTCTCATCTCTATTGCTATAAAAGTACCAATACAAATTCCACACAAACAATGGAATTATTGGATCTCTACACCCCTGGGCTAAATCTTTAAGGACCTGCTTAGGACCTTTTTCAACTGAACCAGATAGCAAACCAAGTAATGGTGAGTATAATGAAACTTTACTAGATTTTATCTCTTTTTTAGTTACTACTTCCTTTTCCTTAGGTACCATTGTTAAAAATTCAATGTGTGTGAATAAAACTTACCTGAAATGTCATCTATTCTAGAGAATCCTCTTGATTGTCACACCTTGAGCTCACCTACATTCAACTTCCACTACCATGAGTGAAAAAACTCATAATCTACCCTATTTTAATTCTCATATCATAAGGCATTAATTCCTCTATAAGTTTTACATCATTCAAATCCTTTACTTTGAGTTGAATTTCATATTTTGATGTTGATTGATGTTACTAGCCTTCATTTAATGTTCCAATGGTTGATTACCATGCTACTGCACATCATTATTTATCCCTCTATGGTACAGTAGTACCTAGTAATTACTTGTTCTCATAATACCACACTACCACACACTTCCTTGACCTCCTTGGTGGTATTGTGGTGAATACTTAGTACTTTACCTTATATACTACTTTACCGCAGGCCACATCCTAACCCCTTGCAGTATAGAGGTTCTCCCCTATCTCTACTCTTGCTTCACTGCTCTACCATAGGCTTCATTCTGACCCTCAGTAGTATAGTAGTTCCTTCTACTAGTGCCGATGATAACCCCACTCTACTGCGGGCTAGGTATCAATCCTCTATGGTATAGCGGTAACATAGTAAATTGCTACCCTCTCACTGCACTACTGTGAGTTACTTTGTTGGTGTCCACAATAAGGAGGTAAAAGGAAAGGCACATATGAAGTGTTTATTTAGGTAGCGGTATAGCAGTAAAATGGAATTTTGGCTTTATGGATGGAAAAGACATGATTTTTATGAAAATACTAAGGGAGTTCTTTGATTTCTTAGTATAAAATTTTAGAATTTTGAATGAAAAGTTATGGTTCTAACAATGACTCTAGTTAAGGATGAATGATTTGTGAGATCATTGCAAGAATTCAAATCTCTAGAAGAGTAGACTAGACCTTCAAGGGTTATAAAAATGGATTTTTGAAAAGGATGGAATGACAAATGGAGATGGAATAGTATGGAAATGATCCTATACTACTCTACATGGAAAGATTTTACTGTTGTTTAAATGAATGAATTCAAGGATTGTCCATGTGCTGGAAATTCCTATTCCTTTTGATTTCTTAAACTACTATGTATGGAGAAAAACTATTTTAAGAGGTTTGTTAAGAGTTTTCCATGCACTAGCAACCCTTAATCCTCTATTTCTCTCAAGAGAAGAAATGCTTCAAGTACTGCCCATGTATGGGTAACTCTTGTTCCTCACCAGGCATATTTTGCAAGTAATATGAGTCTTCTGCCTGATAACAAAGGGGCCTAACTATAAAGATTCAAAATTTACATGCTTTCCCTTTTCCTGACATCTAGTATTCCACATCAATACCAGTTCATTATCCTCAAATTTTCTATTCTTAGCTTTTTTATCAAATAGATATTTCACCTGTGATTGCAACTTCTCATTGTGATTTTGAGTTGTTCTCCTTATCTAATCCAATTCTGCAAGTTGTTCCATTCTCTCCTCCATTGGCTCTGGAATATCTATATCTTTTTGAAGGATAAAATCATATACTGGTGATAAGTTTTGTAATAGAATTCTAGCTTGTGTTCCACATACTAGTTCAAATGGAGATTTTCTAATTGCCTTTTTCACAGTGGTCATGTCTACCCATACAACCATTCTCAAGTTTGAATCCCATGCCTTCTTATTCTTGTCTAGCATCCTCCTTATGATCCTTAGAAGACTCTTGTTACTATATTTTTCCTAACTACTTGCTTGTGGATGGTAAGGGTTTGCATAAGAGAGTGATCCAAGAGACATTTTTTAGTGAAATTTGAAGTCTCTCCAATGCTCTAAAATTGAGCACCATCAGAAAGATCTTGGGATCCTAATTCCAATGCAACTTGAATAGAGTGAAAAGGAGTCTATTTGTTCAAGTTACAGGTGGTCAAAGTCCAAGTCAAACTAGTACCAAAGGTCATCCAAAAAGTGGAAAAAAATGATCAACTCAGAAATTGACAAAATCAATGCCAAATCAAAGGGCTCATCAAGATGATTCTGATGACGTTTGTTTCATCCAAATTTGACATTGTATGCACAAGATATTAATAGTCAAAGTTCAATTAACCTGATGGTATGGTTGATGATGTCAGCATGCTAAGGTGTCAGTCCGTACGGTATGGATGTTAAGCCTTGTGGTTAAAAACTAACTCTCCAAATTAAATAAAAACAACTACAAAACTCCAAATGGGTTGAAACCAAAGGAATAAGGGGGTTAATTATTTTCTTTGTGGTTAAATCCTTTCTAGGAATATTTTACATATAAAAGGGGGTAACTTAGGCCTTTTATTTTTCAAGTCCAGGTGGTGAGAAGGAGAGAATGCATAGGAGATTCTGAAGATATTTCCACACACCAGAGGAACATCATGTTGTTGTGCTTAAGGGAGATAGTATTTAAATAATTGTAACTAATTTTTGGAGCATAATCAGATCGGTCACTCCATTGGAGAGGGACCCGTAGACGTAGTCCATTTGAACAAACTCTGTTACCAATTGCATTTGATCTATTTTCTCTTTTTCTCTCTTTCTTTTAGTTCATCATCATGGTTATGCTTTGTTCATTTAAGAATGTATGTTATGTTAATTCATTCATTTAGAGCTTTGAGTTAACTGTTATGAAAAGTTAAGCATTCTGTAAGCAATCATCCTAGATCCTAAATAGATCAAGTTGGTATAAGAGATTTGTGTGTGGCTAGTATTGCAGATTTGAATGCTAACGAGATCCAGGATTTAGTGAGGCAAAGGAAAGCTTGAAGAATATAATCCTAAGATCGGAAGACAAAGAGCTAATCCACCTTCACAAATGGATGAAAAAGAAGGTGGACAAAGTTTGGAGCTCGATGTGAAGGATTTCCAGAAGGATTTTCTAGATATGAATTCAATGTTGGAAGAACTTTATGCAAAAAAGAAGAAGCATGAAAATGGAGGTTCTTCAAAGCAGAAGAAGCAAGAAGATCATAAAGACAAAGAGGAGAAAACTCTAGAAAATCCTTCTCCTCTGTATTCTCCATCTTCTTCTTCTCCCCCTTCTCCTCCTCCTTCTCCTTCTATTGTAAATGCATTTAAGATCAAGTCTAAGCTTGTTATTAAGTTAGATGTAAAATTTGAGTTACCTAAGTACTATGGAGAGTTAAATGCTGAGAAGTTAGTTGATTGGGTCTGGCAAGTAGAAGTGTATTGTAGGATTCAAGGCCTAGTAGAAGATGCTTCTAGGATCCAATTATCCACTCTCTAGTTGGGAGGTACAACTCTCACTTGGTGGGAGAATATGACTCAGGAAGAAATTTCCCGCCATGGTCATGTCAGTATGTCTTGGATG
Organism: Sequoia sempervirens; assembly: GCA_007258455.2. Taxonomy (NCBI): domain Eukaryota; kingdom Viridiplantae; phylum Streptophyta; class Pinopsida; order Cupressales; family Cupressaceae; genus Sequoia; species Sequoia sempervirens. The sequence goes on from VDFB02193867.1 coordinate 101,558,738, forward strand.
GAGTTTTTTGTTGCCCTTAAGAAACAATTATATCCTTTAGGTTACATGCAAAAGTTAACCATAAATTGGCAGACCTTTAGGCAAGGTAAGGGGAAGTCTATCTAGGATTACACTCATGAGTTCAGAAAATGGGCTATTGCTTTAAATGTTCCTTTGTATACTCAAGACACATTACTTAAGTACATAGGTGTTTTGCATTCTTACCTAAGTCACACTATTTTGATGTTGAGTCCTAACAATCTAGACAAGGTGTATATTCAAGCTACTCATTTAGAGTCAAGGGGTAAGAACACTTTCAGTGATAACTTTTCCAAGAAACCATCTAAGTCCAAGGGTAAGTCTAAGGGTAAAGACAAAGAAAAAGACAAAGATAAAGGAAAAGGAAAAGGGAAGAAGATAGCTATAGCTAAGAAAGAGGGTAAAAAAACCACATGCTCCCATTTCAAGAAAGAGGGGCATGATGATTCAAAGTGTTGTAAGTTGCATCTTGAGTTGAGGCTGAAAAGATATGGAGGTAATAAAGGCAAGCAAAAGATTGTTGCAGTGATTCAATAGGATCTTGGATCTGACTCTAGAGATGAGACAAAGATTGTTGCTCTCAGGATCCAAGGTAAAGGGAAAGGTATATCTCTCTCTTCTGATGCAAGTTTTTCTAAACCCAGTACAAGTAAAGAATCTTCTCCTAAGGTTGATAAGAAAAGAAATGAATTGTTTGACATTCGTGTTGTAACAAAACACACTATGGTTGATACATTTTTTGATATGGGTTCTCAAGTCAACATAATATCTGAGGAAGTGGTAAAGAAATTAAATTTGGCTACAACACCTCATCCAAAGCCATATCCACTTGGATGGGTTTGTAATGATGCTTAGTTGCAGGTAACTAAACAATGTAAATTGAGATTTGCTATCACTACAAACTTTGTTGATGAGGTAGAAGTAGATGTATTTCCTTTGGATATTTATGGGCTTGTATTGGTAAGTCCTTATCTTTATGACAGGAACACAATATTTTATACGGGGTAGAATAAGTATCATCTTTTTAGAGATGGGGTAGAATACATTGTACGAGAACATAAGGTGAAGACTAATCTTACACTAGTTAATGCTAGTCAAATGAAAAGATTGGTCAACTCAAGTAAAAACTTTGTATTAGTGCTTCTAAAAGCTAAAGAGGATTAAAAATTTGAGGTTTTCAAGGGGTGTGATCCAAAACATAAGGCTAAAATGGTCAAAATTATTTTTTCTTATGATGACTTGTTTCAGGAACTGAAGGGGTTACCACCCAAGAGAGATATAACATGAAATTTAGTTACAACAGGATGTGGCACTTCCTAATATCGGCATGTACTATTTATCTGTTATGTAGAATGAGGAAATCAAAAAGAAGGTTTAGGAGTTGGTTGAAAAAAGGAGTTATCCATCCTAGTACATCTCCTTGTGGTTCTCCAATTGTGTTGGTTCCAAAGAAAGATGGAACTTGGAGAATGTGCATTGACTACCGTTCCTTCAACAAGATAATGGTAAAGAACAAGTATCCTCTTCCCAGAATTGATCATTTACTTGATCAATTAAAACATGCAATTTATTTCACTAAGTTAGATTTGTGAAGTGGTTATCATCAGATAAGAATTATAGAAGATGACATTTGGAAGATTGGATTTAAGAAAAAATAGGGACTATTTGAGTGGTTTGTCATGCCTTTTGGGCTTGTTAATGCACCAGCTACCTTTATGAGAATCATGAATGATGTCTTTCATCCTTTTATTGATGATTTTGTCATAGTTTATCTAGATTATATTCTTGTATTTAATCAAACTTGGGAAGATCATGTAAGTCATGTAAAGAAAGTCTTTGATGTATTGAGAAAAGAAAAACTCTATGTAAAGATGTCTAAATGTGAATTTGCTAAGACATACTTAGTGTACTTAGGCTATGTCATAGGGGGTGGCCAATTGAAATTAGACCCTATGAAGGTTGAAGCTATTGTAAAATATCCTAAGCCAAGTACAGTCATAGAAGTCAGAAGTTTCCTAGGTGTAGCTCAGTACTGGAGAAAGTTTATTGCAAATTTCTCTTATATAGCATCACCATTGCACGCATTAAACCAATATGAGGCAAAATTTTCAGTGAGGAGGTCCACATCAGAAGGCTTTTGACATTTTGAAGGGAAAGTTGAGCATCACACTAGTTCTAGCTTTACCAAATCTACATCAACCATTTGAGATCAAGATAGATGCAAGTGGATTTTCCATGGGAGTAGTACTCATGCAAGGAGGTAAACCAGTTTGCTACCACTTTGAAAAATTTTCAGGAGCAATAAGTAACTATCCCACTTATGATAAAGAACTTTATGCTTTAGTTCAGAGTGTTAATAAATGGAAACATTATATAATGGGGAAAGAAACTATAATCCACACTGATCACCAGCCACTTCAATATTTGCACTCACAATCTAAACTGCAACAAAGTAGGAATTTTTGTTGGATGGGTTTTTTGCAATAGTTTCATTTGGTTATTAAGTATAAGAAAGGTACCCATAACAAAGTAGCAATTCTCTCTAGGCCTCCTATTATGAATGCTTTGATAATCCTTCAGAATAGTTCTATGGTTCATGAAAGTTTTCAAGAACAATATGCTAATGATGAGAACTTTAAGGATATCTATGCAGCTTTAATGAAAGGAAAACATGTAGAAGAGAAAGATTACTATGTGCAGGATAAATTATTATATCACTTGGGAAAATTATGTGTTCCAAGGGATGAACAAACATAGGTTATTAGAGAAGCACATACCTCACTGATTGCAGGACACTTTGGGGTAAGAAAAACATTGACTAAGCTACAAAAATATTGTTATTGGCCTCATATGTAAGAAACAGTAACTAAGTATATTAGAGGTTGTGTTATGTGTGCAACTAGTAAACCTAGTAACATGAAATTGGGGTTGTACACAACTCTACCTGTACCTTCTCATCCATGGGAAAGTGTGTCAACGAATTTTTTTGGGGGATTACTTATGTCTAGGAAGGGACATGATTATTTGTACATAGTAGTTGATCAGTTCAGCAAAATGTGTATTTTGATGCCTTGTAAGAAATAGGTCACTTCTGAATTGATAACTCAAATGTACTGTTAATTTTTATGGGTTCATTTTGGGTTACCTACTTCTATTGTGTCAGACCGAGAGTCTCAATTCTTGGGGGAATTTTGGTCAGCTTTGTAGGGACTCATGGACATTAGACTGAAGAAGAGTACAACCTTCCATCTACAAACTGACAGATAGAAAAAGGTTGTAAACAAGATAGTTGTGCATCTACTAAGAGGTTACTACAACAAGAATCCTAAATTGTGGGATGAGATTCTTCATTATGTGTAGCATGCCTACAACCATGCAGCACAATCTTCTACTAAGAGGTCTCCTTTTGGGACATGTTTTGGTTATGTGCCTAAAACATAATGGATTTTTCTTTTGGAAAAGATGATGTTGAAAACGGATGCCATGATGTAGAGAAGGCTTTGAATTTCATCTAGAAATTCCAAGAAATTCATCAGGCAGTAGAAGAACAGTTGGAACAAAGCTAAGAAAAATACAAGGCTTGCCATGACAAGCATCGCACTGATCATCATTTTTTAGGTTGAAGACCAATTTTTGTTACACATCAGCAAGGAAAGGATGCAAGGTGAAGGTAGAAAGCTTAAGCCAATCAGGTATGGTTCTTTTTAGATCCTTGAAAAGATTGGTACCAATGCCTTCCACCTCAATCTTCCTCCATATATGCATATATACTTAGTTGTCAATGTTGAGAATTTGAAATTGTATGAGCCTCTAATGATACAGGATGAAGTCATATACTTTCAGGTTCCATCAATTGATGAATTTTCACCAAAGTACATGTTAGAGTTGCTAGAAGATGTCATTCTTAACAAAAATGTAAGGACTTCATGAAAAGGAGCAGTTGAGTACCTCAAAGTGGGACTAAAAGGGATGCATCCAAGAAAGGATAAATGGATGGAGATTGGTAAAGTGAGGGAAATTTACCCTCACTTTCTGGGCAATCAAGCTTTCAGAGGTCCAAAAGCCCTCTAGTGGGGAGGACTAATCCAGGGGACATTTTTTAGTGAAATTTGAAGTGTCTCCAATGCTCTAGAATTTAGCACCATCAAAAAAAGCTCAGGATCCTAATTCCAATGCAACTTGAATGAAGTGAAAAGGAGTCTATTTGCTCAAGTTACAGGTAGTCAAAGTCTAGGTCAAATTGGAACCAAGGGTTGTCCAAAAAGTAGAAAAAATGATCATCTCAAAAATTGACAAAAGTGGTGTTAAATCGAAGGGCTCTTCAAGACAATTCTGATGACATTTGTTTCATCAAAATCTGACATCATATGCACAAGATATTAACATTCAAAGTTTAGTTGACTTGATGGTACGACTAATGACATCAGCATGTTGAGGTGTCAGTCTATATCGTATGGATGTTGACATGGATGAACCTCAATGTGAAACATGGAAATTGAGACATCTATACAGACCAATAGCATGTTGACACGTGTCCATCTGTATAGGTGACATAGCATCCTCTGTGTCATTCATACTCTAGTCAGTGGCATAGCAGCATTCGAGTTAATGTTGTCAATGAATCAGAGGACACCATGTGGACAAATCAAGAGGTTCCATGTGGTACCCCATCGGTGCACTCCTTCGGCCAGTAGGAGAGTTGGTTTGTTTAATGAAAGCTTTTGTTAGTCTCAATCCCATGACTTGGGCTTCCCAAGCCATGTGTCCAACCGTTGCACCCACGTAACCACTCTCATCTCATTGTGTCATTGTTTTGTTTTTGTTTAGTTATTTATGTTTTTGCAAAAAGGGAGGCTAGCAGGGCTGGAACCACCAACCCCCTAGTTAGTAAAAGGTTTGTATACCAACAAACCATGGATATAGGTGTAAATATATTGGGAGCTTGGTTTCTTTTGTTGAATATGCAAGGACAAGGCTTAAAAAAATAAGCCTTGTGGTTAAAAATAACCCTCCAAACTAGATAAAAATAGCTACAAAATTCCAAAGGGGTTGAAACCAAAGGAATAAGGGGGTTAATTATTTATTTTGTGGTTAAAGCCTTTTTAGGGATATTTTATGTATAAAAGGGGGTAGTAGGCCTTTGATTTTTCAAGTCCAGGTGGTGAGAAGGAGAGAATGCTTAGGAGATTCTAAAGATATTTTTGCACACCAGAGGAATGTCATGTTGTTGTACTTAAGGGAGATAGTCTTGAAGCAATTGTAATTGATTTTTGGAGGATAATCAGATCGGTCACTCTGTTGGAGAGTGACCTAGATATAGTCCATTTGGACAAACTCTGTTATCAATTGCATTTGATCTCTTCTTTCTTTTTCTCTTTCTTTTAGTTCATCATCATGGTTATTCTTTGTTCATTTAAGCATTTATGTTATGTTAATTAATTCATTTAGAGCTTTGAGTTAATTATTATGAAAAGTTAAACATTCTGTAATAAATTGTCCTAGATCCTAAATAGATTAGATAGTAATGCCATACGTATTGCAAAAAATTATAAACTCATCAGACCTGAAATACATCCCATTGTCTGTGATTAGTATTATTGGTGTACCAAATCTGGTAAAAATATTCTCCATGAGGAAATTTACTACTACCCTACTTGTAGCTTGTTTGGTTGGGAATGCCTCTACCCATTTAGTGAAGTAATCAGTAGCTACTAATATCCACTTATGTCCCCCACTTGATTTCTCTAGTATTTCCCCAATAAAATAAATTCCCCATTGATAGAAAGGGGATTCTACTTGTAAAGGTCTAAGTGGTAAGGCTCCTTGATATTCCATCTTTCCTAAGAACTTCTGGCAAGCTTCACACCTTGTTACATATGAGAAAGAATAATTTAGGACCCTAGGCCAATAATAGCTAGCCTTGAGAATCTTGTGTGCAATTTTTTTGGCAGAGTAATGATCTCCACACACTCCTTCATGCATCTCCCTTAAGACATGTCCCTCTTGTGATTCATCTAGACACAATAATAACATCCCATTCCTATTTTTCCAAAATAGATCACCATCTATGAACACACACTTAGATGCTTGTAGCTTCAAAGTTATTTTTTGGTTATCATTCAATCCTTTAGGGCACTTCATGTGTCTAAGATAATACACAATGTTTATATACCAAGAAGTATGTTCATTGCTTACAACTATATCTCCTTCATTTTTTACATTTTAGATTTGATTTGCTTCAATGTTAGTCTTTGCCATCAATTTGGCCAAACCCTGTCCCCTCACTAATTTAGTAATTTGAATCTCCATATCAAACTCCTAGATTTTATTAATCCATTTATATCTCTTCCCTGTTACATCTTATTGTGTCAAAATATCATTCATAGCTACATGTGGGACATAAGAAATTACTTTGGCTCCAACAAGATATGGTCTGAAAGCCTTTATTGCTTTGACCAATGCAAAAGCTTATTTTTCCATAATGTCATATTTCAACTCTTACCCCTACAGTGATTTGCTGAAAAAAGATACAAGCTACTCATGACCCTCATCATTATTTAATAACATAACAACAACTATAGTATGGAATGAGGCAAATGAAAATATTTGGAAAGGTTTTAAAAAAATAAGGGACTTAAGAATAGTCACTTCTTTGATGTATTTTTTGATAGATATAAAGGCTTCTAAGGCTTCTACAATCCAATCTATCTTTTCTCCCTTTTTTGACATTTTGGATATAGGTTTAGCAATCTTAGCAAAGTTGGACACAAATCTCGTGAAAAAGTTAATTTTCCCAAAAAATGATTGAATGGCCTTGACAGTTTTAGGAATGGGGATTTTATCTATGGCCTCTACTCTTTCAGGGTCTATCCTAATCCCTTATTTTGACACAGTATTCCCTAAAATTTTACCCTTTATAATAGGAAAATGACATTTTTTTAGGATTAAGACTGATAGCATATTCCAAAGCTTTGATGAATATCTTCTCCAGATGCTCCACATGATCTTCTACCTTATTTGAATAAGTAGTGAGGTCATCATGATACACCACCATTATAGCATTATTTAAATATGCAAATTCCACATCCATGGCCCTTTAGAAGGTTTCCCCTACATTTGTGAGACTAAATGGCATCCTCACATAAACATATGTCTCCCATGGGGTGGTGAAAGTTGTCTTGTATTGCTTAGGCTCCTTAACTTTGACTTGATTCTAGCCAGAAAATCCATCCATCATTGACAAGAAACTCACACAATGTGACCTTATGCATTATAGCTTCCATATTAAGGAGAGGGTAATTGTCTTTAAGAGAGGCCATGTTCAAATTCATGAAGTCTACACACAATCTAATATCTCCATTCTTCTTTCTAACTAGAACCAAGCTTGAGACCCATTTTGAATGTCTAATGGGCTTAATGATCCCTCCATCTCTGAGTTTTACCAACTCTTCTTGCATTTTAGGTTCTAGTGTTGGGTTAATGGGCCTTTACTTCTACCTAAATGGTTTTGCATCTAGTTTTAGGGGAATTTCATGTTGGAATAAGTCTTCCCCATAGGCTTTAAGATCCTCATAGGACCATGCAAACACATGATTTTACTTCCTCAACAACACAATCAACATTCTTCCAATTGTTGGACTTACTTTCTTCCCAATATATACCTTTTTGGTGCTAACTTAGTCCCCAAATTGATTTCTTCAATATCCTCCCTTTTGACTAGTGTCTGCTTCATGATAGATCAGTCATTTCCATTATATACTCTTTCTAATGCAACTAACCATTTAGGGAGATTATTAGCTTTAAGCTACAAGATCTCCTTCCCAAATACTGTTTGTTTTTCATCTACTTCCTCTACAAAGGCATTGAAGTCAATCTCTTGAGCCTCATATTGATCTATGCAATGTAAAAATTTTAGGAGGTCAGTATCATCATTAAATAATTTCTAACTATATATATTGTCAAGTACAACAGGTCTTGTTTTGGATTCAATTTAAGATACTCCAGATAGTGTAACATCATCTCTTCTCAATGCCACATTAGGTAAAAAATCTTCCATTATATTTTTTGGCCTGTCTATCCATTCAATGGAGAAAGCATCAAATAACTCAATTGTATCCCATACAACATTCCTATAATACTTTAATCTTTTTTGTTTTGTAGCATATTTTTATTTTACTTGTGAAACAATCAGCCCTGAATCCCCTAAAATAGCTATCAATTTGATCTTATGTTTGATATCCATGTTCAAACCTATTAGCAAGGCTTCATACTCTACTATATTGTTTGTACATTCAAATTCCAACAAGAATGAGTATTTAAATGTAGTCCCATTAGGTGAAACAAAGACTACGCCCACTCCATTACCTTCTTGGCTACATGCTCCATCGAAGTACATCTTCCACACACCATCATGATTTTTAGCAACATGTTTTTCAATTGGATCAGCATTGACTAGTTTAGGTTGGGTTGGTTCTATCTTGAAACTTCCAAGATATACATCACAAAAATAATTCAAATGATCTTGGGGCCAATAATCTACAATTTGAATCACCCTTGGCTCCCTATACAACTTGAATTCTTGACCATTTACTGGTATTGTTGCATAAGATAAGTTTAATTGCACATTTCCCCCAACTATTGTCATCCATTGTCTTGATAAACACATCCCAAACTAAGGAGGAGTATCAATAAGAGTTATATCTATATTATAGGTTGCTTGAGGATAAGTATCCAATTTTACTTCAACATCCTTCATAACACCCACTATTGGAACAAGTCTACTATCCATTGCATAGAATTTTCCACCATCATTATCTACCTCCACGCCAAGTTGTTTTATAACTCCAACTGGCATAATGTTGATGGTAGCACCAGAGTCTATCATACAATTCCTCACCATTTTTTTATTTATAAGCAATGTAGTGAAAAAAGGATCAATTTGTGGGGGATTTATTAATGCATCACTTAAGCAAACCTCTGGTACATTCACCTTTTCTTGCTTATTATTGACCTTAGTATTTCCTTTACTCTCAGAAGTTATGTTTTTATCCTTCCCATTAGATATTAATTGAATGGCACTATCCCTATACTCTTTAATTTTCATCATTTCAAGCAATGGGATAGACATCTTTACTTTGGACAAAGCCTATGTAAATTCAAAGGAAGTACCTTAAAATTTGATCACCTTTTTTTGCTCCAATTCCTCTCCTTTGGTTTCCTCCTTTTCCCTTTTATCTCATTATCAAAATTTTGTTCATTTCTATGTAGCTTTTTGCTTTCTTCTTTCTAAGCATGCTTTTGAATACTTTTGTCAGGCTGCTTATTTTTTGTTCTCTTTGGTACTCCTTATGTTTTGTATTTTATAAATATTACTCTTGGAACACCCTCATTTTCATTCATTGTTCTATTTCTCAACCAATATTTACTTTTTTCTTGTTCTACTATAGCTATAGTCAATTTCTTAATCTCTTCCTGAGTTGGTCTCCTTATGTTTCACATACTAGACTGATATGGTGCACTAGGAGGGCATTGTTCATCATTGCTTTCTTCATGATAAAAAAAGACTTGGTCTTCTTCCATGTGAATGTTATACTTTTGGTGATCAACATCATACTCATAAACTTCTTCTTCAGAAGATGAATACTTTTACTCAATAGGATGAAAAGTGTTGGAGGTTAAATATACTCTATGATTTTCTCCACTATTATTTATTAACATTTCTTCTTTCTGTATTTCCTAAGCTACAACACAGTAATCTAGGGAATATGATCCATCACAAATTTCACACCAAAGGTTATTTTTGACCATATACACCCCTCTCTTATGTAATAGGTTAGGAGTTTCTTTGTTTCTATGTCTATCTACTACCGGTTTTCCATCTTTCTAGTTTGTATTGTAAGGAATATCATGCAACCTTAGCCTTTCATTTCTATATGTGTTCTCATGTCTATGTTGGGAGTTGTTGAACTTTATAGGAACCCTAAGATTATCTCTTTTAGCCACCATTCCTGTAACCTTCCTATTATTTTCAATGGTCAATGCTATATTCTAAGCTTGAGCCAAATCTTTGGGAAACCTATTCCTGAGTTCATATCCTATTTTTGGATCAAATGCTTTTAGATAAACACTCAATGTTGTAGGATTTGCCAATTTTGACCTAGGTGGCACCTTGTTTTACAACTTGTTGAACCTTCAATGAAAATCATAAATCAACTCATACTAATTCTTTTGGATTCCCACCAACTCATGAAAATAAATGTCTGATGCACATTGGTTCCCATATTGTTCAAGAAATCAATCCTAAAATTCTTGAATGGAGTCAATAAAGGCTATTGGTAAACTATTAAACTAGTCCCTAGCTTCTTTAGCGAGTGACATCATAAACAACCTCATATGCATATCTTCGTATTACATGTCCAAACCATAGATAAAAGCATTAAAACTCCTTAAATGCTCCTCAATAGTAATTGCACTACTTCCTGTGAATTTTGGGACAAGACCTCTCCAACTTCCATCCATAGGGTAAGGATATAATTGAAATCCTATTAAATCAAATTGTTTGATCATGGTTGTGTATTTTTGAGGGGGTGGATTATGAGGGTGTTGATATTGATACAATGGATTATTGTATTTTGCATGTGGAGGTGGAATATATTATTGACCATGAGGTGGTTGAGCATTTGGGTGTTGTGATGGGTTGTAAGGTGGAATATTTGGTTGTATGTATTGATTTATCATTTGATTCTGAGGTATTTTGGTGGATTTGAAGGTCTTTCATTGTTATTTCCTTGCCTATGAGGTGGTATGTATTTGGAAAAGTTAGTGGTCTGAGTATTAATTTGAGCTTTCTATAATTTTAAATCTTTGAGTTCCTTTATCATTTGGAGCCTCTCCTATTTCTATCCTTTTTTTCTCTCTCCACTTCTTGTCTCTCATATTCTAAGTGTTCCTTTAACTCTTCCTGAGTGAAAAACTCATAACCTTCTTGAGGGGCTGCATCATCAGCAAGCTCATTTTGGCTACCTTCAATTCTTTGATCATGTTCTTGCTAATTATTGACTCTTTCAGCCTCAATTTTAGCATTTAATTCTTCTTGATTCTAAGGATTATAAAAAGGATTTCTCCTTTCTTTAGGAGTACAAGGTTCTCCACCTGAACTATCTCTCCACATATCATAGTGATCATATGTCTCACAGTTTGGTTTTGTTGCTTTGTCTTTATTTTTTATGCACATGTCATTAGAGGCCTTCTTACCCTTATCTTCCTTATGTGGCCACTTACTATTTCCAGTAGGACCTCCTTTGTATTGGGACCTTCTATCGTGCATTTTGGATTGTGACGTTCTGATGTATACTTTGTTTTAATTAGAGTTTCCACTCACTTTATTAAAAGTGAGAAAATGTTGTTTCTTATTCCCAATAGATTCTGTAATATTTTTGACTCTATGACAAAGGCCCTAACTCTATATCAACTCCCCATTAGAGTCACCAATTTGTTAGCTCTCAAAAATGTAGGTAAAATACCTCAAGAGGTTGTCACTCTTTCGATACATTTTCGGGTAACAAACAGGGCCAAGTTATTCAAACCTTCTTCTCTTTAGGTGCTACTGAACCTAGGTGGTCTACCTTTGTGAATGATGCATAATTGATCTATGTGATTCTTCCTAAGAAATTTATCCATAATGGCAATCTAGTGCACGGAGAAATCAAATCCTAATTTGGTATAGATTGTATAAGTAGTTTTAAAATAAAGATCAATATGTTTAGTTAATAGATGTAAAAACAAAATGAATGAAATTAAAAGTATGAGACCGGTTCCTATTGGGTAGATGGAGTGAAATGAAAACCTAAGATGAGTGGATTACTTCTGGAAAAAACTCAAACTGTTTAGCATATCAACATTAGTTTATAACTTGTATAAACATGAAACAATGTAATTACCAAATTCTTCTTAATGATCCAAATGATACCTCCAAGTTACTGTGAATGAATAAAATGATTCAATCTTTGCTTAAAAGAACCAATTAATCACACCACATGAATACAACACTTGTGCAATGATAAATTGAAAATATACTTGATATATCAATTTAAATAACAAATAAATATCAACCTTGGAGACAATTTGATAAATTATTCAATTAACTCAACAAACAATTAATACCATCATAATGCTACGGAATCGGAGCTTTTTCATCAAATTATTTAAAATTTACACATGCATCTGAGTCTCTTTTGACAAATTTTTTTTTCCTATTTTCCCACTTTCTCCTTCCCTACCTAATCTTCTAATTCTTCTTCTAATCTCCCTTCTCATGGTCTTAGTCTCTCTTACTTATATGAGAGGAAACAAGGTTTAGACCAAAGGACATGACTTTTGATAACAAAACTTAACTAAAAAGATAAAATGCATTAGAAATAATTAAACCTAACACATGCCAATCTATTAATCTTCGAGTAAAATTCTATGGTCATTTAAGACCTGTGCAAGACTTTTACTTTATGATAGATTTTCCTCATGATGATGTCGATCAATCTTTGTCTAAGCCCAGATATTTTTCTTGCCATTTTTTAATCGTTAACTCATTCGGCCACTTGAATTCTTGTGCTTTAGTGGAGTTGGTGAGATGACTTCTCCACCTATTATCGAGCAAATTTCTAGCATCTACAACAAACTTTGTATAACCATTATCCAATGTCATAATTCCATCCAGTAAAGTGTGAAACTTCTCTAGATTGATATCATCATCACCTTGAATACATTTCAAGCATTGAGGAACCATTTGTTCAAATTCATTCTTCCATTCATCCAAATCTTTGAGTTGTCCATCATCTTCAAGGATCAAAGGACTAAAAGTATGTTTTGTTGATTCAAATGAATTTCTTCTATTCTCTACCTTCTTCTTCAAGTTAGTCAAATACTTATGCTCATCAATAACCCTTTCAGCATCTCTTGAGTAGGATTTAATCTTGGAGATGCCTCGGGATCCCTTTGTGTTACTTTTCAAAAGGTAGTCAAAATATGGTAAGTGGGCTTCCACCTTTTCTATAATTCCTATGAGATAGGGGAATTAATATTTATTTATTCTAGAGCCTTTACCAAATGACTAAAACCTTCATGGAATCCACTTATCTTTTATTTTAAAACTTTAACTTTGTGCTTCAATATTTCCTTCAAGGCACCCATGATGTGCTGCTTCACATCATCCTTATTACATTTCCTCAAAATTTCAATCTCTTCTTTCAACTGTTGAATTTGTGGATCCTTTACTAGAGCAGGTGGATGACAGACAACTATTTCATCCCCTTTTACCTTTCTAGTCTATTGCAATTGTTTCTTTAATCTGACATTTTCAATGAACAACTTATTTATCTCATCATTTGATAAATTGAGTCTTTTTTCATATCCTTTTATTTTCTTTTCCATATTTTCTACTACATCTTTTGTAAACATGGTTGAATGCATAGTGATGGTTGTTGGTTTTGATTGAGTGGTGTCCTTGATTGTCTTGAACATTGTTGATCCTCCCATTTCCTTTACTACATCTAGAAGCCTTGGCTTCCTTGTGTTCTTTTGCTTTGTCCATAGGGCAAGGGTATATGTGGTAGGATTGTATCATGTGCTTGAAACTCCTTCTAAATCAAATTCTGCAACTAGATTTGGATCATCTTGGGATTTGATTTGATCTAATAAAAACACCTAGGAGAGCTTCATTCTAGGTATTATCAACATATTACTATTTAGCATCAATTCCCTTGCTTCTTTGGGAGTAATATTGATGTTATCAATATATAATTTTTTCATAGTCTAGGCTTTCACCTCTACATGCTTTGAATCATCAACCCCAATGAGATTAATCTTTAGTCATTCATCAAATTGTTTCATTTTTCTTTTTATCCAAAAATCTTTGAATTCCCTTGTATAGATGAAATCATCATCCTCCATGAACTGTAGAGAAGCCACTATTCTTTCATTATCTTATATCTCATCAATAACTTCTTTTGGAATTCTCATTTTTGAGTCATGAGGTTTTAACACTTTTTGCTACTCTACTACATATTTCATCTTAGCTAGAGTCAAGACTACATCTTGCTCCTCATCACTTGATCCATAGTCAACTAGTGACTCAATTATCTATTTCTTAATAGGAGGCTCATCAGTTGAAGATGGAGGAGATGGATGAATTGGTGATAGAGGTGGTGTATGTGATGTGGAGGGTGTGGATGATGGTGGCTGAGGTGCAAATGGTGGAGTTGATTTATCTTCTTGAGCCTTTTTATATAGTTCATCAAAGTTTCCAAGGACCAATTGCATCCTTTTTAATAGATTTGGTTCCTCAACAAAAAACCCTTGAACTTCTTATCCTTTTTCTTATTTTGGTCCTCCCACCTCATCACCATTAACCATTTTTTCCTTGTTTCAAATACATATGTAAAATATACCAGGTTTCTTATTACATCCTCTTCTAGATTAAATGCATGTGTTATTGCCCTCTTTGTATGCAAGGTCCTTCTGATATTGTTGATGTGACCCTCTAGATCACATACTCTCCTCTTCCCTTATCTAAGAGAACAATTAGCCTTTATGAATTTCTACACTTCTTCCAACATATCTGCCCCAACTAATAACTCCTCAAAAATTTCCAAGTTAGGAAAAAAAGTTCCCTTCCTCTGATTCTTCATGAGGTCATGCTCCATCCAGAGAATTTTTCACATAAATTCTAAAAACAATACTCTACTAGGCACATTTTTTGGTAAAATATGAGGGGCCTAATCACAACCATACACCATAATAATGGTATAATGTGCCATTAAAAACTAGTTAGCATAATTATGTGTGAAATTGTGATCTGACTTGTACTGTGTAGGCCTTATGATCTCCATTAAAGATGATGGCATTCTTGGTGTTGCAAGGCCAAGGGAAAAAATAATTATGACAACGAAATCATCTCTGAATATAATGAAGTCACTTTCAGTGCACCTACTATCCCAAACATAACACCAATTTTTCATTGGGAGCATAACTCCATTTTCATGCATGCTCAACTTCAATCTTTTAGTCCACTTTATTTCATTTTGAAATAAAATTAAATGACACAATAAGGAATATTTTTTGAAAGTTATAGGGGCCTTAACTTCCCTAACCTATACCAGCCCTTCATTAATTTGTTCCTCAATGATAGAAGAAAAATAAAACTCCACATTGGATTCAGGGTGCTAGATAATCATTGCCATCCTCATCAATCCAATTGACATATTTTCTTTAGCATCAACTCAAAGAATCTGAAATAGTGCATGGTAGGTTTTTTTGAAATAGGTTTGAAAATTAGATACTGGAAAGGGTTCAACTTTTGAAGGTGGAATAGGAAGGACTCTATTCTTGTCACCCTTTTTCATGTGCAAGGGGAGTTTATAAATTCTACAAGTTTTTTTGAGTCTCTTGTATTCTTGCTCTAGCCTCCCCAACTCTATTTTAGTGACAACCTATCTGTTTAGGTTAAAACACCTAATTATAGCTTCCCGTGAGATGTCTACTAGACATTGACCATCTGGGAGCTTGAAATTTTTTGATGGAGCATGATATCCATTAGAAAAAGCTCTAATTAGCTCAACATCCACAAAAAAATTTAGGAACTATCAATTTACCTATGTCAAGAGTCTATGGGTTTGATACAGAAACCCTCTCATCTTTGTTCCTATAAAAATACCAATACAAATTCCACCCAGACTGTGGAATTATTGGATCTCTACACCCCTAAGCTAAATCTTTAAGGACATTCTTAGGACCTTTATCAACTGAACCAGGTAACAAAGCAAGTAGTGGTGACTATAATGAAACTTTACTAGATTTTTCCTCTTTTTTTAGTTACTTCTTTTTTGTTAGGCACCTTTTATTTAAAATTCAATGGGTGTGAATAAAACTTACTTAGAATGTCATCTATTATGGAGAATCCTCTTGACTGTCACACCTTGACCTCACCTGCATTCAACTTCCACTAGTGTGAGCGAACAAACTCACAATTTGCCCTATTTTAGTTCTCATATCATACTGCATTAATTCCCATAAAAGTTTTACATCATTCAAATCCTTTACTGTGAGCTAAATTTCATATTTTGATGTTGATTGATGTGACTAGACTTCATTTAATGTTCCAATGGCTAATTACTATTCTACCACACATCATTCTTTTTCCCTTTGTGGGACTGCGGTACTTAGTATTTACTTGTTCTCATAATACCACACTATTGTACACTTCCTTGACCTCCTTGGTGATATCACGATGCATACTTAGTACTTCACCTTGTATACCACTTTATTGTGGGCCACATCCCAACCCCTTATAGTATAGTAGTCCTCCCCTATGTCTATTCTTGCTTCACCACTCTACTACGAGCTTCATTCCAACCCTCCATGGTATAGCAGTTCCTTCTACTAGTGATGATAATAACCTACTTCTATCATGGGCTAGGTATCAATCCTCCATAGTATAGCAGTAACATAGTAAATTGCTACCCTCTCACCTCGCTACCATGAGTTACTTTGTTGGTGGGTGTGGTAAGGAGGTAAAAGGAAAGTCACATATGAAGTGTTTATTTAGGTAGTAGTATAGTGGTGAAATGTAGTTTTGGCTTCATGGATGGAAAAGACATGATTTTTATGAAAATATTGATGGGGTTTTTTTATTTCTTAGTATAAAATTTTAGAATTTTGAATGAAAAATTTTGGTTCTAACATAATGATTGTGTGAAGTCAAATGAGGAAGCATTCTCTGTCTTGGTTATTTTCTTTTATTCTAGTGGTTCTCCTTTATTCTCTTCTTCTTATTTGTTTCATCAAGCTTTTGTTTTCTTTTGTATAATTCCTTATTGTCCTCCTTATGAACATGCTTCAGCTCATTTTTATTAAGTTCTTTATTTTATACCTTCTTTGGTTTTTGCTTGTCCTTTTCTTTATCTTTCACAAATAATCCCCTTGGAGTACCCTCATTTGCACTTACTATTATTTTTCTTAGCCTATAATTACTTTTTTCTTGCTTGACTATAGTAATAGTCAACTCTTTAATCTCATCCTCAGTTGGTCTTCTCAACTTATACTTAATTGGCCTAGGTGGTGCATAAAAGGTTGTGATTCATCATTGCTTTCACTTTCTTGATCTGAGAACACTTTTTGTTCTACCATGTCATCATTGAACATCTAATTTTTTACATCATATTCATAACCTTCATCACCCAAGGATGAATATTCTTGTTCAATTGGATGTAGGGTGTGTGAAGTTAGATATCTTATTCATTGTCATATGTAATATCTTCTTCTTGTATTGATTGTGCTACAACACAATGATCTTAGGAATGGGGAAAATTGCAAAATTGACACCAAGGGCTGATATTTACCATATAAGCTCCTTTTTTCTTTAAGGGATCAGGAGTTTCTTTGTACTTAGGTCTATCAGTTATTGGTCTTCCATCTTTCTAGTTTGTATTGTATGGCATATCGTGCAATCTTGGTCTCTCATTTCTATATGAATTTTCTTGCTTCTTCTAAGGATTGTTAAAGTTTTGAGGGACTCTAAGGTTATCCCTTTATCTTGTCATCCCTACAACCTTTCTATTGTTCTCAATGGTTAGTGTTATTTTTTGTACTTTGGCTAAACTTCTAGGGAATCTATTTTTGATTTCATACCCCATTTTTGGATCAAAATCGTTCAAATAAATACTTAGGGATGTTGGGTTAGTTATTTTGGAACTTTGTGGTATTTTGTTATATAGTTTTGAAAACCTCTGATTGAAGTCATAAACTAACTTGTTTTGGCTTTTTTGAATACTCAACAATTCATGAAGAGAAAACTTAGGGGCACACTGATTCCCATATTGTTCTAAAAATTTATTGTGAAAGTCTACTATTGAATTGATTGAAGCATCAGGTAAGCCATTGAACCAATCTCTTTCCTCTTCAATTAGTGACATCATGAATAATTTTATAATTACATCCTCATAATCCGTAGCAATATCCTATATGAAGGGATTGAAATTTTTGATGTGCTCTTCAATTGATGTCATATTGTTTCCAATGAATTTGGGGACCATATTCCTCCAATTTTTGTCCATTGGGTATGTATATAATTGATTTCCTATCAAATCAAATTTCCTACATGTACTCATGGGGTTCTATGGATGCAAATTCATAAGTGGTGGATTGGGATGGTATTGGTATCCAGACTAAGGCTATTGATAGAAATTTTATTGGATGTGTTTCTGAGGGTATATTTTTTGATGTGGCACTTGTCACTAATGTGGTGGGCCATGTTGTTGGCTTGGTGGTGGATAATGTTGGGGAACATTGCCAATATTTGGAAGTTTGGATCCTTGTGGTGGCACATTATGTTGGGTGCATTGTCTTGGGTTACCTCCTACATTGTGAGGTGCTTTTGAAGTACCTGGAGCACCTGTGTTTTGAGATGTTCCCTATGGGTTGAAATTACCACCTTGTTTATGTGGAGGGACATACTTGGATGGTTTTGGAGCCAACATGTTTAATTGTTCCAATTGTTTGTCTATCTCTTGGGCTTCTTGTATCATTTGTTATCTCTATATGAGCTGCTATCTTTTCCATTCCAAATGTACTCAAACTTATTGGTTATTCATACCTTCAAAATCACCAGTATAAAAATCAAAAAATCCCTCATGTTTTTCCTCTCCTTGTTGTGTTGGAATTTTGTAATCATACTCATTTTGTATTCAATCTTGATCTACCTCCAATTGGGTTATGAATTCCTCTGTTATCTTGGGGTCCTCATTCTATCTAAAAATAGGATGAATAGTATTTTCTTGTTCAAAAGGAGTGTGAGGGTCCTTGCTCAAGTCATGACCATGGGGGTTTGATCCATGCAATGGATCAAAACTATTATTAATTCTAAGAAATTTTTCTGATGAGTTCTTCCCACCTTCATCTATTACTTTATCTTTGTCTTTGTTTGTACCAATCTTTGAAGGGGGAGATCCATGTTTATCTATCCACCTACCATTTTTATTCTTTGGGCTCTCCTAGTGTAAATATCTCCTACCATTTATCTTGTAGGATGCTTTAATAGTCCAAATTCTAGGGTTTCTTTATTGATGTGTATTTGAATTTTATAGTCATGCACTTATTCTTTTAGAGTTGCCACTCACTATTATAGAAGTGAGAAAATTTTATAATTTCTTGTTTCTAGCATAGTCTTGTACAAGATGTTTGACTCTATGATGAAGGCCTAGATTCAAAGTTGACTTGTCCCCAACAAAGTCACCAAACTATTGGATCTCAAAAATATAGGTTACAAATCCTAAGAGGATTCCAAGCTCTATGATCAAATGTGCAATGTTTTGGAACCAATTAATGGGGTTTGTTGGAAGATGA
Source organism: Sequoia sempervirens (assembly GCA_007258455.2). Lineage (NCBI taxonomy): Eukaryota > Viridiplantae > Streptophyta > Pinopsida > Cupressales > Cupressaceae > Sequoia > Sequoia sempervirens. Next base: position 101,578,148 of record VDFB02193867.1, read on the forward strand.
GTTACTCTGAGTAATGTGAAATTTTAAAATTTAAACCTTGACATGCAAAATAAAAGAAGACCTTGAGATAGATACCACTTTATTTCAATGTGATCTTTAAACAAAACAACTTTGATACAAAACTTAAACAATGAATCTATATGATTGTAACTTTATCAAGAAAAAAAATCATTGAACACATTAAGTATGTGTTTGAATTTTTTGATTATACTGTAATGATTGAACTAACTAATCAAATAACATTGAGAATCAACAAGATAATCATCTAAACTATGAACATCCACATTTTTGAAATCTTTTAGACAGATTGAAACAATAAAAAAAATGTATCAAAGCATTGCATGAACCACTTTGGAAAATGATAGAATGAAAACTTAAGAAAGATAAGCACAAACCACACAAAAGAGAAACATAAAACTTTGACGATTGGAAAACCCTCTTGGGCTAGAAAAACTACTCCAAAATGTCTTACAAGCTTAATTCCAAACTAATTACAATATTTTTCAGAGCACTGACTTTGTAACAATTCAGGAGTAGAAACTCTATAACAATTCAAGAGCACCAACTCCACCTAAATTTTGAAGCACCAACTTCAGTAGAAGCACCAACTCCTTTACAAAGTTTCTCAAAAACCATGTAAATTTCCAAGACCTTATAACTGCATTATTTTTGCAATTACAAAATATCAACAAAGTACATATAAAAGATATACAATAATTCCCATTATAATCTATACTAAATATGATAGTACCAAGATAATAACACTAAAATTTTGAATGCTATCTCTATTTTTGAACTAGAGAAATCAAATAATTTAGCTCTCATCTCTCTCTTTTGAATACAAGAATATTTTTGTTAGAAACCCTTATTCTTGTTCACAAAAAATTAGTTATTTCATTCCATCCTTTGTCTCTTTTTTTTAATGGCTAAAAAATGTCATGCTTTTATAGACTGGAATATTAAAACCTTATTCACATTTTTCAAACCCTTGATTCCAAAATTTCAAAACCCTTGAGTTAACTAGGGTTTATTAGAAACTGAAAAATACATTTGAACAACAAAACTATCTATTCTCATTTTGAAGCAACTAAATCATAAAAAAATGCAACTGAAATCATTTTACTTGTTGACTTTCAATGAAGAAAAAACTTATCAACATTTACTTTAAAGAACCAAAAGATTGTGCAAATATTACCTTACTATGGTGGCCAAAAATTGAAAACAAATCTCACAAAATTTTCCTTCTTTACTTCCACTTTCAGCTGCAAGTGAACCATTCTTCTTTCTACACTGTCCATCATACTATTGACTCAAGCAAAAACAATCACTAAAGATTCAATAACTATCACTGTAAACATGCATGATGTCTAGGGTTTATCTTTAGAACAAAATGAAAAAGACAAAATGATTTTCCCCTATCTTCTTTTCCCATCGAGAATTTTGAGAAAATGCATAATCATTTAGAATCCACAAGCCGCATTCTAATCATTTTGAAATCCACAATCACTGGCATCATAATGTTACAATCAATTATCATATTTCTACCCACTCACAATCCATGTGAGTAATGAAAACACAATGATCTGAGCTGTCACTCCAAGTCACATGATGTCATTTCCAAAGATCATTTATAATATGAAATAAAATGACTATCCAAAGAAGTCAAGACCTATTTATAACTTAAGTCAAAATCAATGAAACCAAAGACCAAACAAATAGGCCTGATGACTATGTGTAACATGGTCGATATACAAAGTGAATTCCAACCATCCTTGTTTAGCATACAAAATGACTTGCCAAAGTATCAAAACTGATACAAATAAGATGCCAATGTGATAACCAATAGCCATTTAAATGGCTTATATTTTAATCACTAAATTTTTTTTTATGTGTGTAATTATTTAAAACTTTAACCATAAGTCCTTGAACCCCAATTCATGTGACTTCATTTACCAATTGAAACCATATGAGCTCGATCTCCTTAATGCACCACCAATGCCAAAGAGTATTAAACAAAGCCATGTCTAATATAAGGAGCTTGATAATTAGCAAACACAAATACAATATGTCCCCTTATGAAGAATTTTAACATCAAGTGAAACCAATGGTGAATCCAAGTAAACCAATATAATGCAAATGATAAAATATTTCCTTAGTGAAAGATACTCAAAGAATCATGTGCCAATATAACCTGTAGATGACATTCTATAATCCTATTATGAAAATATGTGAATTCCAAAGTGAACAACTATACTACCAATGACATAATCTCAAAAAAAAATTGTAGATAAACATGTCACTAAACTAGCAACCAAATATATAAACATGAACAAATATGAGTCCAAGTTTTCAATGTAAGAACAATGCCATAGTATATCAAAGAAGAACCAATGATATAGGTATATTGAAATGATATCACCTGAAACAACCTTCAAACATATCCATGATCACTTTATGAAGCTGATACTCATAGCCATGATGTTGTCCAATGCCTTGCAAATAGTATGATTTATGATTCCATGGATCAAATGATATCTCATTGAAAATGAAACTGACAGTGTGAGTATGTCATGGTGACTTGTAAACATGTTGAATATACCTATGGTTGTCATGAAAGCAAAGAAACATATCTAAAGCTTATGTTTTGCCTAACATAAAGAACACCATGTCAAATGTCAGTACTATCAAGCAAATAAATGAAACTGAAAGAGCATGCCATGAACCATGAGTATCACCATATGATCCAATAGTAAACATCAAGAGCCAATATATCATTTAAATCTTGAATCACCATAAACATGAATACCAAAGAGCATTCCAACATATTGTGTCATCAAGGACAACCAAAGACAACTGAGAAGTCAACAAACTCCCCCTTTCTCCTCGATGACAAAACACAAATTACTCTCCCCCTTTTTTCCTCAATGAAAAAGAACATGGAGAATACAGTGAAGTGCCATAAAAACAACTGAGAAGTCAACAAAACATTCAACACAATAACCATTTTCAAATAGAGAAATATAACAACAAAAATATAATAGAGTTGTAAAAGAGAAACCAAGGAACCAAGCTCCCCCTAAAACAAAGCACTAAAATGTCACTGAGCCATGCACATAACCTACCCAATAATACCAACAACATTAGTAGGGATAACATTAATATATGTACTTTCATTGATAGACCAAACAAACTCTACCACTGTACTACCACTATCCAAGCAACCTTTCAAAAAATAATCCATATCCAAAATACAAACCAAGATTAACTATCCCTGTATATCAATATTGGAAAATAAAGTATTGTTAAATAATATCAATGTTTCATCTTACCCTTTTTCATAGAGATTTCCCCTACAAGTAACATTTGTTCAAAGCCACAGTAACCTTTCAAAAAAAACACTGTCCAATTTCTTTTTTGTGCAAGATAACTATATACTTCAACATAATACTTCACTGACTCCATAGTCTTTCCATTAAAATATTGCTTTCCAAAATACAAATCTTTAAAAGATAGACTTAGGAAAGCACTAGAATGATCAGACATAGCATTAATGGCTTCATGGAAGCAACTAGTAACATAAAGTTACACTATTAAACTAAATAAGTATATCTTGTTATCATGAACCTTAATACAGTGTAGACTAGCTCAAATGAAAGGTGACTACTCTTCAATTCTTGTGTGCCTCACACACACATCTCCACTTCCATGCTTATGAAGTTTCATATCAACAAACAATTAAACAATTGGATAATATACCAATTGAATGTTGTTATCAAAATAGATTGCTCTAATAGAGTATGCAGTGATAAGTAGATGCTTGTAAACTTTTTGTTTCAATATCATTACTTACCATGAATGGAAAAATCTTGATATCTAATGTTCAGAAACCATCCACTGAATACTATAATTTATACACTATCATAACAACCAACACACCATTGAAAATATCTAAATTAATCATTATCTTATGTGATTGAGGACTCATGACCAAAGAAAAGAAGCATCAATACATTGTTTTTAATTTTTTTAACATGCTTCAAGGAAGATACCAAGAATCAAACAAGAGAAAAATATTTGAACCAAGGCTCTTTATTGCTTTCTTATATATGACTATCACTAAAATTCTTGATATTCTGAGATCCATTTATGACATGAATATTTGCATGAGAATCTGTAAGAATATTATCATGTACTAAAAAATTCATCAAGCGACTGCAACAACAATCACAGAGAAAGTAGTATTTTCAAATCAATCTAGTAAAGCTTCTATAAACTATCTATAGAAGAGAAAACAATATCTCAACTCAAACACAATCCTACTTCTTTATTATAAAATATTTTTGATCACAGATATACCATTGTTCTTCACCTAGTCCATGAAGCAAAAAAACTATACCAAATCTTCAAAAACTTGTTCCACTACAGTCTAAGACTTCTTGGGGATAGTAAATAAAATTTTGGATTACTTGCCCTAAAACCAAATAGTCATTAAAAGCTAAGAGATGATCCTTGTGCATCATGCACAATACTAAGTCCTCCCTTCTCCTTTTCTTGCTTTCTTCTCCAAACCTGTATAGTCCCTTTCTTTTTCTTGTTTAAGGTATCTATTTGTTGTTGCTTGGTTAATGCATTTGTCCTTTTATTATGTCTAGATGATCTCATCAAATGATTTCTATAAGATTGAGCTCTATGTCAAAGATAATCACATCTAAAATATATGACATTATGATCTAAACCAAAAGAACGATAACTTCTTCTTGGAATTTTGTAAGAACTTTCATCACCATTCTTATCATTCCACCAATAGTTAGTTGCTACATGACCTGATTTGTGACAGATATAACATATAGTGCAACTATTCATATTTGACGAACTATAATTATTTCTGACATATCTTTCACAATCTCTAGTCATATGTCCATAAACATGACATGAATAGCAGTAACCATTGAATTGGGAATAATTATAACTTGTTGATTAACATTTCTTGGTAGATGAGAAACCTATGAATCTATTAATAGCTTTGCTTTCTATTTCTAGAGTATGATTGTTCAAGTCTATTTTCTTCTTAGGAGTTTTCCTAACCTTGAAACTTTGTCCACCTTTTGTTGAAAAGACTACTTCATGTTGAGACTCATCTTGAACTCTTGAGCTTTGGCCTTTTTCATATCCCACTCCTATAGGATCCTTAGAATTATTTTGTTTGCAAATCATCTCATTCAACAAATTAGTGCTATGATTAAATGGCTTATATTTTAATCACTAAAAAAAAGGTTGATGTATGTAATTATTGAAAACTTTAACCATAAGTCCTTGAACCCCAATTCATGTGACTTCATTTACCAATTGAAAACATATGAGCCTGATCTCCTTTATGCTCCACCGATGCCAAAGAATATCAAACAAATCCATGTCAAATATAAGGAGCTCGATAATTAGCAAACACAAATATAATATGTCCCCTTATGAAGAATTTTAACATCAAGTGAAACCAATGGTGAATCCAAGTAAACCAATATAATGCAAATGATTAAATATTTCCTTGGTGAAATATAATTAAAGAATCATGTGCCAATATAACTTGTAGATTCCATTCTATAATCCTATTAATATCATCTATGAATTCCAAAGTGAACAACTATACTGCCAATGACATAATCTCAAAAACATTTTGTAGATAAGCACATGTCACTGAACTAACAACCAAATATATAAACATGAACAAATATGAGTCCTTATCAATGTAAGAACAATTCCATAGTATATCAAAGAAGAACCTGATCATGTTTGTTTTATTCTTCACCCTTATCCTTTGATTGGGAGCTCTCTCCTTGAGTTAGCTTTATTTAACTTGGAAACATTAATGCCAATTCTGGTTGTAGCTATAGGATCAACTTCTCCTACTTCTAGTGTCATTCACATGGCCAAATTCCTTTTTAGTATCACTGATTAGATATTTCTTGTGTAGAGGATACAAGGCCCAAATCATGAGAGTGCTCTCATCAGGATTATACTTTGATCCCGTGTATACTTTTATAACTCCTTCTGGACTAAGCTTATGTGTAGCACCATTATGATGCAAGAAACTATCGTAAACTAGGGTTGAATTCAAATCTAGACTAAGGAAGATAATTACAAAAAACTCCTCCAATAATTTTCTTCATCTCATTTTCCACATTTAATTTTAAAGTGTTCAATAATTGTTCTTCATTACTTGGTTTAATTTCTATAACAAATTCTCTTATTGACTTCTCCTTTTGCTTGTACAAAATTAATCTAAATTAAGGAGATTGTATAAATTCATCATCAACTTCAAAGAATCTATAAGCCAATTTCCTTGTGTCTTTGTCAGAACCTTCTTGAACTTCTTGCTCTCTATTGGGAGGCTGGTAATCCTCAATTCTCAGTTTAGAAATTTTATCAGTTGGACCTTAAGTTTCCCTCTCATTGGATAATTCCTCACAAGAGGATAACATATTTTTTTTTTATTTGTTTCATCCTTCGTTCCATCCCCTTTTTATATTTATCAATGGCCATTTTAGCTTCCCTTTCTTCCATGTTTCTGATCATGTCACATATGGGTAGGGTATATGAACATATCCACCCAAATTTATTTTATTTCTAGAAAAATCAATGTATCCATCAAAATCATATCCATTTCTTGGCGCAATCCTTTTCAAATTGAAATGCAATAATTTATTCAAAATTGGGTCATACCCCTCTTTTGACAATACAGTAAAATATTTAAAGCACAAGGTACTTGACAAGAATTCCTACTTCTCATAGGCTCCTAAATGCATAACACTTGAGTAGTCCATCTGTCTGAAAATATCCTAATAGGAAATTCTATCTGGTACTATTTTTGGTAGAATAAAAGCTGTATCCTCAAAACCATAAACCCTGATCATAGTGGCATCAACATAATATTACCAATCCCCCAATTGTGACTAGTAGTTGTAGGTCCATTGAAATATTTGAGCCTAAGAAATCTCTTAATTTCATCATACAATGAGTAATTACAAGGATGGTTAAAAAATATATACAATATTTTGATGAAGTACTCAAAATGAACATAATTGGAGTGAACAAATTTGCTATCCCAAATAGTGTTCCATAATTGTCTTTGTAGTGGTTTACCTTCTTTATCAGATTGTATAATCTTTAATTCCTCTGGATACATCCTTATCTCTTTCCCATAATATAATATCATATGCATGAGGATGGAATAATGCTTGAAATGTAGTGTGGGGATCTAGTTTTGAAAACCATTATCCCTAATTCAATTCTTTGAAAATGTGTGAAGCATAATCAAAAGGACTTGCATTATGGAATTGAACATCAACAACAATCACCATTGGTCCTATTGACATGAACTCAGGGGTTTCAATTCCTAATACTTGGCATACTGAGATATATGTGTGTTTTAGGTAGGGTTCAAATAAATCAACATGAAAAGGAGGCCCATCATTTTCATCAAGTTGAACAAGACCTCCATCCTTCTTAGGTCTATGTAATGGGAACCTCCACCCTCTATAAGTTGTATCCATTCTCTAGTATTCTTTCTCCAAATTCTCATGTACAATAGACTCATCACATATGTCATTTAGGTTAAAATTTTCACAAATTATAGACTTGGACGCATGTATGAAAGATTTACCTTGCAAATTGAAAATAATTTTGAGGTCTAGATTGTAATGCTTAGCTAGAAGTTTTACGAGTTCTACATTCACAAATACATTTGGGACAACCAATTTTCCCAAATTAAAGTTCCATGGATTGCACACTGGCTCAAATCTATCTCTACAATGATAGTGAAACATGAATAGTTCATATCACCTAACAAGGGCCCACACAGCCCCTATATTCCTTCATTTATGTTCAAATATTTCCACATCGGCCCTTAGTTGTGCAAATTGTCTGGCATTTAGCCCTGAACCAGGCAACTAGTCAATGAGGCCTTGGTTCATTCTTCTTTCTTTCATTTTAAGTTCTTCCCCTATTTCAATTTTCTACTTTTTCCCTCTAGATTGACTTCCTTCACCTTGATACTTCCTACCCTTTATTTTCCCAGGACTTGTACCCTCCATTTTCAAGGTAATAGAATTAAATTACAATTATAGAGAGGTTTGCAAGCTTACTTGAGAATTCTTAGCCACACCAAATTTTCAAACTTTTGTCCACTCTCTCATCCTTCTCGCTACCAATTCTAAAAATCCCTTTTGTTTATTCTTCTTTCAATAAGAGAATATTTACACAATGCATATTTGTGTGGCCATGAATGACCACCCTTGAACATGAATGTAACAAGTTTTTTGAATTTCACAATGTTAGAACAAAATGATTATATTGGTGAGACTTCTTCAATTTTTGGGTGATCAATGTATCTAACTTGTTGCCACCTTTGTTTTAGATATTCTCAATTGATCACTAAGACATAACTAAATGTAATTAAAATACATAATACCCTTTCTTATTTTTCACCCATGGTTGGAAAGATCGAATACTTCTTCTACCATTGTTGAATAACTGGCCATCATTCATTTTTAACTCACACCATTTTGGGGAGAAAGTTTTGAAGTTTACTCAATCTCAAAGTATTTTAGGTCATTAGATGTCCTTTAAATCATCACCCAGTGCCACCTCGACAAACTTTGATTCATTTTTATCACCATCAACATGAAAAGAACCATTGCTAAGAGAATAGAAAGTTGTCCTAACATCTTTAGTCTCCCTAGTGTGTTTATTTTATTGCTATATTCCTTTGGATGAGTCCGCAAGACTCTCCCTAAAACTTCCTTCATCAGTGTAACATGTGAGGTAAAAAGGAATAGAAAAACTTACTTTGATTATATATGTCTACTCGAGAGTCGTTCTATTGCCATATCAGTAAAAGAAAATGTATCTCTTGCTAATAAGTGTCCATTGGCATGAGATGTGTGCTCAAAATCACTTGAGGATTTTTTTTTGATGATCTTGTGCTTGCCGATAGGCCTTCATCAGTAGGACAATAAACATTGTCCTCTCAAAAATGCAACCTCTAGAGTTAATTATTTTTGTGACTTGATTCACCTTTTGCTGATATCTAGGGTTTATTCAAATTGAAAGGCTATGGTTTATTGATCGGAAAGACATGTACTTGATCTTGCCAATATGGACCAATTATTTTAAAGCTCTTACTCAGTCATGACTAGAGGGATATATATGTGTCAAAGGTAAAATTAATGGGTTCATTGGTGAACATTGATTATGAAATGGATCTGGTCACAAAAATCTTTAACAATTTATTTTCATCATTAAATTATGGCATGGAAAATGTCAGTGCTATGTGAGAGATGGATGTGTAACAATGGGAAATTTTTCCAGATAGGTTAGATGATTAATAGATTAAATATATCAAATAAAACCCAAAGAACTATTAAGTAAAATGAAAGAAAATACAACAAATATTATACCAATTACTCCTCGAAGCTTCCATGATTGATCTCCATGGCACTTTCTAGTTTGGAGCAAATGTATGATTGTTTCCCTTAGATTCGTGTGTATGAGAAAATGCCTATGACTATGCCATATTGGTGCAGGAGCACCTATTTGATCACTTGCATCCATGAGGCCATATTGAGTTATTTGTTCCATTTTTATGTTTTTATATTGTAATAATGCCCAACAGGCCACCTTTGTGGTGTTATAGGTTCTAGGATGTTGTTCACTTCTCATATATTGTAAAAATTGTCAAAAGTGCAAAATTAGATAGATGAAGTGTCATTAAGGTGTTTTATCAACAAAATAATCAAAATGTGGTTGAAAATAGTTGGTTTTGGTTTAAAATGTATAAATAAACCCTCCAAAACTTGAATTTGGGGTTGGAGACATCATTTTTGAAGATTGATGAATGGAAACCTCAAATTTTGTGCATTTTCTGATTTTCACATTGTTTCCAGATTGAAGTTGTGTTTTGTGTGGACTTTTATGCACTAAAATAATGGAGTATCATATATGGATGGAAAGATATCAGTTTCTAGTTTCCATCTATTTTTGTCTCATTGAATTTTATTGAGTTTTGTGGAAGATATTATTATTTTGGTGAGACTGCTTATTCTAACAATATTGTGCAGAATTTATAGTCTGAAAAATGTGATGGTATAGAATATAAAGTCTCTATTTTGGATCTAAAACCAATTGTATTTTGTTTCCATGTGAATCTAATTTCATTTTCTTCAAGTCTCATCAAATTTTATTAATATTTGAATAAGCTATGAACATTTTTGTGAGGGCAGGTCTAAACCCTACCTAGGGTTTGCAGTTCTAGGAAAAATACAATAACTTTCATTTCAACCATTGGATCTTCATAAGAATTGGAGGAAAAGTATATAACTATGTTTTATTCAATATAAAAAAAGGTATTGGATTCATTAATTTTTTTGTGGAAGTTATTAATGACTGTTCATTGCATTAAATTGTGGGCTGCCATAGTTATGTTTCCAATGTGATATACAATGTCTAATAACATGTGTTATACAAAGATTGTTTTGGATTATTGTTGAAATTTTGTGAGATTTGTTGATGAATCATTTTAACCTCTACATAAAATTGGTATCAGATCCTAGAAAATATATGGGTTGGTGAAGTTTGTTGGTTTTGTGTTTTGGTGTTTATGGTTGTGTGTTGTATAGGTTGAGGAAGAAACCTGATTGCCTAGGTGTGGCAAAAGTGAAGTGGAGGCAAGGAGAGACTTGATTGTGAGGATGGATTTGTTGAGAAGATTCAAAAGATTTTTTTAGGCTGAGAATTCATGGAGGAATAAGGAAAGAGAGGAAAAAGAGTTGAGAAAGATGGAAAGAAAGAAGGCAAGACAAATAGAGTTTGAGAAAGCCATGGAAGAGATAAGCCAAAGGTTGGAAAGATTAGAAAAAGAACACCAAATTCTTAAGAAAGCACTAAGGAGTTGGCATATACCAATGTCAAAGAGGTTAAGATGGCCTCTAAAAAATATTATGAAGAAGCAAAGAAAACAAAAGAAGGCAGAAAATTCAGTCAAAGATGAAGAAGAAGATTTATGGGCACAATATGGAGCCATTGAAGAAGAATGGAATAGTAAGGTTGGTGATGGAAAAGTCAAACAAGAGGAAGAAGAACTCATCAAGGTAGAAGAAAAAAAGTATATTGAGGTTGCAAGTGAATTGGTGTCAATATTGGATAAGTTGGTCATGGGTGAAGACGAATTTGAAGTACACGAAGAGAAGGAGGAGACCTCAAAGTCTCTATATTTTGTTTCTAATTTTTCCTTGGACTATGTATGTGCAGGTTATGAAGGACAAAGTGAAGTGTTTGATGACATTATAGAGTTTTGAGACTTCCAAGTTGTAGGGATGCTTGACAGGAGAAGTTATAAGAAGAATAAAATGAGGAAAGAACCAAAGATGGTTGCAAAGACAAAGGAAAAGGTGCAAAGCAACTGGAAGACCCCCAAGAAGACAATTCAAAGGGGCTTGATTTCTTTTGCCCTCTGGAGTTTGGTGCAGGAGCACCTATTTGATCACATGCCTCCATGAGGCCATATTAAGTTATTTTTTCCATTTTTATGTTTTTATATTTTAATAAGGCCCAAGAGGCCACCTTTGTGGTGATATAGGTCCTAAGATGTTGTTCACTTCTCATATATTGTAAAAATTGTCAAAAGTGTAAAATTAGATAGATGAAGTGTCATTAAGGTGTTTTATCAACAAAATAATCAAAATTTGGTTTAAAATAGTTAGTTTTAGTTGAAAATTTATAAATAAACCCTCCAAAACTTGAATTGGGGGTTGGAGACATCATTTTTGAAGATTGATGAATGGAAACCTCAAATTTTGTGCATTTTCTAATTTTCACATTGTTTCCAGATTTAAGTTGTGTTTTGTATGAATTTTTATGCACTCAAATAATGGAGTATCATATATTTATGGAAATATCTCAGTTTCTAGTTTCTATTTATTTTTGTCTCATTGAATTTTATTGAGTTTTGTGGAAGATATGATTATTTTGGTGAGACTGCCTATTCTAACAATATTGTGCAGAATTTATAGTCTGAAAAATGTGATGGTACAGAATATAAATTCTATATTTTAGATATAAAACAAATTATATTTTGTTTCCTTGTGAATATAAATTCATTTGCTTCAAGTCTCATCAAATTTCATTAATATTTGAATAAGTTATGAACATTTTTGTGAGGGCAGGTCTGAACCTTACCTAGGGTTTGCAGTTTTGGGAAAAATACAATAACTTTCATTTCCACCATTGGATCTTCATAAGAATTGGAGGAGAGGTATATAACTATGTTTTATTCAATATAACTAGAGGGATTGTCTTCATTAATTTTTTGTGGAAGTTATTAATGACTATTCGTTGCATTAAATTGTGGGCTGCCATAGTTATGTTTCCAATGTGATATACAATGTCTAATAACATGTGTTATAGAAAGATTGTTTTGGATTATTGTTGAAAGTTTGTGAGATGTGTTGATGAATCCTTTTAACCTATACATCACATATGCAAAGTTTGAAGTATTTCAATGAAAAATTAAATGAGATTGCTATGCCTATGACAAAATGACTATAATGCCTAAGATTGAAATTACGTATGCCAAATCATAAATTACTTAAAAGAAAAATGCAAGTATATATGTAGTAAGTGTTAGTGTAATTAATTAGTTATTACACTAGCATAAGTTAACTCAGGTCATGCATCATTTATTCCTAAGTTAGATTTTAATAAATCATTTAATAAATGGGGTTATATCCCCTTCCATGTTTGTAGGGATAAGATTTCTTCTAGAAGATGAGTTGTCCTAGAATTATCTCAACATTTAATAATTTCCTAGATAGGGTTCACATGTTGTCACATGTTAAATCATAACACTTGGAAACATCTCACGCATCTTAGGTTTTCTCTTTTTCCTATATAATCAGTTATTTTGTTCATTTGTAACATATCATCATATCATATCATATCATATCAATATAGAATATTTATTCAATATTCCATTGTTGCAACATTTTCCTTTGTGGTTGATTATCTTACATGGAAAAGGTCCTTTATCAAAGATTCCAAAGCTTTAGGGACTGTGCATCCATAATCTCAATAGTAAGTTCTAATCATGTGTGTAATAAGTTGTTAGTTCAAAATGTGAGCAAAATTGGCATTTTATAGAAAATGCAATTTTGGACAAACAAACGAGATTGAAAGTTGACAAAAACCTAAAATCAGAGGTTAAGATTGCATGTGACAACCCCTAATTAGGGTTAGGGAAAAATTATTAAATGAGTGTTCAAGATGTCATTTGAAAAAATCAAATTGGTGGTCAAGAATAAATGTGATAATTAGCCAAAATGATAAAGATTTTTGAAAATCAAGAGGATAAAGACTGCTTGTTTTGTAAGATTTGAAAAATCAAGAAGATAAGAGTGGAAGTAAAAAAAAGATTTGGAGAATCAAGAATTTGCTCAATTACTTGATTTTTGGAAGAAGATTATCTTTTTGAATTAAATTAATTAAAAAATATGGATTTTGTGTGATGATAAATAATCTTTTTAGATTATTTACTAAGAGGAAGTGACAATTAATAATGTAAGATCATTTTAAATAATTTATTTATTTAAAATGAGGGAAATGTTAATTAGGCAATTAAATAATTAAACATAATTATTTAATTTAGAGGATTCTGACTGATAATTAAATTAATTAATAAATTCATTTAATTATGAGAATTAGTGACACATTAAATAAGTGAAATTCATTTATTTAATAATCAAGAAGACATAATGAATAAAGGAAATTTAAAAAATTTAAAAAATTATTTAATTGTAAGAAGACAATAGACCCTTAATAACATTTTGAATAAATAAATGTAATTTATTTATTTAATAATCATGAAGAATACAAGAAACATGAATTAATTAAATAACAATCAATTATTTAATTAATAGTGGAAAGTGGACCAAGGACATGATTCAATGTCATAATTATGTTAGGAAAAAAGTGGTAAAATAGAGCTTGTAGGACTAGGTCATTTTTAGTTGTCTACATTTTTCCCCTCTTGGTCATAATGTAGCATGTCGCATTGTGACAAAGAAACTAATTCAAAAACATGCCCTAGCAAACGTACAAAGTATCAATGCCTATACAGGAAATTATTCAAATTTTGGACCAGTGATAGAAAAAATTAGAAGGTGTCCCAATAAGTCAATTTTGTGATAAGAAAAATAATGGCGCTAACAGTTTCAGATTATGACATGTTTAGAATAGCTAAAATGGTGGCCAAAGTTGGTCAAAAGAGGCTCTACGAATAAAAAGGTTTTAAAATCCCACTTTGACCCTATAAATAGGTTAAAAATGGGGTAGAACTCAATTCATTTTTAGTATTCACCTTAGCAAATTTGAGAGCACAAAGCAAAGAGGACTGTAGTAGACATGGTGATTCTAGTGACTGAGCATTGCGGAGAGATCATGAAAACCTACAAGTGGCTAGAGGGCTCAAAGCCAGTGGTATGTACCCCAACCCACTTTATCATTTTATCATTTTTTGTGCAAAATTTAGGATTTTAGGGTCAAAATCAAATGCACTGCAATGCATATGTGTGCGTGTAAGTCACATATGCTTTCACATTCAATGCATTTGATGCATCATGATGCAAGTGTAATGGGTCACTAGGTTAGGACAAGGAATTGCAATTTATTTGCAATAATGTGTGATGCATTCAAAATATCGCACCACAAACGAGGTGTGAAATGTTGCATTTGACTGACTGTGATGCATTTGATATGTCAAATGATGCATATGCAAGAAATTGTGAAACTAGTGCTCTATGGCGAAGCAATCATGGGACAAAATGATGCAATCGATGGATAGAAATGCAATTGAAGTATGGAGTGATGCAAACGCCATTTTGCAACACATTTGAAGACAATGTGACACATTTGACTTTGAATTTGACTAAGGTTGAATTTGATGGGTTTGAAATTTTGAATAATGATGATTGTCAATGATGTGTTGAAGCATTGTTTGACCATGTGTAGAGATAGTTAGCACCTATTTACATGTAGGAGAGTAGGCCGTCAACCTACAAATTCTGAGATCAGCTAATTCCATGGGAACGATGATAATTGATGCAACTAGGTCTCTATTGTGTCACCTATATTCCCATTATCCAAGCGAATAGGGGACTGTTGACTACCCTATGCAAGAGATGTCACTCAAAGACATGCTCCTTCCATTTTTCGACAGGAGAGGCCACTGTGACTCTCAAGGATGTTTACCACATTCTACACCTACCAATCTGAGGAGAGCGAATTGTATACAACCCACAACACTACCACTAGAAATTTACATGTTATTATCATGACTAGGGTGCAGGACTTTGCATTGATGGATACGAGATCCACTAGGAGTTTATGGTAGAGCATTATGGCTAGTTTAATGCATTCCTAGTAACATTCATTGGTGGGGTATTGATACCAGACCATCAAGGGCACGAGTTTCCCATTGGCTGGGGAGATGTTTTGGTGGGCATGAGATGAGACTGGATTTTTTACACCTGGGGACCTTGTTTGTTAGGCATGCTTTATCATCGGCTCCATGAGGTAGCCTATGAGAGGGCATAGAGTATTGGATGCAGTACGAATGCTCTTGATGATTTTGGCATGGGAGCACATAGCTATCTTCTGACTTTCGAGCCAAAGACCATAGCTAGAAGAGGGGATGCCATATGTTTATTATTATGTTGGTGCACTACAATAGACCAAGGTTGGGGAGATAGGTTGGTGGAGGCATTGGATCGACACCATGATATCCTTCATTTGGAGGCCTTATATGGACTATGAGCAGTGGTATGATGAGGATGACCATCTCAGCTTCTACAGATAGTACCAATATTTAATTGGTAGGAAAATGTAGAGTCAAATCATTATTGATATGTATATGCCACAACATGTGTTGTTACAATTTGGAGAATAGGATGTACCAATAGGCACAATCAAGTACGCTAGATCATCTAAAGAGTCAACCTAGGGTTCACCCATTTTTGTACCTTTTTCCATGCATAAAATTTGATGGTCTAGTAGTGTAGTAGAGGGGATGGAGAGGTGGGGTTGTGGATCTTAGGATGACAATAGACTATGATCTATGGTGGCAGGCACATATGCTAGTACCATTGATAGATCTAGATGGGCCAACATTGATTGTAAGGAGATTAGTTATACCACGTGTGCCACAAGGTGGGCGAGGGGCAAAGGTGGAGATAGAGGTAGAGACAGTGGGAGAGATGGAGGAAAGGATGGAGACATGGGGATAGGTAGAGGTCAGGGGAGAGATGAAGGAAAAGATAGAGATCGGGGTGGAGGGAGAGATAGGGATGACGGGGATGATGGAGGGGATGGCAAGAGGAGGAGAGATGGCCAGAGGTAGGCCAAGAGGGTGAGAAGAGAGAAGATCACTAGATGTTATCCCAAAGGTAGGCAAGGAGGAGGAGATATAGTAGGAGCCAAGGTAGGAGTAGGAGGGGGAGAAACAAGAGGAGCATGTGGCTGAGGAGGGGGTCAGACAAGAGCAGGTGGTCAGAGAGGAGGAGGTTTGACAAGAGAACAAGATGGAGGTGGATATGTCACAGGGGGAGAGAGTCGGAGGGGAAGAGGATGCGGGTGAGGATGATGATGACAAAGATGAGGATGAGGCCATTAATGAGGTTGAGAGACTACTCGGATGGAGCATGGTGGAGGGAGAGGAGGAGATACCATCTAGATCATTGTTGCAACATGATGCCACAATAGACAGGAGGGTGAAAATTTATAGAGGAGATTAAACGTGAATGTTGCACAAGTCAGGGAATTGTAGGTAGACCTTGAGGTGACACAGGTAGAGTAGGATCATGTAGTGATCTATCAGCAAGAGGCAGCGCATTGGTGCACAAAGTTTGAATGACTATGTACGAGACCATCTATAGATTTGGCATGGGAGTTTGGTAGGGTTATTTTATGGCTCGGGCAATACAATACATTATATGAGTAGGTCCTACCAGCTGACAGGAGAGATCCCACTCTGATGAGGACACAAATGATCATAGGCAGTGGCAATGGTAGTCAGAGTAGTGCAGGGGGTTCGACATCTTCATGACAGTCCTCGGGACAAAGATTACACCCCCATAGGTCTGGGCATAGCCACAAGTCCTCTCAGAGCCAACCTCCTTCAGTAGACCTGTCAGTCACAGTAGTAGTACAACCGTTAGTTGTTCTTCTATTAGTGTCATAGATATAGACCATGGAGGAAAACCCTTTTACATCATAGGCACATGTGACTTTTACCATGATGGATTCTAGTCCTTTGACAGAGAACCGATCTCCTAGGTCTTCTCCTCGATGAGATGAGGAGAGTGCATCATAGCTCTCTTATTGGTTTATCTTTAGGACATTTTAGACACATGTATTGTGATATTTATATTTTGACCATTGAGCCTGCATGCTTATATTTTTGGGATATCTCATAACTCTATCTTGTGATATTTATTATATGATATATATATGATGCAATTTTGATAAGGCCTACATGTATGTGATGCAATGTTATTTAATTTATGCATTATGATGTATGTTTATGTTATGTGATTATGGTGATGTAGATATGACTACCATGTGATGCCTAT
Source organism: Sequoia sempervirens (assembly GCA_007258455.2). NCBI lineage: Eukaryota > Viridiplantae > Streptophyta > Pinopsida > Cupressales > Cupressaceae > Sequoia > Sequoia sempervirens. The sequence continues at coordinate 101,595,820 of VDFB02193867.1, forward strand.
GTGACATGCATTAGTTATTTCTATGATGATGATAATGTGATGTTTATTTATACATCATGATGATGCTATGTCATGGATGAAAATGATATTTATTTGAATGGGTGCCTTGTTTAATGATTGTGCTAATGCATGATTATATATAATGCAATATGCGATGTAATGTATATGATTTAATGATATGGATGATGTATGTATGGACTTAATGAAATTCCTTTATGATCATGGATGCACTTTATGTTTTTTGTAGGTCATAGGATATCATAGTGAGATGGATGAGAGAAGATGACAAGACAAAAGGAGATGCATGTTAGTTCCTAGACCAAATCCTTCAACACATTACCATAGGACTTTAATATTTATTGCTCTTAATCATCATTGGAAAAATTATTGTAATGGTCAAAAAACACCATGGTATGACATAGATCAAGGTGTGTAAGGTTGTACTATCACATGAGAAAAATAGTCACAGACAAGGATGATCATGAATCATACTAAAAACACAATTATCCCATTCTTTTTGTCACAACCAACCACAATCATAAAAACTCCAAAAATGCTAACTCATGAAACCTCGTTGTTTCTCTAAATCCTATTTCCATGACATCCTCGAGAAACTAGCAACATGATTACCAAAAGGACAACATAAAACCATGATCATGATATGTAACTTTTTTTTAAATCCTGCAGTCAGGACATTGTTGAGAAACTAGTAACATGAGTGTCAAAAGACAAGACAAAGCATCATGAAATGTCATTGTTTCTCTAAATCCTATTGTCAAGACCTCGCTAAAGCACTAGTAACATTATGAAAAATCAAAAGACAAGTTCCAAGTGTTTGCCAAGTGTGTTTGAATGCCAAGTGTTTTAATGTCAAGATGTCAAGTGTGACAATGTTGAGATGCGAAGGTATCATTTTCTGACGATGCCAAGATGACAAAGGTTGAAGATTTCCAAATTCAGGAAGGACACATCCTGAATAATGTTGATGTCAAGAGGATCAATCCTAAAATGTTGAGGGGATCCCTCAAAATGCTAGATGATGGTGATGATGCTGAGATGACAAATACCAAAGATTGCCAAATTCAGGAAGGACACATCCTGAATAGTGCTGATGTCAAGAGGATCAATCTTTAAATATCAAAAGGATCCCTCAAAATGCTAGATGACGATGATGATGCCTAGGAAGGACACAACCTAAGGAATAAATGACAGAGGTTATTCTTTAGGACACATCTGAAGAATATTAATGTTGAGAGGAGTGACCCCTAAATATCAAGAAGATCCCTCAAAATGTCAGATGACAGTGATGATACCTAGGAAGGGCACATCCTCAGGCATAAATGATAGAGGTTGTTCTTTAGAAAGACATATTTCAAGAATAACCAAGAGTTGATTGTTTGACTGGTTATGATAATTGGACTTGTTTTGACTAAAATTTGACCAAATTTTGCTTGAAGTTTTGACTAGAGATTGATTGTTGTTGAATACATGTCTCTATTGACATGTTGATATGTTTGTCATGTTTATCAACAAATTTTCAAAGTTTGGTTGCAATAGTTGACTTGTTTTGAGATGACTTGTTTGAATTGAAGACTTTTGATGTGTGTGTTAGTGCAGTGTCATGAACCCTAATGGACTAACCTAGTGTGGCCTCAGGAGCTCATTATTATATGACCTTGCCTACATCATACACTCAAAGACCTCCTAGTTTGACATGACCAATGACTTTGTCGTGATGATAAAAGATTGAATCATGATTTTATTTTGAAAAGCCTAAAAGGGTTGACCTAATGTCTTGGGGACTCGAAGATGAGCCTTCCCTACATAGCAAATGCGCAAAGACAACATAGTTTGGAAAAATGACAAAGACTGACTAATTTGATGTATTCGGCAAGAAATGAATCTGTTTTTTGCATTTTCAAGACATTTTGACTATGTTGTGGTTTTTTCATGACGATTTTTCATTTTTAGGTCTTTCTTCAAGGCATTTGTGATTTTTTTTGTCTTTTTTTAGGACAGTTTACAATTGTTTTTTTTTCAAAACATTTAACAATGTTTTTGTCTTTTTTTATAGGACATTTTACAATGTTTTTGTCTTTTTTAAGGACAGTTTACAATTTTTTTGTCTTTTTTCAGCACATTTTCCAATGTTTTTGTCTTTTTTCTAGGATATTTTACAATGTTTTTTCCTTTTCTCATGACATTTTATAATTTTTTTAATCTTTTCTTAAGACATTTTATAATGTTTTCATATTTTTTCAGGACATTTTACAATTTTCAAAACCATGTGTGATGCCCACTATGGTCAAGTGATAAAATTTATACCCCTAGTCAAGTCCAAGAATTAGCTAGTTTTAAAGGACGTGAAAGGGATATTCATGTGATGCCAGATGGATGGTATGCAGGACTTGATGTCAATTTTTTCTCAACTATGAGAGGAGGGGTATGATGTCATGGAAATTTTAGTGGTGGTGACGGAAAATGTATTTCATCATAGGCAAAGACAAATAAAGTAACAGTAGATGGTTGAACAATGATTGACTACATGCATGGTGCCTATTTGCCAAGTTTTCACCATGGTACTTATCCAAAATGCCTATTTTCTAGGTTTTCAGTTTTGGAAAAATGATTTTTCTTTTCTATTTTTTTCAAAAAAAAATTGGTGTCACCAAGATGCCTATTTGCCAGGTTTTCATTAGGGTGACAATTTTTTTATATTTTTCTATTTTTTTTTGTATTTTTTAAGGTTTTCATCCTATCTTTCAAATGCTATGCATAAAACTTCTGAAGAAGTAAACTATTGATAGGCTTCATCAATTGTTTACCATTTGGGGTAGCCAATTGATATGCTTTAGAATCAAAAAAGGATATGATGACATAAGGACCCAACCAATTTGGTTCGAACTTGCATGGCTTTTTTCTGTTAGCCTGATTCTTAGGATTCTATTTGAGGAATAAGTCACCAATTTCAAACTTCCTAATCATGACTCTTTTATTGTAACTGTGACAAAGATAGATCCAATATGCCTATAGATGGTTTAGGAAATTATGCCTTCTTTCCTTTAACATTTCTAGGTCATGTATGCACAACTGTATATACTCTTCATCATCGGTTAGACCCTTCAATGAGACATGTAAGGAAGGAATTTCAATCTCAATGGGAAAGATAGCCTCAACTCCAAAGACCAAGGTGAATGGAATGGATCCCATAGGCATATGAATGCTGGTGTGGTAAGCCCATAGAGTAGGGTTAAGTTGGATATGCCAGTCACGACCATCGTCATTGATGGTATTTTTTAGGATTTTAATGATTGTTTTATTTTATGCCTTAGCTTGACCATTTCCTTGTAGGTAATATGGAGTGGAAAAATGATGTTGGATATGGAATCAATCACATAACTCATGAATGTCTTGGTTTTTGAATGGACATCCATGTTCAGTGATGATGGATTGCGGAAGACCATACCAAAAAATTATGTAGTTGAGAATGAATTTGGAGATTTTTTTATCAGTTATGTACATAAGGGGGATGGCTTCAATCCACTTAGTAAAGTAATCAATGGTGGTGATGATGAATTTGTGGCTATTGGATGAGGTAGGATGGATCTTGCCCATGAGGTCAAGTCCCCACTGTGCAAAGGGCCAAGGAGAAGTGATCGACTGAAGTTCTTGTGCTAGAGCATGAATCAAGTCATTGTGAATTTGACATTGGCGACAAGTCCTGGCATATTCTAGTGCATATTTCTTAATGATTGGCCAATAGTAGCCAATTCTTGTTATCTTCTTGGCCAGAGTAGGACCACTCGAATGAGACCCACATATACCCTCATATATTTCACATAAGGTTTTGTGTGCTTCATTGGTGTCGAGACATCTAAGAAGGGTGTCATCAAAGCTACAATGGTAAAGGGTGTCACTAACGACGACATACATTGTGGCCTTTCAGATAAAGTACTTTCTATATTTATTGGATAGGTTGGATGGAAGGGTTTGGAACTTAAGGTAGTCATAGATATCTTGGTACTAGGGAGAATCAAGACCAATAATATTGCAAACCATCTTTGATTCAAGAATATCATAGGCAGGGACCAATAGTTGTTCTATCAAGAACTCTAGCTGGAGCATTGATAGGGTAGGGTTGGATGGAACAATCACTATCACATGCTCTAGGTCACACCTTGGAAAACCCCTTTGGTGTTACTCTCCACCTTCTTAACCTATAGGCCCTATAGCTTGTTAGTCACCCCTAGTTCTCTTGGCCAACACTATCATCTACATTCACCTAACCAAGCCAATCTTGGTGCTTTCTCCTCCATTCTCTCCTTAGCCCTTAATCTTCCTAAAGGCTAGCTAACCCTCCAAACCTCACTAACTTGTTGTAGGGGCATGTGGTATCTTCTATAGCTTCAAAACCATCCCTATATGGTTCTTGATCATTCACAAGACTTCAATTCTTCATCTCTTCCACCAAACCCTATTCTAGGGTTTAAGAAGGGCTACTAGCCCTTGAGCCCCTATTAGGCCTCTTAACCTGAGAGAATAGGCTAAATCTCCTATCTGCCTAATGAACACCACAAAATTCTTTTGGATACCCTAGTTCAATCTTCTACCTCTCCAATATTTTTGAGGTTTTAAGCTTTCTCAGTCCGTACACAGGCATAACCCTGATTTTGTGAGAATTAGGGCTTTTTAGGCCATTTCTTGACCTCACTGTGAAATATCTACTTATTTCAACCACCAACCAGATTTGAGAGATCAATTCCTTCATGCCAAACCTAAGTAAGGCCTCTTGCATTCACCACACTCCTTGGGTTTCTAGGAAATGGATACCCCTGCAATGTTAGGGCTTGGTTTTCACTGTCTTCCCTAACCGAGCACTATCAAGCTCGCCTAGGGAAAGAATTTCACCATGCTTCTTGGACTCCCACAGACTTCTACCTCTAACATATGTATAGACATGGAGCTTAACCACATTCCCAACAAGCCCATACTTTAGGTAAGGTGGAGATGTAAACTAAAACCCCATTTTTCACAGTTTACTAGTCAAAACTGTAGTTAAAAGAAGAACAAAGAATTTACAACACTTGAAAGCGAGTAACAAACTAACTACTGCACCAAACAGTGATTCAAAGAAAATTTCACTACATTCTAATCTAACCAAAAAGACCTTGTTCAATTCATTTACTACTGTTTCAGGAATAAGAACAAGAACAAAAAAAATGCACTCTAAACTATCACTGTTTTTCCAATTTTCAAACTATTACAATCCCAATGTTTTCCAACCCTCTCCCCATGTTGAGGTTCACCTTTTAAAGGTTCATAAGGTGGTTATTTCTCCCCTTGGTCGGACTTAACCACCACTAAAGGCCAAAATTACATAAATGCAGCATTTTGGGCTTTATTTCTAGCTCCTAGAGAATCCTATTAGAACAAGTTGAGAACCACATCCATTCTACCTTGAACTACTGAAAAACCTTCCTTCTAACATATTCTAACACTTCTAACACAAGACTAGATGGTCAACATGACCTTAAAACATCAAAAACACAAAATTACAAAATTCTTCCTAGGCTTCCAACATATTGCCTAGTGTTTCCAAATGCCTCCTAGGTGATCCTGCACCATTCTCCCCCTCTCAACCCAAACACTAGGGAATGGAAGGAGAGACCAATGATAGGTCAATACCAAACTTCTTGAATCCATGTGGCTTCTGATTCATGGTTTTTCTTCCACTTGACAAGGTGCTCCATGTACACCTTATGTCTTGTAGCCTTCTTCACTCTTGACTCCAAAATCTTCTCTTCTTGAGGCTTGTCCTAAGGAGGTAAGGATACATTGCTGATGTCCTTGAAGATATCCTTAGTGTTCTAATCCACATCACTGACTATCCCCTTATACTTGATCAAATCAGCTACATTGAACACTGGTGAGATTCCTAGTTCAGTAGGTAGCTCCACATTATATGCATTCTTACCATACTTGGCCAATACCTTGCATGGACCCACTCTCTTCATCTACAACTTGGTTGACATTCCCTTCTACAACCTTGACTTGTTAAGGTGGACTAGGACATAGTCCCCTACTTGAAATTGCACATCTTTCCTTGACATATCTACCTTCTCCTTCACTTTTTTTGTAGCCTCAGTGACTGTCTTCTTCACCTGCTCCTGAATCTCTTTCATGGTCTGACCGAAGTCTTTTGCATGTCCACTTCTTTGTTTCATAGCTCCAAATCTCTGAGCTCACATATGCCTCTTGGGTGCATCCCATACACAACTTCAAAAGGACTCTTCCCTGTGGTCCGGTTCACACTATCATTGTAAGCATACTCAGCTTGTGAGATAACCATATCCCATGTCTGTCCATATTCTTTAGTTAAGCACTTTAGAAGGTTACCTAGCACCCTATTAACCACCTCTATTTGACCATCGGTCTGAGGATGGTAAGCTGATCCAAAAGAAAGATTTGTGCCCAATCTACTCCATAGAGTCTTCAAAAAATGACTCACGAACTTCACATCCCTATCTGAAACAATGCTCAAAGGAAATCCATGGATCCTTACAACCTCCTTGAAGAAAATATGAGCTATGTAGCTAGCATCATGAGTAGTTTTGCAGGGAATGAAATGACTCATCTTGCTAAATTTGTCTACCACTACATAGACACTATCAAAACCAGTCTTGGTCTTAGGAAGGCCTACCACAAAATCCATGCTCACACATTCCCATGATCTGTTAGGAATGGGTAGGGGTTGATATAAACCAACATTACTAGCTCCTCCCTTAGATTTCATACACACAACACATTGTTCCACATACTTTTTAACATCTCTTGCCAGCTTAGGCCAGTAATAGAATCTTTACACTAGTTCCAAAGTCTTATTGATGCAAAAATGTCCACTAAAACTGCCATTATGCTTTTCCTGAATCAGATTTTCCCTCATTGACCCTCTTGGAACACCTAACTAATTTCCCTTAAACAATAACCCACTTCCAATGTATACTAAAAGTATTGGCTATGGAAATGGTTCTCAAAGTTAGAACATACCTTATAGACCTCTGAAAAGTCTTCATCTTCCCCATAGAGATCCTTGAAACTCTCTATGCCAATGCTCTTGATCTGTATCTCTTAAACTGTCAACAATCTCCTACTCAATGCATCTGCTACTTTGTTTAGTTGTCCCTTATTTGTGTTTGATTATGAAGGAAAAAGCTTAGATGTATTCCATCCATTTCAAATGCCTATTACTCAACTTCTCTTGAGTGTTGATAAAACTAAGTGCCTGATTGTCAGTAAAGACTACAAACTCCTTGGGTAGAAGGTAATGCCTCCATTTCCTAAGTGACTGAACGAAAGCATAAACTTCCAAGTCATAGGTTGAATATTTCTTCTTTGCTTCATTGAGCTTCTCACTAAATAAGGCTATAGGTCTGCCCTCTTGACTTAGCACTCCTCCTACTGCCAGTCTACTTGCATCACATTCAACAGTGAACAACTTGTCAAAACTAGGTAATAAGAGAATTGGTTGAGTTGCCACCTCTTGTTTTAGTTTCTCAAACCCTTTCTTAGCTTCTTGAGTCCACACAAACTTAGTTTTTAAACCACCCTTGATTGTATCTAGGACTGGTGCACATATGCCACTAAAGTTTCTTATGAATTTCCTATAAAATTGAGCCAAACCACATAAACTTCTTACCTTTGTCCCTATAGTTGGTGTAGGCTAGTTGAGGATAGCTTCCACCTTGCTTGGATCCATCTTCAATGATCCTTTGGACACTACAAAACCCAAATACACAAGCTCTTGTTTGAATAACTCACACTTCTCTAGATTGATTGCCAACTTCTCCTCTTGCAACCTTCTAAGAACCAACTCCACATGTTTAAAATGCTCTTCTACTGTCTTGTTGTATATGAGGATGTCATCAAGGTATACCACCACAAATATCCCTATAAAATCCTTGAGCACTTCATTCACGAGCCTCATGAATGTGTTAGGGGAATTAGAGAGGCCAAATGGCATAACTCTCCACTCATATAACCCATCATTTTTCTTAAATGTTGTCTTCCACTCATCAGCATCCTTAATTCTGATATGATGCTATCCACTCTTGAGATCCAACTTGGTGAAGTATTGAGCTCCTCCAAGACAATCCATCAAGTCTTCAATTCTAGGAATAGGGAACCTATACCTAATGATGATCCTATTTATTGCTCTAGAATCAGTGCATAACCTCCATTTACCTCCCTTCTTTATTGCCAAAACCACTGGTATTGCACATGGGTTGATGCTCTTTTGAATCAATCCTTGATCTAACAATTCTTGCACTTGTCTAGCTACCTCTAGATTCTGATCTGGTGTAATTTTGTATGCTGCTTTGTTAGGCAATGAGGCTCTAGGTATGAAGTCAATTTGATGACATATGGCTCTCTTTGGAGGTAAAGTTGTACGTGTACCATCACTAACTATACTCTTGTACCTATCAAGTAACTTTTTGACTACCTCCGATAGGACTGTTTTCTCAGTCTTATCTTCCTCTTTGGATTGCATCATGATCACATATCCTTCACCCCCTTGATGTAGGTTGTTCAGGAACTCCTTCCCATTACTCAAAATGACACTTGGTGTCTTTGACTGTCCATATTCCTCTTCTATCTATGACTGCAACTTGAACGTCTTCCCATCCTTCTTGAATGAGATGGTGTTCTCTTTCCCATCATATATGGCACCTTTTTCATATTGCCATGGTCTACCCAATAGTAGATGGCATGCATCCATGGGTAAAACATCACAAACCAGCTTGTATTTCTATCCTCCAATGGTAAACTCAATCGTTACTTGCTCATTTACTAAAACACTTTTCCCTTTTTTAAGCCATGTGACCTTGTAGGGGTTAGTATGGGTTACCTTCTCCAATTTCAGTTTCATTACTGCCTCCTCTAAGATTATATTGTCTATTGAACCTGAATCTACTATGACCTTGCATACTTTACCAAGTATCTTGCACCTTACTCTAAATAGAGCTCTTCTCTATTTTGGTTCCTCTTTGACCGGTTGTCTAATCAAAACTCTATTGAACATCAGATTCTCTCCTACCTTAGATTCAATAAGACTGAGCTCAAATGACTTAGGACTCATGGTTTCCTCTTGTGCATAAGCCACTCTCTTTTCATTGCTTGATGAGGATGCTTTCTTTGGGCACCCATAAGCAGGATGACCTACTTGACCACAATGGTAGCATTTCATGTTTGTAAAGTATGAATTGCTCCTTCCTGCTCCTCTTCCTCTATTTGAACCTCCTTGAGGTCTTCTACCTTTGTTATACCCTCCTCTTGAAGGTGTTTCATTTCCTTGATCTATGGATTTAAACTCTCCTTGGTTCCTTTGGTCATTGCCTCTACCTTGATAGCCACCTCGCTATCCTATTTGATCTCTTTGATCTCTCCCTTTGCCTCTGCCCTTAGAAGCCTAGTCTTGCTTCCTCTTGTTTCTTTCCTCAATCTTGATAGAAAATTGGTAACCTTGATGTACTATCTTAGAACTTAAAAGAACCATCTCTTCTTGGATGTTCCATTTCAAACTGTTAAGGTATCTAGCTACCTTAAGACTTTCATCCTCTGTAACATTGGACCTCATAGAAAGTTTCTAAAACTCTTCAGTATAAGTGTTCACATCTTGGTCTTTCTACCTTAGGCTTTGCCTCTTCTTGTGTAACTGAATCTCATAGTCATCTGGCATATATGCTTCTATTATTTTGGAAACCATTCCTTTCCAAGTTGAAATAGGCTACTTGTCTTCCTTTTCCCTCTCTGTCTGAATGAATTTCTGCCATGTCAAGGTAGATCCTCTTAGTCTTGATTTGGCCACCTTTACCTTCTGAGCTTCAATGACTCCATCACATTCAAAATGGTTTTCCATACCTTCTATCCAATCCATGACTAGATCAGTTTCCATTTTTCCACTAAAAAGTGGTATGCCTTCAAGTCCTTTTCCACTCAAAGCTTTTAATGCCTTCAAGAAAGGCTCCTCTTTCAAAATAGGGTCAGTTTCAGGGGTATTATCTTCCTCGACAACCTCTTCCTCCTTTAGTATCCTTCCCTCAAATTGTGTGCTCCTCACTACTGTCTCAAGTTGGGCTATTTTTTCCCTCAATAGCCTATTGCCTTCCTCTTATTTTTCAACCATCTTAGCTAGTTCTAAATTAGTCACCATGATGGAAGAATCACTAGACTCAACCTTTGACATATAAGATGCTTCCCAAATCTTTTGCTCGCTCTAATACCAATCTGATAGGGTGGGGTTGGATGGAACACTCATTGTCCCATGCTCTGGGTCACACCTTGGCAAACCCCTTTGGTGTTACTCTCCACCTTCTTAACCTATAGGCCCTATAGCTTGTTAGGCACCCCTGGTTCTCTTGGCCAACCCTACTATCATCTACATTCACCTAACCAAGCCAATCTTGGTGCTTTCTCCTCCATTCTCTCCTTAGCCCTTAATCTTCCTAAAGGTTAGCTAACCCTCCAAACCTCACTAACTTGTTGCAGGAGCATGTGGTGTCTTCTATAGCTTCAAAACCATACCTCTATGGTTCTTGATCATTCACAAGACTTCAATTCTTCATCTCTTCCACCAAACCCTATTCTAGGGTTTAAGAAGGGCTACTAGCCCTTGAGCCCCTATTAGGCCTCTTAACCTGAGAGAATAGGCTAAATCTCCTATCTGCCTAATGAAAACCACAAAATTATTTTGAAGACACTGGTTCAATCTTCTACCTCTCCAAGATTTTTGAGGTTTCAAGCTTTCTCAGTCTGTACACAAGCATAACCCTAATTTTGTGAGAATTAGGGCTTTTTAGGCCATTTCTTGACTTCACAGTGAACTGTCTGCTTATTTCAACCACCAACTAGATTTGAGAGATCACTTCCTTCATGCCAAACCTAAGTAAGGCCTCTTGCATTCACCACACTCCTTGGGTTTCTAGGAAATGGATACCCCTGCAATGTTAGGGCTTGGTTTTCACTATCTTCCCTAACCGGGCACTGTCAAGCTCGCCTAGGGAAATAATTTCACCATGCTTCTTGGACTCCCATAGACTTCTACCTCTAACATATGTATAGACATGGAGCTTAGCCACATTCCCAACAAGCCCATACTTTAGGTATGGTGAAAATGTAAACTAAAACCCCATTTTTCACAATTTACCAGTCAGAACTGTAGTTAAAAGAAGAACAAAGAATTTACAAGAACACTTGAAAGCGAGTAACCAACTAAATATTGGACCAAATAGTGATTCAAAGATAATTTCACTACATTCTAATCTAACCAAAAAAACTTGTTCAATTCATTTACTATTGTTTTAGGAACAACAACAAGAACAGAAAAAAAATGCACTCTAAACTATCACTATTTTTCCAATTTTCAAACTGTTACAATTCCAATGTTTTCCAACCCTCTCCCCATGTTGAGGTTCACCTTTTAAAGGTTCATAAAGTGGTTATTTCTCCCCTTGGTCGGACTAACCATGAGATCCACATCCATTCTACCTTGAACTACTAAACAACCTTCCTTCTAACATATTCTAACACTTTTAACATAGGATTAGATGGTCAACATGACCTTAAAACATCAAAAACACAAAATTACCAAATTCTTCCTAGGCTTCCAACATATTGCCTAGTGTTTCCAAATGCCTCCTGGGTGCTCCTGCACAAGGCATATTGCTTGGAATGTCTAGGAGAAAGCCGATAGTAGCCATTTCGTCTACTGCCTTATTTTGTGATCTAAGAACTTGTTCAGAATTAATGATGTGAAAATATTTATGAAAGTTGAAAATCATCTATTTATAAGGCATTAATTTCTCATCTTTAGTGTCATAGTCATCATTGACTTGGTTGATGACCAATTGACAATCACCATAGAATTGAATTGTTCTAATTTTCCATTTTATTTCCATTCTAAGCCCTATAACCTGTAGACACCTAAAAGTGACCTAGGCCTACAAGCTTCATTTTTACCACTTTTCGTCCTAGCATAATTATGACACTTTAATTATGTTCCTAACCCATCTTCAACTATTAATTAAATAATTCACAATTATTTAATTAATTTAGGGTCTTCTATTCTTCCTAATTATTAAATAAATAAATCATATTTATTTAATGTGTCACTAATTATCTAAAGTCAACTCATAATTAAATAAAGTTCTCATTTTATTTAATTAATTTTTGTCATTAATGTTCTCCTGATTATCAAATAAATATATTTTAATATATTTATTCAATATGTCACTAATTCCTAAATCCTCTCTTTTAATTAAATAGATTTGATAATTTATTTATTTAATTAACCACTTCTTCTAAATTAAATAATTATTTTTAATTATTTAATTGTCATATGTGACACTTCTTTATTTTTAAATAAAGCAATTTATTTAAAAATATCTCACATAGTTAACTGATTCTTCTTTTAGTAATTAATTTCAAAAATCAATTCCTGCTTATCTCACAAAATCCAAATTTTGAATTAATTTAATTCAAAATGGAAATATTCTTCTTCAAATCAAGTAATTTCTAAAATTACTGATTTTCTAAAATCACATCTTCTTGTCTTTTGATTTTTGCTAATTCCATCTCAACTGTCACATTTATCTTTGATTTAATTTATTTAATTAAATCTTATTCACACATTTGGGCATTTTACCCTAACCCTAATTGAGAGTTGCCATTTCGAATCTTAACCATTGATTCTAGGGAATTTCTCAATCTCTCAATCTCATCCGTCAATTCAAAATGGCATTTTCTATAAAATGCCATTTTCCTCTCATTTTCCCATTAGACAATATTTTAGACATTAGATGCATAGAGATTCTACAGACATTGCAGCATTTTTCATCTTACTTCATTTAGTCTTGGCATATTTAGGCATAGGCATTTCAATTATATTGTCATAGGCATTAGGCATTTAGACTTTGATCAAATCCTTCAAAGCTTGGTGTAGGACTTAGACATTTATGTGTAGATTGCTCGCATGTTCGATCTGAGGGCAACATGTTAACCAATAAGTTAGAAGGTGTTACAAAAGTGAATCATGCAAGACTTGGCAGTTTACAGGTATAATCATTCTTTATTTTAACTTCCATTGTGTTTTGTAATTGCTTTGGTTTTTTGTCTTTTATATTGATTTGATTGATCTAATCTAAAATTCAAAAATTTACCCTCAATTTGAACCCAACATTTTGTAGAAAAAATTGTGTTTTCTTGTTTGTTTTCACTATTTTGCAGGTTATAGCTAAGAAGTTATATGAAATCCCATCACCATCTTTTGAGCATAGAAAAATGGGCGAATATAATCATTTAAAAAAAAAATTTGGGTTTTGTAGTTCTCAGTCTCAGCTTTCCAGAACTTCAAATGGTTTGAAATTTTATTAAGATTTGTTAAAGTTATGGCTATTTTACTAATCATTTTTTTTTAATTTAGCTTTTAAAACTCGTGTTTCTTTTTGTCTATAATGTTTTTTTTGTGCAGAATTGTGGAAAATACTTTCTGGGTTTTGAAGGTTTGATTTTCAGCTTTCCATGGATATCTACCATTTAAAATTTTGTTAAGTTTTGAAAATGTTATCGCTGTTTTAATTTGCTACTGTCATTAAATTTTTATTTTTATTTTTTTGTTACTAATCAGGATTTGCAGCTTGTTGGCGGTTACTTTTCATGGGTTGAAGACAAACACTAAAACTACTAATGTATTGTCTTGTAGGTTTGATTGTCAAAGATCAAACATCAAAATAATGTGCTTTCCTTTTTATTAGTATAGTACACATTTTATTTTGGTGCAATTTAAAATGAACCTCCATTTTACTATGTTTGAATGTGTTTGCAAAATGGTAGGTGAGTATACTCTCACCTTGTGAAAACTTGGTGATCAGAAAATCAGACCCGTTTTTATCTATTTTTACCTAACGATTTGGTATATTGGAGTATCCTCTCCCCTTGCGCTTTCGGGTGATCTTGGGTGTAAGAGAAATAGTTACCAACCCTAGAAATTGAGCTTGCCTAGGGATTTCATCACCCTAACGCGACTCAAACTGGCAGTGAAGCTAAAGCCAAGCTACCCCTGACTGGTATATAAATTTAAATCTTAAGGGAAAACCTAAGATTGCAAGTGCGGATGTGTCATACAGACAAAGTTGTACTCCCTTAAACCCTGTTGAGCTTAACCTCTTCAGGTTAGAGTGCCTCCTTATTGGTGATTAATCTCTTGCCCCATGTATGGCCACTCGAATGGGGGTCCCAAACTAAAAACCTTTGTATAGTAAACCAAAAACCTTCTATTTGCTAGCGCAACACCGATTGGTGTGAAGGAATCTACACTTTCGTAGTTTGTAGTATAGGTGATCAACCTGTCATGGGAGTTTCATGGGGATTGAAAGCTTGGTTGGCCTGAGAAGAGAGTGCACTATAAGGGGGAGCCCATGCAACCAAGCTTTTGAATTCACACACTACAGATATGCGGTTGGGGAAACCCACCTGAAATCTAGCGAATATTGTATTGGCCTAACCATAGGATTGTACTTGTCTCATGTGTGCTTGCTTACAGTCAAAATATCATGCTTGCAAGTGTTTTCTAGATACTGAAACAAACCAAACAATGGTCAAACATCTAGAAACAACCAAGTCAAACATTGGACCTTTTCTGACCCATTTCACAACATGAACATGCCATCTTCATCACAAAACATTTTTGAGTCATTAATAAGAAGAGACCAAAATGGACAAGTATATGTAGAAGACTTAGAAGCTGCAACTCAAAATCCTGATATAGCCTCCTTTGTAGGAAACTCAGTCTTACAAGACCCTCAAAGATATTTAGCTATACTTTTGGACCAAGGGGCTAAGTTACCACACGACTTTGACATAAATATTGTGAGACCTCCATCCGTCTATCCTCACCATCAACAGTCACTTAACACAAATCCTTCCATTAATTCACAAAACACGTCTACTTATCACCCTTATCCTAACTTTGACAAGGGAAACCAACTATCCACTAGTCCATTCCAAGTCTCCACATCATATGCAAGTCCTTCACCTATCAATCCTATCAATGTCTACATGCCCTATCAACCATCTATCAACTCATGTCAAGTCCCCACATCATACCATATCAATCTAGTCCAAGTTTCCACATCCTATTTGAGTCAACCTTACACTAATCTAGTCCAAGACTCCATGGCATATCTGGCTGAAGTCTCCATGTCACATCCTATACCATCACATCCTAATCCAGTCCAAGACTCCATGTCATATCCGGTCCATGACTCCATGTCATATCTAGTCCAACTCTCCATGTCATACCCTAGTCCTTCACATACTAGTCTAGTCTAAGTCCACACGTCCTATCCTAGTCCATCATTCATTAATCCTTTTTAGGTCATCCCCTCACAAGCCACATCTATTCATAAAAATTATGACATTACTCAAAGTCAAATCCCATTTAATAAACTTGAGGATACATGTCAAAATGAAATCCCAAAGCATGACCTTATAATGTCACCCTCATGTCAAGAACAAGGTAGTTCATCCCATGACCCTATCTTTCAATCCATTCATGAAGTCCTTCAAGACAATCATGACATCCAAAACAAACCTCTCCTTGACAATGACTCTATTTTCAACTATATCATCCATGACAACCCCATCTTTGACCAAGACCCCATCATTGACCAAGAAGTCCAAATACTTGACAACCCCATCTTCGACCAAGACCCTACCATCAACCAATAAATCCAAAATGATCCACTCCTTGACCTTTATGCCATTCATGATCAAACACCTATCGACCTTATAAAGGCCTCAACTATTGACACTTCTGACGATAAGACACTTGTCTCCATGGGACACATAGACGATATTCATCCAAGACAAGAATCTTCCACTAGGGACATGCTTGCTTATGATCAAGTTATAGCTAAAATCATGGGACTCTATGACACTAAACATAATGATGGCTTTGACATTGCCTTGGAAGCACCAACAGAATCATCTGAACCTGACATGTCACATGATTAGACCAAAGATATCAGTCAGGAATATGTCTAGCATGACAATGAAGCTAAGACACTTTATTAACTAGGGTCATCTATCTTTGTCAGAGCAGGCTTTCTTATAGATGAAAATATTACAAGTGATAGTGTCCATAGACATCATGATGGGTTAGCATCTTTCTTTCAAAACAATAAATACCCCATTGCAAATAGAATCTGTCAAAGCATGCAATATCAAGGCAAAGGACTAGGCATACACAAGCAAGGCATTCTAGAACCAATACAGCTTCAGGAAAATTACAGACATCAAGGTCTTGGCTATTTCTCAGACAACAAATCAAATGATGTTAGTGGTACCTCCTCGATACTGGGGGCAACTTTGTCAGATACATACTTCAAAATGGATTCCATGAGAAATCCTTGTCATAAGATTGTTGCCAACACCCCCTCCACCCACACCATGAACCATCATTCAATCATAGATTAACCTACCCTTTGGGACCAACAAAAACAAAAGTCTTACAAGTCAAAAGATCAAAATAAAATGTCAAAGGCCATTGAATCAAACAAAAGGACAAGTGGACAAATGAAATTAAAATGGATCCCAAAGAAAGATGGATCAAACAAAGACACCAAGTCAAATACAAAAGTCAATCACAATGTGGAGCCACAAGACAAGAGGACTCCCACATATAACACATGTCCACCTCCTTCAAAATGGTCATTAATCAAGGCATATAAAAGTGTTGGTTCCAAACACCATCCCTCCAAAATCCGTCATCCACCATCCCAAGTTTGGAAAATAAAAATTCATTCATCCAAATGTCCAAACAATCTTTCGACATCTACCATCATCTGTCATAATCCTACATCTCATCTAAAGTCCAAAAATCCCACATCACAAATCCGTCACATCTTGGCAGCAACTCTTTACAAGGACTCTCATGGCACTCTATCGCAATGTGTGTATTTTGATAAGGCCAAATCTAGTATCAGAAAGGACCATAATGACATCAATTAGTTATATGAAAGTGCTATGACCCTAACAAGACAACTCCTTCAGCAAGGTCATTATTGGCATATCATGGCACCAATCTCTACATCGGCACCGTCAGTGGATTCAAAATAGTCAATGGTCACCTAAAGCATCCAGGCTATCCACAAAATTAGAAATACAAAAAAAAAAAATGATAAAAATCGTCACCCTGATGAAAACCTGGCAAATAGGCGTGGTGACACCAAAAAATTTAAAAAAAAGTCAAGAAAATAGTAAAGAGAAAAATTTCGTCCAATGGTGAAAACCTACAAAACAGGCGCCATGGATAAGTACCATGATGAAAACCTAGTAAACAGGTGTCATGTGTAAAATAAATCATCTATGTGGACTCTTACACTTGGGGGCAAGTCATCTCATCTCCTAGGCCTTCCTCTTGACATTGACATCTAACCATTTCATTTATATCATTTTCATACATTTTCCACTTACCTTGGTCTTGACATAAAACCGACATACATAAATCATGCTTTGGGAAAACTCTTGACATGTCTATCCTTCAGTCATACATGATTCACGAAACATCATGTCATTGCTCATCATAATCTTATTTTCCTTATATGACATAGTCCTTACAAATCATATGACAATTCCCCTAGACTCATGTCTCCCGTCCTTTACCAAGGCCACCCCTATCCTTTCATGCTGGTCACCTATCTTGGCTTTCCCTTGTCAAATGGTCTAAGGATAATCATCATCCCATCTAGTCCTAACCAATTCATTCCAAATGCAATGAATCTAATCCATACAAGCACATTATCCAAAATTTTACTTGATTGCGTTCCTGGCCCGGCTGTAGACCTCCATACTTTCATCACATTATCATTGTCCTCATGTTGTTTTGGGATGCATCTTTCCCACATCAAACAATGTTGTCATCACCTGTCAATTGGTATTTAGCTTGACTAGGGGCACAATCATGTTTGTCCTTGGATTTTCATGTGTAGGCATCAGTCACATGCATTTTTCATGATCCTCTTAAATGTCAAAATCCAAAAACATCATAAAATGTCTTGAAAAAAGACAAAAAACATCATAAAAAGTCTTGAAAAAAAGACAAAAACATCATAAAATGTCCTAAAGAAAGACCTAAAAATCATAAAACATCCTGAAGAAAAATAGAAAAACATCCAAATCAATGTCAAAATCCTAAAAAAGGAGTCAAAGTCAGTCATATCACTCAGTCCATGTCATTGTCGAACTATGTTGTCTCTGCGCATTTGTTATGTAGGCAAGGCCATCAGTCGATGAGTCTCTGAGACATTAGGTCAATCCTTTTAGGTTGGTCCAAATAAAATCGTGGCATTTTTCACAATCATCACATTAGTCAGATAAGTTAAACATAGTCAAACTCAAACACAAGAAAGTCATTTGAAATATCAATGTCAAAATTAGTCAAAATTAGACAACACAGTCCAATCAATCATATAGTCAACATCAGTCAACTTGCCAAAACATATTAGTCAAAACAATGTCAGTTTCATCACTCTTTGGTCCTCTTCAAGATGTGTCCTTGGAGTTAGACCTTGTCAAAATTTCCTTTGCCTTTCTCAGGATGTGTCCTTCTTGACAATGGGCCTTGTCAAACTGTCAACATCGTCAAATTGACAAAACTCTTAAACTGTCAAAACTATCAAACTGACAAGAAATCAATCTTTGGCAAACAAACATTGGCAAACAAAATAAAATGGATGTTAATCTTTCTGGTCTATCTTGTCTTATCTTTTGACTATTTAGTGTATTTTTGTCTTATCTTTTTACTGTCTTGTCTTTTTGGTCATGTTACTAGCTACCTTGAGGATGTCCTATGAAGGATTTAGAGGTGCGATGACGTCTCTTGGCCTATTTTATTTTCTTTGATTGCTGTCTGTGGATTGTCTTGACAAAAAGACTGGGGCAACTTCGCCCTTAATATGAGTTAGGACATTCCTTGTCTGTGATTGTCTATTTTTCAAGTGGATGACCTTGCATGCCTTGGTCTACATCATATCATGGTGTTTGTTGTCTATTTGTGTCATTTTTACCGCCCAATGATGATTAAGAGCAATAAATATTAGTCCTATGGAAATGTTTTGAAGGGTTTGGTCTAGGAACTAACATGCATCTTCTTTAGTCTTGGCATCTTCTCTCACTCATATCATATAGGCATTGCATCCATATCATCATCCATATCTTTTGCACTAACATTTCTTTGTCTCTTCATATTCTAGTCCTCTCATTAATTTCGAGAGCACACCCATGTTCTTGGAACCTATTTGTCCTCTAGAGGGGGCATACCATAACCCTCCTCATCATTCTTCCTCATCTTATTTTGCACTGGGGCATATTTTTTTACTTATTTTCTTTGTCACAATGTGACAAGTAGCATTATGACAAAGAGGGGCAAATGTAGACACCTAAAAGTGACCTAGGCCTGCAAGCTTCATTTTTACCACTTTTCGTCCTAGCATAATTATGACACTTTAATTATGTTCCTAACTCATCTTCAACTATTAATTAAATAATTCACAATTATTTAATTAATTAAGGGTCTTCTATTCTTCCTGATTATTAAATAAATAAATCATATTTATTTAATGCGTCACTAATTATCTAAAGTCAACTCATAATTAAATAAAGTTCTCATTTTATTTAGTTAATTTTTGTCATTAATGTCCTCCTGATTATCAAATAAATATATTTTAATATATTTATTCAATATGTCACTAATTCCTAAATCCTCTCTTTTAATTAAATAGATTTGATAATTTATTTATTTAATTAACCACTTCTTCTAAATTAAATAATTATTTTTAATTATTTAATTGTTGTATGTGACACTTCTTTATTTTTAAATAAAGCAATTTATTTAAAAATATCTCACATAGTTAACTGATTCTTCTTTTAGTAATTAATTTCAAAAATCAATTCCTCCTTATCTCACAAAATCCAAATTTTGAATTAATTTAATTCAAAATGGAAATATTCTTCTTCAAATCAAGTAATTTCTAAAATTACTGATTTTCTAAAATTCCATCTTCTGGTCTTTTGATTTTTGCTAATTCCATCTCAACTGTCACATTTATCTTTGATTTAATTTATTTAATTAAATCTTATTCACACATTTGGGCATTTTTCCCTAACCCTAATTGAGAGTTGCCATCTCGAATCTTAACCATTGATTCTAGGGAATTTCTCAATCTCTCAATCTCATCCATCCATTCAAAATGGCATTTTCTATAAAATGCTATTTTCCTCTCATTTTCGCATTAGACAATATTTTAGACATTAGATGCATAGAGATTCTACAGACATTACAGCATTTGTCATCTTACTTCATTTAGTCTTGCCATATTTAGGCATAGGCATTTCAATTATATTTTCATACGCATTAGGCATTTAGACTTTGATCAAATCCTTCAAAGCTTGGTGTAGGACTTAGACATTTATTTGTAGATTGTTCGCATTTAGACATTTATTTGTAGATTGTTCGCATGTTTGATCTAAGGAAAACACGTCAACCAACAAGTTAGAAGGTGTTACAAAAGTGAATTATGGAAGACATGGTGGTTTATAGGTATAATCATTCTTTATTTTAACTTCCATTGTGTTTTGTAATTGCTTTGGGTTTTTGTCTTTTATATTGATTTGATTGATCTAATCTAAAATTCAAAAATTTACCCTCAGTTACATAACCAATGCCTCATATTCAAACACATTATTTGTACATGGGAAGGCTATATGGAAGGACATAGGAATGGAATCTCCTTGAGGGGTGATGAACAGGATCCCTACCCCCGAGCCATGATTAGTATGAGATGCATGATAGTATCGCCTCCAAGGTGACTTAGGTTCCATGTGACATATTGAATCATCCATAAAATCTATCACTAAGGGAAGATCACTCTGTATAGGTGCCTTTGCTAGTTGGTCTTATATCACTTGTCCCTTTATTGCCTTTCATTCCACATATTCGATATCATATTCACTCAAGATCATTAACCATTTTTTCAGACATCTTGTCAGTGCTACATGACTCAACAAATATTTTAGAGGGTCAATCTTTGCTACCAACTATGTCTTATAACTCAACATATAATGTTGTAGCTTCTAGGTAGCAAAGATAAGTGCTAGGCAAGCACATTCAATTGATGTGTAATTTAACTCATACCTAACTAGTGTTTGACTAATATAATATATATCCCTTTCCTTTTCTTCTTGCTCATTTTGTGATCATAATGCCCCCAATGCTGAAGTAGTGGCAGAGATGTATAGAAGTAAAGTTTTTCCTTGAATGGGAGGCATAAGGACTAGCAGCTACAATAGGTAGTATTTTATTTACTAAAATGCCTCTTGGCATTTATCCGTCCATAAAAAGGGGATAACCTTGTGCAAAAGATAATTGAATGGTTGACACTTGTCAGCCAATTATGCTATGAAGCATCAGATTGACTGTAGCCTACCCTCTAATGTCTTGATTTCACTTATTCCTCTTGGCAGAGGTATTTCTATGATGACTTTTACTTTGGCTAGATCGACCTCAATGCCGCTTTGAGAAACTATGTATCCCAAAAGCTTGCTAGATGTTATTCCAAAGATGCATTTCTTAGGATTCAGTCAAACCTTATATTCTTCTAGTCTCTTAAAAATTGTGTCTAGCACTTTCAGATGATCTTTTCTCATTATTAATTTAGCCAAAAGGTCATCCACATAATCTTCCATTATTTTATGCATCATGTCATGAAAAATATTGGTCATAGCCCTTTCATACATGGCACCTACATTCTTGAGCCCAAAGGGCATGGCATTCTAGCAATATGTACCCCAAGGACAAGTGAATGTTGTTTTATGTTGGTCTTTCAGGGCAATACAAATTTGATTGTAGCCTAAGAAATTTTCCATGATGGACAACATCTCATATCTTGTCGTGAGGTTGACTATGATATCTATATTTGGCAGCGGAAAGTCATCTTTTGGACATGCTTTGTTTGAGTCTCAAAAATACATGCAGACACAAATCATCCCATTTGGATTTGTTACCAACACAAGGTTAGATATCCATTCAACATAATCAATATGCTATATGAACCTAGTTTGTAGAAGTTTCTTCAACTCATCCTTGACTAATAGACCAACTTGAGGATGCATTTTGTGCAACTTCTATTTTACTCGCTTGATGTCTGGAAATAATGGTAAGTGATGCAAAACAAGTTATGGATCTAATCTTGGCATGTTGGCATAGGACCATGAAAATTTGATTTTATAGTCTATGAAGAATTTGTGAAATTTTTGTTTCTCTTCTTCAGTCAAGGATGCTGCAAAGTGGACCATTTTCGGATCTTCTATTGTTGATATGTTGGATTCTATGGTTTCATCTATGAGGACAGCTGATTTCTCTTGAGTTATAGGGAGAAAGTATAATCCTCCATCTTTGGGTGCCTAAGAGAGGTTTTCATTTGCAGATACATCCTTTATTTTTACTTTTTCATCAGAAGGTGCCCTTCGATTTTCACCTAAAGACATTTCATTTTTTGTCTTTTTTTTTCTTTTCATTTTGTGATTAGAGAATGGAACAGTCTCCCCAAAGTAAGCTACACAATCTAGGTCAATGGTGAATCCTACCTTGTGATCACCACTAGGTATGCCCTCACATAATCCCATAAATTTTGTGATGGCCTCATCATTTTGAAAGGTTTCCAAGATTGGCTAGCCTTGTTGGTCCCAATTGATTAGTTGTGGATAGACTAGGGAAATGCCATCATCAGCATTGGTAAATTGTGGAGAGGATGCAAAAAACATGTGGATGGATTTAGAGACATTGAAGATAAAATTTTCATCATCTAATTCCACATCAGACTCCATCCAATATTCCACTTCACTTGTTTCATATTCATTGTCAAAGTAGGGGACAAATGACTTAGAGTCA
This sequence comes from Sequoia sempervirens, assembly GCA_007258455.2. Classification (NCBI taxonomy): domain Eukaryota; kingdom Viridiplantae; phylum Streptophyta; class Pinopsida; order Cupressales; family Cupressaceae; genus Sequoia; species Sequoia sempervirens. Next base: position 101,618,822 of record VDFB02193867.1, read on the forward strand.
TGGTTGTCCATGTCATCTAGCAATTTTGATGGATCCAACTGATGGTTATGAGTTTTTGATGGTGGGGTTGGTATGTCATGAGGAAGGTGAATGGGATTGTGACTATTTGGTGCTTGATCAATTTTAATTTTTTTCCAAAATCATTGTTCAACGGTAAGTTCGCCATGTTCAAGAAACAAATCATCAAGGAAATGATCACTTAGGGATTTTTTGAGAAAAATTCCCACTCATGGGAGTCAATTTTGGTGAGAGATTCCTTAAATGTCTCCACATTCTCTGAAGCATTTACATTCTCACTTGAAAGTCCACTGGTACATCAGTCATCATTTGTGAATAGTCCATACCCTAACCTAAGACACTTTGGTTGGTTGGAAGGTTCTATGGGGTCTCTTTTCCTTGTTTTATTTCTACCAAGGCCACTAGTTCCATCATAGCCTTTAGCCCTCATCATGTCATATCATTTTCCATATAGCTTAATAGGTAATGGGGGTAAGTTGTCCATTTATTTATAAAGCCATCCAGTTATGTTGGCAATGCCTTCATTGTTCAAGTCTCCCAATTTTATGAAAACTATTTTTGGTGGAACTTTAAAAATTTCTTTAGGTTCCATTTTGAAACATGGCCAACCATAAACCTTCAGAGACTTGGGTATTGTTGTGATGCTATATGTCATATTCAGTTTGAATTCTCCACAGCCTAGGTCCTAGATCTTGAGAGTAGATTCAGCCTTAGGAAGTGAGGAAGATGGTGGCATGGTGAAATATTTGGATGAAGTGGACATGGACGATAATGCAAGTGTGGGCGGGCCAATGTATTTGGAAGACGAAGAGCTAAGATCTTCTCGGTTGATAGGCACTTGACCTTATAAGATACCCTTTAGATTGGTACAGTATTGGAAGGGGTTAGGGTCTCCATATATGGTTATTTTTGTGCCATCAAAGGGAAATTTCAAGCACTAGTTATATGTGGAGGGGACAAATTTGAGGGCATGAATCCATGGACAACCGAGCAAGATGTTATACGATAATTCTAGATCCAGGACTTGGCAAGTTGTTTCCATGATGACAATCCCCATTCTGATGGAAAGAGAAATAATGCCCCAAGAAGAATGTTCTTCATCATAATATTCCTTTATGACTATGCTCTTTGTAGGTTCCACGCATGCATCATAAAATCCTAGGGCCTTAACTAGTTTTAAGGGGAAAATGTTCAATCTTGCTCTGCCATCTACTAAGACTCTTTTGACCTTGTGCTAATGGATGAAAAATTTGATGTGCAATGCATCATTATGGTTGATCCTAGGTGATGAATAATCTTCATTAGAAAATGTTACATGGTTAGGTGTAGTGAGGTATCCCACCATGGCTTCAAATTAGTTGACATTAATGTCTTGCGGGACAAAAGAGTCTTGCAAGGTTTTGACGAGTATATCCTTATTTGCAGGGGAAATGCAAAGCAACTCGAGCATGGAAATTTGTGAAGGAGTTTTTTTGAGCTAGTCTATAAGGTTAAAGTGACTCTTAGGTTGCCACTTCTTTTTTGTCAAGGCAGGTTGAGATTGCTTAGCTGATGGGCCTGGTATTGTGATTTTAGGTTGTCTAGTAGGAGACAAACCAACTATGGTGGCTTTTCCACTTCAAGTGGTAGCGTTGCATTGGGGTTCTCTTTTAGTCATGATAGTATTGATAAACTCATCCTCAGTTGATACATTATTTCTAGTAGGTCCACTAGAATAGTCGTATGTGGCACAGGCGTAATTGGCTTGATTGTTGTTTATCCTAGGAATTGACGTTGAAGCTTTATTATAACCATGGTCTTGCTGTGGATTCTTATCAATGGTATGGTTAGCATTTGATGGAAATTTTGGCCCACCTAATTTGATTATTTGACTCTCAATGAGGTCTTGCACAACATTTCTAAGTTGTTGACAAGAGGATGGCTTATGCCCTTTAGCTTGATGATAGTCACAAAAGGCATTATCATCCCACCATGATGGTTTAAATTTCCCTGGGTCCTTAGGTTCCTCTAGTGTGATGATACCATTTTGGAGGAGTTTCTTAAGTACCTCCTCAATTGGTTCCCCCAAAGCAGTGTATGTTCATTTTTTTGGGAACTATCTTATTTGGTGGGATTGTCCTTGAATTTGACTATTTTGACTACTTTGGTTGATTGGTGTGGCATTTGTGGGGGGTGTCAATATCATTGTTGGTTTTTTTTGTAGTTGAATGCCTTTTAGAGTGAGGACTAGACCCATGGTGTTGATAGTTTTAACATCGACCACACCATCATTGGTAATGTGTTTATTTTTTACCCAATATTTATTTTTGTCAGCGAGTGGGTTTGTGTTTGTATTTTTAGGATTGTATTTTAGCTCTCCTTTTACAACAAGATATTTCTCAACCTGGACACCATTTTCAACTAATTCTGTGAATGTTGTACAACAATGAACTTGTAATCCATATTTCAAGGGGTTGAGAAGTCTTTGAACAAACATGTCAACCTTTTCTTTTCTAGGTATGTCGATGTGACAACGACTAGCTAGACTTCTCCATTTTTTGAAAAATGGGATAAACATTTCACCTACATCCTCTTTCATGAGAGTACATAAGTTAGTGATGGAGGTGTCCATGTCAATGTTATAAACATAATTTTTTATAAATTTGTGTTTAAGTTCATCCCATGTTTTGATGTCTTTTTGAGTGGAGAACCATTCAAGGGCAGGACCTACGAGACTTTTAGAAAATAGTATCATCAAGTATGTTTGTTCATATGCAATGTCCATACAGTTGGTTTTGAATTCTTGGACATGTTCAATAGGATTTGTCTTTCCTCTGTATTTGGTAAAATTTGGTGACACATATCCCAGAGGAAATGGTGACATGTATAAGTTTGTGTTAAAAGGATATAAAAATAAGTCATCTGACACTTGTGATTTCCTGTTAGACATTTGCATGTTTTCTATAGACTTTTCTAAACCCATTAGCTTAGCTTGCAAGCCATCGATTATAGGGTTATTTGTGGCACCATACATTGGAGTGATTGGTACACCATGGGTCCCCATTTTTTTTTAGTAGATGTTGGTGTTAAGTTGAGGGGTGTGTTGTTGTGACATGTATGATGTTTTTTGGTTTGTGTGTTATTGATATTGAAAGTTTGGATTGGGGATGTGTTAATGGGTGTGAATATGGGATGAATATGTTGAAATGTGTCCCCCAACCATTTGAGTTGATATTTGGGGAATATAGTGACCATGAATATTTTGGTGTCTGACGGATGCCATTGGTTATGTATTTTGATTGCCTTGTCTGGGTTGTTGGAATTTTCTAGGAGGAATGTTCATGTTTTTTCCTTGGGAGGAGTTGGTATTAAACTATGTTGACATGTTAACATTTGGCTGTGCTCCTCAAATAAAGATAGGCCATTTATTCCCTCCTAAAGTATTAAGCAAGGTACCAATGAGAGGATTTGATGAGGATACACTCATGGTACTAGATGTAGTCATAAATGGAGGATTTTAATGGCTTCATGATCCCCCCATGGCGTTGAACGAAGTGGTAAATAGAGGGTTGGAATTACTTTCCCACATTGTTGATGACCCAAAGGTGGCTCCAGCTGATTGTGATAATATTGTGGACATTGTTGGAAATGTGACAGATTGTGTTCCTCCAATGGATGTTGCATTGATTGCATTAAAAAAAATTTAATATTGGAGGTAGTACTCATGTTAGTTGTAACATTTTGTGATATGGCATCAAGAAAGGTATTGCTTGTTTCATTTGGGGGTTGAACTTTATTGGACATGTTGTTCATATTGTCGATAGTATGGTCAGGAGATGTTGGTCTTAAAGTATTAATGTCTAACCCACTGGGTAATTTAGCTCCTTGACTTAAAAGTATGGCCAAATATCTATCTCTATCATATAAGACCATTTTTTCTATGAAGGAGGTTGCCTCTGGATCTTATGTTGCAACCTCTAGGTTTTCCTCAAGTATTTTTCCATATTCATCCCTACGTAAGAATGGTTCAAAGGGGTTGTTTGATGAGGATGGTGTTAGCCTCCTACAATGATCGTATAACTAGGCTTCTATGACCACAATTCAAATAATGGTTGTCTAACCTGAATAGTTATTTGATCACCAAGGAGGTACATTTACTTGTCAACCTAGGGACATAGACTTGAAATGGGTCATCACTGTATGTACACTAGGAATTTCTAAGTAGCCATAACTAACCTAGAATTAAGAAACACATAGCACTGAAAGTAAATTCCAAGAAGGAAATAGGACATTAACCAACACAAAAATAAAGATCTAGGTTATCATGAAGGAACTACTCTGTCTGCTTTGGCTACAAGAATAGACACAAAATGGGCTTCTAGTGGCTGTAGGAACACTCAATACCAGATTTGAACTAAGTGCAGAATAGAAAGTAATCACCTAAACTAATTATTCTAAAGAAAGGAATACTCACCAAGTGGGACCCCTTGGATGAGTATCCACTAAAACTAACACAAATTCAAATGCTTAAGTTTAGACTATCATCTCATTCATTGAAAATTAGATAAACAGAGTAACAACATAACTATAGATAATAAAAAGTGCATATGCTCAGCACATCAATATCATCCTTTTATCAAAGATTTAGAACTAAAATAAATTTCTGTGAGTTTCAGTAGTCTTCTATCTATCCATCTATCTCCCCTCTTCTGACCCCTTAGAAGAAGATTCAAATCTACATTTATTCTTGTAGCTAAACAAGATAGTCAACTCCCACTAACTTAGAGGACGCCATAAAGGGAAAGCAAAAAAAAAATGGTAGCACAGTTATGGTTGTAGGGAATCCAGATAGACATGCATGCCCAACCACAGACTCGATGCTCCACTGATGCCTATGAGTGCCCAATATCATAAATGTAAGGTGGTTGCAAATGACAACAATGGTAATCTATCATTGCCACCCTTCAACTAACTCCTTGGATGATTCTTTACTTGACAGTTCCTTTTCCTAACCTAGAATCCTTTCATATTTTCCTACATGGCAATGTCATTACGTGTAGTAATAGCACATCCAAAATCACCTCAGAGAACACTTATCAATCACATGCACAATTAATATAGATAATTTGCATAATATGTTAATTTTCATCAAAATACCACAAAGTTAGGATGAACTTAATGTCAGTGGTTTGAGGGAAACATTATGAAAAACATCAACATTTGGTGATTAAAATTCCAAGGTAATTCCAACAAATAAACTATAAAATCTACCCAATATTAACCAAAAACTAAGCTCATCGTCCCCCTAGACTAATATCTTGTTGGTCCTCCAACATGGGAAGGGCTATTCCTTTGCTTGGTTAAGGCTCTGAAATTGAAAAGTTTAAATTTTTTAACATAATCCAATTTTGATTTGATGCATAAGGAGTTTATTTGCAAGTTTTTAATTCCCCCCAAGCCTAATCTTGGAAAGGTGTCAACACATGTGAGAGAGAGAGATGATGGATTGACAAGGACTAATGACATATCATGTAATTATCTATAATAATGTGTGATGATTGAATAAATGTGCTCAAAAGGTAATTAGGAGATGAGAATTACTGCTTACATACTTGAGCATGTGAAGGATGCGGTTAGAAAGATTATGGAGAAAAAGTACCAACTTTCCCCTTTTGGAAATGATCAATCAATTAATGAGAGTGACATGAGGCAGATTGAGGTGAAGTGAAAAGATGGAAGAAAGAGAAAGGTGGTATGGATGGACGGATGGGTGGATGGGCGAAGAAATAGATTTCCACTAAAGTGGAAATCTTTATTATGGAAAATGCATACCTTAATTTAGCTAGAAGGTGGAACATTAAGTCCACCACTTCCAGCTACAGGAAGCCTGTGTACTTATCACTGGATAATTTGTTGCAGGAGGCTGACCACGAAAGCTATCCTGAATTCATTAGATTCTACCCACAACTTCCCTACATTATCCTATCATTGGGGATTATCTACCAATATCTAGTCACTCAGCTAAAATATATTCTCCCAATCATGCCACCCCATTTTCTTACCTTGCACTATTTCAATGTACTACAAATTTTTCCTTGTGTCTGAAACATTGAGTTTCCTGAAGTCAACATAGACTCATGACTTATCTCCTTTCTTTAGTGTAGCTACTAATAGAAATGTCTACTGGCTATCCACCATTTTTTGTAGCTCTTTTTAATGGAGAGTTGATTTTTTGTGGAGGCTATCCTATTAGCCAACCGTTGGTTCTGACGTAGACCCAATGAATACAAGACTCAAGATATGGTTTCTTCATGGCATAATAGTCCCATGTAGATATGAACTGACAATATTTTTCTAGTTGTCTGAGTCCAGGTGGCACTATGATATGAAATATTTTCATTGCTATAGGAAGTGTTTCTGCAAGTAGAGTGGTTGCAAGAAGTGTGGTTGCAGGATGATTGTCTATAGGAAGTGTAATTAGCATCATGAGCTGCATCACTAAGTGAAATTCCTTGGCTTCCTTGTCAACATGTGGCCATAAAGAAATAATTATGGGGTCTACTAGATTCCTCCAAGGATTTAGAAGACTATTAGTCTTCATGGTAGGGTAATAAGTTGCAAGATAGTAGAAGTAGGCCTTATACATTTAGTATTTAGCTATTGTAGGAAGTGCTTAGTCATTGTATTGATGGATGCCTCTGAGTTACTTTGAAAGCTCCTTGCTTGGACCCTACAGATAATGACTACTGCTACAAGGGTCTTGCACTTGGGAATGGTCACTCTCCCAAGCATGATATTATCAAGCTACTCCATCACTTGGGTCCTAATTAAGTGCCTTATTATCCTCCCCAGTTTCTCCATTGGAGCTTCAGGTTCCTCATGTGAGGTCTCACCAGGTTTAGGGATTTCCTATAAAGGTGTAGCAATCGTAAGCCTGACTAGTCTTGATTTCCTAGGAGGTCTCCCATGTTTTCCTTTGGTTGTAGGATGAACAGTATCAACCTTCCTCTTCTTAGGACTTGACACTTTTCTTTCCACATGATATTTTTTATCCTTCCCTTTTCTCATTTCTACCTATCTTTGTTGTGCCCTAGTTCTCATGAGGGTTGCAAGTGGAACTTCATCATCAGAATCCAAGGAAGAGCTTTTTTTTCTAAGTGCTCTATTTTAGAAGAAATAATTTCTATAGCTTCTTCTACTATAGGAGGATTCACACTAGACCAACACCAAAATTTTAAGCACTAGGAATGGCTTCAGTCATGCTTACTCTCCTACCATACCTATGAGATTGAGGTATAGACCTAGGTGGAAAGTGCTCAACATTAACAAACTCTTCCTAATGATAATAATTGATCAACTTTGATAAAATCTTCCGAGGTCATTCCAAATACATCATGAAGAGATCTTTCAACTAGAAATTTAATCAAGCAATGGTGGGAATAGAATTATCACTACCTTTTTGGGTCTCAGCTGCCATGATTGAGAGAATATTGTATAGCATGTTGGGCACATTCATCCTCCTTTTGGGCCTCATGTGATTCAAAATATCGAAGTGCACAGAATGAAAATTTTACTAGAGACCCTCACAAGTGATGTATTTGATAACATACACAACTATCTACTTCCACGGCTTAGGAAGAGACATTCTCTTTTCACCTTGTGTATCTATGCTCAATGGGGGATTTTTTGGCTCTATAAATTCAGCCCTAGCTAACCTGGCATCTCTTGAAGCAAGGTAATTTTTCACCATCAACAAGTAACTATGTTACCTCTACAATTATTTCCTTTGTTGCCACAACTTCTAACCCTTTTACTATGTATTTTCCTTCTAAAAACCTATGGAAAAATTCAAGAGCAATGCCTTCATGAAAACCATCCAACTTCAAAAAGTAATCTATCCATCCACAGTTTTGAAATTTGGCCAAGCATTGTGCATCCTGTAGTAAAATATCATGCACCATGGGTTTTTTTCAAATTATCCCACCTTCCATTGTCTGCAATAAAAAAAAATTTCAAATTATCCCACCTTCCATTGTCTGCAATAAAAAAAATCTCTGCAACTTCTTTTCTTGCAATTCCCCTTCTTTTCTACAATTCTTGTCTGAAAATCAAATGCACTTCTCTATAGTGTCTGCTAAATTCTAAGACCAACCTACTAAATTTCTAGTGCCATTGTCGACTGAATTTCCTTTCTTTTTTTCTGTCTTTTTGCTTACAACTCAAGATTATGGCAGGGCAATAATGACAAGAAAAGGAGTGATGAAGGAAAATTATGATAGGAAGAAATGGTTGTTGCAGTTATTGTCACTTCACACATGCAAGTCATCCCTTCACTTGGATTTTGAATCAGTTCATATTTAAATTTTTGACATAGCCTAATATGATTTGATGCATGGACAATAAATTCATAAAATATTTGCATCATTTTTTGTTCCCCTCCCCACAACCTAAATTTTGACATGTGTCCACACATGTGAGATGGGAGTGGTGATGTGACAAGGAATGATGGAATTTTATGCAAACGTCTATTCTAATGTATAGTGATTAAATGAACACACTTAAAATATGATTAAATATAGAAATTAATGCACACATACTTGAAAGTGGGGAAGATTTTCCCCAAAGATCATGGATAAAGTAATACTCACCTTGTTGTAAAATGAATTGAGCAATAAATGAAGATGAGGTGGAATGAGGTGATGGAAGAGAGAGAAAGGTGGTAATGGATGGGTGGATGGGTGGATGATGAAGAAATGGACTTCCATGTAAGTGAAATTCTTTATTATGAAAATTATGTACCTCAATTAGGCTGAAGGAGGGACACTAGGTCCACCACCTTTGGCTACAGGAAGCTCTGAGTCCTAGGTGAATTACTATAGGAACTCTTCTTTAGAAGTTGGCTTATGGTATAATCTAAGGTGATGACCATTGACAAGTAATTTTCACCTGATAGGGTCAATGGTGGTAAGTTGAATAGCTCCATTAGGAGAGACCTTAGAAAATTCACATGGTCCTAGTCACCTTGTCTACAATTTTCCTACATTCTCCTAGTATCTTGAATCATAGAGCAAGGCCCAATCTCCTAGTTTGAACTTCTTGTCCTTAATAAATTTGTCATGCCACTTGATTCTTTGATTCTACACTACTATATGTTGCAGGGCTTCAACTCTTATCTCATCCAAATCATTTAGTTGCATGAATCTTTCTCTCTGTGCTTCAAAAATATCCATCCCCAAATTTATTGCAATTTGTAGAGTCTTAAATTTAACTTGAATCATAGTTGTCTTTTCATATAATAATTCAAATGGGGTGAAGCTTGTAGTTGCTTTCTAGGTTGTCCTATAGCCCAAACAAATTCTAGTAATTTTTTTTCCTAATCCTTTCTCTGAACAACTATTGTTTTAATTAGAATGACTTCTCTGTTGGTCACCTCAACTTGGCCATTAGCCTAAGGGTGGTAAGGAGTAGAGTTTTTGTGCCTTATATTGTACTCATTCACTAGTGCTGCACTAAGAGTTGATGTGAATTGTGGCCCTTGATCAGTCACTATTCTCTTGGGACTCCATATCTTGTGAAAATATCCTCATAAAGAAAATTTTCAACCTTGACATCTCTTGCATGTTTCATGGCTTTAACTTCTACCCATTTAGTTACATAATCAGTGCATACTAGTATATAAGACTTACTGTTTGATGGAGGGTCAATTGGTCCCACAAAATCCAATCACCACTTGTCAAAGGGAGTGATTACTATCTGAGGGAAAAGTGGCATCTCATCAGATCTAGTTGGTCTACCCATTCTTTGGCATCTATCACATTTTCTGGTATACATTCCTGCATCATTGTCGAGTGTTGGCCAGTAATATCCTATGATCAAAATCTTCACTACTATCCTCTTGGCTACAAAGTTCCTCCACATGGTTCATTGTGACATGCATGCAAAATTTCATATGTCTCATCTTATCTCACACATCTTCTCATGGAAAGGTTAGGTCCAACATAAAACAAACATCCAACAATCTAAGAGAAAGGAAAATATTTTGTAATGAGTTCCCTTTTCTCTTTTAGAGAGAGTGAGAAGGAACTTTACCTGTAACCAAGTAATTGGCTATGTCATCACACCAGGGTATTTGTACACTAAGAGAGAATAGATGCTCATCAAGAAAAGAGTCATCTATGGGTTGATTGTCTTCTGATGTAGTTAGCCTTGAAAGAAAATCTGCAACAACATTGGCCTTCCCTGACTTATCCATAATGGTTATGTCAATCTCCTACATCAACAATAATCATCTTTCCAATCTACTTGTGATCAAAGGTTTATTCATCAAATATCTAATGGCTACATGATTAGTGTGCAAAAATATTTGGTAGCTTGTTATGTAATGTCTGAATTTGTTCAATGCATAGATTATTGCCAACATCTCTTTCTATGCTATTGTATAATTGAATTCAACTCCTTGCAAATTTTTGCTGACAAAGTAAATAGCATTTTCAATAGCTCCCTCTTTCTATCCTTAGACTACTCCTATGGAATAGTCTGATGCATTACTATGGATGTGGAAAGGAAGCTCCCAATTGGGTCCCTTGAGTATAAGATCATGAGCCAAAGTTTCCTTCAAGTAAGAAAATGTCTTGTCACAAGCTTTAGTCCACTGAAATTCAACATCTTTAGTGAGAAGATATACAATGGTGCTTCTACCTTGCTAAAATTCTTGACGAATTACCTATAATATCCTGCATGACTCAAGAAACTCCTAACATCCTTTTGTTTTGTAGGTGTAGGTAGATTTGTGATTACCTCAATTTTTTCAAGATCTACTTGAATTCATTCATGGGAGATGTAGTGGCCAAGAACTACACCCTCTTGCATCATCATGAAACACTTTTAACTATTCAAGGACAAGTTTTGATCCTCACATCTCTGTAGGACTCTCTTGAGATTATCTAATGCTTGATTATAATCAACACCATAAGTGGTGAAGTCATCCATATAAATCTCCATACAATCATAAGAAATGTCTGAGAATATGCTAATGACTACCATCTAAAAATTTGCAGGTGCATTGCACAAGCCAAATGGGAGCACCGAATAGGCATAGGTCCCCAATGGATAGGTAAATGTGGTCTTCTCCTAGTCTTCTAGTGAAATTTGGATCTAATAGTAGCCACTAAATCCATATAGAAAAGAGAAGTATTGCTTTCCTGTAAGTGTGTCCAAAATTTGATCAATGAAGGGTAAGGGAAAGTAATCCTTCTTGGTGGAATCATTAAGTTCCCTATAGTCAGCACAAACTCACCATTTCCCTCATTTTTTGGGCACAATAACCAATGGAAACACCCACTAACTATCTAAAATGGAGTAGATAAATCGTGCATCTACCAATTTTTGCAGTTCTCCTTTCACAATTTCTCTTAGTGTTGGGTTAATCCTTCTTTGTAGCTATCTTGCTAGAGTGCAATCATCGCTGATATAAATTTTGTGGGTACAAATTTTAGGATCTAGTCCCTTCATGTCATGATAATCCAATGAAAATGCATGTTGATGGGCCCTTAATAGGTTTTCCAATAATAGTTGTTGCTCTTCATTCAATTTACTATTAACATTCAAATATTTTCCCTCTAACACCTGGACTTGTGTAGTTAATTCTATCATGGTTGCTTCATTAATACATGGTACCTTTAGTTCATATGAAAAAAATGTATAGAAGATACCTGTTGCTACAAGAATTTTATCTGCAAGAATAGTGGCTATAGGAAGAGTGGTTGCAGGAAGATCGTCCTGTAGGAATAGTGGTTGTAGGAAGAGTAGGCAGAAGTTTCCTGACTATAGTAGAAGATGATGCTTCCTCCACTTCATAACGATTCTAAATGAGATTAGCCAACACTTCATCCTCATCTTGAAGTTTCATGAAAGAGATTCTTCCTAGCATCATAAGTTGTGCCACAAAGTTAACATCCTCAAAATCTTCACCAACTTGTGGCCATACAAAATCTTCTTCAACATGAGATGATTGAGTAGGTGGATAAAGAAAAAAAATTAGTACTCCTTCCATCTAAAATGTTCATGTTACCTGACCGAAATCCAATGTATGCATCTGTAGTTTCCAACCAAGGCCTTCCAAGAATGATGGGATACCCGCCTAGTGTAGCCTTAGGATAAAGAATCATAAAATTTACTAGGTATTCCTAGGAGTCTAGAACTACCACAAGATCCTCCACTACACCATTAGGCTTAACAGTAGAGCTATCAGCAAGCTGCAAGATACTAGGAGTAGATCTCATACTTGCAATATTTATTTTTTGTAGGATGCCTTTGGTCATTACATTGATTGTTTCCCCTAAATCAATCAGAGCATTCTTCACTTGGATCCCATTTATGACAAACTACTACCATAGGACTGCCTAGGTCATTATACTTGGGAATAGTCACTTTTCCCAGCATGATATCAGCTAGCTAGCCCACCACATGAAATGTAGATGGGTCTCTCTTCTTCCTACTTGGCTTCTTAAGACAAGCTTCCTTGATAAATTTTCCATAAATTGGAACATCCTTTATGGCCTAAAATAGGGGTATCTGAACACATATATGCTTTTTTTGATCCAGGATGTCAAAATTGGTATCCTCCTTTTCTTCTTTCTTCTTCACAACTTTCAATCTTTGAGGATATGGTGGTTCTTGTTCAATTTACTTGGTTTGGACTGGTTCAATATTTTTAGGCACATTTGGCTAAATGGGATCATTGAGAGGCTCCTCCTCCTCTTCCACAGGAAGCTTAGTGATGTTGGGCTTGGAAGGCCTAGTAGAGTGGTTCTTGAATGTAGGTGGATGTCACTTACACTCATTAGGAAATTGATTTGAATTAACAGAGTATGTAGTGTTGCTATGGTTTGTTATTAGGATTCGGTATGGGTTGAGCTGGTAGTTGAGTGGTTTTAGGTGCATTTGAGCTTGGATTAGTAGGTGGAGGCATTATAGCAAGTTGTTGGGGCTAAGAAGATAGTTGCATGTAATTGGTTGTCTGGGTAGGCCATTGTTGTCCTCCTCTCCATTGATTTTTTTGCTGCCAATTTCCTAGAGGTGGCTACCAGTTCCCTTGGAATTGTTGCCAATTCCCCTAAGGTTGCTTCCACTAAGGTGGAGAACTCTGATGATTGGGCCAAGCATTTGGAGGATTATTCCAAGGTTTTGGTGGATATCTTCCATAATTGGGTGGATATGGGTGCTTCCATTGGTTACCAAATGAATAAGAGTTAAAATATGGCCCAACATACGATAGTGGATCTAGTGGCATACCTTGTCTTAGAGCCCAAGGCTTCCTTTGTGCAACATAGTAGACTTGGTCTTCTTCAATCTGAATTGGCTTGAACTCAGGTGAAATCTAATTGCTTTCTAGGTTAGCTACCATCTTACATCTACAGTCCTTTTGTTTGTAGTGGGGACAATACTCTTTCAGCATCATCTCTACCTCCTATTGCTTCTTCTTGGCCTGAAGAGTATCTAGTTAAGTGGCTAGATTGTTGATAATGTCTTGCTTGAATTCTTCCAAAAAATTAGTGATCTCCATTCTTGAAACTCCACTGGTAGTTGACTTACCCATGGAAGATTGATAAGCTCTCCCTTTCTTTGAAGCTGCCCTAGATTAATTTTGGCATATTTTCTTGATATCCTCCCAAGGAACTTGGGAGATATCTCCTTCTACCATGAGGTCCAAGGCATCAATGTAGCTATCATTGATTCCTCTCAGGAAAATAAACTTTTGTGAGTTCTCACTAAGTGCATGGTGTGGGGACTTTTGTAGGAAAATTAGGAACCTTGCAATGTAGTCTTCCAATCTCTCATCTTCCTTTTGCTACATCCTAAAAATTTCACCTCCTCTCATGTCACTGCCCCTACAATATTCCCTATATTTCTCAAGGAATTTTGTCATCATGTCTTCCCAAGTTTCCATAGTATCTCTTACTAGGCTTATGAACCATCTTAATGCAGATTCCTTTAGAGTGGTAGGAAATAACTTAAGTTGATGGGCATCAATACTATAATCATAACTCCTATAGAGTATGTCAAACTCAAATAAAAAGGTATTAGGACCTTTTGTGACAAATCCATAAAACTTTGGGAGTACTGAAATAGGGATATTCTTGATTTTTTCAACTTCATTTTGATGGGAAATGGGAAAAGGAAAAACTTATGGGGTAGGTATATTCCCATTTGCATCACCCATGTGTGCTTGATGTGGTTCTAGAGCAAGGAGGTTCTCAATTTGATTTTGAACTTCAAAGGAGACTTCAGAATTAGTCAAATCAGGATATGCATCAGCAAAGGGGTGTGGATCTTCTTCTTCTTCTTCTAGTAAAAATGGATTAGGATTGTTAGGAAGGAATCTCCCATAAGCATCCCTTCTCCTTCCTCTATGCATGTGGTATTACTCACTATCAGTCATCTCACAAAAAAATTGGTAACAAATAAGGGGTTCATTACTTCCTAAATGAGGATATACTAAAAACAACTTTTAGAAACATTACAACAAGAAAAATAACAATGACTCCAAAAAGACTCCCTAGTTTGACACCATCCCTGAAAATGGCACCAAAAATGTTGGCCTCCTACAATGATCTAATAACTGAGCCTTTATAGCCTTGATTCAGAGATTGGACATCTAACCTGAATAGATACTTTAATCATCATTAATGTGCATTTAAATTTTCAACCCAAGGATGTGAACTTGAAATGGGATAGCATAGTATGTGCACTAGGAACTCTTAAGTAGCCATTTCTAATCTACAACTAAGAAACACACAATACTGGAAGTAAATTGCTTGAAAAGGAAATAAATAAAATGTTGAACATCAACCAACAACTATTCTAAACTAAAATGAATATCAGGAATAAAATATCTGAGCAACAAATAGGAAACTAATCTATCTACTTTGGTTGTAGGAACAAACATAGAATGGACTTCTAGTGGCTGGAAGAATAGTTGATGCCATATTTGTAACAAAGTACTAAACAAGTAATACTAAACTAATTATAAACTAATAATAGAAATTACTCACCAAGTGGCCCCCCTTGGATAAGTATCCTCTAAACTAACAAGAACTCAGATGCTCAAACTCAAAACTTTATTTCATTCATTGTAAATCATGCATAAAAAGAGTAATGTATCAAAACTAGAGTACAATATCAAATTGTGCAACCTCTTCCTCTATTCTCACTAACTTCAGAGGAAGGAGCATTAGATTATTATTTATGCTATAGCTAACTAAGGTAGTCAACTCCATGACTGGGAGGATGCCAATTAGCAAAAATAGGGAAAGTGGAGAGATGGCTATTACACATGCATGGAATCTGGTCAGACATGCAAGTCAAGCCTAGAATCAGCACAATAGTAGCACCCATGCATGTTCAATCATTAAAGTCCACTACAATAAGGTGATTACACTCTATTGAATGGAGAATATTTTGCCACTAGCCTTCTTTGACTTGGAGTGATTCCTTTGCTGGATGTTTTGGTGCATGCCTAGCTGGTGATGTCTTCCTCAACTTAGCATATTAAATATGCATGGCAAGGTCAGTACACATAATAACTACACATCTATAACCACTTTAAGAAAAAAATCAATAACCACATGCAAAATCAATATAGATACCACCAACATGCTTTAGCATGCTTCAACAATTAAACAAAGCTCAATTATCAAATTTATGACACCATTAAAAGATTAAATTACATTTTCCATCAATTCTCTTATCAAAATTTATGGGAATTCATCCTACCACCTTAATTAATAGGAGGTATCAGTTTTTATTACCAAACAAAAGCTATGCCACCCTTGTTGTAGATAATATTTGAAGCTTTCCTAGAAAATTCTTCGGCCTCTGCTATTCCTTCTGCTAACCAGTGAACTAGGATGCACAATAAACCATATATCTACTTTCAGTTACAACTGAGGGTGAAGCATGTCACCATTAATATTTGATAGTAAGCTCACATGAGTGAACTGACAAGTAGTCATTCAATTTTGAACCTTGATCATTGATCTTTCTAATTTAAAACTATATCAATGATTGAAAATCCAGCTCACTACTTTTCTTTCTACTTTATACAAAATATTTGAGATTCTGACACATTGCTTCTTCATGTAGCAATTGCTGCTAATCACTGGTTCATTTTGTTCTCTTAATCATCTTCATCTCCATCACTCCATGCTAATTCATCTTTCGCACCTTGACTCTAGTCAATGACAAGAGATGAAAGCATCATAGTTTGACATGTACACCTATATAATAATAAAAGATATCACAAATAGAAAGTAGTCAAATTAGCGGGAGAAAATTTCTTAGAAGGGGTCATCTTGCTCATCGCTAATTATAACCTTAGCATTTAAAATGAATTTAGAAGGTGTGACACAACTGGGAACTCATATCTCACTCATCACTAATTATAAACAATCCTTTGACAACACACTGGCATTGAGTGATGAAACTGAGATCACAAAGTGAGAAGTCATTTCTTATTGCTACTACAACCTTAAGAGCCCACAAATTATTAGTGATAGGTAATCCCATAAGAACCTCGCTCATCGCTAATCATAGAAAAAATCTTAGGGAAGAATTAGCGATGGGCGATACCTTAGAAATACCACCTCATTGTTCATCACCACTTTAAAATGTATACCTCAAAAGTAATCAGTGATGAGCGATAAGGACATAAGGTTGGCTGAACTTAATTGAAACCTTTATGCACATGCTCAATAGGTTGTTATGACCAGGGGAACTTCCTAGGATGATACGATAGATAAAACAAAATCTTGAGAACCCCAAAGTCATGACATAGCTTAGTTTTTTGAACTCATGATAAGGAAACCAATTTCCAAATAAAGAGTATTAAAAAATAGTGACTGGAAATAGGCAATAGGAAGTCAACAATTAAATAGAACTCTCAATTGGCTTTAAGGAAGTGGAACTTCAAAAACCTTGCTTAAGACCACAAGGATTTAAGTCGAGATATGATAGAACAGAGGTTCCATCATTGGCTCTGATAGGGGATGTATGCCTCTTGTAGGCATGGCAAGATCACCAGAATCTCTAGTTGAAGTAGACCAAAATGTGGATGAAAACCAAAGAACCCAAACTCGGAAACTACCCAGACGAGGTAGCAATTACCAAAAGCAAAACAAAAGAAAACAAACCCATATACAAAATATATGCAATGAGATCGTACATGGAAAATAACATACTTAGGAGAAGTATGGTTTTAATAATTGTCCATGTACTGGAAGTTCAAAAAGTTCACCTACCAAGCTTTGAAGAAAATATGAATCTTCTCTGTGAGTGTTGGCTATCAAATAAGGGACAATCCACAATGCTTCAAATTTTCCATGTTTTCCCTCATCTTGAGCTCTCGCATTCCAAGCTAACACCATATTTTTAACTTCAAATTTCTTAGGAGAATATTTTTTATCATATAAGCACTTAACCTTCAATTGCATCTTCAATTTTTTATCTGAGCCTCCCTCCTAGACCCATCCAACTTTACCAAATTATTTATCATGTGCTGCATATCATCACAGATTTCTCCATCATATTCCTACACAAACTTGTACATCTTGAGCAGGTTATTCTATGGAAATCTTGCCTCCAGACCATACACTAAACTAAAAGGTGAATAAACAATGGCCTTTTTTACCATCACTCTATCTGCCTAGACTACCAATTTTAATTTTGAATCCCAAGCCTTTTTATTTTTCTCCATAATTCTATTGATTATCTTCATCATGCTTTTATTACTAGACTCAACTTGACCATTTCCTTGGGGATGATAAGGTGAAGAGTAAGAGACTTGTATGTTGTGTTTCTCACAAAAGTCCTTGAATTCATCTGATCTAAAACACACAACATTGTCTGAGATAATTCTTTGAGGGACTCCAAATCTGATAAGAATATGATTTAACAAAAAATCAACTACCACTTTGTTCGTTTCCTTCTTCGTAGGTATAGCTTCTACCCATTTTGTAAAGTAGTTAGTAGCAAAAAGAATCCATGAATGACCTCCACTAGATTTTTCTAGTATCTCCCCAATGAAATAAATCCCTCATTGTTAGAAAGGGGATTCAATTGTCATAGGTCTGAGTGGAAGGTTTCTTGAAAACTTCAGTTTACCTGAGAATCATTGACAAGCATCACAAGCTTTAAAAAAATTTATGAGCATCTTTAAAAACTATAGGCCACTAGAATCTTGCTCTTAAAATCTTGTGTGCAGTAGTCTTTTCCATATAATGACCACCACACACCCCATTCTTCATTTCTTGCAAAAGCTCCAATGCTTGTTTTCCATCCACACATTTTATAAGCACTTTGTCCAAGCTTCTCCACCATAACTCATTATCAATGATCACATACTTGATAGCATGTAATTTTAATGTTCTTTTTTCATTGTCAGCCATATCAGCAGGACATTGCAAAGTTTTCAAATACTAGATAATTCTTTTGTACCATCTGCATGTTTGCATATCACATAGAGGTGCCACATCAATTACTTCAGTGTGACTTACTTGATTGGCTTCCAAGTTCACCTTTGCCATTAACTTGGCTAAGCCTTGTCCTCTTACTAACTTGGTAATGTGAACCTCAATGTTGAATTTCTAGATCTTGTTGATCCACCTACATCTTTTACCTGTTGTCTCTTGTTGAGTAAAAATGTCCTTCACAACTACACTTGGTACAATGGAAATAACTGTAGCCCCTTTTAAAAAAGTTTTGAAGTTCTTTACAGCCTTTACCAAAGCATAAGCCTATTTCTTAGTAGAGTCATACTTCAGTTTTGTAGCCTGTAGAGATTTGCTAAAAAATGCAATTAGTTGTTCAAAACCTTGCTCATTTTTCTATAAAAAAACAATGAAAATAGTATGAAAAGAAGCAAAAGAGAATATGTGCATTGGTTTGGAAAACTCAAGAGACTTTAGGACTAGAGCCTCTTTCATAGCTTGTTTTATCTTCTTAAAAGCTTGACTGGGCTCTTCACTCCAAAGTACCTTTTCACCCTTCTTCAACATTTTAGAAATAGGTCTTGTAATTTTTGTAAAGCTGGTTACAAATCTTCTAAAAAAAATTATTTTCCTAAAGAAGGTGTTAGAACTATAAAATTTTGATTTTTTACAATTAATGGCATTCATGAGTTCCAAAAAAAGTCCTCATCGTAAACATAAAATTCCTTCCTCATGGTGTTTCACTCATATTCTATCACATGATTCATTTTAATTCATCTAGTCTTTGATATTTCATTGTATTAATCATGTCAGAAAGACATAATGGTCTCCCTGACCTATGTATTTTTTCACTAACACTTGTTGCAAACTATTGGCAGGACACATATTTTGTTTCGGCTACAGAGAAGATTCATATCGGCATATGAATCATATTCTGGATGAGGTCATAGCAAAGTATTTTTTCTTGCCAACTAGCATATAAAAAAATATATTGGCAAAGGGTTAAGGCATCGATGTAATGTCACGATGAAGTCAACATGTCTCACCGACTAGCGGATGGAGTGATGTATCAGCCAAACAAAAGGCTATCAAAGTAATGTCTTACCGAAGGAAGTAGGTCTTGCTGATAAGGTGCAAAGGGGTTATCGACATGAGTTTCACCGAAATGTGAAGGATTTGCCAATTGAATACTTCAGGGAGAGTCTTACCAAATAGAGTAATCTAGAGGAACGGGTTTGGTGAAACATTTGGTGTCGATATGAGTCTTTCTGAGTGTTCAGAGTCTTGCCCATGGAATTTATTTCATTGGTAAGATTATTTTCATCGGTGAAAGGGTGATTATGTCTCAGTGACTGGAGAATACATTGAAGAATGCATATTGGTAAGATAGTGAATTTTGTGAGATGTCTCCCCAACTCAAAATTGTCACAGCAACATGAAAACAGAAGTGATAGTCATCAATTTGATTGTAGGTGTCAGTAAGACCATAGAATGTCTTGGCAAAAGGTGTAGTAAACGTTGCAAAAGGACTTCGCCCTAGATTTGAAAATCTCTCATTGACAGGACATTTGATGCGATAGTACTAGTTTCAAATGAGTTTTCATTCGTGCTTCATTAATGGCATGACAGGATATAACAAGGGAGGTTTAATCAATGCATCAATGCAAAATTGACAACAAAGGAGTTAGCAAGGAAAATGGAGAACTAGGACATCTTTCAATCTAAGGAGTTCGGGCAGAATACTGTAAGTAATTACATTTCAGCCTTCCAATTTTAAGTTCTGTAATCTTGAAGAATGGAGTCTTCTAGTTCTGAAAAGGCTTAGGGTAGAAAGTGATGCAGAGTGGCAGGGGAAGCAACACTTTTTCCAATAGCTTCTCTAAATGCACACATCAACTTCACTATTCCTTCCAACAAGAAACTCGATCACCCAACTCAACTCACACAACCAGACATGTTTGAAGGAATATGGGATGCTATGTACACTCTCAAAATGTCAAAACAAGAACAAATAACCTGACTTTACACTCAAAAACTCCCATTCTCTCATCACTCTTACACAAGCCCATGCAACCTTGCAACATTGCCAACTAGGACAGTCAAAATAAAAACTAATTAAAGGCATCAACCAGACAATGAAATCAGGTTTTATACTTCTAAGAATATCCCTCACAAGTTTCCAAAAGCACAAGATCAAATACCTAAAACAAATGTATCAAAAAATTGATTTACAAGCCATAAACAAGGCTTAACTAGGCATGTACAAGGAAGCTTTCAACTTGTCAAGGCACACCCCAACACCCATAATTCCTTTAAAAGACTCAAATAGGTTTCTCAAGACCCATTTCACATGTTTCATCCTTTATATTTACTCAAATATTCAGAAATCAAAAGAAAAGCTTACAAATGATTATTTTCTGGATTGTTTTCAAGGTAAAACTAGACCTAGGGCATCACATAACTTTTGAAAAATTCAATTTATCAATCTAAACCAAATTTCAGCATGAAAAGGAGTTTTAAATCTAACAATCCACCAAGTTTCAGATTTTTCCCACGGTGGAAATGGGAGTTACATCTATTTTGGTGACCAAGCCCTTGTTTTGCAAGGTTTCAGACCCACTTTCACTAAAATTGATGTAACTTACTCAATACTTGATGTAAACGAGTCAAATCACCACCAAAAGAACGTAGACTCTTCCCTTTTTCAAATAATTTTAATTTTCAGTATGTACAATTATGTACCAGACCGTACCAAGCACGGTATTATGAAAAAATGCTGTAAAAAAATAGAAAAAACAAAGTTTTCTTCATATTAAATGCTTCAAAACTTCAAAACTGCCAACAACAGCCCAACCTCGACCCAAGGGAGGATTTTTAAACTTGTTTCCCATCATTTACAACTACCCTCAACTGATTTTTGAAGGAGGGAACCATTAGTTAATGGGATTATATCATTAATGCTGATTTTGCACCAAATTTCATTATGACAACTTTGCATTTTGAAGCAACTTTTTAATCCTAAAGACCTAAGACCTTAAAAACCATTCAAATGGCTTTGAATTAGCCTTATTACATTATTAATACCCCCACCCTTTCACATTTACATACAAATTCATGTTTTTTCCTTCAAAGGCTACAAGAGCATCTTTTAGTGCAAGAGTGCATTTGTCTACATTTTGACTCAAAACTCAAAAAAATCACCCTAGATCTTGCTCAATGGTCTTGATTGACCTTATTAATGAAAAAAAGACTGAAAAATACTCATTCTAATCTCCGAACAACATTTTTTCATCAAATGAGCAAAAATGGAGGATGAGGTGTAGGTTCTCTTGCACCATACACCCCCCTAGAAAAGACTCATGCCTCATGAGTTGTGTTTGATACCACTATCTCCAAGCTTCAAACAAGGTCCACTGATCCAAAAATCCACTCCACTTGTTCATGTAAACTAGACTGCAAACAATCCCGCACTTCTACCATTTTGGAATGTATTGATACATGCATTTTCCCTCTTCTCTGTCCTTAGACCTGCAAACAGTCTTTTATCTTTTCCCTGACCAAGATTGAATTGTTTACTGTGTTTTTCACTTGCATACAAACAAGGATTAATAACTCTATGATCTATGTTGTTTCCTTTGTCACCTTCATGATTGGAACTATCTTTTGTCCCTTTTTTTCTTATCTTTCACTCACTGCCTCATCAAGTTGTTTTGTCACTGTCAAATCAGACTTATGTACTATGCTTCCTACAAAATTTGTTTGTTTCTCAGACCTGGTCTTAACTACAGGGCATTCAATAGCTCCTACCAACACACTTTCATGCAAACTCACTATCAACACTTCTTTTACCCCTGCATCAAACCTTATACCTGTATTTTCAGTCTTAAAATAGGGAATAACATCAAAAAATTGGTTCTCCATTACATTTATAGGTTCCTTCTTGCCACACATTATGACCTTGCTTTACCTTTAGCATCTTCTACAAGAGGAGTTAACACAAAATAATGACCATGTTGAACTATGGTGTAATTATTTTCCCTACCATCATACAATGCCCTCTTGTCATATTGTCAAGGTCTGCCTAATAAGAGATGACAACAGTCCATTGAAAGAACATCACACACAACACTATCATGATAACCACCAATTTTAAAATTCACTATAGTCTTTTCATTCACCAACAAAGATTGATCATTAGTTAACCATGAGATTTTATAGGGACATTCATGAGGAATCTTTTTCAATCCTAACTTATTGACCATTTCACATGACACCATGTTTACAGTTGATCTAGAATCAATGACTACTCTACATACCTTGTCCTTGCACTTACAATTTGTCTTGAAGAAACTTTTCCTTTGCAAAGGTGCTTCCTCTTTTGCTACCTTCAAGATCATTTTTCTCACCATCAACATTTCCCCAACCTCAGGATCTGCATTCCTACTTGGAGAACAATGACTTTCACACTCCTCTTCATGTACCAATTGTGCTCTTCTATCAATCTTCTTGTCTCCACTAGAAGAACTACCAACCCTCTCAGGAAACTTCCATGAAGGATGGCCAAACTCATTGCATGTGTAGCACCTTCCTGCGAAATCATTAGAACCTCTACCAATACCAAACCTTCCTCTACCTCTAAAACCAAAACCACCTCTAGAATCATTGTGATCTTTACCTTTGTTTGCTCCTTCTTGATCTTCATTTGGATGCTTTGATGTAGAAGGTATTCCTCTTCCTCTTGCACTAGGACCACCTCTTCCTATTACTGCTTTCTCTTGTCTCCTTTTAATCTTCTCCTCCACCCTGATTGCCATTTGGTAACAATCCTCTACACTCCTAGGGTTAGCCAAAACTAATTCATCTTGTATATTAAGCCTCAAACCACCAATATATCTAGCAATTTTTTCATCTTCATTGTCATGATGACCATACCTCAAACTTAATTTATAAAACTCCTCAATATAGGACTTAATATCCATTTCCCTTTGCCTCAAACTTTGCAATTTTTTAAGCATTTGAATTTGGTGATCTTTGGGTAAGAATTTTCCTTTGAGTTTAGATATCATCTTGTCCAATGATGTGGTCTTAGACTTTCCTTGTTTCCTCCTCTTAGACTGAAAGTAATTCCACCATACCAAAGCATGACCCTACAACTTAGTCTTTGCAATCCTTATTATTTGCTCCTTAGGAACTTCTTCACATTCAAAATGGTTATCTAATGCAACAATCCAGTCAAGTAGTGCTTCATCATTTGGACTACCACCATATTTAGAAACATCAAGTTTTACCTTAGGCTTGTCACCTTTCACTACCTTCAACAACCTTGCCATTCTTTGGTCTTTTGGATCAAGTTCTTCTTCCATGTCTTCAAATTCCTCATCGTCGTCTTCTTCTAGCTCACTCTCTTCAGCATCTCTTCTCTTGTTTGTCTCTAGGGCTATGACTCTCACTTCCAACTCTTTGAGTTCTCTTGCATGCCTTTCCTTCATCTCCCTCATCTCTTTAGCCATTTCTTTGCTTTTTGGAGGCATCTTGTCAACCTTTCCTTTTCTTCAACCTGCAAAATGCAAACTGAAACCTACTCCTTGCTCTGATACCACTATGATGCAGAGTGGCAAGGGAAGCAACACCTTTTTCCAATAGCTTATCTAAATGCACACATCAACTTCACTATTCCTTCAAAAAAGAAACTTGATCACCCAACTCAACTCACACACCCAGACATGTTTGAAGGACTTGGGGATGCTATGTACACTCTCAAAATGTCAAAACAAGACCAAATAACCTAACTTTACACTCAAAAACTCCCATTCTCTCATCACTCTTACACAAGCCCATGCAACCTTGCAACATTGCCAACTAGGACAGTCAAAATAAAAAATTATTAAAGGAATTAACCAGAAAATAAAATCAGGTTTTATACTTCTAACAAGATCCCTCACAAGTTTCCAAAAGCACAAGATCAAATACCTAAAACAAATGTATCAAAAGATTGATTTACAAGCCATAAACAAGGCTTAACTAGGCATGTACAAGGAAGCTTTCAACTTTTCAAGGAACACCCCAACACTCCTAATGCCTTTAAAAGACTCCAATAGGTTTTCCAAGACCCATTTCACATGTTTCATCCTTTATATTTACTCAAATAATCAGAATTCAAAAGAAAAGCTTACAAATGATTATTTTCTGGACTGTTTTCAAGGTAAAACCAGACCTAGGGCATCACATAACTTTTGCAAACTTCCATTTATCAATATAAAACAAATTTCAGCATGTAAAGGAGTTCTAAATCTAACAATCCACCAAGTTTCAGATTTTTCCCATGCTGGAAATGGGAGTTACATCCATTTTGGTGACCAAACCCTTGTTTTGCAAGGTTTCAGACCCACTTTCACTAAAATTGATGTAACTTACTCAATACTTGATGAAAATGAGTCAAATCACCACCAAAAGAAATTAGACTCTGCCCTATTTCAAACCATTCCAATTTGGAGTCTGTACAATTATGTACCAGACAATACCAAGCACAAGATTAGGAAAAAATATTGTAAAAAAATAGAAAAAACAAAGTTTTCTTCTTATTAAATGCTTCAAAACTTCAAAACTGCCAACAACAGCCCAACCTCGACCCAAGGGAAGATTTTTAAACTTTTTTCCCATCATTTACAACTGCCCTCAACTGATTTTTGAAGGAGGGAACCATTAGTTAATGGGATTACATCATTAATGCTGATATTGCACCAAATTTCATTATGACAACTTTGCATTTTGAAGCAACTTTTTAATCCTAAAGACCTAATACCTTAAAAACCATCCAAATGGCTTGGAATTAGCCTTATTACATTATTAATACCCCCACCCTTGCACATTTACATACAAATTTATGTTTTTTCCTTCAAAGGCTACAAGAGCATCTTTTAGTGCAAGAGTGCATTTGTCTACATTTTGACTCAAAACTCAAAAAAATCACCCTAGATCTTGCTCAATGGTCTTGATTGACCTTATTAATGACAAAAAGATTGAAAAATACTCATTCTAATCTCCTAACAACATGTTTTCATGAAATGAGAAAAAATGGAGGATGAGGTGTAGGTGCTCTTGCACTAGAAAGCTTGGTGAGAGTAGTCAATCAAAAGGAAAGAAACAAAAGGTTGATACATAGCATGAGGGCATTAAATGAAGATTGAATCAGGAACTTATTAACTAGTTACTTGGTTTAGGGCCTAAAGCCAGAAGGTCTGCACAACTTAGGGCATAAGTTGATAAATTGGATGATAAATGCAAGTTCATAGGTGATATCTAGATTGTCGTAAGGTGTGAACTATTCAATTTCCATTATCATAGAAGAAACTGCTTTGAACTAGTTTGTAACCCATGGAAGCTAAATTTAGGGAAACTAGTGTGCCCTAACGTGTTTGTAATTGTCGAGTTATTAAAATTGCTTGTTGATCATTATGACTCGAAACACAAAGCTATATGTGACCCATCTAGAAAACCACAGATATATGTGTCAAAGGAGGCATTAGGTGAGGTTTTCAAATTAGAAGGGTTTTTCAATGAGGTGATTAGTTGTGAAGAATTGGAGAAATAATTCTCAAGAATGGATACAACTTATAAGGGCTGGAGGTTGCCAATTCATAGAGTTAAACAAGGTAGCAATCCAAATCCATTATAGGATAGTGAGGGGCCTCCTTATCATGTGGACTTGTTTGAGCCCTATATGAATTACACCTATTTCTCAATGTGTCAAGTGTTGGGAATGGATGCCCTAGAATTCATGTCAATTGTTTCAACGATTATCACAGCAGATATCAAGTATCACAACTATAGGCCATTTGATTATGCCTCATACATTTCTAGGGAGTTTGATTCAGGATTGATGGCCATCAAAGGTGGAGCTTCTATTGTTCATCTCAGGCATTATTCATTGTTGATGCACTTGGTACTATATTTTGGGCAGGAGTTAGGAGTATGGCCTCTAGGGATGAGAATTTCTCAAATTGGTAAGGAGGGTGAGGTATTGTGTGTTCAATTGTGGACTGCTATTTGGGACAACAGGTTTGCTAATTCTAGTTTCATTCATTTTGAAGAGTATTTTGTAAAAACATTGTATAAGTTGTATCAGTATCCTTGTAATTATTCATTGACTGATGAGATTAAGAGGTTTCTTTGGCCAAAAGACTTCAATGGGCCAATTGATCATAATTGGGGAGATTGGTATTGTCTGGAGGGAGCTACAATGATCAGGGTCTATGGGTTTGAAGATGCCCCTTTCATTCTGCCAAAGATAGTTCCAAATAGAGTTGCATATTTGGAGATTGTCAGACAAATGGACTATTACAGTGTAATGCATTTTGGCTCTTTTGGGAAGCAGGCATTTATGCCTAGTACATTATGTTTTGGTGACTTCACTGTGTTGGCTAAGGAAGGATACAATTCAATCCTTGATAGATTGTTGCATTATAATATGAAGAGAGGACCACCCAGAAAGGATTTTGATCCAGAGGGATATATAAATTCTACTAAGATGAAGATAAATTTTGGAGGGTATCATCATGTACCCTATCCCTTTGATGATATGATCAAAAATTTAGATGAAGATGAAGTTGAAATGGTGGTTGAAAGGTATAACCAAGGGCTACAAGATGCAGATCAATTATCTTCTAGAGTAGAGGAGGTACCTAAGGATAATGTGCTATAGGGTAAACCAGAAAAAGTGTCTAGGTTGAGAACTCAGCACTATGTTTTCCCAACTAGAGAGCAGAGTATTGAAAGTGGTGATGTAGATGCAAGCCATATTGAATATAGATCATTTGTCTTGGATGATGAGTTTATAAATTCCCTAGAGTTCAAAGCATTCGTGTACAAGCAGAAGGGGAAGGAAATAAGAGAAAATGTTGATGATGTCACTTTAGGGAATGAAGAGAAATTATTGGGTCAATTGAGAAAATGTGTGGATGATGAAATAACAAATATGACCCTTGAAAAGGTGAGGAAAATGTTGGAGAATGTTGGTGTCATGATTTTTCCTGGACTTGATTTGAACTCTGCATTAGTTTTTGATAGTTTCTTAAGGGACAGTAATGCTACACACAAGCTTGACAAGGAAAAAGTAATAGAGGTGTATGCAGGCTCTAAGTACAATACTGGTGAAGGATCATTGATGATATGGGGTTTATACCCACCCCACAGGAAATTAGTGGTAATTGACATAGAGAAGGCATTTGTCCATGTCATGACCCTAAAAGTTGGAGAGGTTGATCCCATGGCTACTACAGAAATTGGGGTCAATATTGCAAAATTGAATAAAGCACAAATCTAGATGTTGATAAAAGAAATAGAAATGTACAAGGAAAATAATGAAAGGATGATGAGAGAGAATGATAGACTGAAAGATTTGGTTGGTTTTTCAATGGGGCCAGCCAAAATGCTCACTCAAGGAGAAATTTCTCAGGCAAAAGATCATTGGGTAGGATCAAGTGCTTATTCCCAGGGTAAGCATGATGCAATTGCAGCAATTGTTAAGAAGAGGCAGGATTGTTTATCACCTTGGTTGAATAAATTGTGGGGAAAATATTCTCATACTCTAGCCACATTAAAGGAGCATACAAGGATGGATGGACAAATTATGGAGAAGTTTCATGAAATAGCCCAAAGTGATGTTTCTAACAGTGCAATACTTGAAGTTGCCAATCATATTATAAATCATCATCGCAACTTCTATGTTGAACTGCAAGGGGATGAACAAGGGTTGATTGATGCTTCCAAGAAAACTATGATCACATTCTCTGATGATAAAGGGGAATTGAAAGAAACCACCATATGGAAAAATGAATGAGTCAATATTGAATGAAGTCATTAGGTTTGCTTTTGTAGAGGATACAACATTGGAGGAAGTGAGTAAGCAGAATGAGGAAATGATAAGGATGGAAATCACAATCTAGAATGTAGTTGGAGATGCAGACACATATGAACGCTGGGATTATTTGGATCACCTCACTAAAACTCACTTGTGGTAAATAGAGCCTAATTATCCTCTAATCTTTTATTTTGTAAAATTGGACATTTTCCATTTCTGAAAGGACGCATCCTTTTGTATTCTCAATGTATAAATATATGTTTCGGAAATGAAATGGGGGGATAAGTAGAATAGGATAGAGGATAGAAGGGAGATAGTAGAATAATTTTTTTTGGCTAATATGAGACTATGCTGCATGTGTAAAATCATGGAGATATCAATTGAAATCTAATACTATGGTGCAGTTGTTTCTGGCATCGGTTGTTTATGGTGTTCATTGAAAGCATTATTGAAGTTGTCTCCAGTATGGTGTTTTTTTTATTATTTAAATTGGTGTAACAAGTT
The DNA here is from genome assembly GCA_007258455.2 of Sequoia sempervirens. Taxonomy (NCBI): domain Eukaryota; kingdom Viridiplantae; phylum Streptophyta; class Pinopsida; order Cupressales; family Cupressaceae; genus Sequoia; species Sequoia sempervirens. The sequence continues at coordinate 101,647,667 of VDFB02193867.1, forward strand.
TATATCTAGTTTATCAGTGCACATTTGCTGCATCTGTATGATCAATTGATTGGATCTTTCCAGTAAAGATTAAATCCTTTAAATTGATCATAGTAATTAGAGAATGTCAAATGGATCACTAAGAAGAACTCAATAATCATAACCTTGCATGTTTATACAAGCTATAAACCAAATCAAATGATAAACAACTTGAATGTCTACTAGAATGAAGTACTTGTTTCAGATTTCTCTTGACTCCACATACCATATAAGGCACTAGTCTCTTCATTTTCATTCTTTAGTTTCATTCATATTTTTTTACATCTATTAACTGAACATATTAGGGTTTAGTTTTGAATATTGGTATACAATTTATACCAAATTTGTTTTATTTGTCCATTTTCATCTGCCATCATGGAAAAGCCATTGCATGAAGGATAATCATAAGTCAAGTCTGCATAATTCAGATAGGTACACCCACTTAGGTCTAGTAGCACCTGAAGATTAGAATGTCCAAAATCTTTTGACCTTCTCTATTACCCTAAAATTTTGTAAAAGCTTGGCAACCTTTCATGGTTCAAACCTATGTTTTTGAGAGCTAATAGAAGGATTGGATACCCTTGACATTTCTTGGCTAGGGAATCTTATAAATAGTTGCTACTCTTTTAGGATCTATCCTTACTCCTTCTCTAGACACAATATGTCATAGTAGTTTTCCCTCGATGACCCCAAAGGCATATTTTTTAGGATTCAAATATATTCCATATTGTAATGACCTAACATTTTTTTCTAGATGCATGTAATGATCTTCTCTCTTAGAATAAGTATTCAAGTCATCTTGATACTCAACCATAAATAGATAAATAAAATTTGAGAGAGCTACATCCATAGCCCTCTAAAAAGTAGCACCAATGTTTGTTAAACCAAAAGGCTTCCTTACATACACATAAGTACCTCAAGGAGTAGTAAATGTAGTCTTGTATTGTTCACACTCCTTTACTTTTACTTGATTATACCCTAAAAACTCATCCATCATTGACAACAACTCACAACCAGTTACCTTCTATAACATGGCCTCCATGTTGGGTAAGGGATAATTATCTTTTAATGAAGATACATTCAAGTTATTGAAATCAACACATAGTCTTATATCCCAATTATTTTTCCTCACCAGTACTAAGTTGGATACCCATGAAGAATGTCTAATGGGTTTTACAATACTAACCTCTCTTAACTTTACCAACTCTTCTTGCATCTTGGGAGCTATCATCGAATTGATTGGTCTTTGCTTTTGTCTGAAAGGTTTTGTATCCTCCTTCAAAGGGATTTTATGTTGAAATATCTCCTCTTTGTAAGATTCCAAGTCATCATATGACTAGGAAAATACATTCCCATAATTTCTCAACAAGGAAATTAGCATGGATTTCACATTTGGTTTCATCATTTTTCCTATATAAACCTTCTTTGGGGTATTTTCAATTCCCAAGTTTACTTCTGCTAAGTCTTTTGAGTGGGCACTAGCTGCTTTGGCCTTACTGGCTTCTTGATTATTGAAGACCCTTTCAAAAGCTACAAGACCTTTGGGAATTTTATTTTTTTTCAACTAGATAACCTCTTTCCTAAGGATTTTTTCTTGTCCATCGACATTTTCTATAAATCCACTAAAATCAATCTCCTAACCTTCATATTTATCAGCACATTTTAGGAATCTAAGAATATCCTCATCGTCATTAAAAATCTGCCAATTGTACACATTATCATGGATAGAGGGCCTTTCCCTTACCTTAATCTTTGAAATCCCTATGAAAGTTATATCATCAGGTATTAATGAAATATTAGCCAGTAAATTAGAAACTTTGATATGTCCTCCATCCAGTATATTCCAAAAGTATCAAACTATTCTATGGAGTCCCAAACATCATTTTGATATTGCCTTATTCTATTATTTTTGCAAGCATATTTAGCCCTTACTTGGGATATTACTAACTCAAAATCACCAATTACCATTATTTTTTTGATTCCATGTTTTTATCAAGTTTTAATCCCACTAAAAAGGCTTCATATTCAGCTACATTATTTGTGCAGATAAAAGATGGTGTAAAAGAAAACTTATAAGTACTTCTAGTTGGTGATACTAATAGAATCCCTATACCAAATCCATCCTTATAACTTGCACCATCAAAGTACATTTTCCACAGTCCTATAGTAGACATTGTTGAAACTTTATTTTCTATAGGTGTAGGACATCTTTCAATCTCCTTTCATAATTCCTCTACCCTAAACCCATCAATTTCAGTGTCCACAAAAAGAACTGTGTCATCCTCAAGAACATGTTCCAACATATGTGGGACCCTAGATTCTCTCATTACTTGGATATTCATTCCATCAATAGGAAATGTGGCATAAGACATATCACGTTGCATACTACCTCCCATAGATGCACTCCATTTTAATGAAAACAACATTCCATAATTAGGTGGGATATCAACTACAACCACACTCATTTTAAACTCCTTATCAGGGAAAGCTGCTAACCTATATGGAAGCTCATTTATCACATCTACCATAGGGACTTCCCTGGCATCCACGACATAACACTTACTGTGAGTGCTATCAACTTTTAATCCTAATGCATCCTTGATTTCAACTAGCATAATGTTGTTTGATCCACCAAAATCAATAATACAATTCTTTATGAAATTCCCCCCAACTATCAGGGTAAGAAAAAATGGATCTATCTTATTAGGGAATGTATTCACATAATTTCCAAGAAAAATGTGAGGAATCTCATTAATTACTTCTTCAACCTCCTTACCCTTTTTATCCTTATCATTTAATGTGGGTTTTACTACATCATTACCGGTTAGAGCAGTGTCAGTGATAAGGGCCACTACCTTTCATTTATGTTCCTCTATCCTCATCATTTCAATAAAAGCCTGTATAGATACTTTAACTTGACTAAGTAACTGAAAAATATCAATAGGAGTATACTTGGGAAACTCCGTTGAAGGCATACCTTGTTCATGGCTATTTTCTTTCTATCAGTCTCTAGTTGCTTTATCTTTGTGTTTGTATCTTTATTTGTAGCTTTAGGAACTTGCTTCTACATCTTTAATTTTTTATCAAAAAATTTGTGTCTAGGAACAACTTTTAATTTTCCCATCCTTTTGGCCCAAATTTTATCTCCCTTGTCTTCTTTCTCTTTGATAGGTTTCATCCTTCTATTAGGTTCATGTTCTTTACCCTTAGCCCTTTTTTTCTTTGATGAACAAACCAGCAGGACTACCTTGTTCACCTCCGATAGTTCTATTTCTCAAATGGTAAGAACCTCTAGCTTGAGCAGCTAAGAATGTTGTATACTTTGCAATTTCTGCAATTTCTTCCACATAAGGCTTTCTCAATGAGGTACCATCTTCAATTTCCTCCAAATTGTAGGCCTCATCATTTATGGTATCATCCTCATTAGAAAAAACTTGTTGATGATATGTATTAGCTATTTGCCTTTGATTATGAACATCTACCTCACAAGAATCTTCATTAGAAGAGCACTCACTATAGGCAACATCAGAATCACCCATGATCATGAGCACATCCTCCTTGTCTTGATCTTGTTGATCACACTCCTCAAGCATGTTATCTTCTACCTCCACCATTTGTGCCACTGCACGCTACTGTGAGGAATGGGGCATTTGGAAAATCATTCACCAAGGAGTATCTTCAACAAAGTTTCTTGAATTCTTTTACAGAGGATCTGAAGGAACTTTTTTTTGAGAATTTATTTGATTATTTGAGACAGGCTTCCCATTATACCAATTGGTATTGTAAGGATGATCTTGCAACCTAGGGGTCTCTCATTCCTTTGGTAATTTCTTAGTAGGGCCTTCTCTTGTTTTTCAATTTTATCATTGATGGTTTTCATGAAGCTTTCAATCTTGTCTTCAATTGTTACCCCTTTAGTAATTTTCTTCCCTTTTTGAAGTTTTGAAAAGTCTTGGATCATCACATCTGTCAAATTTACTAGTTGTTTTGCTAATTTTTTCTATATGTTCCACCATCTTAAAAGCTTCTATTAAATATTGAGGATGCTTATCTAGTAGATGGTAACTCATCTTTGCATCAGAAGCATTGCAATAATTTATCAAGCTTACATGATCATTTAAATGTAAATGAGGAGGAAACCTTTTTCTAGCCTTTTGGAACCTTGTATTAAACTCAACAACAGATTCATTGGACCCTTTTACAATATTATTGAATTGATTCAATAGAAAACTTAAATCAGTCTTATCACCATATTGCTTTCTAAAAATCCTTATGAACTCTTCCCAAGAACCAATGCTCTTGGTAGGTAAACTTTTGTACCATTCTCTTGCATCTTCAACAAGATACTACATAAATAATTTTGTCATTACATCTTCTGATTCTACCTCAATGTCATCCATAACATTAGTGAATGATTTGAGGTGGTATTCACCACGTAGAGCATTGTTTCTAGAAAATTTGACTAGAGCTAGCCTAAAATCTTTAGGGAATGGATTGGGATAGCCAAGAATTTCAGCAAAACATAACTATTGGTATCTGTCTACTTGGAGTGGTTTCCTAGTATATCTATCCCTATGATCATCCATGTGTTCATCCTCCATTTTGTTATCAAAGAAGCTATCATCCCTTTCCTTTCCACTTTTACCATCACCTCCCTCTTTCCTACCTCCTTCATCATCTTCAAACTGAAATTTATCATTATTATTTCCTCCCCCACCACCACTTTGCCCAAGGAGATGTCCATATTACTTCCTCTTCTACAACTCACTGTCAGTATGTCTAGAACTTGAGGCTTCTAGTATATGAGTAGACATATGAAGGAATGCAATCTTTCTAGTGATCTCAACATTAGAGGATATCATTTCACCTTTTTTCAAGTCTTCTCTCAACTTTTCACCTTTGAACTGTAACCTTAATATCTCATGGTTTGGAGGTGTATTAGATTGGGTTGGATCAATTTTGGCTTTGTTTGTGGGATTATCAGTAAGTGAAGTATTGGTTTTATCACAGGTTTTGAACATATTTTTCTTGGGGAGGTCAATAGGTCTTTTCCAATGATCTACAAATGATGCTTTCTTAGTAGTAATAGCAGGGTATGAAGCTTTAGTGGCTGAGGGAGATGCAGTATAATTATCAATAGCTGAAGTTCCCATTGCAACTATTATTCCAAGAATATCATTAGTCATTTTAGAAAAATTCTCATCAAAGGTTCTACACCTTGTGGCCTCCTCTCTTATTTTCTCCAAAAAATTTCTCCTGGCATCTCTCTCACATAGCTTAGCTCTAATCTTATCTTCCTTTTCTTTTAAATATTTCTTTCTTCTTTCTTCTTGTTCTTGTAATCTTAACTCTTCTTCTTCAATGGCTTTCATGCCATTGTCTATATCTTTCTCATTTTCCAAAATACCTCCATGTTCACTCGAGGCAGGGGTAAAGTAAGGTTGGTCAGCCAAATCTTCTTTAAGAGAAAAATGGATTGATTCATCAAGGTATTTACCTCGTGGATTGAAATTATTTCCATTAAAATGGACCCAATTCCTGGGGTTGAGGACTCAAAGAACTTCTTAATTTTTCCCCAAAATTCCCACCTATCCTTCTCTCTTGAAATATTTTTCTCACTATCAAAAACTTCTTTTATTGGGAAACTTTCCTGGTCTATGTTAGGTTCTTGAACATTATTTCCTTCTTCATGGACACTTGCACTACTTATATTAATATGAAAATTAGGAGATACATTAGAATGGGAATCAATAGACTTACTTGATTCAGAGCGTTTCTTGACCCATTCAGGTTGCTTTTCCTTTGTAAGTTCAGATTCTACCTTCTGCTTAGGATGCTTCTTTGCGTAACTTCTTGTCTTCCTCATAATTTCCAATACTACAAAATCCCTTTTATTGTTTTCTTCTGGAGCTTTAATCTTCACACTAGTACTAGAGAACTCAGAGTTTCCACCCAAGATACTAGGAAAAAAAAAGTGATTGCACTTTGATTTTGTACATGTTACTTTAGAAAAGATTTTAAACATTAACTTATAGGCAGTGACATAATGAAATAACACCCATCACTAATTATAAATAGCCCTTTTACAACACACTGGCGATGAGTGATGAAACTAAGATCACAAAGTGAGAAGTCATTGCTTCTTGCTACTACAACCTTAAGAGCCCACAAGTTATTAGCGATAGGTGATCCCATAAGAACCTCACTCATGGCTAATCACATACAAAATATTAGGGAACAATTAGTGATGGGTGATACCTTAGAAATACTAACTCATTGCTCATCACCACTTTAAAACATATACCTCAAAAGTAATCAGTGATGAGTGATAAGGACATAAGGCTGGTTGAACTTAAGTGAAACCTTTATGCATGTGCTCAATAGGTTCTTATGACAATGAAAACTTCCTAGGATGATATGATAGATAAAACAAAATCTTGAGAACCCCAAATTCATGACATAGCTTATTTTTTGAACTCATGATGAGGAAATCGACTACCCAATAGAGAGTATTAAAATAGTGACCAAAAATAGAAAATAGGAAGTCAACAATGAAATAGAACACTCAATTGGCTTTAAGCAAGTGGAACTTCAAAAACCCTACTTAAAACCACAAGGATTTAAGTTGAGATATGATAGAACAAAGGTTCCATCATGCTGACTCATTTGTATGTCTCTTTATTTCATACAATTTTCTAATAGATAACATCAAATTCATTCCTCCCTCACATGACTGGCTAGAGGTTGATGCTTGCTCTGAAATTCTTGAAAATGATTTAATAACAATATCTAAATGATTCTTATCTTGAAGATCATTTTTAATTTTTTATGGACTCAATTGGAATGTCTGGACACTACTAGAACTAGCAACACTGGTTATTGTAGATCTCTTCATAATTGAGTACTTTAGATTATTCTCAATATGCATAACCTCCTAGTAAGCTTGTTGTAGGGTTGTAGGCTCCTTGTCTCTCACTAGAAAACTCATATTTTTTTCAAATGATCCTAGATATAAAACTAAGCTTTTTGCATCATTTGGTCTTATGTATTCAAGGATATCTCTAATTTCCTTTGCAAATTGATGATTGAATGCAAGGATCAATTCATCTTTGCTTATGTGGATTTGCATAAGGTTTTTTCTTACCAAACTTGGGTTGATCCTATTATAAAATTTCTCAAGGAAAGCATTCATGAGTTCATTCCAAGAGAACCAATATCTTGCATCTCCCTTTAATGATTGAACAAAAAGATTCATCACCATATCTTCAAAATCAACCTAATAATCACCCATTACATCTACAAATTCTTGCAAATGTTCATTCATTGATTCATATTTTTCACCACTAAACTTTGGTATCTTATCCCTGATCTTGGGAGGCATAACATTAGGATAGCAACAAATATTTTTAAAGCTAATAGCTCTATACTTGCCATATAGAAGCCATCCTAATGGGCCTAGGGTTGTTTAACTTGTGTACTTTTGTTCATATTTGCACCAGATGACACAAACTAACAACTCACCCCTAACTCTTAAAAGGAATTCTAAAATATTTATGCAATTTGTAAAACACTACTTCAATTCCCTTTACAAATAAGATCCCAAGATCTCAACACAAGTATTCCATACAAAGGATGCCTAAGATTTACAATATGACATGCTTCTTGTACTTGATTACATAAACTTCAACTTACATATGAAGCATGTTAAAATTATTAAATATTCCCTAATCTAGTGCTAAATCACTAATAAGGGAATCACTTCCATATCAAACATTGGGAATTTATGATAATATCATCTATAAAATGCTCAAATTTATTTCAAATCATTACAAGAGTACTTGTATGCTAGCAGCTACAAAGTTTTTCTCAACATTAGGAACAAAGATTTGAAAACTTGATGCATGCTTGAATAGGTTCTTTGAGTCAGAGTTGCTGCCTCTCTTTAGAGGATAAAGCTTCACATAAGATGAAACTACTTTTGCAAAATAAAATAGGTTTTGGGCTATCTCCTACAACATAGTCATGTTCAGATCCCTCAATGCCTTCTACACATAGATTGTATACCAGGTTAAAGAATTTGAGAAAATTTAGAGTAAATCACCAGCTGACTTTGCACTTTGTATCTATGTCTTGGACAGTGAGAACTCCCTAGCAGAGTCACCGTTCTCTTGGTGTTTTCCACTACACCTAAGACATCTCTAAGGAATAGCCAGTTACTATACTCAAGACTTTTGAAATGAATAGCCAACTAACAAGATCTAGTCTAAGACTAAGATCTTCTACACTTTAGGTTTTGTGGGACCAAGGAGGGTGTTCCTATTATGTTCATTTAATATTTTACTATGTTGAACACATCATTAGACAGATCATATTTGAATGAGGGATAACTATGCAACAATTATAAAAAAATTGTCTTGTTTCTAAATAATCTACTACCCATTCATCAAAATGAAGACATCAGTAATGGGAATTGACATACATGAACATTTGAATAAGTGAATTTTAAAATGAATGTAAAACCTAGTTGCAGGTTGGTAATTGAGTGATTATTTGATTAACCCCTTAAGTAAATCATTGAGGAATAGATCAGTGTCATATTTATTGGGAAAAATGGAGTCACATATGCAAGAATTAGTAAAAAAGAGATGACCCAATAACTCAATGGAACATACTATTCACATAATACTTTGCATCATGGAGCTAAAATATTTAGATATATCACTACTTATAAAATCCTTAAATGAACATAAATTCATCGTACCATCTAAGTATTTAATCAATTACTTGAATCAAGAAAAATAACAGAGACATGCATTCGAACAAATATTCAAAGTAGAATAGAAATATCATTAATATTTCATTCAAAATTCACCTAGACTTGCAAAAGGAGAGAAAAATATCATAATTATATATATTCACTTGTACTTGAATCATGTCTAAGGAAAAAATTTAAGCTAACTACATATGTTCATTCATAAAGCTCAAAGATGACCAACAATTATATTCATACCTATTTGTATATGCTTGACCTAAACCTATCTAGAGTCCTTCAAAATGAGCCTTGGTTTCCCTTTTATAATGTAATCTCTAGCAAAGTCACCAATTTTTTAGCTCTCAAAAACATAGGCTGAATGCCTCAAGAGGATGTCAATCTCTTGATACATTTTAGGGTAACAAACAAGGTCAAGAGAACTCAACCTTCTACTCTTTAGGTGCTGCTAAACCTGGGTGGGTGTACCTTTCTGAATGAAGCAGACTTAACTTATGATTTATCCTTCTAAAATGCTTTGTCCATAATGGCAGGTGAAAATGAACAAATGAAATCAAACCTAATAGCAATATTTTTAATCTAAATCCTAAAATGCTCAATTAAAAGATATAAAGAACTGAATGAATTCAAATGATGAAATTGTGAAGACCAGTGCCTTATTGGGTATGCGGAGTCAAAAGAAACAGAAGTGGGAAACTTATTCTGGCAGAAAATCAAATTGATGGCACATGATCTGTTTATAACTTGTATAAACATGCAAGATTATGACTACTAAGCTCTACTTTAATAATCCAAATGAATCTTCCTAATTATTGTGATCAACTAAAAGGATTTAATCTCTTCTTGAGAGAACTAGTCAATTAATCACATAGATACAACAAATGTGCACTGATAAACTAAAAATAAGCTTGTTACTTCGATTTAAATAACCAAAAAGAATCAACTTGGAGACATCTTTAGCAATACTTTTCAATAAACTCAACATACAATTGACACCAGAAATAACCTGCCACACCAGCTAAATTTTATTGAATTCGCCATTTTAAAACATACACATAGTCTCTGATAAGAGAAATCTATTCTAATGTAGCCATTCCTAATCTATTGTATATGATCTAAAATCTCATGATCCCCATTACAAACAAGAATACCCTTTTTATACACCAACATCAGGAAAAACTCATATTGCTACCAAATCATGTTGGCTACCATAGAATTTGGGAACAAATCACATGTTGGCCCTCAACAGTATTTAGCAATCCCTATGTTGGCCACAATGCTCAAGTCTTTGTTTATCATCACTGAACAGTCACTGTAATATCCTTGTGAGTATGCCAAAGGAAAAATATCACTAATCATCGACATTCCTTTGTTCATCGCCATGACCACCTGCTATTGGAGAGCTATCATACAACCTTCATTATGTCTCACCAAAAACACATTTATCACCTGTATCGCTATGATCCCTCGTTATTGGGTAGACCATATAAAGAATTTGATCGTTATGCCGAAAGCCCCTTATAATACAATCTGGTCGCTAAGACATAAGGGTTATCACACCAAGATGCACCATTGTTTTATTCACTATTGCTATAGCCTCATGGAATCAGAGAGACACATATAGAACACCCCGTGTTTCACCGAGAATCTCTTCGTCCAACCTAAGTGTCGCTATAACTTATCACTCTCGGGGAAACATCCTGTAGAGTGTTATATTGCATTGAAAGCCAACATCTATATTCAAGTCACAGAGATAATTCAACCTTCTCACCGATAGATTCCACTCTCTTCATTGGTGAGACCCATTAGTGTTAGGGAAACCTCATGAAGATACTTAATGTTATACTGAAGCACCCCAAGCACACATGATCATCGAGAGAAAACCAACCCTTGGCCAAAAGTAATTCATAAGATATTGTCAGCAAGACCCAACAAGTTCACTATGGCCTATATCGATATCATAACTCTTGTCGAAAACCTCATCATCCACCATTGCCAAGACCGCAGAAAAGTCCTACCGAACGATGCCTGTCTTGAAAACTTCAATCGCTACGACAACAAAAACGTCTTGCCAATAGGCAACTCAGATGTTTGCAAGAAGAAAAATGGATTGGGGAGACCTAGAAATTGTCAAACCAAAATAGACCAGAATGTGAAAGATCCATGACTTGATGGAATCAAAGGGGCAACATGGCAAAAAATGGGCAAAAAGATATAAAAACAAACCCATGTGCTCAAGATGAGGACCAAAATGGAAACTTAGGTTTATGGAAAACATGTGAAAAAGATCAAAAATTTATAGTTCCAACACAAGCCTCAAGCTCAGATACAGTTTCCATACAAAAATTTCATTTCATTTAAATTCTAACTGCATTTGTTGACATTTCACAACCCCACTTGTTAAATCATTAGAAAATGGTGCAATCAGGGAAACTAAAATATAACTGCCACCCGAGAGGATAAATACAAAGTTCCGCAAAAATTATCCTTATTTCCATCTATGCCATCACGAACTAGGAAACCAAAATGCCACAAAAGCACAGAACCAAGATTGAAATAAAAAAGGTGCCACCTATGCCAAAACGAGGACCACCACATCACAATCCATCAACACAAAAACTTAAAACAACACACACATCCAATTCAATCGCCTGCCACCCCACAAACACCAATAACACTCCCACAACAATCATGACCACTTCTTGTCATCTCCAAAGGAAGAGAGGAAACCCTGACCTCTTCCTCTTTCTTCTCTTTACCTAGCACAATTCCAAGTTTCCCACTAGGAGTATTTACTGCCAATGGCACTACCAATATCACCTCCTCTTTAGAGGGTGAATTCTCATTAAATAGATCCAGATATCGATTGTAAGTAGAGCCAGTCTTAGTGCCATTTTTAGAGGAAATTCTTGTAAGGTTAATAGGTGAATGTTGGTTCCCATAGGAGCCACATCCATACCTTACATTCCACTTTGATCTAGTAAAATACTGCATTGGACCCTTTCCTTTGTCATTTGTTCCTACTGCAACATTACCTTGAAATTGCAGTCTTTTATTGCATCTACTAGGTGCTAGTCTGGGAATCTTAGCAGAAGTATCTACCTTCATGGTGAAAGCAACCTTTGGTGCATCTGAACCTAACCTCAGGGCATTCAAGTGAACAAACCTTCTTACTAGTTCACTCATTTTTTCCTCTGCCAATTACACATGTTGGAGAACGCTTAACTACTAAGTGATAATGATGTGAATGGAAATTATCTCAACTATATTTACTGAGTGAAACAATAGCATTCATAATTAATTTTCATCACACACGCGCAACATTGGCATCTCATTGGTAGATGTACTAGCACCGTTTAATTCCCAATTGCTTGGAAGTTCATAGATGATACTTCATGATGACCAACATTTGCATCATCACACAAATTGAGATCAACTCAATCGCTATGCAAGACATTATCCATTAATGTAGACTAGTTACTCAGAGCAAGAATGACTGTCACATGTCATTTTTCCAACTTTAAATGTTATCCATTGATCTTTTTCCTTGATGGATGATCAGGCGACTAGCTTCTATTTGACTATTCTTTATTTCCAGTGGTGCTTCACTGAAATGTTCTCAACCAATCATCCTCATCCATATCGAATGATACCATCATTGTGTCTGGGCTCCACTATCTGAGTGAGTGGGGACAGGTGTCAAGATCTCATTGATCTTGTTGGTTTTAACCATCATTCACTTTCATTCAGTGAGCTAGTGGGGAATGGTGAAGATCATTCTGCTCGATTAATCTCAGCTATTTGTTGAACACATCGAGCCATGGGAGCATTAGTGGGGAGTGGGCCCCACACCCTGCTTGGACACACATTAGCTTCTCATTGACCTCATTGCATTTAACTTGCTATCACTTAACTCCAGTAGGCTAGCGGGGTATGGTGGAGATCTTTTCCTCGATCTTCAAACCTTGAATCTACACATTTCATAATGTTAGCATTAAATGGACAGACTGATGGTGATGTAACCACCGAGGCCAATAAGTTAACACTTAAGTTACTAAGTAAAATTTAAAACCTGGCCCTAGGAAAAGACTTGATGTGTTGGGAAAATGGTGACCGTTTCTTTGGACCAATGAGGCCAATAGATAAATGTGTTAGATGGCTTGAGAGATGACTTAAGGGGTTGATGACGGACTGAGTAGGTCAACCAGAAATTAAAACATTCACAAGCTTTTGAATGAAACCCTACTCACCTATGAGGACAAGGGTTTATCAAAGGGGCAGACCAAACCCATGGAGAGGAAAATCCATCAATATTTTAGAAGCTCCAAGACACACAACAATGTTAATGTACAAAAATTCCTTTTGAACATTTTAGTGGTTTGCTCGTTGTGTATATGACATCCAAACACATGCAATATTCTAAATAATAGTTGTAGAGCTATTATAAATTGATGCATATGTAGATATAAATATATACATATATAAATATATGTGTGTGTGTGTGTGTGCATGTATATATATATTTGTATACACACACACATGCATAACTGTATACATATATTTGTGCATCAATGTGTATATAAATCTATATGCATGGATGCCTATGAGAACAATAACATGTTTTGAACATTACAGTTGTGCACTTCCTATATTCGATAATCATGAGAATATAGTTTTTGATGCATTTAATTAGTTCAAAGTTGTGTAGCTATTTTCAATTTTTCATTTTCTGCGCCTATATACCCTAAGCACTTTTTTCTATTCATTTAAGTGTCTTTATTTAAAACTTTTGACCCTTTTTAATGTCATTCTTCACACACATACACATACAATCACCACCACATATGATATTTTCTTAGAATCTACAGATGTAGAGGACCAATTGCATAAATGCGTATGTGTAAAGGGTGATAATACATTTGACCATTTTGATTCTCATGGTATACAAACATTTACATACAATTGCACCCACATATCCCTCTCTAAAACTACAACAATATAGGAGCAATCATATATATATGTATGTGCAAAGGGTGAGTATAAAACTAGAAAGATATTCATTGTTTATATACCTCCATTTTTCATCTCTGTTATTGTATCAATGGAAATTGTAAGGTATTTCTGTTAGGGTTAGAGATAGCAGATCTAACAATTAAATGCAGATTTAATAAACAAAAATAGAGAAACTAAATCATGCACAGAATAAATCATAACATAGAAATTTAACATGGTTCACCCAATCTGGGCTACATCCACCAAACCGTAGCCATCCAATACTTTTATTATCCAGTAAAAAAACCCTGTTACAATCTTGCGAATAATCGCGTTTTTCATCATACTGAAATACCCATCCGAACCCCCCTTTTACCAAGCTTAGAAGCTTCCAGATTTTAGGGTTCTACAAAATTGGATTTTTCCTTTTTTCATTGATTTTTACCTTTTTCGGTGATCATGCAAAAAAGTAGGAAGAAA
>VDFB02193867.1:101668689-101758013 GCA_007258455.2 Sequoia sempervirens
TGCAAGGAGAGGCCGAAACTGGTTATTCCTTTGGAAATGGTTATGGAGGATATTGAATATTATTCAAGGCACTCTTTTTACTGTAAGTTTTTGGGTATGAGGATATCGATGCAATTTCTGGAATCCTGGGCTTGACGGACATGGATGCCGGAGGGTGAGATGGATATAAAGCTTCTGGAAAATAACTATTTCATGGTTACCTTTGATTGCATGGCGGATTGAAATAAGGTCTTCGAAGGAGGCCCTTATTTCTATAATCAGGTTGGTCTATTTCTTAAACCATGGCATGCTAGTTTTAACCCTGCTGAGGAGCTTCCAACTCGTGTCTCGGTATGGGTTCGGCTTCCACGGTTTCCTATGGAATGCTGGCGGGATGATGTTTTGCATCTGTTGGGGTCAATGCTTGGGAAGCCGGTTGGTTCCTCGCTACAGACTCAGTTTAAAAAGGTAATCACTTTTGCTTGCATTTGTGTGGAAATTGATCTTAGTAAACCATTACCAGATTCTTTGGATATGTCTGTGGGTCCTTACTCTTGGGTACATTCATTGGACTATGAAACTCTTCCTTTCCGATGTTGTCTATGCCATGAATATGGTCACTTGCAACGAAGATGTCCAAGGGCTAGGCCTGTAGAGCCTCCTATTTCTCAACCTTCCCATAACCCACCTAGCGAGGATAAGGGAAAGAACCCCATTCCTGGGGATGGTGATGGTTTTGATGGCTTCGTCCCTATGAAGAATCATAATAGAAACTAAGGCCAAAAGAGGACCTGGAAGGAAAGACAAGATGAAGACTCTTTTAACAGATTTGAGGTTTTGGATGATCTAGGTTAGCAAGAAGTGAACTTGGGGTTGGTGAATTTGGATCAAGGTATTGTGTGTTCTGGGCAGGAGGGTTCCCTGTTTGGGGATACTCAGGATGCACAAGTTACTGGAGCTTTGCAAATGGTGACCGATCTTCAAATGGGTGTCCATGTGGAGATGACACCTACTATGGAAATGAAGAAGGATGGGGGAGATGGTCCTATTGTGGATTTGCATACAGGAGTAGATGTAGTGAGGAATAACAGGTCTTCTCCTTCTCCTTTGGGTCTTCATCAAAAGGATATCAAAAAAGGGTTGGGGGAGAAATCCTCAAAGCTTGGCAGGAAGAAGGATATGGAAAAAATTAAGTTAGCTGGGGAGACTTTGGTGGAGTCAGGGTCGGTTAAGACTTTGGATTCACACTTCTCGAGCTCTTTGAAATGATTGCTCTTTCATGGAATGTAAGGGGCCTAAATAGTGGCCCTAGACAAAAGGTTGTTCGTGAGTTGGTTAGAAGTCAATCTCCTGATGTTTTGTTCCTGCAGGAGACTAAGGTTTCTGTGGAATGCATGATTGGTTTATTACCTAAGTTGTGGGGTAGATGCGAATGTCAGTGTGTTGGTGCTCAAGGGTCTGCGGGTGGAATGGCTTGCCTTTGGAATCCTCGGAGGATCCACCCTCTCTGGTGGATGGCCAGCAAGTTTTCTATCTCGATGATCGCTTCTTGTTTTGAGACCGGGGAGTCTATCCTCCTCTCTAATATCTATGCGCCTATCGAGTTTCAAGGTAAACAAATTCTATGGTCTCATATTAGATTTGTTCGAAGCATGGTGCCTTTTCATCCTTGGATTATGGCTGGGGACTTTAATGCTATTTGTGAGCTAGCTGAAAAGCGGGGGGGTATTGCTAGGTTGGAGCCTTCTGCGATGCTTCTTCAGGATAATATCTATGCTTTGAATCTTGTTGATGTCAAGCCTAATAATGGATTATTCACCTAGAACAATCGAAGGATTGGGACTAATTGCATTTCTGAAAGAGTTGACCGGTTCTTGGTTTCCTGCTTCTGGGTTGGTGGATTATGGTCTTCTAGCTCTGAAATTTTGGATTGGAGGGGGTCTGACCATTGGCCTATCAAGCTTGCAGTTTCTTTAGTTAGTGTGCCTCGGTCACCCCCTTTTAAGTTCCAGATTATGTGGCTGCGTGAACCCTCTCTTCATGACTATGTGGCTAAATGGTGGAAAGAGGGTAGACCCGCTTATGGTACGGCAATGTACACCTTTGCTAAGCTTCTCCAATTTGTTAAATACCAACTTAAACACTGGAATCAGCAGTGCTTTGGGAACATTTTCCATGCTAAGGCTGTTGCCCAGGTGGAGTTGGATAGCATTACAAGAGTGATCAGGGAGGAAGGTGTGACTACCTTTTTACTTCAAGAGGAGGCCAGGGCTTGGAAAGTGTTGGAGGAGTGTGAGCTGAGGGAGGAAATATATTGGAAACAGAAGGCAAGGGTTGAGTGGCTTCAGGAGGGTGATAAAAATACGGCCTACTTCTTCAATTCGGTCAAAGCCAAGCGACATGGGAATTTAATTTTTGTTTTGGTGAATGACACTGGCGAGCATCTATCCTCTCTCAAGGATATTTCTTGTGAATCCATGCAGTACTTTGCTACCTTATTTAGGGAGGACTCACAGGGGGCTTCTGAGGAGGAGGCTCAAGTTCTATCTTGCATCCCTTCTCTGGTTACTTTGGAGATGAATGAATGTCTCATGAGGGATATTTCAATCGAAGAGCTTGAGAGAACGGTGTTCCAGATGAAGAGAGGGAAAGCTCCTGGCCTTGATAGCTTTCTGGTGGAGTTCTTTCAAGAATTCTAGGATATTATTAAGCTTGACTTGTTGGCTGTTGTCTAGGAATCTCAGGCGAATAAGCAGATGTTACGGGCTTTGAATTCCACCTTCCTTGCTCTCATCCCCAAATCTGATGGAGCAAACAAGTTAAGCCAATTTAGACCCATCTCTCTTTGTAATGTGATTTACAAAATCATCTCTAAAGAAATTGCAGATAGGCTAAAAATTTGGCTTAGAGTGTTAATTTCTGAGGAGCAGAGTGGCTTTGTTGCAGGAAGGCAAATTCTAGATGGGGTGGTTATTGCTACAAAGTCCATTCATTCTATGGCTAACTCCACTAATAAGGCTATGTTCATCAAGTTGGACATGGCAAAGGCTTATGACAAAGTTCGATGGTCCTTCCTTTGGAAGATCCTTGGTGCTTTTGGGTTTGGGGATGATTGGATTCGGTGGGTCAAGAGTTGTGTGACTTCTGTTTCCTTCTCTGTTTTAATTAATGGTGAACCCTCAGAGCTTTTTGGTGCCTCTCAGGGATTGTGCCAAGGTGATCCATTATCTCCGTACTTGTTTTTGCTCTTTGTTGAAGGATTGGGTCAGTTGTTGAGAAGGAATGTGGAGAGGGGTATCATTCAGGGATGGCATTGGGGTGGTAATATTCCCCCACAGTCTCATTTACAGTTTGTGGATGATACTGCTTTGATGGGTATGGCTACAATCAGGGAGGCTACAAATTTGTGTGCGGTGTTGGATGTTTATCTGACCGCCTCAGGTCAAATGATAAATGAAGGTAAATCCTCCATCTTCTTCTTCAACACTCTTGATCCGATTCAAAGGAGGATTGCCAATATTTTAAGGTTTCAGTCTGGATCCCTCCCTTTGATCTATCTTGGAATTCCTATCTCTGACAAAAGGATGTCTAGGGATTCATGGCAGAATATTCTGGAAAAGTTTCGGATGAAGGTTAACCATTGGACCCATAGATGGTTATCCTTTGCTGGTTGTGTTTAGTTGATCAAATCTATGGTTCAAGCCCTTCCCATTTACAGATGCATGCTCCAGGTGGCCCCTGTTGGTTTTCTTCAGGAACTTGATGCTTTGTCTAGACAATTTTTGTGGGTAGGTAATTTATCATCATCCAAATGGAGCTTGGTTAAATGGGAGCTTGTTTGTAGTCTGAGGCATTATGGAGGTCTTGGATTAAGGCATTCATCTTTGTCTGGGGTGGCGGTTGCTGCTAAACTGTACTGGAGGTGGTGTGTGGAGCAAGATCAGACCTAGGCCAAGATTTTACTTCATAAATATTTTCCAGGGATCCCTCAGATGGATATTCCTCGCTATCCCTTAGTAGGAAAAGGATCGGCTATTTGGAGTATGCTTAAGAAGGGGGCTGCTCTAGTTAAGGACGGCTTATTCTGGATCTGCAGAAGTGGGTTTGAGGCTCAATTTTGGTTGGATGCTTGGGATGGTTTTCCTCCCATTATCTCTCAGTTTCCTAACCTCTTGCCCCTCTGTCAAAGATTCCTTGAGGCTGGGTGGGACAAGGTGAGTGACTTTAAGTCTATTTCTTCTCAAGGACAATTAATGACGGCTAGATGGAAGAATCCTGAGGAGTGGCCTATGGTTGGTATGGAGGAGGAATGTGCAGAATTGCAAAGCATCCTTAGTAGGACTTGTAGTTCCCTTCCGGGTGGAGATGTTTTATCTTGGTCTCCCAACACTAAGGGTGTTTATACTATTTCCTCTGGTTATCAGGTGTTGTTATCTCACAAGCTAGATGGGGTGGAGGTTCATTGGTGGAAGAATGTTTGGACCAAGTCTTCTTGGCCGAAGTGTAATTGCTTCATTTGGACTTTGGCCTAGAATAAGTGTTTGACCTGGGATAATATTCAAAAGAGGGGATTTCAGGGACCATCCATGTGTGTGTTGTGTGGGGATGGAGAGGAGGATTCTGCACACTTGTTTTTTCGTTGCCCCTTTGCTCTGAGGCTATGGCACTGGTGGTGGGAAGCTTGGAGAGTTCCTTGTGTCCATGCTTCCTCTCTTGTTGATTTCTGGTGTAGTCTAGGTAGACCTCCTACTACCGCGTCTTTCCTTTAGGATGTGTGGCATGTGGAGCCTACATTCCTTCTTTGGCAGATTTGGCTGGAGCGGAATCGTAGAATCTTTCGAGGTGAAAAGTTTTTTATTCAACAAGTTTGGCAGAGAATTATGGGTATGGTTCGGGAGACTATGGAAGCAAAGTGTGAGGTTGATTTTCCCTTGGAGAAAGGGGATGCTGAGAAGAGGGAGAGATTGGGACTTCAGGTGTTGTCTCTGGCGTCGGCTTGTGTCCAAAGAGGAAGACAAGCAAAAATGAAAGTTATGAGAGTGGGTAAATGGCTTCCCCCTCCTACTGGAACTTTGAAGATTAATACTGATGGTTCCTCAAAAGGAAATCCTGGGCCTGCTGGAATTGGTGGAGTTGGTAGAGATTCCACAGGCTCAGTGGTTTTCTTCTTCTCTTCTTACGAGGGGATGAAGACTGTTAACCTTATGGAAGGTTTGGCAATATTCTCCGCCCTTGAACGGGCTTATGCTTTGGGGTGGAGGAAATTTATATGTGAGTCTGACTCACAGGTTTTAGTTAATTTTCTTAAAGATCAGAAGGTGGTTGATGTCGGTTGGCAGTTAGCTAGGATGGTTCAACAAATTCTGCAGATTAGCTCCTTGATGGAGGAGGTTTCATTTATCCATATTCCGAGGGAGTGGAATAAAGTTGCAGATTGCTTGGCAAAATGGGCCTCAACGCATCTTGATGGCTGGAGGATTGAGGGGTGGGATCAGATTTCCCAAGATCTTCGCCATGAATTGAACAAGATTATTGCAGAGGATGGTGATGGGATTGGTGGTGGATGATGTTGTTTCTTGCTTTGCTTTGTTGTATTCCACTTTCCTGGGGTTTAGGCCCTTTGCTTCATTGTAATGCTCTTCTTTGATTATCAATAAAGTTTTTACCCCTTTTTAAAAATAAAAAATAAAATAAAATTTTATGGGGAACTGAAAAAAAGAATATCATGAAGAATAGTTTGTTATGGGGAACTTCAAACAATTGAGAAAAAAATAATATCATGAAACATATTATTACGAGACACATAACATGTTCCATCTAGACAAAATAACCACGACAATTAATAGTTTGTTATAAGGAGCTTCAAATAGATGAGGGAAAAAAAATATCATGAAACATATTGGTACAAGAAAAGCAGTCTATGTAACAGTTGTAAGAGGTATTAGAATAACACTTGAGAATCACACATAAATTATGATAGATCAACGAAAACCCACATTAAGTAGAAGTCGCTAATCAAATGGGTACCAATAATCTATGCAAAATGGGTATAATGCCATAGACTTAATTGAAAATTTGAGATATAA
The DNA here is from genome assembly GCA_007258455.2 of Sequoia sempervirens. Taxonomy (NCBI): domain Eukaryota; kingdom Viridiplantae; phylum Streptophyta; class Pinopsida; order Cupressales; family Cupressaceae; genus Sequoia; species Sequoia sempervirens. The sequence goes on from VDFB02193867.1 coordinate 101,674,755, forward strand.
TACTTGGAACTAAATATTATTGAAAAATAGAGAAATTCTAAAAGAGCTATTAGAATAACACTTAAAGACTAAACTAATTTTAATTCGAATCTCTTTATGGTTTCATACTAACCCTTTGCATATATATGCAATCACCCCTATGTTAATTTGCAATTGCTCCTATGTTAATGGGTATAATGCCAAAGATGCACAAAGATAACTACAAACAATAAACAAAGGGAAAATAAATTACTAACCCTAACCATATTTTTCAAGAAGAAGATTTAACTACAATTTCTCCATCCATACAAAGCCATAATCTATTTGAAGTCTCCAAAATGGGTATAACAACAAAGATACAAACATATAACAAGAAACAATAAGCAAAGATCAAAACACATGAATAATACATTAATCATTTATGCAAAATACCCATGTAAAAGGACTTACAGATTCCATAGCACAATAGTTGTAAAACCCTCCAATATACTATAAAATGGAGCAAAAGGTGTTGATTTTTACAATAGTCTACTATCAAACCAACACCATGATAGCTCTTTTGAAAATGCAACTTAATCAATATACTTTCTCACACATTTCATAGCACATCAGTGTTAAAACCCTCCAACCTACTATCAAAAGAAACAATAAGCAGAGAACAAAAGACACCAATAAATTAATCATTTATGCAAAATACCCATGTAAAACAACTTATAGATTCAGGAGTACAATAGTTTAAAGCCCTCTAATCTGCTATAAAATGAAGTGGAAGGTAATGATTTTTATAATAGTCTGCTATCAAACGAACACCACAATGGCTCTTTCAACAATGCAACTTAATCAATATACTTTCTTACATATTTCACAACTCATCAATGTTAAAACCCTCCAAGTCCTATCAAACAAAGATGAAGGCGACAATTTTTTCAATACTCTGCTACCAAAAACAATATACTATCCCATACTGCAACATTGAATACTGCATTTACTTCATCCACCACCATCGTACAAAAATTCTAGGATGCATTAACCCTCATGCAAGAAAACACTTACCATTACACTTTTGTGTATCAAGGTGACCAACTCCACCACTACCAACCCACATAATTAGCAACCTCCATGTCATCATAAAAAACCTTGGGGAAGTTTTTGTTGGACAGGAGATCTTTGGTGCCAACAAATCTATTCACAACTGGAATGATGAAAATCCTAGTGGAAACTTCAAACAAATAGACTATCGGCTAAATATATAATTTACAAGAACCTTACAAATCATAAGAACATAATAACACTCACATAAACAAAACAACAAACAAATTTACGAAAAAAGATAAAAAACAAATAGTCCCCAAATCTCATTAAGAAGGAATCCCCATAACTATAGATACAAACCATAACGCACTCCTACCACAAGGTAGAAATAGCATGTAAGCTAATAAAATATGTGCATGACTTATCCCAAATATATCCTAACTCTAGTAGTATAAGGTAGTCACAACATAAAATAATTGTGGACCCTATATGAATGAGAATGCTAAAGCCTATGTTGATGTGATGACAATATTGAGATGAGAAAGGAATAATAGTGGCCAACTTTCTTATTGGGAAAAATGACTAAAGGTATTGGAACCAAGCTAGAGAAAACTAGATATTAACCATCACAAACATAGGAAAAAATTAGAATCCATTATTTTAAATGTAACCCATGGGATAAAATCCCTAACCTCATAGGTAAAACCATGAAACAAAGGATTTCATATTTTTATTATAATAAATCATGATATAATATATGTTACAGATAAACTAAGACATCAAACACATCACAAATCAATCATGACATATAAAATGTCATATATCAACATAAATCAATCATGACATAGAATATATCACATATCAATATAAATAAAGCATGACATAAAAGATCTCACAAATTAACATTAATTAATCATGACATAAAAGATGTCATATCAACAGATTTTTCTTTCAAAAGAGAAAAAATAAAACTAAGCTAAGCTGAATTTACATATAAGTATAAAAATGAAATAAAATATTGTAAAACATGATTCATCAACACCAAAGTTTGCATATATTCAAAATAAAATCTTGCAAAAACTTAGGTATAATAGATAATTTTAGAAACTTTTGATAGGTAAGACTATAATTCATCTTGGAGGAAGAACATTGGTGATTTTGAAAGGTGATGGAGTGGAGGAAATTGAATACGAAGGTATTTTGGGCATGTGTATGCACTACATGGAACACTTGTGAGGGTGTTTTACCCTCTCATGACTTGGTGGCACTATTGCTTAATTTTTCCTACGAATTGGTGAGTTTTGGTGTGGGTTCCATAGCTTTGGTCATTGATTTTTGGCTTTCAAGTACACTTCCCTTTATTTGTTGATGTTTATTTTTCCCAATTCAAGTTAGTCTTGTGGCCTCATGGTTTTTTTATTGTTTTTTCTAGGTGGGGTGCTACTCCAATGAATCTTTGATGCCTTTTTCTTGAAGCTTTGTGTGGTTTTTTCCTACATTATCTCCTTTACAATTCTAGAGAACTCCCAAAACTCTTAATTGGACTAGCACATGTGCTTAATTTTTGGTTGCATGCAATAAAAGAGCCAAAAATGCTTTTCCTTCAAGATCCCATTCTTGACCAAATGATTTTATAGAAAAATCTAAATACCATCCATTGAAGGTAATCAATCCTAATACCATTTCTAAGGAAGTCCTTTACCTATCAAAGTATGCTTTAGTTTGCAAGTTCATTGGGCTCCACATTTGTATGGATTTCCTAGAGTCATGGTTTAGGAAAATTTGGAATCCAAAGGGAAATTTAGAAATTATTTTAGCTACAAATGTCTATTTTTTAATTTTATTTTATTGAATGTCAAATCAAAACATGGTTTTCAAAGGGGGCCCTTAATTCCACTACTTGCAATTTTATTTATCAAACCTTGGCATGTTGGATTTGACCCCATGGAAGAATTCTCATCTAAGATTCTAATTTGGGTTTTCCTCCCATGAATTCCAATAGAATTTTGGTGCCAAGTTATTTTTCATGTGATTACAGTGGTCATTAGTATTTAATGATTAGGACCTTCTCATAAAACTCTTGAAAGAAAAATTAGTATTGCTCAGATTTGTGTTGAAATTATTCTAAATAATCCACTCGAAATATTCATTTGAGATCATGTTTGGGAGATAGAAATCAATTTAGGAGGTTCAATATGAAGCTTTACCTTTCCTTTTTCATGCATGCCACAATTATGATCATATTCAAAGGATTATCCCTAATGTGGGCCCTCTTACCAAAGATTTCCTTCTTGCGACATAGATTTCTTATATTAAATAAAAAGGTAAGTCTCATGTTTAAGTTGTCATGCTATACTTGAATCGATTTGTTCATGTCAAATCCAAATAAAATGAAAGTACTATTTATCAATAGAATAAATTAACATCTAAAGAAAATTTCAACAACATGTTTGATTCCCTTAAAATATTTGAGGAGTTAGATTTAGTAGATCATGATACTATTATGGATAGATTTCAATTAGGTATATATAATACTACCATGCCTAGTTTTTTTACCCCTATACTAGAGTTAGATAAACAATTTGATGTGCCAAAGGTAAATTATCCTACTAAGAAGGAGATTAAAATCCAAGAAACCACACAAGCACCTATTGACAAGAGAAGCTTGGCTATTGAGAACGTATCCCAATTAGAGGTATGTGAAGGAAATTTTGTATATACCCTTATGAAAATCTTAGGAGAAAAAGAAGGGATTAATAAGAAGTCTCCCCTTTTCTTAGGTTAGAAACATAAAAATATCAAGAAAGGAAATACAAAGAAAGCGGTTAAGGTAGGTAGGAAGAAAGACATTGAGAAAAGTTAGATGATTGGGAAATCCTTGGTGGAAGTGGGAGTCATAAAGAATAATGATTCACATTTTTCTAATTGCCCAATATGATTGCTCTATCTTGGAATGATAGGGGTTTGACCAACATTCCTTGACAAAAGGATTCTTTGTATCTTATTAGTGACCATATACTAGATATTATTTTCATTTAGGAAACTAAGCTTTAGCTAATGATATGGTTAACATTAACTCGAGGATTTGGAGAGGGGGTCAATAGATTAGCTTGTATAGGGGTTGAGGGTTATGTCGATAGATTAGCTTTTTTTGGGATCCTCAAAAATTATTCCTTCTTGCTAGATAGGAAATAAAGGATCCATCACAGTGGTTGCCTCCTTATTTGAATTTGGTGAGAATCTACTTCTCACCAATGAACTTATGCTCCTATCAATGACCTAGGTAATATCTTACTCTGGTCCCATATTTTGGTCTTGGCTTTGTTGTGGCCAACCTAGGTTGATTCACATTATAATTTTTTATTGTTTGGGGCCAACTTATATGAGTTGGCACATTATTTTACTAGTCATTGTAACTGGGACAACATGTTGAGGGTTGGATGATTCAGAAATGATATAAATAGAGGAGAGAGAATTGTTACCAAAAGAGAGAATAGGAAGAGATTGACAAGGTGCATGATAGTGTGAAGTATGAAACATGATGATGAATTATTCTAATCCAAAAGGATCTCAAAGTAGAGAGTGTGTGTCTAGCATGAAAAGAAGCTGATGAAAATTGTTGTTATATGAATTATTTGTAATCCTTGGGCTGTAGCCTAGATCTATAAGCTTGTAAGGAATTTGTAATGTGTTTTGAGATACAATATATAATGTGGATGAGCTTTGAAGGTTGGGTTTTTCCCTATTAGGATTTTTCAAGGATAAATATTGTGATTTTTGAAGGTTTTTTTAATCTTTCTATGAATTAACTATTAAATTACGTTGTATATATGTGTGATCATGGAGTTCGTAGTCTAGGTTGTAAGGTTGGACAATCCTTAACTAGATCCTCCCACCTTGGCTACATCAAATGGTATCAAAGCTGGTTGTGAGTATGTAATCATTGGAGTTTGGGCTATTTATCTAATTTGTTACAATGGGGAAGAGTGGAAAGAGGATGAAGAAGGAAAATGCAACCCTAGTATGTAAAAGGGATACTTTGGAAGAAGAATTGTGTAAAATCAAGAAGTGTAATGCATAATTGAGGGAAAGAAATGAAGAACTAGAAGCAGAGTTGGATATGTTTGAAGACCTTAAAAATAAATTTGTAGAAGAATTCAAAATTTTTCTAGAGGAAAGTTTGAAAGAGCTTAATAAAGAGAACAGTTTGGAGAGGAAGGAAATAACTAATTTGAAGGAACATGTTGATCAATTGGTGTAGTCACTTATTGCATGCTAGAAGGAGAATGAGAATTTGATATCTAAACCTAAAATGTATGATGTTTCTTGTGATACTAATGATTTGTGTGATGTTGCAGAAGTTTCTTTAGAAGGTGAAGTTGATGATAACAAGGTAATGATGCCTACAGTTGTTGGTGATGGAATTGGTTTTAGAATCATGTAGAGGATTGGGATATGAAGGAAAAGGATTGGGAAAGTAGCAGCAAGGAATTACAAAACCTATTGAACTAGTGATGAGATCAAAAAGTGAAGACCTTGGATATGATAGAGGTAAGAATATTATTGCAAGTTTGAATTAGAGAAGATAAGGTATGTACTATTCACATTGTAAAAGGAATGGACATGAAAGGGAATTGTGTTGGGATCTACATCCTTGTAAGTTATGTGGATTAAGGAATCATTTTGAGAAGATGTGTTGGAATAAGATGAGAAGGAGACAACCTATAACATGTTATGAGTAGATGGATTATGGGTGGATTGATGGAGAAAAGTAGAAACATGTTACTTGTGTGCTTAAAAGGTCATATAGATGGAAGAACTCTTATGTTGAAGGAAAAGAGGAATCAAGGTGCAGAGAAAGAAGACCTTATGCAGAGCATAGAAGAGTTTGGAGGAAGAAAGAATCAAGTGTTGGGTGTCATCAAGAACATGATGTCAGAGAACCTAAGGAGCAGCAGTAAAGGAAGTAGAGATAGTTTGTGTAGATGAAGAAGACTCATAATTAATTTATCCAGAGGAAGGAGAACCTTTGGAAGAAACAAATTTCCTTGTGGAATCTGAAGAAGGTGAAACTTTAATCTTAAGGAGGAATTTTGATGGAGTAAATGTGAAAAAAGAAATTGATCTTGAGGAAATTTGTGGAGAAGGCTTGCTCAGATTGCCAACCAGTGAGATAGTGTAAGGCTTGCAAGTAGAACATTGAACCTTGGAGAGCTTGAGGTAGTTTGCAGGGTGGACTTGAAAAAAATGCCAACCTTGAGGCAATTGCAAGTACCTATAGATCGATCACCAAACAAAATTGAGGAGATGATATTGGATTTAATATAGTATAGACCAAAGTGATGGGGCTCACTCTTCAATTAACCCTAGGAGTTTGATACAGGAGCATCTAGAGTGAAGCAGGGGCATCAAGAAGTCTTTAGAAAATTAAGGAAATTGATAAAGAACTTGTAGAGATGTAGGGTACCTGATTATTGAATTTGATTGTTAGAGGCTATTGATTAAAGGGTTTGTTGCTAATAGTGTCTAGTATTTCCATGTTAAGTTTCAAGGATCCACATGAAGGATCGATCAAGTTGTGAAGATCTATGTTTTGATGGTTGTTTAGTTATTTTGGTTCATGTTCCTGAGGGAGGATGATGTGATTCCAGTACATGTAGTTGTTGCGGATGATGCTGTAGTGATTCGTGATGATCATATATGTTTCCAGATCATGTGTTGTTGGTCCACATTGATATGCGTGCTCGCAATTGGTGATTTTATTTTGTGAGGTCCCGTTTACCTTGTTCTTGGCTGACAGGGTATTGTGACATGTTGTGGATCTTTGAGAAATAATCTAGAAGGTGTTTGCATGATTGAGGATGTTGACTTGGGTCCTAGCTTTGTTGTGGCTGACCTAGGTTGATTCACATTATAATTTGTTATTGTTTGGGGCCAACCTATATGAGTTGGAACATTATTTTACTAGTCATTGTAATTGGACCGACATGTTGAGGGTTGGACGATTCATGGAAGAAATATAAATAGAGGAGAGAGGATTGTTACCAGAAGAGAGAAGAGGAATAGATCGACAAGGTGCATGATAGTGTGAAGTATGAAACACGGTGATGAAGTATTATAATCTGGAAGGATCTCAGAGAAGAGAGTGTGTGGAGCATGAAAAGAAGCCGATGAAAATTGTTTTTATATGAATTATTTGTAATCCTTGGGCTATGACCTAGATCTATAAGCTATGTTTTGAGATCTAATATATAATGTGGATGAGCTTTGAAGGCTAGGTTTTTCCTTGTTAGGGCTTTCTGAGGATAAATCTTGTGTTTGGTGTTCATGAATGTTTGTTATATTTTTGTGAATTAACTATTAAATTCCATTGCATATGTGTGTGATCATGGAGTTGGTAGTCTAGTCGGCAAGGTTGGATACTCCTTTATTGGATCCTTCCACCTTGGCTGCATCAATAGATTTTTTGGAAACAAAATAACATGATAAGATAGCTTTAGGATGGGGACAAGAACACTTCATTTTTTCACAAATCACTGAAGGAACGTAGATATAGTAATTCTTTGGTCTCCATTACTTTTTCACAAGGATACCATCTAAAATGATTTATATATATCTCTCAATAAATTGTTAGACACTTTTCTTTTCTTTTTGTTGAACATGGGCCTCTTGATTTATATAGTGATAAAATTATCCTTGATTGCATTTCTTCAATGGTATCAAAAGAAATGAAAAACACCCTTACAAAACCTATCTATTGGAGGAAATGAAATTGATTATCTTCTAGATGGAAAAAGGTAAGGCCCTTGGACCTAATGTCTTTGCTATGCAATTCTTTTAGGAGTGTTGAGAAGTTTTGAAGGGTGACTTGCTTGAGGTAGTTTGAAAGTTTTAGGAAAATAAATTGATACTCAATTCCATTTACACTACCTTCTTGGTGCTTATTCATAAAAAAGAGTTTCCTCAAATTATTTTTGTCATATTATGCTTTGTAATTGAATGTATAAGACAATCACTAAGATTATTGTTGAGCATCTTAAAAACTATCCATTCCCCTTGATTTTTTTCAAAGAATGTCATTCATGTTGATGTTGGAAACATGAGCATGAGGGTTAAAAACAAGGTATATTTCTAGTCATTAAAGTGTTGTCATTGATGTTGAAATTATATCTTGAGATGGAGATCATTGTGCATACCATTGTACATCATTTTGGCTGGTTCTAATAGGTTTTGGAGTGTTTGTGGAAGGATTTTTTACAAAGTGGTTTGGTTCAATAAAGTTGGTTGTAATGGGAAATCGACTAAGTGTCAATACTACTATTTTAGTGAACAAAGCTTCAATTTTTGGGTCTACACTAGTCCGCTAATTATTTTTTCACTTTGTGCTTATAACATTATTTTTTTGGTTGTTAGAAGTATATAATCCCATAACTTCATAATGTTTTGGCTTTTGGATAGAGAGATCTGAGTAATAGAATTTTGGCCTAGCAGTATACAATTATTTTTTGTATAGTGCATTTGAGTGGGAGATTTTGGACTTCTCCACAAATAAGTTTTTGGCTTTGTAGATTTGAGGAGATGTTGACAGATGGAATCTGTGTAGGAATTCAAATTGGAATTGAGTTTTGAGGCCCACATGTCTAAATGTGGATATACAGTTGAAGAATTTTGGTATTAATTCTTTTGTGATGCCAACCTAATAAGTTTGAAGTTGTGAAAAGGTTAAATAAGTGTTGTGGTCTTATATGAGATCTTTTATGGATCCATGCTAACCTATTTCAAGGTGTTTTGATTTTTTTATTTTGGCACAAAGTGTGTGATTTTTTTTGGAGTTGACAAGTTATATTTTGGGTATTACATCTAATTAGGCTAACCTAATTGATGTTATGCTTGAAGAAGATATATATGTTATATATTTTTGGTGTTTTGGGAGTGTGATATGTGATATGTGATGTGAAGATCCTACATGTGAATATTATCAGAGAAAAATGATTTTAAGTTGTGAATGTTGAGTAAAATATTGAAATGATTTAAATGTAGAGGAAATAAGAGTGTTAAATTTGAATCAAATAAAGTGGGTAAAGTTAGTTTATTGAGCTTCATTGGAACTATATTTAATGCATATGATAGATGAAACTATAACAGTTTAAATTAGGCTAAGAGTCACAATCTCTCTTCTACATTTTCTTTGTGGGAAGTGAGTCCACCTATAGTGAGTACTTCTATTACAAATATAATATAATCGATTATAATATATTGTGAGCTAATCCTCACCGTGTTTTTTCTCATTTTTTGATTTCCATGTAAAAAACCCTAGTGTTCATGTGTTATGTGGTGTTGATGTTTCATGCTTTCTTTCTTTATTATAGTTGAATATTCTTTGGTGATTGGATTTTTACTATTTGAATGGTTTAAGAGAATACTAATTCATGCCCCCCTCTCAGTATTTTGGGTGTTCAAAAATAGGTATCAGAGATTGGTTCTTTGGAAGGAGCTTATCCGCTTTGCGAAGATCTTGGAAGTTGAACACATGCCTAATAGAAAATTTCCTACTCCTCTAGAAGAGATCCTAGCAGTAGGAATCATAGAAGAATATTATATGCTTGAAAAATATGGAAAACTCAAAGTTTCCCTTGAAGATCTTCAGAAGACTAAAGATGAAAAATGTGATTTGAAAGAAAATTTCAAAGAAGCAAATGAATGCATCAAAAAGTTGAGAGAAAAAATTCAAGAATTTTAGAGAAAGGTATAAGGAATTCAATGAGAAATTGAAGCAAACAAATGAAACCCTCAGTAGTCTAAAATTGCAAGTTGAAGAAAAGAAAATAATTGAAAAATGCTTGAATGCAATGGTGAAAACAAAATTAGAGGAATCTACAAGGCTTGAACAAGAAGTGGTGAATCTAAGATCAAATTTGGAGAAAGCAAGGAGTCATGAAGAAAAATTCAAAATGAGTGCTACAAAGCTTGATGAGATGATTCTAAATCATAAAGGCTCTAAAGACAAAGGTGGATTAAGATTTAAGATAGGAGAAAATTCTAAAATTAGATTAGAAATCAAACACTGAAAAAATGATTGAAGATAAGAAGAACAATGTCAAGAAGCTCCAAAATCAAAGAAATGAGGTTAGAAGACCATTGCTCAAACAACCAAATGCACAAAAGTTCCCCCCTTTTAATGGTTTTTGTTACTCTTGCAATAAATTTTGACATAAGGGAATAGAATGTAGAAGAAGAATGAATCAAAAAATTGCATCTTTCTCTCAAGTCAATGCTTTACATGCAAGAAATTTGAACATAGAGCTAGTGAATATAGTAGTCAATGATTAATGACTATAACAATGGTAGAATAATTCAATATTTGAATGGCTATTGTTATACATGCTATGGATTTGGAAATAAAGCTAAATAATGCAGTTTTAGATTTAATGGAAGGAATATTAGTTAGAAGAATGTCACATGTTACAATTGCAATAGGCCTAAACACATTGTTGAGTTTTGCAGAAGACAAAATATGAGAAAGGATAATTTGATAAAGAGGAATGAACTAGTAAAAAGGTTGATCTGGTAGAAAAAAAGGAGACGGAAAATATTTTGAGAAATAAGGAAGAGATAGAAGTCAAGGAAGTATATGTACCATCCTCTAGTGTAGATGTTTCCTCTAGAAACTAAGTGAAGAGCTATGGCTTAGGCAGAGCTTTACTAAACATCTTATTTCCCCCACTAGAAAAGAGATTTTGATGCCTCAACATAAAGATATACAATGAAGATCAACATACCTAATCTATTGGTGAAGATTGTTGAAGAAAATATGATGATGTAGAAGTTTGTGGGGCATCAAAAGTTGATTGTGCATATAGTTAAAAAAGGTTGCCAACTTTATTGGTTGAAGAATTTAATGCAAAATTAGGTCAAATAAAAATTATTATAAGTGACTTCACTAAGTCAAATTCACTCATAATGAATATTGAGAAGTAGAGAAGTGAAATAGTTAGCAAGGTGATTTGTGATTTGGCGCATTTAAACCCTAGTTTGACAAGTGAAGGAAAAGGTATATTACAAATGTTGTTTACCCTAGTTTTTAGAAAGTTTCTTTAGCAATTTGAATTTATTGTTAAATCAAGGGTTATAGAAATTACTAAGAAACCATAATTGAAATTTAAGAAATACCCTATAAAATCCATTGAAGATGACTCATTAGGAACTTTATCACATGTTCCATATGGGTTTTTTTCAATTGAGGATATAATAATCTATATTAATGGAAAAATGGAAGAATTTGATCATACTAAGCTAGAAGATTTATGGGCTTAATAATTGAATAGAGACATATTTTCCCTAAAACTTGAGTATCAAAACCTAGTCGCAAAGAAATTGGATGTATGGCAATGGTTTCTAAATTTATGTTTTGATAGCAAGTGGTTTAGAATGGCATTAAGAAAAATCCATGAAATGTTTTTTTGGACCGACATTCCCAACATGATAACAAAAGAATTTTGTAGAGAGGTCACAAGTGTATGCTCCACTAGACATTTTCTAGTGTTGTAATTGAGTTAAGAATGAAATAGTAATGGAACTTATTGTTGAAAAATATGACAAGAGGGATTTAAAAATAAATCCCATCAAAAACATGGGTGTGAGGTATGCTACATTTGTAATTGGTCACAAAATCTATTTCATTAACAAAGATAACTTTGTATCTTCCACTACAATTAATGTGGCATATGAGATAGTTAAAAAAAGAATGGAATATGATCTTTATGAGTTGCTAAGGCAACAATTGATGGAAAATATGAAGAAAATAAAATAAAATAAGTATGAAAATTCAAATATGGTACTTTGGTTATGTGCTTACCATTCTATTTTCTAAAAGAACTCCCTAAAAAAAAGGAGTGAAATGGTTGCAAGGAAGAGTAGTTTCTCAGCAAATTAGAGACTTCATGAGAATTCTTGGTGATAGAAATGCACAAAATGAGGCACTAGCTTCCTTCTTTGCTATTTTTTAGAAGAGAATGCATGAAAGAGATAGGATTCCAAGGCAAATGGTAGAAAAATATAAAAAATGACATTATATTTTTGATTAGTACTGATGAATGCATCATGGAGGTAGTTGAATCAAGGACTATGGGGATCGCCGCATTGGGATACGAGATTAATGAACATGAAATAGTTGTTTTAGCTGAAATTTTATTAAAAAGTGCAATTGATACATCTAAGGAAAGATATGAAACTTATGAAGAGAAATCCATGAAGGTGCACATGGAGCATAAGAAAGCAATAATACAAAAGAAAGTTAGAAATATGCATGAAGAGATTATAGAGTAAATACACATCTCAAAGGAAAAAATGTAGTATGCAATGGAAAAAGATAAGGGAGAATCTAGTGATGTAGGAGGATCCAAAAGAACAAGGAGATCTGGTAGGATAGCTACCACTCCTCCCTCTATTCAAAAGTCCTTCAGGACTAGGAAACCTATTGAAGAGAAGAGAAAATCAAATGTTAGTCCTTTGGTGAAGGAGAAATCCCATCTAGTTGTGCGTATGATTAGGATAGAGAAGAAGAAGACTACTTTGACAACACCACCTACCACCTACAAAGAAAAGAAAAAAGAAAAAGGAAATAAGAGAAAGGTTTACAAGTGTAAATGTAGAAGAATAAGAAAAAGTGGAGGAAGAAGTACCCTCATTGGTCCAAAAAGGAGAAGTGATGCTTCACAAGGTGAAACCAATACTAAAATAAGAATATTTGAAATTATTTATACAAAGTGAAGAGGAGAAAGAGGAAGAAAAGAAGAAATTTATTAGTTACATGAGGGAAAAAAAGAAAGAAGACACTAAGAAGGATTCTCTAGATAACAAAAAAAGTGTAGAAACCAAGAAGAATCTAGATGAAAGCAAAGAACAAAAAAAAAAAAAACTGGTAAGGCCAAACTCTCCTATGAATTTAGAAGAATTAGTCAATAGAATTTTGTAGAATGATATGTCCGGGGAGATTGTAGCCTTGTATAAAGAAGCAAATGAGGTGGATAAGGAAACCACTATTGAGGCTATCATCAAGTACACTGTTATCCTTGAGGTTGACATGAGAAACATTAAAAAAAAATGCCTAAAGATTTATGGATTTTCTTGTTAGAGAGAAGGAAAGAAGTTGTAGAAAAAGAAACAAGGCTAAGAGAAGAAGCATTGGAAAGAATAAGTTCTCCTCTTTATGAGGAAGATAGAGCCATTCTAGCTACAATACTTAGCAAGGAACTTAGAAATAAGAAAATGGTGACAACCCTTATGGGTAAAGATTAGAATGATCTTGAAATAATTAGAAATGAAAGCATTGAGATAGCACAAAAACTAGGAATGACACTAGAGAATGTGGAGACCCCTACTCCTATACAAAAATTGAGGGAGATGTGTAGATAGATGATGCTCAACATGATCATGATGCAAATGATGATGATGCACATGATAATAATCCTATAGAAGTCAAAGACATGAAATAAAAGAATGTTGAGGAAGCAGTGATCATAGAAGACATTGCAATGAAAGATACTCCTCCTCTGGTACTAGAAGAAAACACTACTCTAGTTAACAAACAAAAACCATTCAAAGGAAGAGAACAAAGATGTTGGTGAAGAAGATGTTGATACAAAGAGAGAAGAAGAGCAAGAAAAGGAAGAAGAAGATAATAATAAGGATGCATCCAAAGATGCACAAATAGAAGAAGAAATATAAAAAATCTCTCGAAATAATGAAGAAAGGGACTTAAAGGGAAAGGTTGTAGAAGTCACAAAGCTTTTTGGTAAATCCTCTAGCTTCTTCAACAATTCCTTGGAAAATATACTAAACATACAACTAAATTTTCAACTTGTTATTTCATCACAACTGCTACAATTTGCAATTCAACATGGCAATGTAGATCTAGATAAGAGATATCTCCCCTCCACAAGCTATAGTTGGGAGATGTATTTCATGCATCTAATGAAAAGGAGATCATAAAGACCCACTAGAAAAGTGGAGAATTAATGGAGGAAGCAACCAAACAATTATAGGTCATACCTAGAGTAAACATTGATACATCTCTCTTGTACGAAACACTTAAAGCTATTAATTGATTCTTATAAAGAATGTGCATTTGGACTTGGAGGTGAAGTAGAAAAAGAGGTGGATAAAAGAATGAGGGAGATCACAGACAAGTGTGCTCTTCCACACAAAAAGTTTTCAAAATTGGAAAAGGATGCATAGATTTGTCTGGATGAGGTGAAGGCCTTACTATAATTCTACATGAAGTGGCTGAAGGAGCCACACAAAACATAAAAAATGAGATGGACTCTATTGAGTCCTAGATCAATAAGGCCTCTAATGCATATGATAATTTGAAATTGGACTTGACTAGAAATACAGGGAACACTATTGAAGATATGCATAAGTTCTTCCAACTGCAAGCACAAAGGGAAAACATCATCTAATAGTTTGGAGAAATAAGGGAAATGGTGATCAATTTTTTTTTACTTATTTCAAGTGTCTGTTTTAGTGTCAATAAGGCTATGTAGATGAATCTGATACTTAGCACTCTAGAAGAAGGAGAAGATGTATCGATAGAATATGATACTTTATGCAAATCTCTTAAGGAAACAAAGAAGACATGTGAATATGGCAAGCAAGCATGGCAAATCCATCTGCAAAAGTTGCAAGCGTCAACCTCCTCCAGTTGATATATTTCTTATCCTTTATGCATTTCAGTTGTTTAGATTCTTTATAAATATGTGGAGCATATAGAGTAGTTTCCAATACAAATTTTTGGTTTCTCACTCCAATACATTACTCAAGGGGTTCAATTCTATCTTTTTAATTTATATATATGCACATATTTCTTAGGGGGAGATCTGGTGAATGTCAAACATTTGGTGTATGTGTCATTTTCCCTTAATGTCAAAGGGGCAGAATGTTTTGACAATTTTTGGCATGTTGCTAGTAATGACAAAGGAGTATATTGTTGGAAGAATGTCATTGATACTGTAGTTGGAAACATGAGCATGAGTGTTAAACAAGGTATATTTCTAGACATTGTAGTGTTGTGATTGATGCCAACATTGTATCTTGATATGGAGATAATTATATAGATCATTGAAGATCATTTTGGTTGGTTCTAATAGGTTTTGGAGTGTTTTTGGAAGAAATTTTTGTAAAGTGGTTTGGTCTAGTAAAGTTGATCGTAATGGGAAATCAACTAAGTGTCAATACTACTATTTTAGGGTAACAAAGCTTCAATTTTTGGCTCTACACTAGTCTTCCAATGAATTTTTCACTGTGTGCTTCTAACATATTTTTTTGGTTGTTAGAAGTGTCTAATCCTAGAATTTCATTATGTTTTGGCTTTTGGTTAAAGAGATATCAGTAATAGAAGTTTAGCTTGGCAGTTTATAGCTATTTCCTATATAGTGCATTTGAGTGGGAGAGTCTGCACTTCTTTGTGGATAAGCTTTTAGCTTTGCGGATTTAAGGAGATGTTGACATATGACATTTGTATAGGAATTCCAGTTGAAATTGAGTTTTGAGGTCCACATATTCGAATATGGATATACAGTTGAATAATTTTGGTAAATTAGTTCTTTTGAGAAGCTACGAGGAGCAGCGGTGACAGTTCTTGGTGGCCCTCTAATGATAATCCTACTACTGGCTCTAGTTGGCTAGACTTTGGTAAAAAAAATTCATGTCTAGCACTTGTAATCTTGCCCTGGCATGAGGATAATGATAAAGATAAAGAGAAAGAGAAAGATGTTGATGATGGTTGGGTTCCTCCTCTTGATGTCACTCTAGACCCCATTGATGTATGGGGAAAACACATGGATGACAAAGACCCTCCTAGCTTTGCTAGCACTACTCTGGTGCTTGATGACCATATTATAAATTATATGTTTGCAATGTTTATGGACTTCTGGGCTAGGCCCAAGTGACTCTAGTTTTTGGTTTTTTGGGATCTACCCATGTCACTCACAAGGTGTTCCTTCTTACCACTGACCCTTTTTATGTAAATATGTAACTTCATCTTTAATAATATAGATAACTGCCTATTCATCAAAATAAGTGTTTCATATTCATCAAAATAAGTGTTTGAGTCTTATGTGAGATCTATCATCTAGGTCCATGTTGACCTATTTCAAGTTGGTTTGAATTTTTTATTTTGGTGTGGAACTTGTGTATGAAAAGTTTTGGAGCTAACAAGTTATATTTTGGGTATTACATCTAATTATGCTGACCTAATTGTTGTTATGCTTGAAGCGAATATATATGTTAAATCATTTTAGTGTTTTGGGAGTGTGATGTGTGATATGTGATTCAAAAATCCTACATGCAAATATTATCAGAGTATTGTGAATTTAAGTTGTGGATGTTGAGTAAATTATTGAAGTTATGTGAATGCAAGGGAAAGTAGTGTTAAACCCAAATTAGATGAAGTGTGTAAAGTCATTTTATTGAGCTTCATTGGAATTATATTTCATGCATATGATAGATGCAACTATAACAGTTTAGATTAGGATGTTAGCCACAATCTCTCTTCTATCTTTTTCTTTGTGGGCAATGAGTTCACTTGGATAGTGAGTCCACCTTCAGTAAAAACTTCTGTAAATATACTATAACTAGTTATAATATAACTAGTTATAATATGCTGTGAGCTAATTCTCACCATGGTTTTTCCCATTTTGGGTTTTCCATGTTAAAATCCTGGTGTTCATGTGTTATGTGGTGTTGTTGATGTTTCATGCTTTCTTTCTTTATTAAAATTGAATATGTTTTGGTTATTGGATGTTTAATGTTTAAATGGTTTAAGAGAATACTTATTCACCTCCCTCCCAATATTCTAGGTGTTCAACAAATTTCTCCTAAGTAAGGTGGTTTTGTGTTAGGACATCAAATTTTAGATGGAACTATTTTGGCTATTGAGGCTATTCATTTTATGCATAATTCTAAGGAAAATACCATGTTCATTAAGCATGATATGTCTATGGCCTATGATAGAGTCAATTGGGGTTTTCTTCAAAATATTTTATTAGCTTTCTACTTTTGTCCTGGCAATTATGTTGACAAGATTATGATTTGGATGACATTAGCTTCCTTTTTGTTTTGATTATTGGGATCCCCTCAACCTTTTTTTCCTCTTCTAGAGAGTTTTAGTAAGGAGATCCTTTATCTTCTTATTTATTATATTGATGGTTGAAGTCCTAGGACATCTATATTGAAGCTTTATGGTTGAAGAGGGCTCATTCAAGGATGAGTCTCGAATCGAGAATTTGAACCTCAATCTCATCTTCAATTTGTAGATGATGTTGATCTTATGGGTTTGGCCAAGATAGGGGATGCTACCAATTTTAGGAATGTGTTTGGCATCTACATTTTTTCCTCTAGCTAATAGATTAATGAAGAGAACCAAAAAAATATATTTTTCAATACTTCGGAGTGTATCCAACATAGAATCAATGACATCCTTCATTTCCAAATTTTCTCCTTTCCTAAGGAGTACTTGGGTATCCCTCTCTATATTGATAGTCTTAGAAGGTTCCAATGGAAGAAAATATTAGATTGGTTTTGAATAAAAATGAACCATTGGACATCTCATTGGCTCTCCTTTACAGGGCCTTTAGCTTTATTGAAATATATCTTATATGCTTTGCCTTTCTATTGAGTTCTCATTTTAACGGCCACTAAAAGTTTTCTTATAGAATTTAATAGTCTCTTCAAAAAAATTCTTATGGGCTAAGAATCTTGATAATAAAAAATGGAGCCTAGCCAACTAGGAGTTGGTTTGTAGCCTCGTAAGGATTGGAGTCCTTGGCTTGTGAAAATGAGACCTCAATTGTCTAGCTTTCGTAGCCAACCTATATTGAAGATGGTGCAAAAATCCTAATAAACCATAGGCTAGAATCCATAATTTCAAGTATCTATGTAGATTTGATGATGTTGATATTTCAGGGATGGATCTGAATGGGAGAGGTTCTTGGAAGCGAATGATTCTGGTTTAAATTTGGTATTACCTCGCCATCAAGTCAAATCAATGGATATTAAAATAAGCAATTTTATAACGATTACCATGATTGTGACTCCACCGTTAAACGCGTTGACTGTGCGCGTTATGGCGATAAGTTTTCCGCGCTCTTCCCTAGAAGATAAAATTTTCACGGATTCTGCCATGCTTTAATAATCTTGTGATATGTTCTAATAAATGCACTAAAGATGAAGACTGGTGGTTTTTTTAATTGAATAGAATGTTCCATAGACTTGAAGCACTTGATGACAATAAATATTATTTTTTAACAAAAATGGCTGTGATTCCGGTGATGATTGCAATGACTTTCTTTCCTACCAAACAATAAAAAATTCATTAGTAGCCAAATTTTACAGACTTACAAGTTTTTCCTTCATTCTGCTACTTATATATATATATATATATAGGTATATACTATTTTAGACTGGTATCTTATCAATAGATTTATGATTTGGAATTTTAAAATTGTTAAATTTAATTTTACTTATAAATTTAAAATTTTAAAATTATTTTTAATTTACTGTAATATGTAAAGAAAAAATAAAAAAGATTAGAGTTTAGTTAAAATGGAGTTATAAGGAATAAAGTTTCAATTATGTTGAAAAGAAAAAAAATTTACATAATCCAATTTTATTTAGTTAGTATTACATACAACCATTAATACAAATTAATGTAATATTTACATAAGCTAACTTTATTTGATTAGTATTATACACACTCATTAACACAAATCAATGTGAAATTTTAAGAAAATAAGTTAATAAATGCAATAGGGGCCTACATCCACTGCCTAAAGCCAAATCATCTCCTTTTACTTGTTTCGAGTCATTTAAAATATTTGTGATTATAAATTATTTTCAACTTTGTGTGATTTTTATTTTAATCATTTTCATCATTATTACCTTCTTAGATCAATATTTATGCGACATGTAAAGCATGTGAAAATAGTAGATCAAAATATTGTGTTATTGATTGAAATCATAATGTAAGGGGATAACACACATACCCCCTTCATCATACAACTACTCTCAACAAAATAAAATGCATTGGAAATGCAACAAATCAGATTTAAAAATTTGCAACATGAACACTAGTTTGTTCATTCAAAACTGCCTACAACAGCTACAAAATCTTCTCCAAATTGATTTTACCAATATTGCAACATCTTGGGCTGAAAAAATTAGTCTTAAAACTGATATTCACATAAATAATCAACTTTCACCAATTTGATTTATACATCATAAAGTACGATTGATCTAAACACCCAATTTATGCAAGCAAAATCATATAAATTCTCATTAAAATTTAAAACATTACAAAATAATAGGCCAAGCCTATTGGATCCTCATTATAAAATCCCAATATAATTTAGGCTTGATCTTAGACCTACAACAATGGTGTAGTACAACAACATCTGGCTTCCACAAGCCTTCCTCAAACTCTTTTATCTTCATCACCCTAAAACTTCATCCTGTAGCTTCAAAATCAATCTTCCACTAAATCAATCTTCAAACATGGTCTCAAAGGACCTCTTTGTTGTTATCTTCACGTTCTCACACCTACAACAATAAACTACTCTAAAAAAGAATACCCTTCAATCTGTAAACCAACTCTAATATGCAACAACACAATTAAAATCCCTCCCTAGAGGTATATCATGCCTCCTTGTGTCTTCCTCTTCAATCTAGAGAAAGAGATCTAAAAAATTAATTCATTTTTCCTTTTATTCAATCCATCTTTCCTCATAAAGTGGAATTTGAGTGCATTTGGGGGAATTTCATCACATTCCAAAACCCACTCCCAAAAATCAACACCTACCTCCAAAAATTCTCCAATTAGATTAAATTTCATTAATAAAATAGAATAAAATATTCCTTTCAAACTCCAAGACATGTTGTGAGAGGATGACAATGCTTTTAATGCATTCTTGCTTTCTTGAATAAAGAAAAAATCTCATTTTTCCAAACTAGGCGCCCAACTCCAAATCCCTATTTTTTAGAAGTTATGGAATTTCAAATTGGGAGTTACAAGTCAATTTGGAGGTCTCCAAGAAACCCATGCCCTGTCTTGATTTTTCAGGATTTTTATTTAAAACATATTCTCCACTATGCCACCTTATCCTATTTTGACCCAAATTTACTCCAAATTTAAAATTTGAATTTACAACATGGCATAACATAAAAATGCACAAGAAAATATGAATTTCATGAGGTAAAATATGAAATTCAAAGTACACCAAAAATTGAAATTAAAATCAAACCCCTTTTGTTGACAAATGATAACAACCATGCAATGGATGCTCCTGCATCAAACACCCACAATAGAAAAATTTTGTGAGCTTGGTCTCACAAAATGGAGTTAAATTGTAGAATCATCCTTTTAGGTTGTAAAAACCCTCAAAAAATTCCATTACTAAAATTGGTACCTCCAATGAGTTCTTCTTTCTTTTATTCTAGCATCTAGTTGGAACAAGCTTCCTTCTCTGACAATTTGCTTTACACTAAACCTCCTCAATGTGGAATTAATTCCACCATAAAAAAAAACAAATCTTCTAAATGTAACTCACATTCTCCTATAATATTATGGGATTCAACCCACCATAATCTAACCACCTCCACAAAAATGCATCTGTACTAAAATTTGCAACACCATACAAATCATTCTCTACATATCAATCATCACAAGAAAATTCTTCCCAAACTATCTCATTTTTAATTCACTAAATTATACAACTAAACATTAAAATCATTAATAAGATTGTTTTTACCTTCTCATTACTTTCCACAACACTCTCAACTTCATCAAATCTCACATTAAAATCTGATCTTACTTCATTACCTTCTGCTGCAAATTTTTCTCTACCTACACTCAATACATTCCACTCTACCTCTACTTCTGCAATCTTTGAACATCAATAATCATCTCTCTTTTTCTTCTATATCCTCCTAACAACTCTCTTCTACTGAAACTTCATTATTCTCACATCCATTTTTATAATAACATTAAAAAAGATTAAACTTTTCATCAACTACTTTCATTGCTACAATTCTTTCTTCTCTGTCACTCGTCATATTAGTCAAATACAAATCAAATTTGGTCCTAGCCTCATCAAAATTTGATATTTCTCTTTTCATAAATGGTGCAATATGATTTTTAGCTTCATCATATCTATCCATCCCTTTTATGACATTCACATGCAAACTAGAGTCATCAATAAACTCACAAAATGCAAGTTTTACATTTTCTTTAACTACTGCAACTTGGTTTTCTTTCCTCAATGTCTTCCATTTCACTAAACTCTTTTATTGCTACTACAACCTCTTTAAAAATTTATACACTTTTCTCCTCCTCCTCGTCCTTTACAACAATCTCACCATCTTTCTTCATACTATTCTCAAAGCATAGTTTTGCAATATTTTCTCCACCCTTTTCACTTGCATACACAACTATGAAAAACTCATTACTTTTCTTTTTTGACATTTTGTCAAACACTTGACACATACTCTCAATATTCAACATTTCAAGTATAGACTACCTCACACTTGATGATCTGTCTACACAAAAATCACACACATTCTACCCCTAGGTCCTAGTGTAAATTTCCAAACATTTGGTGCTTTTCCTGCACACTCAGGAACTCTTGCTCTAGTAACACTAATATAAGAGGATAATACACATACCCCCTTTTTCAAACAACCACTCGCAAAAAAATAAAATGCATTGGAAATGCAACAAATCAAATTTAAAAATATGCAATATGAACACTAGTTTGTTCATTCAAAACTGTCTACAACAACTATAAAATCTTCTCCAAATTGATTTTACCAATATTGCAACCTCTTGGGCTAAGAAAATTAGTCTCAAAATTCATATTCAAACCAATAATAAACCTTCACCTTGATCTAATTTATACGTCATAAAATAGGATTAATCTAAACACCCAATTTGTGTAACCAAAATCAAAGAAATTATCATTGAATTTTTTTAAAAAATACAAAGAATAGGCTAAGCCTATTGGATCCTCACTACAAAATCCCAATATGATATAGGTCTAATCTTAGACATGCAATTCAATGGTTTACTACAACAACATATGGCTTCCACAAGCCTTCCTCAAACTCTTCTATCTTCATCTCCCCAAAACCTCATCTTGTAGCTTCAAAATCAATCTTTCACTAAATCAATCTTCAAAAATGGTCTCAAAGGACCTCTTTGCTATTGTCTTCACCTTTTTACACCTGCAACAATAAAGCACTCTCAACAATTAAACCCTCCAATTTGTAACTATTGATGATGCTTTTTCCTCTGTAAACCAACTCCAATCTACAAAAACGCCATTAAAACTACTCCATGGAGGTATACCACACCTATTTGTGTCTTCCTCTTCAATCTAGAGAAAGAGATTTCAAAAATGAATTGATTTTTCCTTTTATTCAATCCATCTTTCCTCATAAAATGAAATTTGAGTGCATTTGGGGGAATTTCATCACATTCCAAAACCCACTCCCAAAAATCAACACCTACCTCCAAACACTCTCCAATTAGATTAAATTTCATTAATAAAATATGCCTTTCAAATGCCAAGACATGGTGTGTGTGGATGACTATGCTTTTAATGCATTCTTGCTTTCTTGAATAAAACAAAAAATTGATTTTTTCAAACTAGGTGCCCACCTCCAAAATCCATATTTTTTAGGAGTTATAGAATTTTGAATTGGGAGTTACAAGTCACTTTGGAGGTCTCCAAGAAACCCATGCCCTCTCTTTCTTTTCCCAGGAATTTTTGTTAAAAACATGTTCTCTATTATGCCACCTTATCCTGTTTTGACCCAAATTTATTCCAAACTTGAAATTTTAATCTACAATGTGGCATAACATCAATGTCCACAACAAAATATGAATTTCATGAGACAAAATATGGAATTCAAAGCACACCAAAAATTGAAATTAAAATCAAACCCATTTTTTTACATAGGATAGCCACCTTGCCATGGATGCTCTTGCATCAAGTCACCAACTCAGCAAGTAGCAAGTCCTTTGTCATGAAAAAATAAGGAAAGTTTAAAAGAAAAAAAAGGCCATTGATTTGATGCATATGAAATCCACATGAGTAACATAACATGATATATAAGAACTTGCATCAAAAGTAGGTGCAATGGTTACATTGATAAGAAAAATAAATAATTTATTATGTTAGAGAGTACAATTTTATAAGTGGATAGAATATACATTAATTTAATTTATAACATATTTGTATAGAATGATATAACTAAGGTTCTTTCACACATTGTAAATTCATAATATTTTGCATTATTTGATAGGAATACATTTTATTCTTGTCATATTAATTTTCTATTTTCATTTTGCTTATCATTTGGCCTCTAGATCTTCTGTGGCTATCTTCATACCAAAATATTACAATAGCCACAAATACAAGAAGATAGACTAAACAATGTTATTACCATCAATCAAGAAAAAAAATAAAAATTCAAGCTAGATCGCTTGAGAGAGAAAATCAATATGAGAGAATAAAAACATTGCTAGGTGAGTGAATTTATAAGAAATATAGATGAGAAGTAAGGTGGGAAGGCCATTTATTGATTAGGGTAACTCCTAGGATATTAGAGGCCACCTTAGTATATAAATAGGAAAAATGTAACTCTCATGGAATGAAGATACACATATCATTGTCACTCACCATTATTAAAATTAAAAAATAACCCATATAAGAAAGCTAGAATTGATAAAGAAAATGATTTAATGAACTAATGAAAATGAACGAAAAAATCCATCAATACTGTTGGAATCAAGGAACACTAAGAGGTGGGGGTGAATCATTGTTCTACAAAATTTAACTTTATCAACTTGATCTTTAAATCACTTATAGCATTGAACCAAAGGAAAGATGAAAGAACACTAGATAATCAACCACAACACCATAACATAAGGATTTTTATGTGGAAACCCTATTAGGGAAAAAACATGGTGGAGATTAATCCATAATATGAGTATACTCAAAATAAGTGTTTACAATGGAATGCACTTGCATGAACAAGCACAATGCCTAGAACTCACTACTCAAATAGAAATAGCTTATTGCCCAAAAGAAGACTCATTGTCTTACAAAAGACAACTGGAGTGGATGAGCTATGAGATAAAATCTACTAATGCCTAATTATAGTTTTGGTTAAGAAAATTTATTGAATTCTTCACACTATGTCTGATTTTGCTCATGAAACTCTATATACTCTAATCCAAATCACTAATCTTTGTTTTGCACAAGTGAAACTATGCACAATCTATCATGTCCCCGAATTGGAGGTATGGTGATTTAATTAAATTATTTCATTAAGTTGTCCAAATTATTGATAATTTATGAGGATAGCTTAATTGATGATTTAATTAAATCAAGAGATGTTATTAAATTAATTATTTATTAAGTTATTCCCATAAAATAAAATATCAAAAGGGCTAACTTATTATTTAATTAATTTAATAATAAAAAGTGACTTAATTGACTTAGTAATAAAATAATAAAATAATAAAGTCACTTAAGGAATATTTTTGGAATCTTCTAGAAGTCTCTTGGTGTTGAGGTTGAAAAAGTATAAAAAGAGGCTTGGGCTATGCATTTGGACATCTTGAGTTGAATACACCTTTCTACTACACTGCTGAAGCTGAATGCTTAGCTTATTGTTTTCTAGTTTTTGTTTGTGAAAGACCAAACCTAGCTGGTTAAATGCCAATTTCAGTTGTGCAACACCAACACTAGTTGGATAGTGGAAGAAGTACTTCAGTCTTTATCATTGTGCTAATTGCAATCATTTTTGGAAGAGCTCGGGAAGTTATTTGAAGTCTACAATTTTGTTGCAGTCTGCAGATCAGCCATGAGAGAAATCACATTTTCATTCGTTGCTCTTCAATAAGGAGATATAATTTTGTGGGTACTTGAGGGATTGCTTCCTTTGGTGTTGGAAATCATTTTGATAACAAATTTGAGGAGTTTAGAGGCTACATTTATTTTTCTAAAATATTGCCAGGCAAGCAGGGGCGACCCTCTTATGAAGGGGCGATTTTGGTTTAGGAAGGCTATAAAAATTCCAATAAAATTCTCCAAGGGTCATGTGGGGTCAAAGAGTATTGGTGCAGCATTCTTGAAGGCATTGACATCTTCAATAAAGGGAATCGAATCATTTTATGTTAGCTGCTACAGAATTTCCAGGTTCCACATTTTGTTGCATTGCATTTACAGTCATCTAGTCATATAGAGTTCATATCAAATGTAACTAGCATATCATAAATGTAATTTCAGTCATCTAGAAAGCAATAAATTTGCTTATGCAATGTAAATTCAGTCATAGCAATTAAGCATTGAGTTTTAGTCATTAGCATATAGTATTAGTGAGTTAAAGTCCATTGTATAAGGTCTGATTGCAACTCTTGAACAACTTGTAATTCCTTTCATATCTTCTCAATACCAAGTTGGAGTTATAAGGAGTTTACTTGCCAACTATTTGTCAAAATGTCTCTCATATATAGTTGCATTGTATTAAACTAGTTTGCATGCCAAATTTTTGTAGAAATGTTCCTTGGCTGTAGGTTTACTTTTTATATTAGATTTTTATGTTTATGCATTCAAAAGGTACAAAAACATATTGCACATCATCTTAGGACATTGCTAGATGCTTGGAAACATTTGGGAATCAATTGTATTGCATTTGTATTCATCAAAAGCATTTCAAATACAATCTGAAACTTATTATCAACAAGTTGGAAGTTGCAAGCAAAGTGTTTATCAAAATTCCAAGGGCAGAAAATTAGTGTTTTTGGATCAGTTTTGGCAAGGCACTTTACAGTGGTATCAGAGCCAAGAATCTTGCTAGCCTATTGGGTAGATTGCACTTGTTTCAGCTACTTGATTGCAGATCAGAATTTTTGTTGGTTAAGAAATGGTCTCCAAAGAAGAAATAGAGATTGCTTTCAAAGAATACCGTGCACTTCCAAAATGGATATAAAATGACCTTCCATTTTTTGAGTATATGGAGGATCCAAAATATTATCACAAGCAAGGAAGAAGTCCAATGACATGTGAGTAGTCAAGGATGAATGACATCTTGAATGCCTTGCTAGAACAACAAGCTTGAAAAGGATGAATAAAATGGCTGAAGAATGGAACAAGAGGATGAAGAAATATGGTGAGACATCTAAAAGTCTCCATGGTGAATTTTCAATAGCTAGTGATTAGCTTGTTGTTGGTCCTAAGGAGAATCACATAGTGGAAGATGCAGAGTACAAGACACTTCATGAGGAATTCAAGAGTAAAGAAGAGCAAGTGATGATGGAAGACAACTTGGAGTAGCTACATGAAGATAAGTTTTCTTGTGACATTTCATTGAGTGAAGAATCAGATTGTGGTTTAATAAATGAAGATCCATTGAAGATTCTAAATGTAGAGGTGTTTGAGATAGTTATCCTTTACTTAGTGGAGTAGCCACTAGTGATTCAACTATACATAATGAAGGTGACACTCTACAATGGCATGATATGATTACAGATTGGTTTGAAGACAGTAGCATGGTGTCACATCATTCTCAAGAGATAGGAGCCTTGGTTCATGATCAAGCCAATGACATGATAGCAAGCATGGATGGTAGCCATACACCAATTGTTGGACATGAAAACATCAAGCAAAAAAGGACTGATTTTGTTTATTTTGGCATAGAAGAAGTAAGGAGGTCTGAAGAGATGATCAAAGAATGGATGAGGAAAGCCCAAGAGGCTAAGTTGGTGGCTGCCAATGCAAGAAGACATCTTCAAGAAGTCAAAGCATAGGTCACTCTCATTAACATTTCAAGGCAAAAAAGGATTGACAACATTAGAAGACTTCTTGAATCTAAAAATACATGTTCTTCTAAGGAGGATGATGAGATGTGCTTGGTTTCAGGAAAGAGGAAACAAGGACAAGTTGAGACTTCTTCATATGAGGTTGAAGTTGTTCGTAGCTTGGAGACTAAGCTAAAGATGAAGGAGGATGATATTATTGCAGCCCTATCTCATCATGACAAGATGCACAAAAGAATTGAGGAACATTTGTGGGCAGTTCAGTTAGAGAGAAGACAAAAGGGGATTGGAGCAGAGTCTTCTCTTGATGATTTGCATGTTGTCAAATAAGGTATGGAGAGGGTGATCCCACAATAGTGGTTTACACTTTTTGGCCTAACTCGACACTGATATATTTTTTTTTAACACAGTCTCCACATTCGGGCACCTATAGCGATTAAACCGTAAGGAATTTGAAGATGATGTAAACTAGAGTCTTGTCACATTTTGTCTGTAGATTCTAAAAATATTTTTTTCAATTTTTTTGGAATCAGATTGCACTTCGTTTTCCATCTCCCACAAAAATTGGTTTTTTTCAAAAAACAGCATTTTTAAAAAGTGATGCACACCGTATAACGCATAACTTTTTTTCCATGAAGGATAAAATTCCAATTCTTTTAAATTTAGATTTCTAACTCTGATATCTAGTGCTTCCACTTGGTTAGATAGTTTTTTATTGAATATTTTTTCTTTAATCAAGTTTTAAAGTCAATCAAATGACAATTCAGACCTAGCGTGACCGTATAACGCATAACTTTTACTGTATGTATCAAAATTCTTCTCTTTTTTTTGTTGGATCAAGGACTTCAATATCTGGTGCACACATATTTTAAATTTTTATAATCTTATTTTTCCACTTGTGAGTACGAGATTTTGTTTTCGATGAAAACCTATATTTAATAAAACTTAAAAAATAGATAGATAATCCAAAACATACTAAAATTATATTCATTGGATAGCTCATGAAGGCTACTCGGTTCCAAGTTTGGTTTCTAAATATTCCCCCATTTTCATCCCCAACCGGAGCTTGAAAGCGTAAAATTTTAGGTTTTTATGTGTACAAATTAAAAAATTAGGGAAAAAGGGGTTCGCTAGAACCAGTGGTTCATTCGAACCCTGCTTCATGCGAACCCCCCCTAATATGCACATTTCCTTTTTTGGGAAATGTGGGCCAATAGTTAATGGGTTCACTCGAACCCTAGTTCGGTCGAACCCCTTTATGGTTCGGTCGAACATGTAGGTTCATGCGAACCCCTAAAACCAATTTTTTTGCTATGGGGTCGTTTTTTCTCAAATTTCCTTCCTCTTCAAAAGTGTAAACCACTTATGTGGCTTCACCCGAGATAATGAAGACAAATTATTTGAACCTTCTTTCAGATCGTGATCACCTTGTTAGCTTTGTTAAGGAGTTGATTTCTTCTAGGACATGCGCATTGGATGTCAGTATGGGTTCAACTTCTTTTCAGGGAGTGGATGGCATTCATGTTAGTATCCTTCTCACTCCTAATAGTGAGTTAGGGAAATTGTAGTTGCTTTCCAAGGGAGGTCTTGATGACTTTGCACAGTGGAAGTCCATGGGTGTTGAGATGGAGGGACTTTCAGATATGATATTTGAGGCACACCAGCACAGTTTTTGGAGTCAACATGGTGAGTCAAATATACAGGTTTGGGATCCAGATGGCTAGTGGACAGGTGCAGTGGATTCTCCATTTGGGCATCAGATGTTTTGGCAGTCAAGTTGGATTAGCAGTGCAGATTGCTTGAGGGCAAGCATTCTTGGGAAGGGAGGACTGTCATGTCCCCGAATTGGAGGTATGGTGATTTAATTAAGTTGTCCAAATTATTGATAATTTATGAGGATAGCTTAATTGATGATTTAATTAAATCAAGAGATGTTATTAAATTAATTATTTATTAAGTTATTCCCATAAAATAAAATATCAAAAGGGATGACTTATTGTTTAATTAATTTAATAATAAAAAGTGACTTAAGTGACTTAGTAATAAAATAATAAAATAATAAAGTCACTTAAGGAATATTTCTGGAATCTTCTAGAAGTCTCTTGGTGTTGAGGTTGAAAAAGTATAAAAAGAGGCTTGGGCTATGCATTTAGACATGTTGAGTTGAATACACCTTTCTACTACACTATTGAAGCTGAATGCTTAGCTTATTGTTTTCTAGTTTTTGTTTGTGAAAGACCAAACCTAGCTGGTTAAGTGCCAATTTCGGTTGTGCAACACCAACCCTAGTTGGATAGTGGAGGAAGATACTTTAGTCTTTCTCATTGTGCTAATTGCAATCATTTTTGGAAGAGTTTAGGAAGTTATTTGAAGTCTGCAATTTTGTTCCAGTTTGCAAATCAGCCATGAGAGAAATCACATTTTCATTTGTTGCTCTTCAATAAGGAGATATAATTTTGTGGGTACTTGAGGGATTGCTTCCTTTGGTGTTGGCAATCATTTTGATAACAAATTTGAGGAGTTTAGAGGCTATATTTATTTTTCTAAAATATTGCCAGGCAAGCAGGGACAACCCTCTTATGAAGGGGCGATTTTGGTTTAGGAAGGCTATAAAAATTCCAATAAAATTCTCCAAGGGTCGTGTGGGGTCAAAGAGTATTGGTGCAGCATTCTTGAAGGCATTGAAATCTTCAATAAAGGGAATCAAATCATTTTATGATAGCGACTATAGAATTTCCAGGTTCCACATTTTGTTGCATTGCATTTACAGTCATCTAGTCATATAGAGTTCATATCAAATGTAACCAACATATCATAAATGTAATTTCAGTCATCTAGAAAGCAATAAATTTTCTTATGGAATGTAAATTCAGTCATAGAAATTAAGCATTGTGTTTCAGTCATTAGCATATAGTATTAGTGAGTTAAAGTCCATTGTATAAGGTCTGATTGCAACTCTTGAACAATTTTTAATTCCTTTCATATCTTCTCAATACCAAGTTGGAGTTATAAGGAGTTTACTTGCCAACTATTTGTCAAAATGTCTCTCATATATACTTGCATTGTATTAAACTAGTTTGCATGCCAAATGTTTGTAGAAATGTTCCTTGGCTGTAGGTTTACTTTTTATATTAGATTTTCATGTTTATGCATTCAAAAGGTACAAAAACACATTGCACATCATCTTAGGACATTGCTAGATGCTTGGAAACATTTGGGAATCAATTGTATTGCATTTGTATTCATCAAAAGCATTTCAAATACAATCTGAAACTTATTATCAGCAAGTTGGAAGTTGTAAGCAAAGTGTTTGTCAAAATTCCAAGGGCAGAAAATTAGTGTTTTTGGATCAATTTTGGCAAGGCACTTTACACAATCAATCTATAATACTTCTAACATTCACATCATACATCATCGCATCACAAAAATAGATGAATAATTGCTTATATATAACCACAACTAGATATTACATCAACTACATGCCGACTTCAATAAAATATAGAACATGTACAGACTATTAGCTCAATCCATAAACAATCATCAATGTGAATCAACCAAATTCGACCAAAACATAGTGGGGCCCCAAAACAACATCCTCGAACATGAAATACTTTAAGAAACTTGCCTCAAATATCTACAACATGCTACAATCACACTGTTGGCCATTTCTTTTGAATGTCTTTTTTTAGCACATATCTTCAATTTGACTTCCAATAGACTTCTGGTATAGGAAAATAATGAGGTGAAGATGGGATTATTGACTAGGGTTATCATCAATGACAACACTAGATGGCTTGTGTAGTGTCTCTTTCCAATAATCTCCCCCTTTGGCATTAATTGCAACACTTAGTGAAAAATGACTAAGTGTTGGAATCAACACCAACATGAATACATTGCAAACTTCAAAACTTCAAAAAGAAATTTAATCACAACTCCCCCTGAGATGAATATGGCATTAAAAAAATTTTAAAAAATTTAATTACAACTCCCCCTAAGATAAATATGGCATTAAAACTTCAAAAAGAACCTTAATCACAATTCCCCTTGAGATGAACATGGAATTTTTCACTGCCCCATACTCCCCCTTTGACATCAATGGAAAAGGAATGAATTTGCATACCAAAAAGCATACAAAATTTCTATGAAAAAAATGTATATGTACAAACATGCTTTTCTAACTTACATGAACTTGAATATGTCTATGAAATTGTTCTTCAACATTCTTAAACTAGTGTCCCAACCCTTTTGGAGACTCTCCAAAATAGTCATGTGACCAAAGAATAGGTACAATTTCATCTTTGTTGATTCATGATTTTCTAGATCACTGATAGCCATGGAATTCTATGCTTCTTTTAATGCACTAAACATTGTCTCCATTTTAGGACCGATTAGTCCTCTGAGCTCACATAGCCTTTCAACAATTTTTTCTTTTCCATGCTTCATACTTCTAATTTTCTCAAGCAGGGATATGACTTGACCTTCATGCTTACTCACAAAAATGGTTAGAGGATCAAAGGCTTGAGAAATATCTCCTAACTATTTCTCATATCCCCTAATTTTATTCTCAATGATTTCAGTGAATTTTGACAAGGATAAGCATGACTTGTAGATGTTTCCACCCTTAGATAATGCACCTTGAATTTTATTTTCATAGGTAACTAATAAGGATTTAAATAATTAGCAATCATACCTTTCAATCTACTAAACCTATTTGCATCAAATTCTCTATGGACCTTATCCTCAACTAACTTCTCAAGACACTCAAAATGAGTACTTATAGAGTTGACAAGTTTCTTTAGTTGACCAGAGGGAGAATCGAATGAATCCTTGACATGTGTAGGAATGATCTTCTCCAAGATACTGGATGCAAGACTTAGCAGCTCACTGTCCTTAATGTGAGATTTCAATATCTCCTCCCTTGCCTTGGTTTGAGCAAATGATGCTACCTTCAACTTCTGAATAGGAGATAAAGTGGCCAAGTTGATAGGACCTTCAACCAATTTAGGGTCAAACCCCTCTTGTTGTTCTTGGGCATGTGCAAGATCATCATGGAAAAAATAGGCCCTTAAGTGGCAAAAAATTCAAAAAATCAAAGTTAGGCAACTTGATGTAAAAATTTGAGTAAGTTATCTATATTATTTTAAAAAACATGTAAGAATAGAATTTGTAGAAAATTGAATGTAATTTTTAAATTACTAGGTTTATTAAAAAAAATAAAAAACTATTTGGTGAAATTTGGAAATTTCAATGTAGTAGTACTTAAATTTCAGTGAAAAAATAAGAAGTAGGTGTTTGTCTAACCACCCTAACCATAATAAAATGATAATATTTTTTTATAAGATCTTAGATACAAGTAGAGGACTCATGTCCTGATGTGATGCATGTTTTTGTAATTTTTTCGAAGTAAATAATTAATTATGATTTTTTTATTACAACTTTTAAAAAATATAAAAATGCATATGTTTGACCACCTTAACTTGGTCAAAACTTCATGAAATTCATTTTTTTTAATCCTATAGTATGCGAAGCATAGAATGTGACGCATATTTCATATTCAAAAAATGTGATACTGTTTGAAAGCTATAGATGTTTTTCAATCAACCTATCAATTAATTCTTTAGTTTTGATTCAAATAGAAAATAAATAATAATTATTTATTAAATTCAAAATAAAGCATAATATAGATTGGTGGAAAACTAAGAATCTCCTTTTAAAACCCTTTTTGTTTCATTAATTTTGGGTTAAAAGAAAGTCATCAGCCACATATCTTATATATACCCATCATATTGCCACTTTTTGGCCCATCATGATCCTGCACATACCCTCTCCTAAAAACTTCTTTACTACCTTTGCAATGTCTCTTGCTTCCATAGCAATCTCCTTCGCCTCAACCTTCCCTTCTTCGATCATAGATTCTTGCTTGGATTTGGGAATCTCTACTTCAACTAACATATCTTTAGTGTTGGATGTTGTGGTTGCATTGCTAATATGTGGTTGTCATTGATGTCAACACTATTAGCATTAATGTATTGAAGGATGTCGATGAATAGACATTGTGAACTAAATTGTTATAGAAGTTACAGGTTATTAGAGGTATAGTGTATTTCAAGATGATGCCTAGCTTAGTATGTCAATGCTTAGGCATTGTGAAATAAAGGGTTTATTTTTAATTATATCTAGTTTATCCACCAAAATTTTTAGAGATCCGCATGAAGATTTGATCGTATTTGATCGTGTTATGAACAACTATGTTCTAAAATGTTTTCTATTACTTTAGTTGGTGTTCCTAATTGGAGTTGATGTGATTCACGTAATCTCAACTATTGTAGATGCTTCTCTGGTCATTCATGATGCTTGTGGATGTTTATAGATCATGATCTTTCTTTATTGCACATCCCCATTGATCAATGTGCTCACAATTGATAATTTTCTCTTGCATTTTCATGTTTTTCATGTTCCTAGTTGACATGGTGATCATAGCATGTTGTGGATCTTTGAGGAATAATTTTTGGAGGAGTTACATGCTCGAGAATATTTTTTTGATCTTCATTATTTTGTGGCTGACTATTCCTTGTCCACATTGAAAACTTATTTTTTGATTTGGGTCGACAGTGTGTACACATTTCATATTTTCATATTTTATTTTGGCTAACTAGTTTTTGATGTAATCTTGTGTTGTGGATATATAAGAATGATTTTTTGAGTGATGTAAAGTGCAAGTGCTAGTGCAAGTGTACAAATAATGTTCTAATCATTTGAATGCAAATAAAAGTATTAAGAAGATTGATCAAAGTGTGTAGAAAAGTTTATGTGCTTAATCAGAACTATAATCAGGCATTAGTAGATTCTATTTTCTCAATTCAATACCCTATGGATCTAATCTGAATATTTTTGTAAGACATTGTGTCTTCCTTGGTGTAACGCTCAAGAGATGATGTTCATATAACCACATCAATTGCCAAAACTCAAAACATTCCAAATATAATAAAAGTAAAGGATGCATAGATCAAGATCTTTCCATAAATGCTCAAAAGGAAAATTTAATAATAAATTTTCATTCCATGTATACAAAAGAAGTAAATTGCACTATCAACAAAGATCTTTGCAGCAATGAAACACATGTAAATTTCATTTGCATATCAATGATTTTCCATAATTTCATTCAAGTTTCAATTACAACATTAAATTTCAATCAATACAACTATTTCAATGTTACAATATTGAATTTCAAATAAAGTTACATTTACAAGTGGGCTTTACAAGCCATTCAAAATAATACATGAATACATTTATAGCATATAAACCTCTGAACCTCAACCATTGTGACACCACTAGTCTTCTTGCAAGTTGGGGCCAAGAGTGTGATTAAGGCACCTTTTCTTCCCAACCATGAAGTACAAGACTTCCCGGGGCTTCTTCCTAACTTGAAGAAATACTTGGCCCTGCATGAGGAGCCTAGCAACCTGAAACAAAAATGCAGGAGGGAACTCTCAATGCAAGCCAGATGCCTATATGCACTCCTACCATGAGAATCACATATTTCTTGCAAACAAGAGGTGGTAGAGACATATATACATTTATTTCTAGGCTTTTATTTCCATCTATTTCAATGGTACATGTACTTGGACAAGCATAAATAAATAAATAAATGATAGTTTTAGAAAAGGTAAAACTACCATCTCTGTGGGTCCACCTTCAACATCCTATCCCAGAAGTTTCCCATAAGAACAATAAATAATACATTTTCCATTTTACATTCTATTTTACACATCTCAACTTCAAACGAATTCTAACAATTACAAGGTACACACAAGGTTCACAAATAACTTTTCAATAGTACATTAACTTAAGTGAAAAATTAAACACATAGTTGGTTTTTGCAAGTCATTTTCTATGTTTTCAAAACAATCTAAATTTGGTCTTTTGGAAAGAGTATATCTATGAGCTCATTAGTTATTATTTCTATTTAAACAACTTGATCAAAGTAAGTAATTTATACAATTTGAGGAAAAAAATACTACTCTAATCAGCCTTAAAGAATGGGGTGAAATTCCAACTTACAAATTACTTTCCTATTTAATAAGGGTATGTCAACACTTTTATGAGAATGAATAATAAATTAATTTTAAACAAAAGAGAGTAATTTCACTCACTTTCATTCATAATTACATATATCAAGAAATAAAAATAATAAATAAATCATCTAGTCTAGAATGCCATAAGGCATATGTATGTATATCTACGTGTTTTGCATTCCTAAAGTATATATTTTGTGGATTTACAGTTTCCCCTATTTTGCAACATGTAAAATACACCTATGATACCAAAGTTCATCATTATGTTAATAATTTTATTTCAATCAGCCAGTTTTGTGTTTACCCATTTCAATTTTACTGATCTTGCTTATTCCAAATATAATAATGTTATATATATATATATATATATATATATATATATATATATATCCACTTTATTGCATTTACCTCTATATATAATTTTAAACATTCACAAGAGATTTAAGAGTAAAAATAAAGAAAAAAAGTAAAATTTGTACACCACAGGGATTTCAATTAGACTTAGTTATATTCTCATTTCCTGCCATGTAAATAATCCAGATCTATATTTCTCAGATATATATGTATATATATATACATATATTTTTATATAGCTCAAGAATTTTTATACAAAATAATTTCCTCATAAAAGAAATGGTTTTTCCAGAAAGGAAGTATATTTCACATTATATGTGTGTGTGTGTGTGTGTGTGTGTGTGTGTGTGTGTGTGTGTGTGTGTGTGTGTGTATACAACATATGCATAATTAACAAAACTGAGTGTTGTTATTTTTGAGGAGAAAGTTTTATTATCAAAACATAGTTTTAAACAAAAAAAATAAAAGAAAATGAAGGAACAGGCTTATGCCCCCCCATGTGGGGAGGTGCTGCCTGTGGAGGGCAGTGCCTCCTCTGTTAAGATTATGGATGCATAGCCCCTGAAGCTCCAAAATCTTCAATAAAGAACTTTAGACACGGAATATAATCAACCACAAAGAGAAGTGTTGTAACAATGGAATGTTGATTAAAGATTCTATATTAATATGATGAAAATGATATTGATATGATATATTGCAAATGAACAAGATGCTTAATTATATAAGCAAGAAGGAAAACCTCAGATGCATGAGATGTTGCCATGTATCATTATCTAATAACATGTGACAACATGTGAACCCTATCTAGATGATTATTAAATATTGAGATAAGTTCTAGAAGGACAACTCATCTTCTAGAAGGAATCTTATCCCACCAAACAAGGAAGGGAATATTTCTCTATTTATTAAATGATTTATCTAATAATGCAACCTAGTACTTAATTAATTAAATGCAAGACCTAAGTTAACTTATTCTAGTGTAATAATTAATTAATTAATTACACTAACATCCTCCATGGGTCATGGCCTATGGAGGAGCATTGTCCCCCACAACACAACCCTTCCCTTATGGGGAGGGCATGACTAGGGTGAAACCCAACCCCCCCTCTCATACTTAAAAAAACAATAAAAAGAAAGATGTTTAACCTTTATTTTAAATGCGATTTTTCATTTCAAGATACAAGCACATCATTCCTTCAAGGTTATACAAATTTTAATTTATGAGTGCATATATATATATTTTAAATATATGTGTATATATATGTATATGTATATAAATATATTACCATCAAACAATCTGGAACAAGAATCTTTATCAAGTAAAGAAAATATTATTCTGAAAATAGATACAAAAAGGCATTGTTGACGAAAATATTTAAAGTACATATAAGGGTTTAAAAAGAATGTACACATTTCATCCACATTTTTTCTCAGTAACCATTTAAACTTAGAGATTGTTCACACACACTATTCTTTGATCACACAACAAAATTTCTTTTCTCTCATTTAAATCTTAAGGCAACAAGAGAGGATTACAAAGGAGAACCTGAATAATCTGTTGACAGTTGAAGATGCCTTCTTGCCTCTTTTGCTACTTGATTTCTATGAACTTTCCTTCCTGCAAGTCCTTCCTCTTCTCTTTCCTTTTCTTCTATTCTTCTATTTTCTAATCTATTGGAAACTAAACAAAAAAAAACAATAAATTGTCTAGTCGCCATGAAAAGTAATTTGCAGAGCAATTTCCTGAATCATCAAGAAAAGTTCATTTTTTGTTACCCGTCTTTTCCTTTTTTAAAAGTTTTATTTTTCCTTATTCCCAAACCTAATCTTGAAAATAATAGATTTTAAAATAAGAATAATATTTAATTTAATTTCATGTAAATCCCCTTTTGAAAATATTTACCCAATAATAAAATAAACATCTTCTAACTATTAGTTTAGTTATTAACTCAAAAATTAGCACAAATTAAAAGAAGAATAGAATTGCATAGGCATTTACATAAAAAACTATAATTAACTATATTTAAAATTTAATTCCTTTACTTTATTATGATTATATTTTAATTTAACTAATCATTAACATTATTTGCAAATAATCAAATAGTCATACAAAAATTATCATTCCTAAATGCATTCTATATGAATCTAAGTGCCTATATCACACCCTTGGTCTTCAACCTCATGCAACTCAAGAGCACTGAGGCACACAACAATAACTGAATTAGTATCACATAAAGATATAAATCAAACAATATAATACATAAATTAAAATATTTCTACTCTATTTTGCTTCATCTTCAAAGTTAAACACATTCAAAACTACAACTTTTCATAATTTAAGTAAACACTTTTCATATACCACCACACCAAAACACCATAATATTCATTATTATTCTACCATGCACATCAAATCATGTAACAATCCACACAAAACCAAAAACAACATGCATTAACTGAGATGTGAAATCCTTCCCCACTAGGAAGAGATATCATCTCGATGTCTTATTACAAAGCCACACAACAAAATCTAAAACATTAGTGTATCATAAGTCTCTAAATGCAAGAAAAGAAAAATATGCTAAGATCTCAAGTGAGGAAAAGCTCTGTCAATGTCCTTAACATTCTCCTAGGTGGCATTATCCACTGAATATTGGTCCCACTGGACCCTATACTACATAATGTCTCTATTATGCAACATAATGTTACACTCTTCCAGTATCTTGATGGGCTCCACCTACATCACTCATGGGTCTTGTACCTACAATGCACACCAGTCAAGAATATGAGCTAGATCTGGATGGTAGGGCTTAAGCACTAAGACATGAAAAAGATTATGGATCTGGGATAGAGCTGGTGGTAGAGAAAGCCTATAAGAAACCATATTAATCACCTCCAAGACATCAAAGGACCCAACAAACCCAGGGGAAAGCTTTCAGTTCTTTCCAAAAGAGATTGAACTCTTATGTGGTCGAACTCTCAAAAAGACCTTGTCTCCTGTAGAGAATTGTCTAAAAGTTTTATTCTTATTTGCAAGACTCTTCTATTGATATGAAGCTTGCTTTAAATTTTCTTTAATAAGCTTCATTTGATCTTCCATTTCCCTCAAAATTTTAGGACCAATCACAATCCTATCCTCTACCCTGTCCCAATTGATGGGTGTTCAAAATTTTCATCCATACAGGGCCTC
Organism: Sequoia sempervirens; assembly: GCA_007258455.2. NCBI lineage: Eukaryota > Viridiplantae > Streptophyta > Pinopsida > Cupressales > Cupressaceae > Sequoia > Sequoia sempervirens. The sequence goes on from VDFB02193867.1 coordinate 101,713,258, forward strand.
GAATGGTGCCATACCCAAAGAGGAGTGGTAGGAGTTGTTGTAAGAAAACTCTACCAAAGGAAAATACTCCTCCCATTTATGTTGTTGCTCCATATAATACATTCAGAGATCCTCCACAATCTAGTTCACCCTCTCTGTCTGACCATCGGTCTGAGGATGGTGTGTTGAACTAAAATTTAATTTAGTTCCTAGGGAAGAATTCAAAATAGTCCAAAATATGGAAGTCATCCGAGTATCACGATCTGAAATGATCACCTCTAGCACTCCATGCAGTCAGAAGATTTCCTGTACAAATTTCCTCACCAAAACCATTAAACCATCCTTGAGGTTCCTAGGAATGAAATGGGCTACCTTAGTCAATTTTTCCACTACAATTAGGATCTGGTATCATTTTGATTCCTAGACATCAACAATCCCTAAATAAATTCCATAGTTATCACCTGCCACTTATATTCTAGCACCCTATGGGGATATAAAAGTCATGCTGGATGTACATGCCTAGCCTTAACTCACTTGCACTCCAAACATTGGGCTATAAATGCAGTAACATCCCTTTTGAATCCTAGCCAAAAATATAGAGGCTTGAGTCCCTCAACCATTTTAGGCACACCAAGGTGTCCTGAATAAGGCACATTATGGAATTCCTCTAGTACTAACTCTATCAACCCTACAGAGTTAGGGATATACATGCGACCCTGGAACCTCAAGAATCCATCAAACTTGAGTACATACCCAAAAAATCTATGATCTGAAGGATCTTGCTCTAGTGCTTGTTTTACCCTTTCATAATGCTCATCCCCAGGTAAGGCCTGAACCACTTGCTCCCTAAAACTAGATTTTATGGTAACCATGACTGCAAGATGTTATCTCCTACTCAAGGCATCTTCTACCCTATTTTCCTTCCCTTTATTGTACTCTATGCCATAGTCATATTCACTCAAAAATTCCAACCATTGCCTTCGAAAAGGATTTAGGTTGGGTTGAGTAAATATGTACTATAATCAACATGATCTATTTTTAATTCAAAGGACTTACCCAAGAGATAGTGTCTCCACATCTAAAGGGAATGAACTATGGCTACCAACTCTAAATCGTGTGGTGCATAATTTAACTCATGTTGTTTAAGGGTATGTGCAGGATCATGATGGGCCTAAAAGTGGCAATATTATGGGTTTTTGTAGGGTATGTGGCTGACAACTTTTTTTTTACCCAAAATTGATGAAACGAAAAGGGTTTTTAGAGGAGATTCTTATATTTCCACCAATATAAATTATGATTTAATTTGAATTTAATAAATAATTATTATTCATTTTCTATTAGAATTACGACTAAAATCTTGATCAATAGGATAATTGAGAAACATCTATGAATTTCGAACGGTATCACATTTTTTGAATTTGAAATATGCGTCACATTCTATGCTTCACATTCTATAGGATTAAAAAAAGAAAAATTAAATTTCATGAAGTTTTGACCAAGTTAAGGTGGTCAGACATTCAAGTTTTTATATTTTTAAAAAGTTGTAATAAAAAAATCATAATTAATTATTTACTTGGAAAAAAAAAATGCATCACATCCAGACATGAGTCATCTACTTATATATAAAATCTTATAAAAAAATATTATCATTTTATTATGGTTAGGGTGGTCAAACAGACACCTACTTCTTATTTTTTCCCTGAAATTTAAGTACTATTGCATTGAAATTTCAAAATTTCACCAAATAGATTTTATTTATTTTTAAATAAACCTAGTAGTTTAGAAACGACATTCAATTTTCTATAGATTCTATTCTTACATATTTTTGAAATAATTTAGATAACTTATTCAAATTTTTACATCAAGTTGCCTAACACTGATTTTGCTAAATTTTTTGCCACTTAAGGGCCTATTTTTTCCATGATGATCCTGCACATACCCTTCAAATTTCTTTATTCATATGCTACCACTTGTCCTTCCTATATGAGAACAACTCCTACCCCTTCTCCTAATGCATCAGTAATCACTGTAAAATGACCATTTGGATTAGGTACAACTAAAATAGGTGTAGAAGTGAGCTTCTCATTTAGCAACTGAAAAGCTTTTTCATAGCTATCACTCCACTCAAATTTCTTCCCCTTCTACTAGAGTGCAGTAACTGGCATTGCTATTGTCGAGAACCCTTGCATAAATCTCCTATAAATACCATGCAAGTCCCATAAAGCTTCAGACTTATGAAAATTTTTGTGGTGTTGGCCAATCTAAGATTGCCTTAATCTTATCTGGGTCCACAACTATCCCTTCTGCTGAAATAATGTGTCCCAAGTAATGCACCTAGAATTGGAAAAAGGTACATTTAGATATTTTCCCATATAAATTATGTTCCCTCAACCATTGCAATACTATCCTCAAATGCTTCTCATGTTCTTCCTCTGACTTAGAATATATCAAGATATCATCAAGGAAGATTAAAAAAAAGTTATCTAAGTAGTCCCAAAAAACACTATTCATCAAATTCATGAAGGTTGCAAGGGCATTGGTTAGCCCAAATGGTAGCAATGTAAATTCATAGTGCACGTACCTTGTCCTAAATGCAGTCTTATGAATATCTTCATCCTTTATTCTCAACTAATGATACCTTGATCTTAGATCTATTTTTGAGAATACCTTGGCATCTTTTAACTAGTCAAAAAAATCATCAATATGGGGAAGCATGTATTTATTCTTGATAGTGACCTTGTTAAGCATCCTGTAATCAATGCATAACCTCAAGGTCCCATCCTTCTTCACAAATATAACAGGAGCTCCCCCGGGTGACACACTTGGTCTAATGAAACCATGTTTCAACAATTCCTCTAGTTGGGATTTTAGCTCATATAATTCTATTGTGTTCATCCTATATGGGGCTTTGGACTGAGGTTCTGCACCCAGTATCAAATCAATAGAAAATTCAAATACATGCTTAGGCAGTAGCTCAATTAGCTCTTCCAAAAAAAAATCACCAAATTCTTTTAGAATTGGATGATCATTAACTGATGATTCTGTCTCATCAAGGTCCTTGACCTTTATTGCATAAATAGTGCACCTCTTTTGTCTTGCCTTCTTTAATTACATGGCTAAGACTTGCCTAAGTTCCAGAGGCCTTTTTACACCACAAATCTCCACATGATTTCCTTGGTCATCAAGACACCTTACTATTTTCTCTTCGCAATACACAAGGGCCTTATGTTCAGAAAGCCAATTTATCCCTAAAATTACATCATAAAGATCCTAGTGGTGCTATATACAAATTAAATTGTGTTTCAAGACTAGGGAGTTCAAGTTCACTACAAAACAGGCATTGCTCTACCTTCCTCTCTACCCAGTTCCCATACTAAAATTTCCATGAATTTTCCATATAGCCTGGTCTAATTAATAATTTAGATACAACATGAGGATCCACAAAACTATTAGTGGCACTAGTATCAACTAAAATAGAAATAGGACATCCAAAAAGTTTACCTAAAAGCTAGATAGGAGTGGATTTGTAATCTGCTTGGTGATTGTCAACCGTCACATGAATATGGTGTTAATTCATGTTGTTCTATCTGTTAACCCTCTAAGGGCACACACTAGTGTAATGCTCACCACCAGAAGTATAACAACCACCATTAGGTTCTTTGGGCTTGTTAGAAAAATCCCTCTTGTTATTGTCATTCTTCTAATTGAAAATATCCCTCTTATTATTATTCTGGTTTCCATCATTATGGTTCTAGGACTACCACCCCTTTAAATTTCTAATCTGCCTGTTATTATTTCCTTGGCTACCCTAATTGCTCTGAATTCCCTAGTTATTGTTACCTTGGTGATTTCCTTGGAACTTCTTATTGTCATACTTGGATTCCATGCTTTTCTTGTAGTTTGCAACCTGTTGCATTTTATGTTCCTATAAAAGTTCCAATTCAAAGGATTCATCCATGGTAGCCAGTCTATGCATATCAACCTCATTTCCAATTTGAGGCCTAAGCCCCAAAATGAATTTTTGAATGTGAAACATCTCATCATGCTGGGATTGGGGTACGTACTTAAGCAAGTGAGAGAATTCTCCCAATACTGTGTCAGTGTCATTCCTCCTTGAATGAGCACCTAGAATTCTGCCATTTTTTTCAAAATAAGACTGTGGAAGCCACCTCTTCCTGAAAGTATGCAAAAATTGTTCCCATGTTACCTTGCTAGGAAAAAATTGTTTATTAGCCCTTTCATTCTCCCACCATGTAGCGGCTTCACCTATAAGATGGCAGGATCCCCATTCTACCCTAGTTTCCTTAGATAGGTTTTGAAGGGAAAAGTACCTTTCCATTTCAATAATCCATGCTTCTACCCCATCACAAAAATATTTAACATCAAACTTGGGTGGCACAACCTTCTTGAGGTCCTTACCCAATTCTTCTGCTACCTTTGTTAGCTTACTTTGATTCTTTTTAGTTTCAAGGTTTTCTCCATTTGGTTCATTTATGATGTTTTCACTTTCACCAGGATTAGACCTTGTTGGCCTAGTTTGTCTTTCCCACTCAAGGTTATTGATCATGGCCTCTTGCCTACTTAAAATGGCCAAAATATGATCCAATTTATCATTGGGATCACCACGGGATCCTCCTCCCCATTCCCACTGATAATATCTACCCTCCATTAGGGTTACCCTAGCAAAACATAACATCAAGTGTAATTAGGCATAGGTCCTAGAGTTGAACCTTGTTGCTTTGATACCAAAATCTAATGCTCGAGAGATGCTATTCATATATCCACATAATTTTCCAAAACTCATTACATTCCAAATATAATAAAAGTAAAGGATGCATAGATCAAGATCTTTCCATAAATGCTAAAAAGGAAAATTCAATAATAAATGTTCATTCCATGTATACAAAAGAAGTAAATTGCACTATCAACAAAGATCTTTGCAATGAAACATATGTAAATTCCATTTGCATATCAATGAGTTTCCATAATTTCATTCAAGTTTCAATTACATCATTAAATTTCAATCAATAAATCTATTTCAATGTTACATCAAAACTTTCATTCCAATACACATATTTCAATGTTACAATACTAAATTCCAAATAAAGTTACATTTACAAGTGGGTTTTACAAGCCATTCAAAATAATACATGAATACATTTATAGCATATAAACCTCTAAACCTCAACCATCGTGACACAACTGGTCTTCTTGTAAGCTAGGGACAAGATTGTGATTAAGGCACCTTTTCCACCCAACCACGAAGTACAATACTTCCCCGAGTTTCTTCCTAACTCAAATAAATCCCCAACCTTGCATAAGGAGCCTAGCAACCTGAAACAACAATGCATAAGGGAACTCTCAATTCAAGCTTGATGCCTATATGCACTCCTATCATGACAATCATATATTTCTTGCAAACAAGAGGTGGCAGAGACCTATATACATTTATTTCTAGGCTTTTATTTCCATCTATTTCAATGGTACATGTGCTTGGCCAAGCATAAATAAATAAATAAATGATAGTTTTAGAAAAGGTAAAACTACCATCTTTGTGGGTCCACCTTCAACATCTTGTCCTGGAAGTTTCCCATAAGAACAATAAATAATACATTTTCCATTTTACATTCTATTTTACACATCTCAACTTCAAAGGAATTCTAACAATTACAAGGTACACACAAGGTTCACAAATAACTTTCTAATAGTACATTAACTTAAGTGAAAAATTAAACACACAATTGGTTTTTGCAAGTCATTTTCTATGTTTTAAAAAAAAAATCTAAATTTGGTCTTTTGGAAAGAGGATATCTATGAGCTCATTAGTTCTTATTTCTATTTAAACAACTTGATCAAAGTAAGTAATTTATACAAGTTTAGGAAAAAAAATACTACTCTAATCAGCCTTAAAGAATGGGATGAAATTCCAACTTACAAATTACTTTCCTATTTAATAGGGGTATGTCAACACTTTTATGAGAATGAATAATAAATTAATTTTAAAGAAAAGAGAGTAATTTCACTCACTTTCCTTCACAATTGCATATATCAAGAAAGGAAAATAAATAAATAAATCATCTAGTCTAGAATGCCATATGGTGTATGTATGTATATCTATGTGTTTTGTATTCCTAAAGTATATATTTTTTGGATTTATTGTTTCCCCTATTTCGCAACATGTAAAATACACCTATCATACCAAAGTTCATCATTATGTTAATAATTTTATTGCAACCAACCAGTTCTGTGTTTACCTATTTCAATTTTACTAATCTTGCTTATTCAAAATATAAGAATGTTATATATATATATATATATATATATTTATACATATATAGACATATATATTTATATATATATATATAGACATATATACATATATATATATATACATATATATATATATATATATCCACTTAATTGCATTCACCTCTATATATAATTTGAAACATTCATAGAAGATTTAAGAGAAAATATAAAGAAAAACAGTAAAATTTATATGGTTACAGGGATTTCAATTAGACTTAGTTATATTCACATTTTTAGTTATGTAAATAATCTAGATCTATATTTCTCAGATATATATGTATATATATATTTACATTATATACATATGTATAAAAATATTTTTATATAGTTTGCAAATTTTTATACTAAATAATTTCCTCAAAAAAGAAATGGTTTCTCCAGAAAGGAAGTATATTTCACATTATATATATATACAACATATGTGTAATTAACAAAACTGAGCGTTGTTATTGATGAGGTAAGAATAACCTCATCATGATAATGCCCTAAAGACCTGGTTCATACATGTAAATCTTTATCCTCTGCCAATTAATTAAATTTTAGGAGAAATAATTGCTTAATTTTAGTAAGAACTTGTATAAACTCTATTTCTTTTGATTTCTTAAAGTAATTTGACAATACAAATTTAATGGGATGTTTTAAGTGTTTTGTAGATAATAATTGGTCAATCAAAGTTATAGATTGAAGCATCCAATTGACACGTGCTCCATAACAGTTAGAGATATGCTGGAAAAATGCTTCGGAACTTTAGGGTGATGGACTGAAGATGTTGTTCTTAAAAGTTGTTATTTCTATTATCTTTTTAATTAAAGACTTTATGGCTTGAATTGAGCCTCTTAAATATTGTGTAATAGGATTAAATATATATGGGTTATCTATAGATCCATTTAGATATTTTTAGTGGTTATCCATATCATCTAAAATATAGCATGTAGTTATAGTTTCTCTATAAAAGATACGGTCTCTGGAAGTAAGATACACACAGTGAAAAGTAATGTTATAATGTTAGAATGTTTTCCAAAGTTTATGAATAAAGAGATTGTTATCTAAAATTTTGAGTTATGAGTTATGGATGACAACTATGATTGATAAAAGTGTTTCTGGAATAGTTATGATGGGTTTGTGGCTAACGACTATTTTTTTACCCAAAATTGATGAAATGAAAAGGGTTTTAAAGGACATTCTCAACTTTCCATTGATATAAATTATGCTTTACTTTGAATTTAATAAGTAATTATTATTCATTTTCTATTCAAATTATGATTAAATTCCTGATTGATAGGTTGATTAAAAAACATCTATAGATTTCAAATAATATCACATTTTTTGAATCCAAAACATGCATCACATTATATGCTTCACATACTATAGGATTAAAAAAATAAAAACATGAATTTCATGAATTTTTGACCAAGTTAAGGTGGTCAGACATACGAGTTTTTTATATTTTTAAAAATTGTAATAAAAAATTCATAATTAATTATTTACTTGTAAAAAAATTATAAAAAAAATGCATCACATCGTGGCATGAGTCCTCTACTTATATCTAAAATCTTATAAAAAAATATTATCATTTTATTGTGGTTAGGGTGGTCAGACAAACCCCTGCTTCTTATTTTTTCCCTAAAATTTAAGTACCACTAGATTGAAATTTCAAATTTTCACCAAATAGATTTTACTATTTTAAACAAACCTAGTAGTTTAGAAACTACATTCAATTTGCTACAAATTTTAGGGTATGCGTAGGATCATGATGGGTATTTGTAGGGTATGTGGCTGATGACATTTTTTAAACGCAAAATTGATCAAATGAAAAGGGTTTTTAAAGGAGATTCTCAGCTTTCCACCAATATAAATTATGCTTTACTTTGAATTTAATAAATAATAACTATTTATTTTCTATTTGAATTTTGAATAAAGTCCTGATTGATAGGCTGATTGAAAAACATCTACAGCTTTCAAACAGTGTCATATTTTTGGAATCCAAAACATGCATCACATTCTATGCTTCACATACTATAATATTAAAAAAGAAAAAATGAATTTCATGAAGTTTTGACCAAGTTAAGGTGGTCAGACACACGAGTTTTTATATTTTTTAAAAGTTGCAACAAAAAATTCATAATTAATTATTTACTTGCAAACAAATTACAAAAAAATATGCATCACATCTGGACATGAGTTCTCTACTTATGTCTAAAATATTATAAGAAAATCTTATCATGTTATTGTGGTTAGGGTGGTCAGAAAGACACCTACTTATTTTTTCCCAGAAATTTAAGTACTATTGCATTGAAATTTCAAATTTTAACCATATAGTTTTGTTTTTAAATAAATAAACCTATTAGTTTAGAAACTACATTCAATTTGCTATAGATTCTATTTTTACATATTTTTGAAATAATATAGATAACTTAAATTCAATTTTTTACTTCAAGTTGCCTAACTCTGATTTTTTTTTAAAAATTGCCCCTTAAGGGCCTATTTTTTCCATGATGATCTTGCAAATACCCTTTATTCTTAAATATTTTTGAAATAATATAGATAACTTATTTAAATTTTGATGTGAAGTTTCCTAACTCTGATTTTTTTGATTTTTTGCCAATTAAGGGCCTGTTTTTCCATGATGATCCTGCACATACCCATAATAAATAAATAAATGTAATTTACTTATTTAAATAATCATGGAGGAATAATTATGACATTAGGACATGATTAAATAATTGAATTATGTGAGGGAGAAGCATGGTCAACATAGAATATATAGTTTGCAAGTCAAGGCCATTTTTATGTGTCTACATTTTGCCCCTCTTTGACATGATGCAATTTATCACATTCTATCAAAGAACAAGTCAAAAATATGCCCCAATTTGAAAGTGAGGAAAGTAAGGATGATGAGGAGGTAGTGGTATTGATTTTGGTGTCGTTGAAAGGAAACTTTAGTGGGACCAAATGTATTAGGGAGAAAATTTTCAAGTTAGATTACAAGTAGCATAAACTTTTAAATCCTCAATTAGCAATAGAGCACAATGAAAACAAGAAGCAGAAGAATAGTGAAACAATATCAACAAGTCTTCAATCCTCCATTGACCTTATCCATCTTGATGCAAATTGTATAATTTCCCTCAAATTTGAAGTGAAACTATCACCTATGCCTTAGACAAGCAAAATATTGAAGTAATGTGGTTGCTCAAGTACTCAAAAGCTCTCAAGCATGTTGTAAATAACTTGTGTCCAAAATGACTTGAAAGAGGTCTTTTAAAGAATTCCAAACTAAGAATGGATGACCAAGATTAAAATTAGGTGAAGCCTAAGATCAAAGGGCAGGAACCAATGTCATAAGGAGGATTAGGGTTAAGGAAAATTAGGTCAAATTTAGGGCAAGCCTTGAAATGAAGGGTTGAGATTTATTTGGAGATAATCAAATCAATGGTGGAGAAAGAAAGGTAGTTGGAATAATAGAAATTATTTAATTTATGGAGAAAGGTTGACTTATGAATTAAATAATGGTTTAATTCATAAATGGGAATGAGACAAAAGTAAATAAATAATTATTTTAATTATTTATTTGGTGGGATGGAAAGTGGGTTAAAAAGGATAAAGTTATTTAATTGAAAGATAAATGGTGATGTTATTAAATAATTGGAGGGAATTAGGATTGATTAGTGACATAATTAATAAATAAATAAATTTAATTTACTTATTTAAATAATCATGGAGGAATAATTATGACATTAGGACATGAATAAACAATTGAATTATGTGAGGAAGAACCATGGTCATCAGAGAAAATATGGTTTGCAAGTCAAGACCATTTTTATGTGTCTATAGGCTCTTCCTAAGGATTATTTTGAGTATCTCCAATATATATTAGGGCTTATTACCCATCCTTCTTTCAACTATATGCATAATGATATGCATCAATCTAGTGGATTTCAAGTTTCGTTCCTTATTCTAGATTGATGTTGGTGGCTATCTCTTTAGGGTAGTAGGTAGTAGCGTTATTGGTTATTATAGTCATGAGGAATAATTATTGTCATTGAATGGTACAAGTGTTTTTCTTTGTTATTTGTGTCAAAGGATATGATTAGTAGCTATTGGTTTCTGTAGTATGTTGTGTACTCCTAAGGGGGAGTGTGGGAAAAAGGTGTGAAGAAAATAGAGTACAACAAAAGAAAAGAAAGTTGTAGAGTAGTGGAAGCAGTCACACATATGCTTGATATCAAAGGGAGAGAGAGATAGAAGTGTGTTTCCATTTTCCATTAATGTCAAAGAGGGATAGAGTTCCTATGTTGAAAATTATATTCTTGTGTAAGGGGAGTAGTGTGCACAATGGAACTATAAATGAGTTGGTGATTAGAGTTTCTTTTATTAATGTTTTTGTTGTTGATGATTTTTCCATTTGTTATCATCAATGAAAAAGAGAGAGACTATTAGAAGTTTGTGTTGCCATTGATTTCAATAGACTTTAATTATTACATTGGTGATAACTGATGGAGATTCTTTGATTAGCTACATTATGTTTTTATTAGTAGTATAAATGATGTCAACTTATAGTGTTACTTTGATGAGCATGTGTTGGTGATGTTCAACCTCTTGTGTGGTTGAGTTGTTGAGAATGTGTTTTAGATAAATAGAATGTGATTATGGTTCTTGGTTTCTAAGTGATTTTGAGAAAATTTGAATTAAAAAAAAAATAGTGTGGCAAAGATTGTTTAGTGTGACAAAGTGGTGTTTAGTTTTTCGCTCCATATTTCTTCATGGTTGAAGATCTGCTTGGAAATTTTTCATATGTTGTTCTTAGGTATTTAAAGGCTTTATATCTAGGTGCTATTTTTGGATCATTGTGAAGTGAAATTTTTGCTCACCAGTGTGTGAAATATGTTGTAGTGTTGTCTAGGAGAAATGGATTTTCTCCAAATAGCATTATAGAGTATTCAAGAGCATTCAAGAAAATATTCAAGAGAAAATTTGTAGAAGAGTATTGTAGAAATCAAGATCAATTATCATTTCAAAGATTTAGTGCATCATGCATGTGGTTTGAGCTAATGTTGTGATGTATTATTCAAGATCAATTCAAGTATTTAATAGCATTATCTTTCATCAAGAATCATGATTAAGATCTACATCCATTGAGGCCACTTCATTCTTGTTTGCATATCTCCAAAGTTTCAAGCAAGGTTCTATTGTTTCATCTTATGTTTCATGTTTTATTTCATTCATGATTCATTTATCATTAAGGTTTGATTACCAAAATAGGGTTCGACCAAGGCAAACCCCTATTCCCTAACAAAAAAGCATTTTTGAGCTATTTGTGTCATTGTGGGTCAAGATAGGTTGAATAAAAAATTGATTTGAAGCCTTCAAAAGTACCAAAATGACCAAGTTGTAAAAGTTGTCATAAAAATTTGTCAAGACTCATGGAAACTAAGATATAGAGCAAGATATCCAACTTATTTACATGAAACTAGTGGGAAAGTTCTTATTAAATCCATTTTGGAGGATCACAAAGTTATAGTTTAAAATTCTGCTCCTAGGAAACTTTTCAACTTTTTGGGACACTTTGCAACAATCTGGATGTATGAGTCATGGTATAGGAATTTTACCATTTTTTAGAGGATCTTGATTAGTCACTTGGAGATTGTAGATCCTACCTAGAAACCCTAAATTGGGACTAAATCACCCATTCTATCATAAGATTCCCTATACACCTTAATAGCAGTAATTTTTATGGTTTTTAGGCCATGCTTAGTAATCTTCATTTCTCCAAGTACTTCTCTACTTTATTCTATTTTTATTTTGATTACATGCTTTTGGAGTTCCATTTTCTATGGAATTTAGCTAGATTTGCATATTGTTTCCATCTCTTTCTTTCGAAGAATTCGGCTAGTGGTGAAGCCCCTTTAATCACACTTAAGGAAACCTTGTAGCAACCCATTTTCCTAATTGGATCATTAGGTCAAGATCTCTAGGGTTTCCTTTAATGAACTGAGTGAAATAGGAGGAGGTCCTAAACCCCCTTGTGTGTGTTCCATCTCCTAAGAGGTGAAGCACACCCAATTTCCTTTGGTTTGTTCTAGTGAACCCAACCTTTGGACCCTTTTATTTTTGATTTGGAGAACATTGTATTCCTAGATATAATTTGAATTAACTTTTCAAATTAAACTTGCATTATTTAATTTGCATTTATGGCTTCTAAACATTGCATTAGTGAAAATTTCATATAGGTTGCATTTTAGCATCTTAAATCATTCAATTTCACTAAAAAATTAGTAATTCTAAAGAGTCTAGTCAACATACAAGTTAGAAAACTTAGAATCAAATCAGAATTTGTTGATTCTAGTTTAGAAACCCTAATCGGGACTTGTTCACCCATCTGGGTGATCTAGTCCTTGTATAGGTCTTTGCTCTTGATTTATGGGAATTTTGTGTTCTCTATTTTTCAATATCTAGACTGTCAAAAACCCTAAGTGGGAATCATGTGCCCAGTTGGGAAAATGAGTCCTTGGAGGCCTACAAAACCCAACTTTTTTTAGTTTTTTGGTAATTTTTTATACTTCCTAGGCTTGCTCGTAACCTATACTATTAGTCTGGAAAGTTTCAATAAATTATATTTTATGCAACTAGGTCAAAAAGATCAATTTAGTGTGTTCATTTTTGAATTCTTCCTAAATCATTTTAGTAGCAAAAATCATCAAACATGAAAATGTTTACATTTTTGAAGCTTTACATAATATGGATAAAATTACTTTTCACATTCATGAAGCTTTGCATAAGTTTGATAATGGTGATTTTCATCTTTGGATATACATTGTTTGCATTCTTAAAGCTTTTCATAAATTGGATAACAGTACTTTTCATCTCTGGATATACATTGTTTACATTCTTGAAGCATTGAATAAGGTGGTTAGAATTACATTTCATTATTGGTCAAACAATGTTAGTATCTTACCTTTCTAAGCATGCTAAGAAAAATTTCATATCCCCCCTATGAAAATGCTTTAGTGAAAGAGAATACAATAGTGGACAATCATGACAATCAACTTTGGCCTTCTCCTAGTATCCCTCCTATTTGTGATGAATATATTTTGGTTTTAGAAGATCTTGATGGAACCCCTAAAAATGCTTTGTGTTTCATCTCAATATTTTGAAAATTTTTGGTTGACCACATGTCTTTGGGCTTAGGGTTTCATCCATTGTCATTGCCTTAATGTTTATGTTGGTAAAACCCTTTCTAAAAACCCTTAACTCTGATACATTTAGCAAGCATTGTAATTCCTCATAGACCTTTTTTCATTAGTTCTCGATCAATTTAAGACACATCTTATGCCATGAGGACCATTTTATTACTGACCCCTATATTTAGAAACCTCAGTCACTACCCATCATCTTATTAAAAACATTGCTTTTATTTATGTGGGTACCATTTGTCAAATATTTTTTGAAATCGTAAGTTTGAGTCTTAATCCCTATGTCCCCATCTGTTGTTCACCTAGTCATGGCACCTTCTTAAGAAATAACATATTTTACATGTGTAGATTCATGGTTTTATGAGCACCATTTGATTGCCATAGGAAGATCTCGGTCATTCCTCGTTCCCCCACTCTAATTTATTTTTCATTTAAATAATCTAATAGGATAGAAGGTGAGTGCTACATGCCCTTTAATTGGTGAAATGTGACATATTTTGGGACCCTAAATGCTTCTCATACACTTCTAGGGTTCTTCACTTAAAAGGAGAGAGATCTAGGTCCAAAATTCTTATGTAACACTCAAATTAGGGTGTATACCATATGATATGATGTAAATGAACTTAACTAAATGAAAATGACTGATTGAAAAGAAATAGAATGAATGTAAAAGTTAAGATTTATGCCTTGTTTGAAAACACATTATGATATGCAAACAATAATGAAAATGAAGAAATAATGCATAACAAAAGGTACAAGGGTAAATTTGAGTGCACTTGGGAAAATTATGATGATTCTAGGATGTTTGGAATGTCGATGACATAGATTTTTGGACCCAATGGACTCTCTAACTCTTATAGGGTTTTTTCACACAAAAGGAGAGAGATTAGATCCAAAAATGCTTATGTAACACTCAAATTAGGATGTGTGCAATGTGATATGATGAAAATAAATTTAATTAAATGAAATTGAATAATCTAAATGATTGAAAATGAATGCAAAAGTGTAATTAAGGCTATTTTTTGAAAACACATTGTGTAATGCAATAATGAACTAGAAATGAATGCAAAACTTAATAGAAATGAATGAGAATAACAGTGTGCACTTGGAATGTTGATGGAGACTAGAAATTGATTCTGAAATGTTGATGATGTTGAAATTTAGCTCTAGTGATACTCATTCGCCATTTTGGGTGAATCAATCCTAGTTCTGCCAAACTATACTAGAGCTCATTTCTGACAAAAGGGTACTCAAAAATGTAAAAATCCAAAAGATGACCTTGGGGTGGGACTCATTTTCCACCCATGGTGAATGAGTCCACTTTTGAATTTTTGAATTTTCAAAGGTGGATTTTGAAGCTTCTGATTTGCACTTTGATGCCCTATAGGTGTCTACTTTTGAGACTATTGGATTTAGGTCTAATAGTGACTTTTTCTTGATATTTTGACTTGAATGATAAGGAGATGACTTAAATAACTTGAAAACTTAATTTAAAATGTTCTTCAAGCTTCCAAAGGACCTCAATTTGTAAATAAACAAGACAAGAGAGAGATATGTTGAATGTTAGAGCATGAGGGTTTGCCTTAGTCAAACCCCATTTAGGTAATTAAACCAAAGTGATGAAATAGCATAATGAAACATGAAAAAATGGAGATATTTACCTTTCCATGATGATTAAACTTGGATGTCTATAAAAAAACATGAAGATTCAGCCCTTGAATGTCTTAGGAAGCAATCTTGATGAAGAAAACTCTAGCTTGCTTGACCTGAATGAGAAGATAGATGATGAATTAATGATGACATATGTGTGAATGAGTGTAAAAACACTTATTTATAGACAATTGTGCCTTATATCCCAAAAATAGCTCATCATAGGCCAACATGTAAGAAAATTGAAATTAAAACCTATTTTTTCCTGCTCAAACCCCGAAAATGACTCAAAATGGGACTCATTCACCACTAATGGTGAATAGGTCCCACATAGATGGAAATAATTCACCACTAATGGTGAATGGGTCCCACAAAGGTCATTTTTGCTAGCCGGAATGCCCGATAAATAATAAAATTAGGCTTATATGATGACTATGTCATTTATTTGATCAAATTATGCCTTGGGATGCACAATATTGATTGATAGAGGACTATTAATGATGATGTAAGTGTGGAATAGGAATTGGGACACATAAATCAATGTGAAAGTGTGATTAAATACACTTTACAACACTAAAATTAGGTCCACATAGCCTAGAAATGCTCAAGAACCAATGTGAATGTGTAAATCACACTACAACACTAGTTGGTCATTAAGTTTACATTAAGAAACTTCTATATTGATGTAATAACACTATTAAATATATTTTATAATGTTGAATTAAGGAGAAATA
Organism: Sequoia sempervirens; assembly: GCA_007258455.2. Lineage (NCBI taxonomy): Eukaryota > Viridiplantae > Streptophyta > Pinopsida > Cupressales > Cupressaceae > Sequoia > Sequoia sempervirens. The sequence continues at coordinate 101,729,120 of VDFB02193867.1, forward strand.
AGTTAATTAAGTCTAGAAAAGTTTGAAAGTCCTTTGCAAGCCTTTACAACACCTTTACAAGATGTCATTAAAAGTGTGTTATTTGATTTACAATGGTCCAAGACCTAGTTTGGATGCATAAAATGCCTCACAACACCTAAATCAAGGCCTCATTAAGTCCAATTATCATGAATCATTCCCATGTCAAGAAAAGGGTCATTTTTTCTATGACACAGGGACCAACACCTTTGAAAAGTCATCGAGTGATGAATTGGTATAATCAATGGTGGTAGATTGGTGATGTGGCTTCATCATGGCCACTCCCTGAAACCCTGTTTGGTTTTATTTTGTCTTAAAATAATGCCACAGGTTAGTAGGCTATGGACTGTCTCTTTGTTGGAGGGACCCACCTACATTTGGATATAGTGAACACTCTATCAAGCAGGATCAATGATTGATAGTGGGTGATGTGGGCCAATCTTGACCACTCCCCACCATCCCATGCAAGACCCACTCATGCCTCCCATCTCATAGTAGGAAAGCAAGCATGTGCCACATGGAGCAGTCTAAGGGCAAGAATTGTCATTACAAAAGGAAAATATTAAATAGAAACCTTTCCATAAAGTAAATGAGATGAAGTGTTCCCTATTGAAATGATTTCTTTGGCACATATCTATGATTTGATAGATACTTTTGATCTTAGCCATCAATTATGTCAAATGGTTATACACATGGGTAGGTGGTTTGTGTTATCGCAAGCACAAGTTGAAAGTTTGAGATCAAATCTTGAAATCTCCCCATTGTCCTATTGATAAAAGCTACAAGTGGGCTAATTCTCATGGGAGAGTGGGGAAATTTGACACAAACGATATTTTAATGCTAAGTGGATGATGCATTGTGCTGATAGGGTGCATATTTATCCACATGGGTATTTCGTATTGGATAAAGGCAATGGATCCATGCAGTCAACATTTTCAAAATTAATTTGATTAAAATCATATGTTGATCTATCTCATCATATGATCAATGAAGGAGATTTAAAATCAAATAGTTTCCTATCATCTTGCTCGCATGAAACTTCTATGAGCATTAATGATCAACACACTCCAATTGTTAAATATAATGATATTTGATAGCCATTTTATTCACAATTGAAATCATTAGAAGTTGGAAAATTGATCCTATGTCTAGGAAGATGGCATAAAGAGTTTTTGTATGAAGTTGTAGAGATATTGAGGTAGTTTTCTTGGGTAAGTAGGTGTCCATATCTACTTCGCATAAGCTAGCTTGTGAGCTCTAAATTCCTAGTGTGGTGAGGGTTTTATTGTTTGCAATTTCTATTTGGGATTGTAAGTATTCCGTGAGTCTAGGATTTTTGTTTTGAAATCATAAACTAGTGAGTTTTTCTGGCAAGTGAAGGTTTACTAGCTCTTAAATTGTTCTCTATGAAAATGGCTAATCATATTGATTTTTTCCAATTAGTTAGGAGGTCTAGAAGGATTAAAATGCTTAAACCTCAGGACAATATACTTGAAATTGAACAAGGCACACTAGGAGCTCCTACAAATTCAAAGGAGAGGAGGAGAGCCTTAAGAAGTCTATGAAGGGTGGTTTTAGGAGTACATACAACCTAAGGAGTAGGGTCTTTGTTCATAACCAAGGTGATTCTAGTGGGAAATTGGCTATCACTTGCATGTCAAAAGGATTCTAATGATGGAGAGGTAGTGGCTTCTCCACTTTTAGCAAAATCCTAAAGGGGACATGCACACTTTGATTCTAAAGAATTAGAGTAGCACCCTGGTTCTGTATATTTGTTTTCAATGATACCGCTACCACAACAAATGGTATGCTTTTTCAAGTGAATGTATAAGTTTTTTTCTTTGGTGCTAATGTGGATGACATCTTTGGTTGACATGGGAAAAATATTTTAGCACTGCTGTAATGATTAATTCCTTTTGGAAGGCTGGCTTATCTTCTTCAATGGACATGGGTTTCTGTCTTTTGTGCTTTCCCTCCATATGAAAGTACAAATATAACTATCCTGGGAATCTTGAAATTGAATATCAAATGTAAATTCCATTGAAATGGAAATTCAGTCCATGGCTTGTTTTCTCCCATGTCTCTATAAATGAGAATTTAGTGCTAGTTATAGGGGTTCACGTTTTGGGTCTCCAGTGGTCTAGGTTGGAAAACTAGGCTAGTGCAAGAGCAGTTTGTAAATTAATGCATAACTGAATAGGATAGTATGAAGTATAGGGTATAAGATAATTTCTAATAAGCTTAATTAGTTTTACAGCAACAATAGTATTGAATGAAAATTAAAATTTAGAAATAGAGTCTCTCCTATCTATTTTCTCTTACAAATTATAATTGAAAGGATTAATGATCCTTTTATTTATCATCGATCATTTTGGTTGGATGAGTGATTTTATTTTTGCTTTCATTTAATGAGCTGATTAAATGCTTAAATAAGATCAGTGATTATTGAGGTAACATTCTAGGATTGCTAAGTAGTTTTGTTTTTGACTAAATGAGTTGAATATTGTAATGCAATATGCCAATAGTCTATAAATGTTGAATCTAAATTCTAATGTATTATAGAGTGTTACAAATGTGACTTTTCTACCCAATGACAAAGCATTGGTCTATTTCTTTAGATATATTAAGTGAGAATGAGTCAGCTCTAAACTTGACCAAGGGCACAAAATAATAATGAAAATCATTTAAACAACTTCAATTAAAATGTATCATTATTGAAGTATCACTCATCCCTTGTTGTAGATAGAAGTTTTCTTAAGGGTCAGCCCAATCATTGGGGAATTTTATCTATTGGCACTTGATAAGAATATATCTATTTGTTCAAATGTTCATGATAAAATGGTAGATGAATATTATATGAACATTATGAGGATCATCTTCCTAGGTTTCATAGAGCCCAAATAGTAGAAGTAAGAACCTAGTCATCTATTACATTTTTGTTGGCCAATCCTTACCTATGCTTATCATTGGATTGTTACAAATTTATAGGCATCTAGTGAGATCAAGTTTGATTCTAAAAAGATAACCAACAAATTGGTGACTTTTTTGGGGAGCTAATCAAGTATTTGGTTCCAGACCAAATTATCCTAGAATACAATTAGTCAAGTAGTTTGCAAATATAAGTCCATTTTCTATTTGGCTTTGGCATTAGTGAGTCAATTCTCAAAAATTTTGCATAGGGTTTGCTGGGTGTCCTCTAAAACTTGTAAGTTCTATCAAAGATCTAATAAATTCCATAAATATTTCTTAATTTCTCACTAAAATGTGGGTGATGACTCTAAGGTTTTTGCACTAGTGTGCATTATTTGTGAAAATGAAGAGGGATTACAAGTGAAGAATTTGTTGAGAGGAGATCTAGTGGACTTGAGCTTACATATTGAAGCACCCTAATAAAATCTAAAGGGAAAATTGAATATAAAGGACTTATGTGTGAATCAGCTATGGAAGAAATACCAAATTTAAGTTAATATGTGAAAGGGACTTCATATTGTGCAATCTTATTAATCTATGAAAGGAGGTGGTGACTTTATGCAAATAACCTAATCAAGATATGAAGAAAGTTTCAGATCTATAAATTTTTCTAGTCAGGAAGGAGAATTTATAGCAGCTACAACATATCTAGGTATTTCCCCTATTTTTGTTTTTAAGAAGCATAAATTTGTGTGAAAACCATATTGAATGATGTGGAGAAATTTTGGTTCCCTATTAAGTGAAATTAAGAACTAATGAAGGGAATGGTATTGATTATTTTACATGCTTCTAAGATATAATTTGAATTCTATGTATTATTCTAAAGAAGTATGCTTATTAGTAAATCTTTCCTATTAGAAATATCTTAGAGGGTATGTGTAAGATCATCATGGAAAAAATAGGCCCTTAAGTGGCAAAAAATTTAGAAAAATCAGAGTTAGGTGACTTGATGTAAAAATTTGAATAAGTTATCTATATTATTTTTAAAATATGTAAGAATATAATTTGTAGAAAATTGAATGTAGTTTCTAAACTACTAGGTTTATTTAAAAAAAATCTATTTGGCGAAAATTTGAAATTTCAATGCAGTGATACTTAAATTTTAGGGAAAAAATAAGAAGTAGGTGTCTTTCTAACCACCCTAACCACAATAAAATGATAATACTTTTTTATAATATTTTAGATATAAGTAGAGGACTCATGTCCCAATGTGATGAATATTTTTTGTAATTTTTTTCCAAGTAAATAATTAATTATACATTTTTTATTACAACTTTTAAAAAATATAAAAACTTGTATGTCTGACCACCTTAACTTGGTCAAAACTTCATGAAATTCCTTTTTTTTCTTACTCCTGTAGAGCCTTAAAAATGCATGATTCTATGGAGTAAGAACCACCATTTCAGGCCACATCAATAGAGCCATTATAATTAAAAGAAAAACCAGAAATGCAAATCTAAACTATAGAAACAAAACAATGCTTTTAAAAGAAATCAATCTCCATTGTATCCCTATCACCAAAAATTTTGTTTATGCATTTTCTCTTAGATTTTATGAGCACAAAATGCAAGAAAGAGGCTATGGTGAATGAGAAATGCAATCAAGATGCAAAGATGCAAAGATGATATGAGTATGTAAATTTGTGAGAAAAATTGTGAGAGCTAAAATGAGAGGGAAATTCCATTTTAAATAGGAGTTATTTGAGGATGGAGAGGGGTTGAAGATGAAATGTGGGATAAAAGATGTGAGAAAAGGAAATTCCATTATCCCACATTGTAGGGTTAAATGTTATGGATGAGAATGAAAGTGATAAAGGATTATTAGATTAAAATGTACCTAAATGATTGATGAAGAGCGTTGGTGTGTGCAAGCTATGGCCTACATGAAGGGCCTTTCATTCTTGCATGTGCCAAATCTTGGACTTATTTGCTTCCTGCTTTCAATTTGGGTGTTGGGTTGGGCTTTGTCAGGTGTTTGGGTTGTGTTTTGTGGCTGCCATATGGGGTTGGGGCTGACTTTCTGTCTCACAGTGTTTGCAGTTTCAACTTTTCTTTTGTTGGTTTTCTTCTTCTTTGGTTTATGCAGAGTGTTCTTTCTCCTATGGCTATGGATCTAGGTGAGAATTTTGGGGAAAAATCCCCTTTAAAATTTCATGTTGCTATTGGGGTTTCTTCCCCAAACCAAAAGACAAGAATTTCTGATAATAGTTTATTTTCCAATGATGCTGGAGATGGAGGTTTTGTGCCTTTAGGAGGATCTTGAATTTCGAAGGTGAATGGTTGCTTGGAATGCTCTAAGGAGAGATCCATTTTGGTGATTGAGTAAAAATCCATTGCTAAGGACATTGAATATTTTTCAAAGCATGCCTTGCTTTGCAAATTCATGGGAATGTGGGTTTCACTTCAATTTTTGGAGTCATCGTTGCAATGGACTTGGTCTCCTAAGGGGGAAATGGACATTATATTGTTGGCTAACAACTACTTCATGGTGGTTTTCAGCTGCATGGAAAATCAGAACATATTTTCTGAGGATGGACCTTACTTCCACAATTAGGTTGGTCTTTTTATGAAACCTTGGCATGCAAGTTTCAATCCTTTAGAGGAACTACCCAATCGTGTTCCTGTTTGGGTGCATCTTGCTAGATTTCCTATTGAGTGCTGACATAATGATATCTTACACAATGTGGTTGCACTATTGGGTAAACCTATGGGTGCCTCTCAACAAACAAGGGAAAGAAAGGTAATGACTTTTTCTTTCATTTGTGTTGAATTAGATATAAGTAACCATCTTGCTAATTCCTTAGAAATTTGGGTGGGTTCATATTCTTAGGTTCAACAATTAGACTACGAAAGATTGCCTTTTCGTTGTCATCTTTGCCATGAATATGGCCATATTTAGAGAAGATGCTCAAGATCTAAGCCACCAGAGACTCGGTCATCTCAACCCCCTCATAACCCTCTGAGGGGTGACAAAGGAAAAGAGCCTATGTCTAGTGAGGTTAAAGGTGGTGAGGGTTTTATTCCAGCTAAAGCTCGCAATAAGAATCGGGGTCAAAAGAGAACATTTAAGGAAAGACATGAGGGAGATACCTTTAACTAGTTTGAGGTATTGGATGATCTTAGTCTATAGGTGGTGAACCTTGGTATGTTGGGAATGGACCAGAGTGTTATGGAAGAGGTTTAGGAAGACATAGTCATAGAGGACATTCAAATTCCACAGATAGAGGGGGCCTTGCAAATGGACATAGATCAGAGTTTGGGGACATTTAGGGAACCTTAGTCTATGGTTATTGCACCATTGATGGTGGGAGAAACAACTAGTCCTCCTTTGAAAATTGTTCCTGATGTAGAAAAAGGAAGAAAGGCTTCTCATGCATTGGGTATTCTTCAGAAAGACTTGAAGAAAGGGACTATTGAGAAGCCTTCCAAGACTAGAAGAAAGAAAGATTTTGAGAAAATCAAGCTGATGGGGGAGAATTTAGTGGAGTCAAGTTCTGTCAAAACTCTTGAATCCCACTTTTCTAAGCCTCCAAAATGATCATTCTCTCTTGGAATGTACGAGGCTTGAATAGTGGGCCTAAACAAAAATTTGTTTGAGACTTGGTGTGAATTCACTCTCCTAATTTTCTTTTTTTATAGGAGAAAAAGTTATCTATTGAAAGTATGACTAGTTTATCATCTAAGTTGTGGAGTAGAGGTGACTGCAAGTGTATTGGTGCTCATGGTACTACTGGGGTTGTGGCTTTCCTTTGGAATCCTTTGAGGATTCACCCTCTCTAGTGGATGTCTTCTAAATCTTCCATGTCTTTGATCACTACAAGCATTGAGACCGGGGAAACTATCCTCCTCTCCAACATTTATGCTCCTACTGACTTTTTGGGTAAGCAATATTTATGGTCCCATTTAAGGTTTATCCAAAGTATGGTTCCTTATCAACCTTGTATTATGGTTGGAGATTTCAATGCCATTATTGAGTTGGATGAGAAAGAAGGTGGTATAGCAAGATTGGAACCTTCTTTTTTGCTTCGTGATAACATATCAGCTTTGAACTTGGTGGATATCAAGCATAGAAATGGACAGTTTACAAAGAACAACTAGAGAATTGGGGAGAAGTGCATTGCAGAAAGACTTGATCACTTTCTGGTTTCTTTTTTTGGGGTTTGTGGTGGTTGGTCTAATTTTTCAAAGATTCTGGATTGGTGGGGTTTGGATCACTGGCCTATTAAGTTAGTGGTGTCCTCTACTCAGGTGACCTGATCTCCTTCTTTCAAGTTCCAACTTATGTGGTTGCGTGATCCCTCTTTATAGGACTATGTTGCTCACTGGTGGAGGATTGGTAGACCCACCTATGGCACAACTATGTATACTTTTTCCAAGTTATTGCAATATGTTAAATATCAGTTTAAGTATTGGAATTGCCAATGTTTTGGGAATATTTTTCATGACAAAGCTATTGCTCAATCTAAGTTAGATAATATACCCAAGGAAATCAAGGAGAATGGTTTGTCAGAAGTCTTGCTTCAGGAAGAGGCTATGGCCTTAAAAATCTTGGAAGAATGTGAAATATGTGAAGAAATTTACTAGAAACAAAAATCTTGTGTGGAGTGGCTTCAAGAGGGGGATAAAAACACCACCTTCTTCTTCAATTCAATGAAGGCAAGGAGGCATGGTAATTCTATTCCAATGCTTGTAAATGATAGGGGAGAATAGCTTTCCTCCTTAAAAGAGATATCAAGAGAGGAAATGCAGTATTTTACTTCTCTTTTTAGGGAGGACACTCATAAGGGTTCTGTTGAGGAAGCTCAGGTTCTTTCTTGCATCCCCCAACTTGTTACTAGAAATGAATGATAATCTTATGCATTATGTTTCTCTAGAGGAGTTGGAGGAGATTGTTTTCCATGTGAAGAAAGGGAAAGCTCTGGGTCCTGATGGGTTTTCGATTGAATTCTTTCAATAATTTTGGGGTATTATTAAGGTTGATTTATTAGAGGTGGTCCAAGAATCTCAAAGGAATAAGCAAATGCTTTGTGCACTAAACTCCACTTTTCTTTCTCTCATCCCAAAATGTGATGGGGCAGATCGATTAAGCCAATTTCATCCCATTTCCCTTTGTAATGTGATTTATAAGATTATCTCTAAGGTGATTGCTGAAAAATTGAAGAAATGGCTTAAATGGCTTATCTTTGAGGAGCAAGGTGGCTTTGTGGCTGACTAGAAAATTCTGGATGGAGTTGTTATTGCTACAGAGACTATCCACTCTATGGCTACGCCAAAAGTTAAGGCAAAGTTTATCAAGCTTGATATGGCTAAGGCTTATGATAGAGTTCGGTGGTCCTTTCTTCAAAATATTCTTGGGGCCTTCGGATTTGTTGAGGACTAGATTCAGTGGGTTATGTGTTGTGTAACTTCTACCTCCTTCTCTATTTTAATCAATAGGGAGCACACAAAGATTTTTGGAGCATCTTGTGGTCTTTGGCAAGGAGATCCTCTTTACCATTATCTCTTTCTTCTTATTACTTAAGGATTGCAGAGATTGTTGAAAAGTAATGTTGAGTCAAGGGTTATCTAGGGGTGGAGGTGGGGCAATGAGTTGCCTCCTCAGTCACACCTATAATTTTTGGATGATATTGCCCTGATGGGTATGGCTACAATTAGGGAGGCTACTAATTTGCGTAAGGCTTTGGATGTTTATCTCACTGCTTCCAGTCAATTAATTAATGAAGATAAGTCCTCCATCTTCTTTTTTAATACACTTGGACCTATTCAACAAAGAATTTCTCTCATTATGAGGTTTCAGATAGGCTCTCTTCATTTGAATTATCTGGGTATTCCAATCTCTTCTAGTAAGCTCCCTTAAGATTCTTGGCAATATATTTTACACAAATTTTGAGTGAAGGTTAATCATTGGACTCATAGATGGCTTTCCTTTGTTTGACATGTTCAGTTGCTTAAATCTATGGTTCAGGCTCTTCCCTTGTATAGATGTATGCATTAGGTGGCTCCGATGGGCTTTGTTAAGGAACTGGATTTCTTGGCAAGGCAGTTTTTTATGGGCTAAAAACTTATCTTCTTCTAAATGGAGCCTAGTTAGATGGGATATTGTGTGCTCTCCAAAACAATTGGGTGGTCTAGGTTTGAGGCAATTGACTTTATCTGGGATGGCATTGGCTACAAAAATTTATTGGAGATGGTGTGTGGAGCAAGATCAACTATGGGATAAAATTATACTTCTTAAGTATCTTCCTAGGATCCCAAAGGAGGAGGTTCCTCATTATCCTTTGGTGGGAAGTGGATCAATGATTTGGGGGACTCTCAAGAAAGGGGCTATTTTGATTAAGGAGGGATTATTTTTTATATGTAAGAAGGGAATAGATGCTCTCTTTTGGTCAGATTCTTGAGATGGTTTTCCTCCCATTATCTCTCAGTTTCCTAATTAATTAGCTCTCTGCCAATGCTTCTTGGAGGTTGGTTGGTCAAGGGTGAGTGATTTTAAATCTTTTTACCCTTGTGGTTAGCTAGAGGTTGCTAGCTGGAAGTCCCCATGTGAGTGGCTGATGGTAGGCTTGGAGGAATATTGTGCGGAGCTTCATACTATTTTATCAGTTAGACACTGTAGTTCCCTCAAGGACAAGGATGTTCTTTCTTGGTGACCAAATCCTAAAGGAATTTTTTTTGTGGTTAGTGGATATCAGGAATTGAAGGCCCACAGGTTGAATGGAGAAGAGGTCCATTGGTGGAAGTATGTGTGGAATAAGTTCTCTTGGCCAAAATGTAATTGCTTTGTGTGGAATTTGGCCTAGAATAGGTGTTTGACTTGGGAAAATATTTAGAAACGTGGATTTCATGGACCTTCCTTATGTGTTTTGTGTGGTGTTGCTAAGGAGAACTCTTCACATTTTTTCTTCAGATGTACTTTCTCCTTGCAGCTCTGGCACCTTTGGTGGGGTGTTTGGAAACACCCTTGTGTTCATTCTTCATCCCTAGTGGAATTCTGGAGAAGTTTGGGTAAGCCCCCTACTTTGACTCCTTTTCTTCAAATTGTTTAGTGCATTTGACCTACCTTTATTCTCTAGAAAATTTGGCTAGAGAAAAATTGTAGGTTTTTTTGAGGGGAAAGGTTAGGAATCCAAAAATTTTGGCATAGAATTTTGGGAATGATCTAGGAGATTGTGGAAGCTAAATGTGAGGTGATGTTCCCACTTGATAGAGGAGATGCTGAAATTATTGATAGAATGGGTTTTCAAGGTTTGTCTCCTACCTCTGCTTGTGTTAGAAGGGGTAGATGTGTAAAAAAGAAAGTTCAAAGGATGGGTAGATGGATGCCTCTTCCTAAGGATATCTTAAAGATTAACATAGATGCCTCTTCCCGAGGTAATCCCAGACTAGCTGGGATTGGCAGTGTGGGTAGAGACTATTTAGGTGAATTTGTGTTCTTCTTTTCTATTGATAAAGGTTGGCAAGCTAATAATTTTATGGAGGGATTAGCGATTGTCTATGCTCTAGAGTGTGCTTATGCTCTAGGTTGGCGTAAGGTTATTTGTGAATCTGACTCTCAGGTTATTGTGAATTTGTTGATTGAATGTAAGGTGAAGGATGTTAATTGGCAGCTAGCTCTGGTTGTTCAACAAATTTTGCAAATTAGTTCTAGGATAAAGGTTATGTCCTTTGTCAACATTCCACATGAGTGGAATAGGGCTGCTGATTGTTTGGTAAAGTGGGCTTCAGATCATGTTGATGTTTGGAGGGTTGAGGAATGGAGACATCTTCCCCAGGATTATTGTTTGGATCTGAGGAGGATCTTGACCGAGGATATGGATGGTTGTGGAGTTGGTTGACCGGTGCTCTTTCTCTTTTGTTGTTCTTGTGCTTTTCTCTAAAAAGTTCCTAAATGATTAAGTATGAATAAAATGAATAAAATGATTAAAGATTCTTTATTAAAATATAATATTTCATGAATGATTTATGCAAATGATATGATTAATATGCAAGTTATGATAATTAGTTTATTATGAAATAATAATCACTAACTATGATAATTGATTTATTAATGGATATGAATATGAAACAATTATGGATGATAATGATAATTGATTTAATATGGAAATGATGTTTATGACTTATTATACAAATGGATTATGAATGATTATGATTTATTAGACAAATAGGTATGAATGATAGTGAAAATGGACATGAACATTAATGTAATAGATATTGAATGAGCATGAGATGGTTCAATGATTTGATGAAATGCATGAATAGAAGAAAGTATTGAATGAATTGATTAAGTAAATAATAATATCTATTTAATCAATAGACAAATATCATTACAATTGTGAGGAAAAAATTGAGTGTCTACATTTTTCCCCTCTTTGAGACAATGTATATTTTTGCGTTGTTTCAAAGAAAAAGATTGATCAACTGATACATGCCCCAAAGATATTCTGGTAAGGATTATGATAAAAATGATATGCTCCCTCAACAAATTGATCGAATAGATCATAGAAAATTAATCTCTTGATAGATGTTTAGAAAATGATTAGATACCTGATATTGTGCAAGTGATAAAGTGGTGATGTACATTTTGATGAAAATGCACAATTGATGGGCATAACTGAACAATTGATGGAAATGATCAATATAGCCAGGTTGATGAGCTGATGAAGTTGATTGAGCTAATTAAGTTGATTGAGAATTATGCTTACACAAGACAAGGTGTTGCAATGATGGATTGGCTAATTAAGGGGACATGAAATTTTGAGAAGTAGGTTGTTTGATTTGAGATTTGATTCAAGAGACATATATCAGTGAGTTAAGCAATTGATTGATTTCTCTACAACAAGAAAGATGAAGAATATGAAATGCAAGATGGAAGAGAATGAAGGTGATGAAGCCTCTTGTTCCTTTTAAGTGCTTTTGTCATCATCGAGCTTATTATGTCGTAAATTAGTATAAGCATCTAGATAACATGAACATCAAGATGATCTACATACTGTTTGTGTTTTTTATTTAGTAATGAAGTATAAGCATCTAGGTATAAGAACCTTAGATGACTTGAATAATTATTGTGCATGGAAGTAACTATTAGACAAGGAATGCTTTCTTCCACATTAGACTCATAGGTCCTTAATGGTTTTAGACAACCATGTCCTAAGACGAGTCATCCTATGAATAAGAAATAATCCACAAACAACAAAAAAATGAACATGCCCCATCCTTGCCTCTCTAGTCAAAGACATCCTGAAGAAGCTAAAAGACATGTCACCAAAGATAAAATCATAAAATAAGAAAATATCAACAAACAAATAGGGGTTCTACTTCAATGTAGAACTAATTCTTGTTATAGTTTATGCAGTTGGTTGGATTTGTAAGATGGGTTGATATATATGTTATAGTGTTTGCTTGATTGTCAACACTTGAATGTTTTGATTTTGTTGAAGTTAAAAGTTGTGTGGTGATCTAAAAGTGACATTGTTTTTTGGAATATTTGATTTTTTTGGGATTTTTGGAATATTTGATTTTTTGTATTTCTTCAGGACATTTGATGATTTTTTTGGATTTTTTCAAGACATTTGATGATTTTTTTTTAATTTTTTAGGACATTTTATGATGGAAATGGACAAGCATATAGACAAAGAGGATAGTTTCTCTAACTGTGAGATGCTTAGTATCCTAACCCATAACTAAGGTTAAGGAGAAGCCCCAGTGAGGGATAGGACCAACCTAGTATGCATGGCAAAGCAAGCAAGCAAGGGGAATTTCAAACAATTCACAAGCCATGGTGAGTGTGGAAAGGTCACTATGAAGTGGAGGATGAATGAAAATGGGATGAAAAGATCAAGTAGAGCTCCCAAGCAAAGAGGAGCAAAGCCTCTACATATGGTGTCGATTTCTCAATTTTCACCATGGTACTTGCTCAAGGCGCCACTGAAGTGTTTTCACTAATGAACAAATGGATTTCTCTTCTTTTTTTAGGACTTTTTCCATGTTTTTGTATTTTTTAAGGACTTTTTCATTTTTATATTTTTTCGGGACTTTTTCCTTTTTTTGTATTTTTAAAGACTTTCCATTTTTTGTATTTTTTAAGGATTTTTCCCTTTTTTGTATTTTTTTCCATTTTTTTGTATTTTTTAAGGACTTTTTCCTTTTTTTTTGTATTTTTTAGGAATTTGAAAAGATTGTAACCTCTGAAGCATTTAGGTATAAAACTTGTGAATGTGCATACTATTGATGGGATCACTAAGAAATTCACCTTCTAGAGTAGATAACTAGTATGCCCCAAATCCATACACAATAGTGATAATGTATGGACCCAACTAGTTAGGCTCAAATTTACCCTTCTTTTCTCTATCTTGTTGAGTGTGAGGATTTTCATGAAGAACAAGATCCCCAACCTCAAATTTATGTGGTTACACTTTCTGATTATAACATCAAGACATCCATTGCTAGTATGCTCTAAGATGATTGAAATTAGTTTGTCTTCATTCATTTAACAGTTCCAACTCTTGCAAATGAGAAACTCAATATTCTTCATCACTAATTTGGTAGCACCTATGGGAGTGTAAAAACTCATGCGATAAGCTCACAATGCAGGATTTAATTGAATATGCCAATCTTGACTAGCTTTATTGACTGTCTTTTTAATAATTTTGAGAATGGTTTTGTTAGAAGCCTCAGTCTGGCCATTACCTTGAGGATAGTAAGGTGTGGAAAAATGATGTTGTATATGGAATTTCTCACAGAGTTTACGAACATCCTAATTTTTGAAAGGACGACCATTATCTATGATGATGGATAGAGGAATACCATAATGATAGATGATGTAGTTTACTATGAAGGTGGCTATTTGTTTTCCAATGATATGAGTGAGAGGAACAACTTCAATCCATTTTGTGAAATAGTTAGTGGCAACGAGAATGAACTTATGACTATTGGATGAAGGTGGATGGATCTTGCCCATGAGATTGAGTTCCCACTAATAAAAGGGACATGGTTTAGCAAGAGACTACAATTCCTATGCAGGAGCATGTATCAAGTCTACATGTTTTTGACATTGCTTGCATTTTTTAACAAACTGATAAGCATCCTTTTCCACTATAGGCCAATAATAACCCATACACAAGAGTTTCTTGGCTAAGGTAGGACCACTAGAATGTGCCCCACATATACCTCCAAGTACTTCTTGTAAATATATTTTGACCTCATCATGCTCAAGAAATTTGAGTAAAGCACCATCGAGACCTTAGTGATAAAGGGTATCAACTAAGATCACATAGCAGGAAGCTTGATGGATAATGACTTTATAGGATTTATTGGATAGGTTTGATTACAAGGTGTTATCTCAAAGATAGGTATAAATATCCCCATACCATTTGGAATTAGTACCAACAATGAGACAAATCATTTCAGATTATGGTATATTGTAAGTAGGTTCCAAAAGAGGTTCTACCAGGAACTCACAGTAAGTGGCATTACTTGGCTTTTCTACAAGTGAACCAATTGTTGCCATTGCATCAGTAGCTCTATTGTTATCTCAGAGAATTTTCTCAAAAGAGATTGATGTGAAATAGGCCTTGACTTCATCCACCATTCTTTTGTAAGGCATCAATTTTTCATCTTTTTTTTTTATAGTCATGATTGACTTGTCTAATCACTAGTTGAGAGTCACCAAGAACATGCAACTCAAGGATCCTCCATTGCACAATGATACGAAGCGTAGAAAGTAATGCCTCATATTCTACAATATTTTTGGTACATGGAAACTATATCTTATAAGCTTTAGGTATACAATCCCCTTATGAAGTGACAAAGATAATTCTAGTGCTAGAACCACTGTGTGTGAAGGAGCCATCAAAATATAAATTCCATAGATGTGTAGATTCCATGTTGAAGATTGATTCATCAGTAAACTTTGTAATAAGAGGATGATCATCTATCACAAGAGCATCGACAAGTTGATCCACAATAGCTTGTCCTTTGATTTCTTTTCTTTCTATGTACTCAATATCAAACTCGCTACGAATCATCACCCATTTAGCTAATTGTCCTATGAGTGTTTCTTTGTTCAAGAGGTACTTAAGAGAATCAATTTTTGCAATGACCTTTGTCTAGTGTGTAAGCATGTAATTTGTCAACTCCTATGATGCAAAAACTATAGCAAGGCATGCTCTTTCAATAGGACTATAATTGAGCTTGTATCCCACTAGAGTATGACTGATGTAATAGATTGCACATTGCTTTCCTTCATAGTCATGTTGTGCAAAACTTGCCCCCAATGCTATGGTGGTTGTGGATATATATAGAAGTAAAGGATTTTCATCTATAGGAGGTACTAATGCTGGTGGTGTCATTAGATATTCTTTGATTTTCTAAAAAGCTGGTTCACACTTGTCGTCCCATCTAATTAAACATTCTTGTGTAAAAAATGTTGAAAGGGTTGGCATTTATCTGCATGTGCTATAAAATGACAAATAGACTAAATTTTTCCTTGTAATGATCTCAATTGACTGATATTCTTAGGTGGATGCATTTCAAATATAGCCTTTATTTTTGTAGGTTCAACTTCAATTCCTTTAGATGAGACAATGTATCCAAGGATTTTTTCAGAGGTTACCCCAAAGGAAAATTTCTTTGGATTCAATCAATCATTGTGTTTTTCTAATCTTGTGAAAATATTATCCATGATCTCTAGATTTCCAGCTCTGGTGTAGGATTTTCCCAACAAATCATCTACATAGTCTTCCAAATAGTTATGCATCATGTCATGTGTTAGAATTGTAAAATTTTAAATTTTTTATATTTGTTTATATCCATGAGTTTTCAAAGAAGTCCTTACCATAAGCACAATAATTCTCTCTTCATAATATTTTTCCCATATTTTATCATGTGGTCCCATAGAATCTATCTCATTGTGAATATTTGATTTTATAATTCATATCGGCAAGAGATGGTGAGGGTCTCCCCAATCCATAAAGCATACTCTACTAATGTATACTTTTGTGTTTCATTGGCAAGAGTTCAAGAATGTCATGCCAATATGATTTTATCTGCATATTCATATTGGCAGGACACAGCTCATTGTCTTGGCGATAGAAATACCCTATCAGAAAGAAAGTCATCATCAAAATAAGTCATAGCAAACTCATATATGTCTTACTGACCGATGCACAAGGAGTCATATCAGTAAGAAAAAAGTTCATCAGAATGAAGTCTTATAGCATTCATATGGTCTCGCTGACAAAGCTGAAGGGGATTTTATTGATGACTATCAAGGTGAAATCAAGGAGTCTTTCTGACCCATATGTCACACCAATAGGATTATGTGGGTAAAGGACTTAGTAGTATGAATTGATTATTGGCAAGACTAATTTCATTGGAGAAAGAATATGAGTGTCATGCCAAGTGTTGTTCATCGGTGAGAAAATAATTATGTCTCAGTGACTAGAAATCAGACTAAGAGATATATCTTGGTGAGACACAAAATAATCTATGGAACATTTCCTCAACTCAAAATGTTATAGTGATATACATAAGACCAAGAGGATAACTATCAATGAGACTCTGAATGTAAATGAGACTGTGGGACATTAGAGCGATATATAGTTTGCAATAGTTGGTGAGACTTTGAGGTTTCGGGGAGACTACAGGATGTTTTAATGAATGTTGCTAAACGTTATCACCCAAGATTTGAAAATGTCTCACCAACAATACTCATGATGGGACAGTGAGAATTTCGAAAAGAGACTTGCTGCACTCATGTTTCAGCTAACACATTAATAGCACGATGGAGCACAATAAGGAGAATTCAATTGGAAACATTAGTGTGGAGTTGATAATGGAAGAATCAAAAGGGAAAATGAAGACCTAGGGAATTCCTTCAGTCCAAAGGCTTCGAGCAAGATACAGTAAGTCCTTGTGCCTTAGTTTCTCTAATTTTGACTTATGTAACTTTTGAGGAATGGAGTCCCCCAGCTCAAGAAAATCAAAAAGTAGGAAACATGGTGAAAGAAGTCAACCTAAAGGAAAGAAATAGAAAACTAAAATAGAACATGAGGGAACTGAACAAAGACTAAATCAAGACTTCATTGACCAATCACTTGGCTCTGGACCTAAAGCTAGATGATTTGCACTACTTAAGGAAAAAATAGATAAATTGGATGATAAATGTAAACTCATAGGAGATGTCTAGACTCCAATATGAGGGTATGAATTGTTTAACTTTCACTATTATCAGAGAAATCATTTTGAACAAGTATGCAACCCATGAAAGTTTAATTTGGGAAAGCTGGTGTGCCCTAATGTATTTGTCAATGCAGAATTGGTAAAATTGTTAGCTGTTCATTATAGTTTGAAACTCAAAGCTATATGTGACCCATCTTAGAAACTGTTAATACATTTATCAGAAGATATAATAAGGGAGGTTTTCAATTTGGAAGGGTTTTTCAATGAAAAAATCATATGTGAAGAATTGGAAATGGAGTTTGAGAGAATGGACACAATTTATAAGTGTTGGAGGTTGCCAATTCATAGGATAAGATAAGATGGAAAACCAGTTCCTCTACAAGATAGTGATGGACCTCCTTTTCATGTTGATCTATTTGAACCCTATATGAAGTATACTTATTTCTCGGTAGGCCGATTATTGGGAATGGATGTCCCTGAGTATATGTCAATTGTGCCTATGATAATTTTATCAGATATCTAGTACCACAACTATAGACCATTTGATTATGCCTCATACATTTTTAAGGGGCTTGATTTTGGATTGATGGCAATAAATTGTGGAGCCTCTATCTTTCAAATCAGGCATTATTCATTGTTGATGTACATAGTGTTATATTTTAGATAGGAGTTAGGACTATGGCCTCAGGAGATGAGAATTTCCCAATTTGACAAGGAAGGCATAGCATTACCTATTCAATTATGGACTATTGTCTGGGATAGTAGTTTTTTCAGTTCTAGTTTTGTTTGCTTTGAGGAATATTTTGTGAAGACATTGTATAAATTGTATAATCATCCATGTGATTATTCTTTATCTGAAGAGATAAAGAGATTTCTTTACCCAAAGGATTTCAATGGGCGAATTATTCATAACTAGTGGGATTGGTATTGCTTGGAGGGTGCTACTATGATTATGGTTTATGGATTTGAAGATGTCTCATACATTTTTCCAAAGACAATCCCAGAGAAAATTGCATATTTGGTAATTATCAGATAGATGGACTATTCTAGTGTTATGAATTTTAGCTCCATTGGAAAGTAGGCTTTCATGCATAGTACATTATGCTTTGGTGACTTTACTGTGTTAGCCAAAGAAGGATACAATTTGATCTGTGATAAACTACTACAATACAATATGAAAAGTGGACCACCCTGAAAGAATTTTGACCCAAAAGGGTACATTAATTCTACTAAAATAGGGATAAAATTTGGAGGGTATCAACATGTACCCTATCAATTTGATGATATGATCTAAAATTTGGAAGAGGAAGAAGTAGAGATAGTGGTCAAAAGATATAATAAAGGGTTATAGGATGTAGAGTTGTCTTCTGTGGAGGAGGCATCTGAGGATAATATGCCATAAGACCAACCAAGTAAAATGTCCATATTGAGAACTCGGCATTACACTTTCCCTGCCAAAGAATTGAGTGCTAAAGAGATTGTAGAGGTATAAGCAAGGCATGTAGATTATAGATCTTTTGTATCAGATGATGAATTTGTAAACTCTCTAGAGTTTAAGACATTCCTATACAAACAAAAAGGAAAAGAAATAAGGAAAAAGGTTGATAGTATCACATCAGGTAATGAAGAACAATTACTAAATGATTTAAAGATATGTGTGGACAAGGAGATGGCAAGTATGACCCCTAAAAAGGGGTGGAAATGTTGGAAAATTTTGGCGTTATGATTTTCCTGGTTTGGATCTCAATTTTGCACTAGTTTTTGATAGTTTCTTGAAAGATAGTAATGCTACACATAAACCCAACTCAAAAAAGGTGACAAAAGTGTATGTATGGTCAAGGTACAATCTAGATGAAGGGCCATTGATGATTTGGGCTTTATATCCACTTCATAAAAAACTAGTTGTTATTAATACTAAGAAGGCATTTGGGCATGTTATGAATCTGAAAATTGGAGAGGCTAATCTTGTGGAAACTGCAAAAATTGGAATCAATGTGGCAAAATTAAACAAAGCCAAAATTTAGATGCTAATTAAGGAGAGGGAAATGTACAAAATGAATAATGAGAGGATGTTGAGGAAAATGACCACTTAAAATATTTGCTGGGTGTTACAATGAAATCAACTAAGTTGCTCACCCATGGTGAAAGTTCACAGTCAAAAGATCATTGGGAAGAATCAAGTAATTATTCTCAAGGGAAATATGATGCACTTGTAACAATGATTATGAAAAGATAGGACAACCTAACATCTTGGTTAAATAAGCTCTAGGGAAAACATTCACGTAACTTTGTTGCATTGAAAGAACATGAAATAATGGATGTAAGGATTCTAGAGAAGTTTCAAGAAATAAACCAGAGGGATGTTTCTAATAGTGTAGCAATTGAAGCTGCAAATCATTTTGTGAATAAGCACCAAGACTTATCTAAAGAGTTGTGAGGGGATGCACAAGGATTGATAAATGCCACCAGGAAAGGATTGAAAACATTATTTGATGATAAAGGAGAATTAAAAGAAATGACTAGACGGAAAAATGAAAGTGAGTCAATATTGCAAGAAATCCTGAAGATAGCTATTGTGAAAGACACAACAATGGATGAGGCATATGAGAAAAATGAGAATATGGTATGAAGGGAGATCACAATCTGGAATGCAGTAGGAGATGTAGATACACATGAATGTTGGGATTACTTGGATCACCTATCTAATATTCATTTATGGCTTAATAGAGCCTAATTGTCTTTTAATCTATTGTTGTTTAAACATATGACATTTCTGAAAGGATGCATCCTTTCAAGTATTTGATGTATAAATATATGTTTTGATAGCAAAATAGAGGGAGAAAATAGGATAGATTAGAAGAAGAGCATAGTAGGTTACAATGTTCTACATATATGAGATTATGATGCATGTTTAAAAATATTGAGATATAACTGAAAATCATTTAATGTGGTGGTGTATTTTTGGTATTAGTTGTTTGTTGTGTTCATTGAAAGTATTACTGAAGTTGTCTCCAAGGCTGGTGTATTTTGGTTATTTAAATTGATATAACAAGTTTTTATTCAGTTTATCAGTGCACATTTGTTGTATCTGTATGGTTGATTAATTGCTTCTTTCAAGAAAATCTTAAATCCTTTTAGTTGATCATAGTAATTATGGAATGTCATTTAGATCATTAAGATGAACTTGGTAGTCATAATCTCACATATTTATACAAGTTAAAAACTAAAATATATGCTAGACAATTTGAATATTTGCCAGAAAGAAGTTACTCATTTTAGATTTCCTTTGACTCCACACGCCCAATAATGCACTAGTCTCCACATTCTCATTATTTGAAGTTCATTCATTTGTTAAATTGTTAAAATGAATACATTGAGGTTCTAATCTGATATTGTTATAGAATTTGTACCAAATCAAATTATCCACTTCCATTTTCCATTGTGGATAAATGTCATTAAGAGGAATAAGTATAATTCAAGTCTACTTCATTCATTTAGGTATACTTGCCTAGGTCTAGCAGCACCTAAAGAGTAGAAGGTCTAAATCATTTTTCCTTGTCTGTTACCTTGAAATGTACCAAGATTGGAAACCTCTTGAGGAATTTCACCTGCATTTTTGAGAGTTAACATCATGGATGATAGTGGTCATTGCACGTTGGTAGGTAGATCCTATGTTCGTCAACCCAAAGGGCATGACATTCCAACAGAAGGTTCCCCAAGGACATGTGAATGTTTTCTTAATTTGATCTTTGGGAGCAATTTTAATCTAATTGTAGCCTGAGAAACCATCCATGAGAGATAATATTTTGTGCCCTATTGTCAAATTGTCTATCATGTTAATGTTTGGAAGTGGGAAGTCATCCTTAGGACAAGCTTTATTTTAATCTCTAAAATATGAGCAAACTCAGATGCCCCCATCAAGCTTTGAAACTAGTACTAAATTTGAAATCCAATCAACATAGTCAATAAGCCTGATAATCCCACATCTAGTAGCTTTTGTAATTAGGACTTTACCAATAGAGCAATATGTGGGTGCATTTTTCTCAACTTTTGTTTGACAAGTTTTTCCCCTAGTGGCAAAGAAAAGTGATACATTACTAGATCTAGATCAAGTCTTGGCATATCTACATATGACCATGCAAAGTTAACTTGTATTTCCTTGTAAAATTGTATATGCTGTATTCTCTCTTCAAGAGTTAATGATTTTGCTAAATGAATTATCTTTGGTTTTTCTTCTATGCACAGACTTTTTGGTATTGTCTTCTCCACCAACATAGATAATTTTTCATGATATACCACTAAGGGAAGTGTGCCAAGACTTCCATCCTCAAGTTCCTAAAAGAGGTTTTCACCATTGGATATATCCTTTATTTTTACTTTTGTGTGGTCTAATAGCACTGTAGAGTAGTTTTCACTAGAAGACCTATTTATATTTTCAATAATTTTGTGACTGAAAAGCTTGGCACTCCCCCCAAAATAAGCCACACTGTTGAGTTCTATGATGAATCCTAATTTATGATCCTCATGAGGCATGTCTTCTCGTGCTTCTAGTAATTTTATGATTGCATCATCATTTTTAAATACATCCAATTGTGGTGGTCCCTTCTGATTGAAATCAATGAGTTCGGGGTGAACCAAGGGTAAAGAATCATGATTCAAGTCAAGATTTTGAATGGATTCAAGGGTACAAATATTATGATCAGGTTCAGGGGTAGAGACACTACCATCGTTATAAATTTCAATGAATTCATCAATGGCACTTTACTCATTTGTCTATGTAGCATTAGAGGACTCTACTTCCTTACTTGAAGCACACATGGTACTCCAGGTCTTATCTTTTTGCACATCATATCCTAAACTAGGGACATTTTGCATACAAGTAGGTTGTATTGGTTCTAGGATACCCTATTTCTATAAGCCTAGAGGAATTTTACCATCATATTCCATTTGTTTCATAATATCAAATCCTTTACCATATTGTTCAACATGTATCTTTATTTCAGTTTGTTCTTTTTCTATATCTTCATCTTTGTATAACCATTTTAAGAGATCAACTTCTTTTATTTCATTATAAAGGGTTCCCCATTTTTTTTAAAGTAGTTGATTTAAAAATCATTGTAGTATTTTCATCTCATGTGGTTTTAGTCATTTGTGGTTTTCCATAGGTGTGGGGAGATAAAGGTAACTTTCCAATGCAAGGGGCACAATTCAAGGTATATTCTCCTACTCCTTGTTCTTTTACCTATATTTTGATCTCGACTACATTGGATTTTGAGGAAGATTATTTTAAGGACTCAAGATCAACATATGCTTGGGAAGGAAATGCTTCACAATTTCTTGGGATTGTGATTTCAGTTTTAGGGCTTAGGTTATGGCAATACATGAAAGGGTTTGGATCTCCTCGTATTGTGATTTCAACACCATTGTCAGGGAATTTAATGCACTGGTGGTATGTATAAGGTACTACTTGCATTGCATGAATCCAATATCTTCCAAGGAGGATATTATAGGTCAATGGGAGATCAAGGACTTGGAAAACCAAATCCTTTACCGGGTATGTGTAGGATCATGATGGGCCAAAAAAGTGGCAATATGATGGGTATGTGGTTGACGACCTTTTTTCTACACAAAATTTATGAAACAAAAAGGGTTTTTCAAGGACATTCTCATATTTCCACTAATATAAATTATTCTTTACTTTGAATATAATAAGTAATTATTATTTATTTTCTATTCAAATTATGACTAAAGTCTTGATTGATAGGCTAATTGAAAAACGTCTACAACTTTCAAATGGTATCACATTTTTTGAATCCAAAACATGCATCACATTCTATGCTTCACATACTATAGGATTAAAAAAAGAAAAATTGAATTTCATAAAGTTTTGACCAAGTTAAGGTGGTCAGACATACAAATTTTTATATTTTTAAAAATTTGTAATAAGAAAATCATAATTAATTATTTACTTGCAAAAAAATTACAAAAAAATATGCTTCACATCAGGGCATGAGTCCTCTACTTATATCTAAAATCTTATAAAAAAATATTATCATTTTATTGTGGTTAGGGTGGTGAGATAGACACCTACTTCTTTTTTTCCCCTTAAATTTAAGTACTACTGCATTGAAATTTTAAACTTTCACCAAATAGATTTAAAAAAAAAAAAAACCTAGTAGTTTAGAAAATACATTCAATTTTCTATAGATTCTATTCTTACATATTTTTCAAATAATATAGATAACTTATTCAAATTTTTACATGAAGTTGCCTAACTCTAATTTTTCTGAACTTTTTGCCACTTAAGGGCCTATTTTTTCCATGATGATCTTGCACATACCCTACCACAAGGCCAATTCTAATTGGTAAATTAATTGATCCTTTATATGAGCATTCCTCTTCATCATATGCCTTTATGGTAATATTTTTACTTGGATCAACTTCATTTTCAGTGAACCCTAATTTTGTGATCAATTCTTGAGTATAAATATTAAGGCTTGCTCCTTCATCTATCAAAACTTGCTTGATCTTAATATTATGGATGAGGAAGTAAATGTGTAAATTTGCATTATGTGGTTCTCAAAAGGATGAATCATCATTTTCATTTAAAGTGAGAGTATGAGGAGAAGTGATGTGTCCCATAATAGCTTGGAATTGATCTACATGTAGGTCTGTAGGCACTGTAGTAGTAGCAAGCGCTTTATCTAAGATAGATTTATGCTCAGGAGATAGATGTAGCAACTCAAGTATAGAAATTTGTGTGGTTTTTTTTCCTAAGTGCTCCATAAGGTTGTATTGTGAAACGGGTTTAGTAGGTTTTGCATTAGGACCTTTAAGGGTAACAGTGCCTTTGTGGTTATTAACCTTGCAATCAAGTTCTTTTCCTTTTATGATGAATGTGTTGACATGATTATCAACCTCACTGATGTTATGTATGGTATAATCATACTTAGTGGTAGTATAGTTTACACCATCACCAGATTCAAGAGCCTTTCTTTTATCCTTGTCATGCTTAGGGAAATGGCTTTTAAACACCTCACGATTAGAGTTACCAGAAGGAGTGTGTCCATCAAGTGGTATCTTAACATTATCAATAAGGTCTTGTATTAAATGTCAAAGTTTATTGAAACTATTTGTCTTATGTACTTTTTGTCTATGATAGTTGCAAAAGTGATCATCATTCCACCATGGGGGTTTGACTTATGGATTATATTCCTTTATTTTGGGTAATGTTATAATATTGGTTTCAAGAATTTATTTTAATGAAAATTTAAGTGATTGTCCCAATGGTGTAAAATTTTGTTTAGGGAAAATTCTCTATTTTTATTTCCCTTTATTTGAAGATGGACCTTTGAGATTGTAAACAAGTGATGATGTTTTAGTTGTTTTTGCATTGACAACTTTGTCATTGTCTGCATTCTTATTCTTAACCCAAAAAGGGGTCTTGTTGTTTGAATTCAATTTTTGATCTTTGTCATTATTAAGTTTAATAGTTCCATCATCGATGAGGGTTTGTTCAATTCTAAATCCCATTTCTATGGCTTCATCAAAGTAATCCAAGCATTTGAGGTGAAGTTCCCTTTCAATTTCTTTGTTCAAATTTTGACAAAAGAGGTCAACCATTTCTTGATCAGGAATGGAATAATGCAATCATTTTGTTAAATGTCTCCATCTTTGTAAAAATGACACAAAATATTCACCTTTTTTTTTTGGTGTTGAAAAGGTTTGTCATGGTAACTTTAAGGTCACAATTGAAACTATAATTGGAGACAAATCTATCAACTAATTCTTAAAAAATATTGATGGTTGGGGGTAATCGTTGAAACCATTCCATGGCCTCTCACCCTAGATTGCGAGGAAATAATCTCATAAGGTACATTTCATCAATTGCATTTTCCATGGTAGTGGCACAAAATTGTTTTAAGTGGCTTTTAGGATCTCCCTTTCCATTATATTTGTCAATTTTTGGTATGTCCCAATGGTTAGGAAAAGGTGGCATTGGTATGCTTGGATCAAAGGGATAAGGACATATGTCTTCAATGGAGAACTTTTGAGTTGATGTTTTACTATTCTTGAGAGTATCCAATTTGTGTCTTAATGTTCTAAGCTCATCCAAAATAGGATCATTTGTAGGTGTAGGTTTTGATGTCTTTGAAGATCACTTGCAATCAAGTTGTAGATAAAAGGGTCTATGATATTTGATCCTACCATTGTTGTTTGTTTTGGGATTCTTAGATTCACTAGATTTAGGTTGGTCATTCATTTTAAGTAATGATATGTCAAAATAAGGAGGCATTTTGACTCCTTCATTAGCAAGGGCCTTGAAGTATTGTTGTGGGTTACATTTGACTACCTCCATAAGAAGTTTAGTGAATATTTTATCATTAAGAGCTTCATTTATGGTGGATTGTGTTATTTTTTCCCTATCAATTTCACTTGTTTCACTAGTTGCAAGGGTATATGTAGGATCATCATGAAAAAAATAGGCCCTTAAGTGGCAAATTTTTTTTAACAAATAGAGTTTGGCAACTTGATGTAAAAATTTCAATACATTATCTCTATTATTTCAAAAATATGTAAGAATAGAATTTGTAAAAAAATGAATCTAGTTTCTAAACTACTAGATTTGCTTAAAAAAATAAATCTATTTGGTGAAAATTTGAAATTTCAATGCAATGGTACTTAAATTTCAGGGAAAAAATAAGAAGTGTTTGTCTAACCACCCTAACCACCATAAAATGATAATTAATTTTTTTATAAGATTTTAGATATTAGTAGAGGACTCATGCCCCAATGTGATGAAAAAAATTTTGTAATTTTTTTCTAAGTAAATAATTAATTATGATTTTTTTATTACAAATTTTTTAAAAATATAAAAACTCATATCTCTTACCACTTTAACTTGGTCAAAACTTCATGAAATTCATTTTTTATTTTTTTAATCCTATATTATATAAAGCATAGAATGTGACACATGTTTTGGATTCAAAAATGTGATACCATTTGAAAGCTCTAAATGTTTTTCAATCAGCCTATCAATTAGGACTTTAGTCATAATTTAAATAGGAAATGAATAATAATTACTTATTAAATTCAAAGAATAATTTATATCAGTGGAAAGCTGAGAATATCCTTTAAAAACCCATTTTATTTCATCAATTTTGGGTAAAAATATAGTCACCAACCACATACCCATCATATTGCCAATTTTTGGCCCATCATGATCCTGCACATACCCGCAACACTAATGTGATTTTCCCCATCAAAGTCTTTTCCCCAAGGGTTCCATTGTTCTTGAAACATTTTTTCTCTTGTGCTAGGGGTCATAGATGATTTTTTCTGATTTTCAATCTAAGGTAATGTATGAGACCTAAGAATAGGATGCAAATGAAAAGGATATGATTCTAAGATGGAATATGAAAATGGTATGGTATGATATGACAAGCTAAGAATGTAAAAGATAAAAGGAAACTCTAGGTCCCAAGTTGGTTATGATGGATCAACACAAGGACCAATAATTAAGAGAGGGCATGTAGGAGATGATGGACTCGAAAAGGATTGCCCTACTCAAGGATAATGGTATGTTTCCCTAACTCAAGAATGGTGAACCTCAAGTGATGTGGGTAATAGATAGCCAATAGTTTTATTTCAAGACCTAGGAAGAGTAGCCTACGTGCAAGGTAAAGGTTCTATTTGATTGATGATGAATATGCAAAGAGCTAAATTCTTATAACATGCAAAGGTTAGGTGAGATGGTCTTGATATGCAAAAGGGGTTGAACATCAAATAACTAGGTGGAATGATATATGTATGCAAGGACTATGTAATGTGACCTATGTATGCTAGACTAGGAACATGAAAGAACAAGGATGAAAGGGATATGAATATGTAAGGACCATGAATATGCAAGAGTTAGGTGAAATGTAAGGACTAGGTTGAAATGCAAGGACTAGGTGGAAAGCAAGGATTGAAAGATCAAAAATGAAGGATGATGACCCCAAGAAATCTAAGTGATGGGCTCATGCGGGATGTTTGTGTTGTTGGACCTTCTGAGGTTTACAAAGTTTGAGATGTTGCAAGTTTCTAGGTGTGATGTTTGTTTGAGGTCTATTTTTGAACACACACACAAGACATAGAAAACAAGGTGTTTTTGAGTTTGTTTTCAATTGTGAATGTGTTTTTTTATTTTTGCAATACAAGTACAAATACTAAGGTTGGAAAGGACAATATCTATTAGATTCCATGTGGGTTTCCCCAACTGCATATTCTTAGTTTGTGAATCTAGAAGCTTGGCCGCACGGGCTCCCCCTTACAGTGCACTCACTTATCAGGCCAACCAAGCTTCCAACCCCCATGAAACTCCCATGGTGGATTTATCACCGCTACTAAAAACTGTGAAGATGTAGATTCCTTCACACTGATTGGTGATGTGATAGCAAATAGAATGTTGTTGGATACTACAACAATGATTCAAAGTTAATCCAGATTTAAAACTTATCTAAGTTAGACACTAATTAAAAACTAATCTAATTTAAAAGTTAGTGCAAATTAAAAACTTTAAAAAAAATTATTCTAATTAATCAAAATTAAAATCTATTCTAAATTAAAGGGTAATTGCACCAAGATGGTTCCCAAAAAAGGGGCTTAAGTGGCCACTTTTTTTCTAAAATTGAGAAATGCTGACCTTGGACGTGAAATTGAGGATACTACACTCAAAATTTTGAGATGGAACAAAAAGAAGGATTGAAGTGCTCCGAGTCTACTTTCTAAACTACTAATTTATTTTGAAAATGGTTGAGATTAAGGGGTTTAAAAGATGGGTGTATAGAAATTTATGTTGTTTTTTTCAAAAGAACATAACATAGCAACTCCTATACGACCCTAGCATGGTGAACTTTTTTGTAGTATTTTTAAAATCACTATGGTTAGAAGTAAGCTAATAGTATCTAGTTGATGCATAATTTTTCTAATAATTTTTTAATGAATATTTGATTTTTTACTAATTTTCTAAGTGGTCACTTCCTAAAAAGAAAAATATTTTTTCGTGCTCCCCCTATAAATTTTGGAAAGCAATATACTTTTTTTTTAAATTATTTTTTAAAATTTGTAGAATGGAGTCTAGTTTCTAAAAATGTAATTTATTTGAAATTTTGATGAATGGTTAATTTATAATGAAAAAAACACCAAACACTACTTTTTGACAAAAAATAGAAATACAATCAAAAGAAATTATGGATGAAAGGTTTGACATTGTTAGAAAGTGAAAAAAAATTACATCATTGGAAAGCTAAGAGAGAACTTAACATTACCCATGTGTTTGATTTTGTCGATATTAAACTAGATTCAATCATGATAGTGAGCACAAACCTGATTATGTGAAATTTTTTGAATTTGCAAAACACGCATCTCTAGTCATTGGGAATGCCCTCCAAGCCTTTGGGTTGGTATTCTAAGGAAAATACCAAAGCTAAGGATCAGGGATTCACAAAGAAAAATATAATGCGGGCACATTATGTGTTAGTTTTGACATTTTTTGCTTCTCCGGGGAGCATGTCTAGCAACACATAACATGCTCATGTTATGTCTTCCTTTAGTTAAATGCCAATTTTTTGAATGTTTGTTCATATGTTTGTATGCATATGTATGCTAGTGTGTCATGTATGTATGCCTATATATATGTATTTATGCTTATGGGAGAGAGGGTGAGAGAGGGTGGGAGTGGGAGAGAG